>CM062296.1:142840839-144040839 GCA_031216915.1 Pictodentalium vernedei | reverse complement strand
CAAAGGGTCCTCGGCATAATCCACCCCACCCATGAAGCCCCCCCCCCCCCCCCCCACCCGCATGGTCAAAATCCACCCCACAAAATCCTCCTGATAATCTCTCTTTCAATAAGGTACCAGATAGACAGAAGGCGTTTCACTGAAAAAAACAACTTATTATGCTATGTATGCTCTGTGAAACTGTATTGAGTGCTAATCTTTAACCTTTTACCTGGGAGCGTGGTGGCTCAGTGGTAGACTGTTGGACTTTTACGCTAGAGGTCCTGTGTTCGATCCCCGTCTGGGATGACCCGCATTGTGTCCTTGGGCAAGGCACTTTGTCCCAGTTGCCTACATGGGAGCACGATGAGTCGGTGTACTAAGGCATACTGAACGTTGATGGTGCACATGTCTTCAACCGCCGTAACCCTGCTTGAGTGGAGCTTGAACAGTTAGAATGTTGAGGAGCAGACAGTTGCTCGTTGATCTTCGGTGGTTCTCTCCGGGTACTCTGGCTTCCTCCACCCGTAAAACTGTCATGGTCACGATTAGCCATTGTGCATAAGTATGTGACCTTAAAACACCAATAAATAAATAAATAAATAAATAACTCTTTATCAAACATGAAAAGCAGACGACACCTGCAAATAAAATTCTTGAATAACTAATCCAAAGAGGGGTCATAACTTATGTTTTTGAGACAAAAAATGACAAAAATAATGAAAATTAATTGGCGATTTTTGTGAATAGTGCTGGCCGGTTTTGACCGTTACGTTAGGTAAAGGGTTAACAGTGGGTGGTTCAACAACGTTTTTATCTCTCTGCCTACTGATGTTGAAAATATATCATATTTTCATGTCAGCAATTTTCCTCATAGCCAATTTAGTTGGGAGCAACGTGGTGGCTCAATGGTTATGGCATTGCACTTCAAACCAAAAGGTTCATGCTTCGATCCCCGCCAGGGGTAACTGCATTGTGTCCTTGGTCATGGCACTTAATCCTGATTGTCCATGTGGGGGAGCGGTGGAGCTGTGCACTGAGGTGTACTACACGTCGAAGGTGCACTTGTCCTCAACCAATGCTAACCCTTCTTGTGCCGTTTTAGTATATTGGGGAGTCTGACAGTTGCCTGCCACTGCTCAATGGTTCTCTCCGAGTACTCCAGCTTCCTCAATCCATAAAACTGTCTGATAAGAGGTGACCGTGGCTGTCAAAAGTGTCTCTAAAACCCCAATAAAAACAAAACAAAACCAATTCAGTCTTTTCTGACACAGTAATTTTCCGATCCGATCATGAAATTAGGAATTTAACCAATTCAGTCTTGTTTGACAGAGCCCATTGAGCTCTGTCAAACAAGATTTAATTGGGTAAATAAAAATGAAAGTGTCAATGACACTGTAGCTTAACTTGTGTGTTGTGTTTGATGAAAAGGATAATGTTCAATATTTATGAAAGGATTATGAAATAAGACAAGAATTGTGATAATTGGGAATATGTTCATTTCTGTTCCCTGTGTGCTATGTTTATGATAAAAATAATATGAGGTGTACACTGTACTAAAGAGCTGAGGGGTGGGTTAATATGACCTCACAGTCAATGTATGTGGCCCTCACAGTTAACGTATATCAACAAAAGTTACCAAGTTACAGTGAAATTATTCCAAAACAAGTCATCCTATTAAGTTACATTAAAATCCCCTCATAAATATGGCCTGTAGACTGTGCTAAATTTTTTCGGGCTTCGGGCCCCTGTAGCCGTCAGTTTCCCAATTGCATCCAAAGGGGACGTTCTCATCTAGACATTATATGAAGTCAATCTACCAAGTTACAATGAAATCCCTTAATAAATATGACCTGTAGACTGTGCTAAAGGTTTTTGGGCTTTGGGCTCTGGCAGTCATCAAGGTTGAATGATCGCAACCAAAAGGGGACATTCTCATCTGGACACTATTTGGAGTCATCCTACCAAGCTACAATGAAATCCCTTCATAATTATGACCTGTAGACTGTTCTAAAGGTTTTCGGGCTTTGGGCCCCTGAAGCCATCACAGTTGACCAATCACGACCAAAAGGGGATGTCATCATCTAGGCATTATATGGAGTCAACCTAACAGGTTACAATGAAATCCTTCTATAAATATAACCTTTTGCCTATGCTAAAGGTTTTTGGGCCCGGGCACCCATCAAGGCTGAATGATCATGTTCAAAAGGGGACGTTCTCATCTAGACATTATATGAAGTCAACCTACCAAGTTACAATGAAATCCCTTCATAAATATGACCTGTAGATGGTGCTTAAGGTTTTCGGGCTTCGGGCTCGGGCAGCCATCATGGTTGAATGATCGCAATCAAAGGGGACAATCTCATCTGGGCATCATCTGGAGTGATCCTACGAAGTTACAATGAAATCCCTTCATAAATATGACCTGTAGACTGTGCTCAAGGTTTTTGGGCTTCGGGCACTTGTAGCCATCACAGCTGACCAATCACGACCAAAAGGGAATGTCATCATCTAGGCATTATATGGAGTCAACCTAATAGGTTACAATGAAATCCTTCCATAAATATGACCTTTTACCTATACTAAATGTTTTTGGGCTCGGGCACCCATCAAGGCTGAATGATCGCGATCAAAATGGGATGTTCTCATCTAGACATTATTTGGAGTCATCCTACCAAGTTACAATGAAATCCCCTCATAAATATGACCTGTAGACTGTGCTAAAGGTTTTCGGGCTTCGGGCACCTTTAGCCGTCACAGTAGCTCAATCATGTCCGAAAGGGGACGTTCTCATCTAGACATTATATGAAGTTAACCTACCAAGTTACAATGAAATCCCTTCATAAATATGACCTGTAGACTGTGCTAAAGGTTTTCAGGCTTCAGGCTCGGGCAGCCATCATGGTTGAATGATCGCAACCAAAGGGGACAATCTCATCTGGGCATCATCTGGAGTGATCCTGCGAAGTTACAATGAAATCCCTTCATAAATATGACCTGTAGACTGTGCTCAAGGTTTTCGGGCTTCGCACCTGTAGCTATCACAGTTGACCAATCACGACCAAAAGGGGATGTCATCATCTAGGCATTATATGGAGTCAACCTAACAGGTTACAATGAAATCCTTCTATAAATATAACATTTTGCCTATGCTAAAGGTTTTTGGGCTCGGGCACCCATCAAGGCTGAATGATCACGGTCAAAATGGGACGTTCTGAACTAGACATTATTTGGAGTCATCCTACCAAGTTACAATGAAATCCCTTCATAAATATGACCTGTAGACAGTGCAAAAGATTTTCGGGCTTCGGGCACCTTTAGCCGTCAAAGTTGCCCAATCATGTCCAAAAGGGGACGTTCTCATCTAGACATTATATGAAGTCAACCTACCAAGTTACAATGAAATCCCTTCATAAATATGACCTGTAGACTGTGCTTGAGGTTTTCGGGCTTCGGGCTCAGGCAGCCATCATGGTTGAATGATCGCAACCAAAGGGGACAATCTCATCTGGGCATCATCTGGAGTGATCCTACAAAGTTACAATGAAATCCCTTCATAAATATGACCTGTAGACTGTGCTCAAGGTTTTCGGGCTTCAGGCACTAGTAGCCATCACAACTGACCAATCACAACCAAAAGGGGATGTCATCATCTAGGCATTACATGGAGTCAACCTAACAGGTTACAATGAAATCCTTCCATAAATATGACCTTTTGCCTATGCTAAAGGTTTTTGGGCTCGGACACCCATCAAGGCTGCATGATCGCGATCAAAATGAGACGTTCTCATCTAGACATTATTTGGAGTCATCCTACCAAGTTACAATGAAATCCCTTCATAAATATGACCTCTAGACTGTGCTAAAGGTTTTTGGGCTTTGGGCCCCTGTAGCCGTCACAGTTGCCCAATCATGCCCAAAAGGTGACTTTCTCATCTAGACATTGTATGATGTCAACCCACCAAGTTACAATGAAATTCCTCAATAAATATGACCTGTAGACTGTGGTAAAGGTTTTTGGGTTTTGGGCTCGGGCAGTCGTCACGGTTGGCAGATCATGCCCAAATGGGGAAATTCTCATCTAGACATCATAAGGAGTCATCCTACCAAGTTATAATGAAATCCCTCCACATTAAACATGACCTGTAGACTGTGCTAAAAGTTTTTGGGTTTCGGGCTTGGGCAGCCATCACGGTTGATAGATCAAGCCCAAAAGGGGACGTTCTCATCTAGGCATTATACAGAGGCATCCTACCATGTTACAATGAAATCCCTTCATAAATACGACCTGTAGACTGTACTAATGGTTTTCGGGTTTTGGGCTCGGGCAGCCATACCAGTTGCCCGATCGCGACCAAAAGGGGACGTTCTCATCTAGACATGACCCCAAACTTGCAAATGAAATTTCGTGACGATCAGACAAGAACTGCGGGGTGTAGCCCGTGCTAAAGGAAAATGTGAACAGCTGTCACAGACTCACAGACTAACAGACTAACAGACTTCCGCGCGCGTGATGGCAATAGCTTATCTTGACTATGTCAAGTTAAGCTAATAAGGTCCTTCAGCCAGAATTATTTATTATTTTAACATTTTAGTTCTCATGCAGTCACTTAAATCCTTAGTATTGGCCAAAAGCAGCCAGAGATATATACAAAAATTACCATTCAAATTTTATTTTTACATTGCAAAACACATAAGTTATCTCTGCCAACATGTATGGTATATGGAGATTTAATACCTGGATGTCGGTTTTTAAACATCGAGCCGCAGGCGAGGTGTTTAAATGAGACATCCAGGTATTAAATCTCCATGTACCATACATGTTGGCGGAGATAACATTTTTGTCCCGTTTGAAACACATTACAAACATAGACGAGATAAATTTGTGGATGCATTTCTCAGCTCCACAATCGCTTGGACCAAATTTGTGATAATTATTTTGTTTTTATCATCGCAGAAGACAACAGATAGAGTTACATCCCTTGGGTCATTAAGGAAACGAGTAAACAGTATTTTGTTGACATATCGTCCCCTGAGTTCCAATGTGTTCTATGTACCTACTGGCACATAAAACACACTGGTACTCAGGGGACAAATTATTTGCTCTTATTTTATTTTTATGATTGAATTGTCAGAAATCTGATAATATTTGCTACTATTTTCGTGATTTTTGGTTCGATTTTTATTTCGAGGCAAGCAAAAGCGGTAAGCATTTGTTTAAACCATATACCCCCTATGTTTCGTGTGCGCTTATACCCTGTATGTTGCATGCTCTCATATACGTGTACTTTGGATGTTGGGTACATCCTTTGCCATGGCTATTTGTCCAAGGCATTCTGACCAATCAAAAGACTGAATGTTTCGGGATATAGGGACAATAGTGTATGACTACTCATTATTTATTTATTTACTTATTTATTTATTTACTGGTGTTTAAGGTCACATATTTCTGCACAATGGTTAATTGTGACTGCAACATGGATATAAAGTCAAGTCAAGTCAAGCCAATCGTTTATACCCATGTTGCCCATTTTAGGGGATTTCCACCCCAGGCATCGGTGACCAGGTCCTATTTCACAAGTAAAACAGAGCTTATTTACCACAGTAAATAAGCACAGCTTCACTTCCCGGTGTTTCCATGGGGAATGACTACTCATTGGAATAAGCTTGATGAGGTAATTCCAGTGATGGTGGGAGTTGAGGGGGGGGGGGGGGGGGGGTCATAAGCATGCCTGAAAATAAGCAATCAGTCATTCGCAATCGGTCAATCGGTCATTTGCAAAATGAGGTCAGGGAAGCATCACTAAATTTACCTTCGGAGGACATCCTTCTGCAAATGACAGTCTGCTTATTTCTAGGCTTGGTAAACAGTATTCAGCATGCACAGCAGGATAGCATCACCAAATTCACCCTCTGGGGTCCTCATTTTGCAGATGACAGCTTATTTTTTGGCTTGGTCATAAGGTATGTTTTTGACTACTCATTGGAATGTGCTTGATGTCATTCCAGTGGGGGGTGGGGGGGGGTGGGGGTGGGGGGTTGGGGGTGAGGAGGGTCATAAGCTATGTTTTTGACTACTAATTGGAATGTGGTTGATGCCATTCCAGTGGGGGGAGGAAGGGGGTCATAAGCTATGTTTTTGAGGCAAAAACCGAAAATTTTAGTTATTCAAAATTATTTTTTTTAATGTCATCTTCTGTGTGGGTAAGGTGAGGGGCTAAAACATATGGCCTTTATTCGCAGAGTATATGTACTTGAAGTCAGGCCCATAAGCATCTTTGTTTTTTTTTAAAATGGAAATAATTTTTTGTCAAGTACTCACAAGAAGATTGGGTCGGGCAATAAAACTGAGATCAGTCGAGAATCTTGAACCATTTCATTTTTTATCCCCAGTCTGAAAAGAACCAGACCTATGCTTGACAAAAGATCATAGGGAAAGAATCTGACAACCCAATAGTAATTAACTCCTTGCATGCTATGGCAGATATTCCTTGATTTCTTGAGTTATTTATTTATTTATTTATTTATTTATTTATTTATTTACTGGAGTTTAATGACACTTTCGACAGCCAGGGTCAACTCGTGTCAGAGTTTTATGAGTGGAGGAAGCCGGAGTATCCGGAGACAACCACTGAGCAATGGCGACCAACTCTCAGACTCCCCAACATACTAACTCCATATAAGCAGAGTTAGCATTGGTTGAAGAAAGGTGCACCATCAACGTGCAGTATGCCTTAGTACAGAGTGCCACCATACCCCCAGCACATTTAAAATTGGGCTTGCCAAACGTAGCCAGGACTAGTTTGGATGAATTTTTTTTTGAAAATACTCAGCAAGTTAAAAGTTAATCAACAAGTACGCACATGAAATACTGTTTGGTTATGCCGGTTTTGTTGGTGAAAAGATTAATAGAATTTGTTTGCCTGCATGCTTAGTATTTTAATAATTCAAACGTTTTTCATTGCTGATTATACAAGAACTGCGCTATTCACATTGATCAAATACTATCGACTGATTATAGTGATATTGGGAATTGCTTCACTGTAAATCTATATCAATTAGTTTTATTGATTCATCTGAGCTCACATCTGACCTCAAAACCATTAAAAATTTACAATGCTGTACTTGTGTTCTAATGCACGGTGCCAGTCATTTCACCTTGTTAATGACCACCAACTCATTTATGAAACACAATATAGACTTACCATATTCTTTCTTTATAGGTGATAGTGTCACAACCTATTTTTAAAACTTTTATCTTCTCTTCAAAAGCTTTGTTTATGACAAAGGGTGGGATTTTCTCTTTGAGCTGGGGAAAAAAAATCACTTTGAAACTGAACAGGATTTGGACAATATACAGATGTTAAGTTCTCTTGCTTCTCATGTATTCTGCAGACTAGGTTTAATTCTTCCAATGACAAGATGTATTTTATATAGAGGATCTCAAATGAGTGATGTTTGGATATAAGATTTTCTGAAACGAGTTTGATGAATTCGATTCACAACGCGCCTTTAGGCAAGTTGTGAATCGAATTCATCAAATGAGTTCCAAAAAATCTTATATCCAAACATCACGAGTTAAAGATTCTGTATATCACATGAGTTTTTGAATGTTTTTTACACTTTTTATTTAATTCATTGTCGCTAAATTCTCCAAAAACAACCGACAATCAGTTCGTTGGCTCTGGCACTTCACACCATGACGTCATGAATGTGCTTTACTTGAACCTGTTGTCGTAACTGACGTCATGTGAACGTCATGTCAAGAATACAATGCTGCTGCTGCTGCTGCTGTTATGGGACCACACGCCGATTAGACACTAGTTAATAATCAGGAAATAAGACATGGGTTGTTACGTTGAAATTAATGGCATTTCATGTGATATAAAGTAATTAGCTTGTCATATACTTGCTCTGCTTCTTTCTTTCTTTCTTTCTTTATTTCTTTATTTATTTATTTATTTATTTATTTACATTTTGATGGATTATCAACGGAGATTTTAAATGTGCTGGGATGAAGTCCCAGAGAGCACATGCAGTGCATGTGATAGCTCTGTCATCTGTTGTTGCAAGTTTTGACTCTGGTATCACTAAATTAAAGGATGCAGAGGAGTGGAGATTCCTGACTGGGGTAGGGCCTAACAAGTTTAGATAGATAAATATTCCGGAGCCAGGCCGTTAATACAGTACGTGGAGAGGGGATTGTAACAAAATCACCCGTAGAGTGGGGTTACACCCAAAGTATCACTTTCAAATTCTGCACATATGGACAAAAAAACGCAAGCAATGTTTCAGCCAATGGACCTCCGGGTTTAACCCGGAGGTCCACTGGCTGAAACTTTGCTTGTGCTTGTTATGGTTTGCAACAAATTTGCACTTGCTTGGGTGGAATCTCCTAGTGATAATACACTCACTGTAAAGTAGCACTTTATATTTTATCCAAGCTGGATAGGGAGAGCCAATGGAAGCTTTTGAGGACTGGACTGATTCGGCAGAACTTAAGATTTTGAGTGAGAATCCTGGCAGCACAATTCTGAATCTATTGGAGTTTGTCGATATTAGTACAGTTAAAAGTAGAAGTCCTGTCATGAAATGCCCACAAATAGTACATTGATCTGCACGTTAATGTACGCGTTATGACCATAGTAAGGCTATCGCATTCTATACATATGGCCTGTGCACAAGCAATGTTTCTGCCAATGGACAACCGGGTAACCCGGAGGTCCATTGGCAGAAACATTGCCTGTGTTTGCTATGAGTAACCAGGAGAAACTGCCATGCTTGGATGCCATTCGACATGGCAATTGCGCGCAATTCCTACACGCAATTAAACCTAGATAAGCAAGCTGTTCATGACATCTAGTTTTAACTGTATAAACAGTGTAGAGCCACAATATCGGCATTCAGCACTTTTCAGGAGAACCCTGATAGTGGCTTCTGGCACTCAACTAGTTTACTGGTCGAGTGCTGAATTTTTTTTCAAAGGCAATTTGAAACATCAGTAATTTTTTTTAAAGATACTGTGTTACCAGCAAGGGGAGCCTTAATTAGTATATGCATGACTTTTATAATAAATAATTGTTCTGTTACAATTTATCGGAGAGTGCCCATTTTTTATACAAATATTTTCTTCTACTGCTATGAAAACAAGCTATTGCATTCAGTGTAAAATTTATTTATTTATTGGTGTTTGAGATCACATACTTATGCACAATGACTAATCGTGACCGTGACAGTTTTACAGGTGAAGGAATCCTGAGTACCCGGAGAAAGCCACTGATCATCAACGAGCAACTGTCAGCTCCCCAACATTCTCTGTTCAAGCTCCGCTCAAGCAGGGTTCCAGCAGTTGAAGACATGTGCACCATCGATGTGCAGTATGCCTTAGTACATGGTGTCATCATGTAAGCAACGGGGATAAAGTGCCTTGCACAATGACACAATGTGGGTCGTGCCAGATGGAGATCGAACTCGGGACCTCCAGCATAGAAGTCCAACAGTCTACCAATGAGCCACCGCACACCCTGCATTCAGTGTAAAGCCACTAAAGTAGCCTGATAGTGGCTTCTGGAACTCAACCAGTTAATTATGAAATGAAGTAAACAAATCAACTGCATATCATAACAATAAAAAATGCATTATGGTTAGTTCAGTATGGAAGAAGTATTCAAGATCAAATACACTAAATCGTGCAGATAAGAAATCTATTATAATAATTTGTGGTGTAAAATGAGCTGAAATAGTAAATTTGTTGCCAAATGATCTATGGAATTGCAACCCAGGAGAGCAAATTTAAATATCAAAGCACAGGCAACAAAACTATCTAAAGTCAATAAATGTTGTACAATTAATGCCTTCAAACATATATATCACTGCAGTCGGTTGTCAAATAATACATTTGTGAAATATCTCAAGTTATTTGAGTGAATTACACCCAAGAAAAGGAAATTGTTATTGAAATGAATCGCTATTGCAAATTTTGTTATAAAGCTTAATACTTTTTTACCAAACCCATGCAAGGTTTAACCCCAAATTGCTGCAGGCAGATATTCCTACCAGGACCGAATTTATTTATTTATTGGGTTTAACAACACTTTCGACAGCCAGGGTCACCTTGTGTCGAACAGTTTTACGGGGTGTATGAAGCCAGAGTACACAGAGAGAACCATTGAGCAATGGCAAGTAACTGTCAGACTCCCCAACGTACTAACCCACCGAGTATTTTCAAGATAGTTTCCGTCAAATCCAGTCATGGCTGCTTTGAATTCTGACAAGATTTGATGAAAAAGTAATTTAAATAAAACACAATAAATCATTGGTAAAAAAGTCCATTCAATTTACATGGAGTGTGGGGGGTGGGGGAATTCGATTAAATTTGCCCAAATTATACATATTTCAATAACAAGAGAAACCCTGCATTGGGCAGGAATATTCGCCAGCAGCATACAAAGAGTTATTGGTGTTTCTAAGGTCACATACTTATGCACAATGGCTAATCATGACCGTGACAGTTTTACGGGTGGAGGAAGCCGGAGTACCTGGAGAGAACCACCGAGCATTGACAAGCAACTGTCAGCTCCTCAACATTCTAGCTCTGTTCAAGTTCCACTCAAGCAGAGTTACAGCAATCGAAGACATGTGCACCATCGACGTGCAGTAGGCCTCAGTACACGGCGTCATCGTGCCCCCATGTAGGCAACCAGGATAAAGTGCCTTGCCCAAGGACACAACGCGGATGAGTTTTACAGGTGGAGGGAGCCAGAGTACCCGGAGAGAACCACCGAGCAATGGCGAGCAACTGTCATGCTCCCCAACAAACCAACTCCAAACAAGCAGGATTAGCAGTGATTGAAGACAAATGCAATATCAACCTGTAGTACGCCTTAGTACACAACGCCACCGTGCCCCCGTGCGGGAAATGGGGGTGAAGTGTCTTGCCCAAGGACACATTGCTGTTGCCATAGGTGTGATTCAAACCGAGGACCTCATGGCTTGCAGACTGCACCTCTACCTACTGAGCTACCGTGTCCGCTAGGACAGAATTTCTCTTGCTGCTAAAATAGATATAATTTAGGCATATTTAATCAAATTTTCCTCCTGCAAATTGAATGGACTTTTTTTCATTAAGAATTTCTTTAGTTAAATTTATATGTATTTTTCATCAAATCTAGTCATGGCTGCTGAGTAGCAGCCATGACCAGCTTTGATGAAAAATATCTTGAAAATACTCAGCAGGTCACGAGTTAATCCAAGGCTTTTAGGGGCTGAATTCCTTCCAAATGTGAAATAGACAGAAAAATTCATGTGCATCAGGCACCACAGATCTTTGGGGGTCCATGAAATTATGGGAGAGATTGCTCGCATTTGACAGGTTTTGGTTTGGTTTTGGGGAGTTTCAGTAGCCAGGGTCACATGTTGGGCAGTTTTACAGGTATGTGTAGAGGAAGACGGAGTACCTGGAGAGATCTGCCAAACACTGGTAAGCAGCAGTGAGCAACAGTCAGAATCCCTGACTTGTTAACTTTGCACAAGCACAGTCTTGGCACTTTAAACCAAAGCCGGTGGTTCATTTCTGCCCCTTGCCATCTGCATCATGTCCTTTGGAAACACACTTAATCCCAACTGTCCACATGGAGGCACAGAAGTGCTGTGTACTAAGATGTATCACATGTCAATGGAGTACTTGCCTACAAATGCTACTAAATCTGATTGTGCCAGATCAGTGAGTACAAGAACGTGACAGTTGTTCACTGATGCTCTCAAGGTAAACCTGCTTCCTCCACCTGTGAACTGTCTGACATATTAATTTATTTTTTTATTGGTGTTTAACCCTTTACCTAACAAAGTATTTGTAAAAAATAAATGAAATTTCACATTTTTCAAAAACAAATTGCACAATTTTTCAATAAAACCATACAAATATGGATATCATTAGAACCAGTTCGACGAGCTGGTTCTAATGATATCCATATTTGTATGGTTTTATTGAGCCTTTCCGAGATATTTTAGGGTGTGACAGGCTTATCCTGGTCGATTTTCTGGCTGTTTTTGCCACTATGTTAGGTAAAGAGTTACGGTCACATATTTCTGCACAATGACTAATCGTGACCACAACACGGAGATAAAGCCAACTTTAGTAAATCATTTATACTCACATTCCACATTTTAGAGGACTTCCACCCCAAGCATTGGTGACTGGGTCCTTTTTTATCAGTAAAAAGAGCTTGTTTACCACAGTAAAAGAGTATTTCTTCACTTCCCGGGTTCCCACAGGGAGTCTGACACATGATGTGACCTCAGTCATTGAAGTGTCATTAGACCCCAATAAAAAAACAAACAAACAAACAGAAAACAAGCATGGTTCAACTTGCAAGGTCCCCATGGGGGAATTTCTGTGGATGAATGCCTAGCAGACATGACTAAACAGATAACATTTTCCAGTTAGCAGTGGTTGAAGGCAAGTGTTGCATCAATTGGGATTATTATTATCCCTGAAGGGGGTGGGTGTGAGATGGCCAGGCTTGGCAATTTCAGGATAGCGATTTTTTAGCTCTCCTTACTGCCCTCCTGAAAGAATTAAGGAGAGCAAAAAATTGCCCTCCTAAATATTTTGGTCTGGGATGATTGAGATTACATGTATTATGCTCACATTAAATTTTTGTTGTAAAGCAAAATTGTAATTTAACTTCGAAGTCACATAACATCACGTAATTTCATTTTGAAAGTGGTTCAGTGGTAAAAGGTAATGGCTGCAACCATACCCAAACACAGTTGCAATCATTTGAAGCAAAATGGGTCACAGCAATATTTTTTTTTCTGTCAGTTTCAAGTTCAACAACTGACATCACAGTTTGAGGGGTAATTATTCAAGGAATATTGACACTATAATATACTACCATTACTACTATCCTGTCACTTGAAGCACATGCACCAGGATGTGACTGTAGATTCAAGCAGACCTGTTGTCCAAGAAAGTCATATGCCTACCACTACCACCTTCAATGCCCCAAGGGGGGTTGAAGGTGGTAGTGGTAGGCATATGACTTTCTTGGTCAACAGGTCTGGGTACACACACAGGTCTTGTCAAGTGTGTGTTCGGTTGTTGAGTGAGACATCTAGATGTCTAACAGATTTCGCTTTACCTCAGTAAAGTTAATAAAATCACTGATGTAGTCTGTTGGTTTCAGTTTCAATGAGTTCGTTCAACTGGATACTTAAAATGCTGTGTAAAGCTAATTGCTCTCCTAAGCTGATTGAGGAGAGCGATTTTTTGCCCTCCTGCATTTTTCAGAATGCCAGGCCTGAGATGGGGAAATCTCACCTGAGGGTAAGATATTTGGGCGCGATACAAGGCTTGCCGAGTGTATGAACCAAATATCTTGTCCTGAGGATGAAATTTCCCCATCTCACACCCGCCCCCATCAGGGATAATTTTTCTCCACCAACCAAAACAGCCTGACATCATCAAAAGTAATGCAGGGGCATGTGCAGCTATATCGAACAATTTTGTTGTCAATTTCTGAAAAAAACTGATTTGCTCATTGGAAAGAGCGCACAAAAGTTCTGTA
Source organism: Pictodentalium vernedei (assembly GCA_031216915.1). Lineage (NCBI taxonomy): Eukaryota > Metazoa > Mollusca > Scaphopoda > Dentaliida > Dentaliidae > Pictodentalium > Pictodentalium vernedei. The sequence continues at coordinate 144,027,292 of CM062296.1, read as the reverse complement.
TATACCACAGGCATATACTACAAAATTTAATCCAAATGCCTGCAAGACAGGGGTTAAAGATTTATAGTGAAATGAACATCGACACATTCCGATGACGTCATATTATGAATTCTACAATGTATTCGCATAACTTTTCGACGGGAATTTCATGCAACTCGCTGCACTCATAATGGCTTTCATCCAAAAATTCATATAAAACAGTCAATTGTCCTTTGGTTTTGCTGTCTGTGTTTTTATTTCTATTTTCTTCAACAAATGTTTGTCTGCTAATATTTCTGAAACATGACACCATGTTGTTTGTTTACAGAAGAATGTGCGATAATTGAATAGTCCAAATATAGGTTGGTCACGTGGGTGGGGTGAGATAACTGTCACGTGGGTGGGGTGAGACAGGCATATCTCTCCCAGCTGTCTCACACGACTTCATATATGTCTCAGTACCTTAGTGGTGGGAGAATATAAGTGTCTTGCCCAAGAACACAATGCAGTTACCACTGGTCAGGATCGAACCATCAACCTTTCTTCAATATTGTTACTAGTATTCACATTCAAATATCATACAGCCCTAACTCACATACGCATTGGACTTCTGGAATCTATTATATGTAGGAATGATGTGTATGACATCATGCAGTACAGCCACCATGGACTGGTCACTTTCCATGGGTGGGCAATATATCCACCCACGTAATAATATTAGATTCCAAACCCTAATTATAAGGATAATCAACAAAACTTTAATTAATGAAGCACCTGGTATACCCAGTGCTTCTTAACCCTTTGAACACTGGTGGTATCTTCCATGCCAGTTAAATGGCAGAAATTGGAAGAGTCCATATCCATTATTTGGGGGTAGAGCAATTAATATTTTCAAAGTGCAGCCTGAAGGCTGCACTTTGAAAATATTAATTGTTCTACCACACACGTTCACTTAGTAGCCATCCTACTTAATGAAATTATGACGTATCGTGTTGCTGGACCGGAAAAGCGGCCTCTTGTACATGTTGAAAGAGTTAATTAAAATTTTGCTGCTGAAGATTTTTATTACCTGGTTAACGCATACGTGGACAACGCCTACTCCACAGCGACTGTACTGTATAACCCTTTGAGAGTACAAAGAAATTTTTAAGGACTGATTAAATATTAATTTGTAAAATCAGCTTTGTGGACTCTATAGTTAAGTTGCACAATTAATTGATTATCACTGAGGTTCTTGAACTGGGAATGAAGGTATCAGTAAATATCAGTCATAATTTTGCCAATAACATATTTATTGACAGATACAGATAACCATTACCGGTAACTGACCTGTTATTATCAGGCTAAAGATGGGCAGTATTGGAATTTTAAGTTCGTATCGGTTTTGGTATTTTTAGGAGGGTATACCTCAGTAACGGTCTGGTATTCGGTATCTGACTTGACTGAAACTTGCTGGTTTTACCAAAGGGGAAATCAAATCAGGAAAAAATGGAATAAGTTGTTCTTGTATCACTCTACCACACCACTATAAATGCCATGGCCAATGAGCTCAACAGTGGCATTCTTTTATGAACACAAATTGTATCTACAGTAATTTTGTGACTTGTTCTAAACACATCTTGACGTTTAAAGACCTATTTCAGGCTTTTGCGATGTCAGAGCATGTGCCCTGATTATGCTATGAATGCCAACTTCTGGATGTCTTGCTGACAATAGACAAAGCAGCGAGACAGTGATTTTGAGTCAGGTCTTGGCTGCCTGTTAAGACAGTCAAGACTTGACTAGAAATAACTGCTAAGCAACTGGACATGTGCAGGATGTTGTCTAGTGTGAAGTCAGGACAATTGCCAGACCACTGAGGGTTAACAAAACTGAAAAGAAAATCAGTCACATCTTTCATAATGAAAGTGTCAATGACACTGTAGCTTAACTTGTGTGTTGTGTTTGATGAAAAGGATAATGTTCAATGTTTATGAAAGGATTATGAAATAAGACAAGAATTGTGATAATTGGGAATATGTTCATTTCTGTTCCCTGTATGCTATGTTTACGATAAAAATAATATGAGGTGTACACTGTACTAAAGAGCTGAGGGGTGGGTTAATATGACCTCACAGTTAATGTATGTGGCCCTCACAGTTAACGTATATCAACAAAAGTTACCAAGTTACAGTGAAATTATTCAAAAACGAGTCATCCTATCAAGTTACATTAACATCCCTTCATAACTATGGCCTGTAGACTGTGCTAAAGGTTTTCGGGCTTCGGGCCCCTGTAGCCATCAGTTTCCCAATTGCGTCCAAAGGGGACGTTCTCATCTAGACATTATATAAGTCAACCTACCAAGTTACAATGAAATCCCTTAATAAATATGACCTGTAGACTGTGCTAAACGTTTTTGGGCTTTGGGCTCTGGCAGCCATCATGGTTGAATGATCGCAACCAAAAGGGGACATTCTCATCTGGGCATCATCTGGAGTGATCCTACAAAGTTACAATGAAATCCCTTCATAAATATGACCTGTAGACTGTGCTCAAGGTTTTTGGGCTTCGGGCCCCTGAAGCCATCACAGTTGACCAATCACGACCAAAAGGGGATGTCATCATCTAGGCATTATATGGAGTCAAACTTACGGGTTACAATGAAGTCCTTCCATAAATATGACCAATAGACTATGCTAAAGGTTTTGGGGTTTTGGGTTCGGGCAGCCATCAAGGCTGAATGATCGCGACCAAAAGGGGACATTCTCATCTAGACATTATTTAGAGTCATCCTACCAAGGTACAATGAAATCTCTTCATAAATATCACCTGTAGATTGTGCTCAAGATTTTCGGGCTTGGGCCCCTGTAGCCAACAGAGTTGCCTAATGGTGTCCAAAAGGGGCTGTTCTCATCTAGACATTACATGAAGTCAACCTACCAAACTACAATGAAATCCCTTCATAAATATGATCTGAAGACTGTGCTAAAGGTTTTCGGGCTTTAGGCTTGGGCAGCCATCATGGTTGAATGATCGCAACCAAAAGGGGACATTCTCATCTGGACATCATCTGGAGTGATCCTATGAAGTTACAGTGAAATCCTTTCATAAATATGACCTGTAGACTGTGCTCAAGATTTTCGGGCTTCAGGCACCTACCTGTAGCCATCACAGTTGACCAACCACGACCAAAAGGGGATGTCATCATCTAGGCATTATATGGAGTCAACCTAACAAGTTTCAATGAAATCCTTCCATAAATACGACCTACAGACATGCTAAAGGCTTTTGGGCTCGGGCAGCCATCAAGGCTGAATGATCATGACCAAAAGGGGACGTTCTCATCTGGACACTATTTGGAGTCATCCTACCAAGCTACAATGAAATCCCTTCATAATTATGACCTGTAGACTATTCTAAAGGTTTTCGGGCTTTGGGCCCCTGAAGCCGTCACAGTTGCCCAATCGTGTCCAAAAGGGGACGTTCTCATCTGGACATTATATGAAGTCAACCTACCAAGTTACAATGAAATCCCTTCATAAATATGACCTGTAGACTGTGCTAAAGGTTTTCTTGCTTCGAGCTCGGGCAGCCATCATGGTTGAATGATCGCAACCAAAGGGGACAATCTCATCTGGGCATCATCTGGAGTGATTCTGCGAAGTTACAATGAAATCCCTTCATAAATATAACCTGTAGACTGTGCTCAAGGTTTTCAGGCTTCGGGCACCTGTAGCCATCAAAGTTGACCAATCACGACCAAAAGGGGATGTCATCATCTAGACATTATATGGAGTCAACCTAACAGGTTACAATATAACCTTTTGCCTATGCTAAAGGTTTTTGGGCTTGGGCACCCATCAAGGCTGAATGATCACGACCAAAATGGGACGTTCTCATCTGGACATTATTGGGAGTCATCCTACCAAGTTACAATGAAATCCCTTCATAAATATGACCTGCAGACTGTGCTAAAGGTTTTCGCGCTTCGGGCACCTTTAGCCGTCAAAGTTGCCCAATCATGTCCAAAAGGGGACGTTCTCATCTAGACATTATATGAAGTAAACCTACCAAGTTACAATGAAATCCCTTCATAAATATGACCTGTAGACTGTGCTTAAGGTTTTCGGGATTCGGGCTCGGGCAGCCATCATGGTTGAATGATCGCAACCAAAGGAGACAATCTCATCTGGGCATCATCTGGAGTGATCCTACGAAGTTACAATGAAATCCCTTCATAAATATGACCTGTAGACTGTGCTCATGGTTTTCAGGCTTCGGGCACTTGTAGCCATCACAGCTGACCAATCACGACCAAAAAAGGATGTCATCATCTAGGCATTATATGGAGTCAACCTAATAGGTTACAATGAAATCCTTCCATAAATATGACCTTTTACCTATGCTAAAGGTTTTTGGGCTCGGGCAACCATCAAGGCTGAATGATCGCGACCAAAATGGGACGTTCTCATCTAGACATTATTTGGAGTCATCCTACCAAGTTACAATGAAATCCCCTCATAAATATGACCTGTAGACTGTGCTAAAGGTTTTCGGGCTTCAGGCACCTACAGCCGTCACAGTTGCCCAATCATGTCCAAAAGGGGACGTTCTCATCTAGACATTATATGAAGTCAACCTACCAAGTTACAATGAAATTCCTTAATAAATATGACCTGTAGACTGTGCTAAAGGTTTTTGGGTTTTGGGCTCAGACAGTCGTCACGGTTGGCAGATCATGCCCAAATGGGGAAATTCTCATCTAGACATCATAAGGAGTCATCATACCAAGTTACAATGAAATCCCTCCACATTAAACATGACCTGCATACTATGCTAAAAGTTTTTGGGTTTCGGGCTTGGGCAGCCATCACGGTTGATAGATCATGCCCAAAAGGGGACGTTCTCATCTAGGCATTATACAGAGGCATCCTACTAAGTTACAATGAAATCCCTTCATAAATACGACCTGTAGACTGTACTAATGGTTTTCGGGTTTTGCGCTCGGGCAGCCATACCGGTTGCCCGATCGCAACCAAAGAGGGAAGTTCTCATCTAGACAGGACCCCAAACCTGCATATGAAATTTCGTGATGATCAGACAAGAACTGCCGGGTGTAATCCATGCTAAAGGAAAATGTGAACAGACATTACAGACGAACAGACAAACAGACTTCCGCACGCGTGATGGCAATAGCTTATCTTGACTATGTCAAGTTAAGCTAAAAATGACCCCTTCAACTGTTATCAAGCCTCAACAGGGCCTTATAAATAGCAAATGTAGGAAAATTGGAAAATTAGATGGCCTTGGTATTCAACTATTGGTTCAGTTTGGTTTTTTCGGTATCCCCATAATATATAAGCTTGAACTCCAAAGCCAGCGTCGAAATCACAGTTGAAGTTGGATGGAAATTTACAATGACCTATATGAGCGACTTTACTTGATAAAATTTTTATGGTCGGCATAAATTTTTAGGGTGTGTCGGGTTACCCTAAACACAGGTATTTGGGGGGAGGGGGCTAATTTTGCCACTGATTCGAGGCAAAAATCATTTTTCTCAAACTTGATACTCTTGAGATAATTTATGCAAATGCTTTGTGCTCTAGAAATCAGAGTACAGTACCGGTATAGGCTATTACACAGGTGCGTTGCCCTGGAAAGGGAGTCGTTGTGACAGTGACTGGCGCCAAATACATCTGATATGTTTGTACAATGAAAACCGAAACCAAAACCGAAAACCTGACTCTTTGAATGAAACCGAAACTGGAACCGACGTGAAATTTGAAAACTGCTCATCTCTACTAGCAACTGATCTGCTAGAACCCCTAGAATGATCAAAGAGAAGTTAGGCTGAACCCAAACGAGATTCTTACAGGTAGAGTTTTTTCTGTGGGAGGTGCTGAACAAACTATTGTGGATTTTTAACAAGTTAAAGAGCCTGAAGTGTTATTTACTATTAGGCCTTCATGGTAATCAATTTTCGATATCAAGTTTTGGTATTTTAAAAAGCAAACCTACATAACTGTCTTATTTCAGTAGCGATTCCACTACTTTCCGAAGCGGTACTTGCCATGGCAAATAAACTCCCCAAAGTCTTTTTGCATTTGGGTGTGTGTGTGTGTGTGTGGAGGGGGGAGGTCATACGCAATGTTTTTTAAATCACCTTTCCCACTAGTAATGTGCATATACAATGGAACCCTGTTAATTGAATAGTCACTTTGCCAATGAAAATTATTCAATTAACAGGAGTATTCAATTAACAGGGATTGTGTCACTTTCCTGTATTCTAGAGATAAACTTAGCATTTATTCTATTATATCTTGTTTGACAGAGCTCCATGAGCTCTGTCAAACAAGATATAAAAGATTAAATGCTTGTATTGGATGTACTGAGGCCAAATAGGTCTATAAACAAAGGAAAATTTGGGCGAGTCAGGGTAATTTCTCTACAGGTCACAAGATTTTTTATTCAATTAACAGGAGTTTACTCTATAACCTATATTCAATTAACAGGTCAAATTAGTATTGAAGGTATGGTAAATGGTTTTGTGTTGGGAAATCATATTCAATTAACAGGTATATACAATTAAGAGATATCCAAATAAGTGGGCTCCACTGTATTACTATCTGTTCTCAAAATAAGAAAGCAAACCAAAACAGAGTTTTTTTGTGAACCGAACCAAATCTGAAAAATCAAAACCTCTCGGCTCTACCTACAACCGTTCAATCTGAAGTCCAATGGTCTAACCAATAAGCCATTATGCTCCTAGGGCCCTGCAAAAATTTGGTATTCGAAAATGTATTAAATTCAACGGTCATATCTGATTCAAATTCGATTCAACAATTTGTGCGAATATCTATCAAATGTTTTTGTCTTGTGTTTTACCGTGTCTCTGAGTCAGTAAATGTCAGAAGCTGATGAGCGATATTGTTGTTGACATCAACCACAATCGAATTTAACACTGCTGCGGCCTGCTAGATCGATTTTCTCCTTCTTCTCAATATTTCAGTTCATGACACAGCCGAGGAAAATATTTTCTGAAATTCAGAATGTTGTGCGTTGATGTAGTGAGAGATCATTTCGAGCATAATGGTGATCCTTCGAGATGAACAAATGTTATCCCTGAGGTATGGAAGCCTGCTTTGTAACACATGCAAGGAGTAACTGACTAGAGGGGTAACTATCCCAGATGGGCCTGTCCATACCCACCATCCACCCCACTGTCATGATTATTCCAAGATGAAAAGAGGCATAACTCTGGTAAAAAAAGTCTGATCGAAACTATAATCATAGGTTCACATGTTCCCATGGTAGTGAACATTCATACTATGTTCCAAAGGAATTGATCCATAAAAATCTGAGAAAATCTCTGTACAAAATATAGGCATTCTAAAATGAAAAGGGGCATAACTCTGGAAAAAAAAGTCCGATCAAATCTCAAATCACAAAAGCACAGGTTCCCATGGTAGTGAACATCCATACCAAGTTTCAAAGGAATCGACCCATAAACATCTGATAAAATCTCTGGATAAAATTTTAGGCCTGCTTTTTCAAGTCGAAAAGGGGCATATTTCTGGCAAAAATAATCCAACGAGAACTATAATCGCAGATGCACAGCTTCCCATGGTGGTGAACATTCATACCAAGTTTTGAGCAGATTGGTCCAAAAACATCTGAGAAAATCTCCAGACAAAATTATGTCTACGGACAGACAGATTTACAAGGTGATTCCAGTATACTGCTCCACAACTCGTTGTAGGGGTATAATAACAAACCTTCAAGTTGCTGCACCTGCCCTCCAGAATAAAGCCTATAAACATGGGCTTCCAGCACTCTACCAGTTAATTGAGTAACTAATCATGTGTATTGTGCAGCCTTACTGTGAATCTCATCTGTATCAACTCTTTATCCAAAGCGCAGTAAAATTCTCAAAAAGTGTTTATCCCGGGGGTAATTTTGGGTGTCTACAGGGGCCGGGTATGGGACCCTTTCCCAATGGCATTTTGGCATGATTTTTCCAAATTCAAACCCAACATTTCCCAATCTCAGTCCTCTTTCAAATAAAAATTTAATCCTTCTTTAACCCTTGAAGGTCTAATTTTGGCTTTCATCACTTTTACTGCAACAAAAAGAGGTGCCGCAACAGAAAGTTTTTAGATACCTTTGCAAGTTACATCGAAGGGACCTTGTCAATTGTTTCTAGGCAAGTTTTGGCTGCCTCCATAGGCAGCCAAGACTTGTCTAGACACAACTGCAAAGCCACGGAATGTAGACTATCACATAAATATCTTCATCATTAATAGGATAGGAACAATTTATTTGAGAGAAATTACACCGAGTGATCATTTCATGTGACGGACAAAACTCAAAACATTTTTAAATAAAAAGAAGCATAACTCTGGCAAAAAACATCCGATCAAAACTATAGTTGCAGGTGCACAGGATACCATGGTAGTGAACATCCATACTAAGTGTCAAAGGAATCGACCCATAAACATCTGAGAAAATCTCCGGACAAAATTCAGACATTCTTAGATAAAAAGGGACATAACTATGGCAAAAAACATCAGAGCGAAACTATAATTGCAGGTGCACAGGATACCATGGTAGTGAACATCCATACCAAGTGTCAAAGGAATCGACGCATAAACATCTGAGAAAATCTCCGGACAAAATTCAGACATTCTTAGATAAAAAGGGACAGAACTATGGCAAAAAACATCCGAGCGAAACTATAATTGCAGGTGCACATGTGTCCATGGTAGTAGACATGCATACCAAGTTTCAAAGAAATGGACCCATAAATGTATGAGAATATCTCCGGACAAAATTCTAGGCCTGCTTTTTTACGTCAAAAAGGGGCATAATTCTGCCAAGAATAATCCAACCAAAACTATAATTGCAGGTGCACAGGTTCCCATAGTGGTGAACATTCATACCAAGTTTCGAGTAGATTGGTCCATAAACGTCAGAGAAAAATCTCCAAACAAAATTATGTCTATGGACAGACGGACAGATGGACAGGCTGATTCTAGTATTTCCCTCCCCCACAACTCATTGCGGGGGATATAATAATCATCACCATTGTCCAATTCCCAGATAAAAAAAAACAACTGCTATGTTACAGAAAGCTCTAAGTATGTGGTTACAAAAACAAAACTTACAAGTGTCAGTTTCCAATTTCGTGTGAGAATCTAAAAATAATCGTGAATTCCCCTGGCGTAATTCTACATCAGCCGGTCATAAGATTATTGCCTTTTATTTCTACCGATGTGGTGAAAGGAATACTATTGGGGAAAGGATGCTCGAATGCAGATTTGATATTCTATTTAATTCACAAATAACGGCCGCTATTCGATTTGATACTCGATTCGATAGTGTATGACCCTACATGCTCCCTAGAAATTAATGTTGCATATGAGCACCACCCAGCAAAAGCTTACTGGAACATGTATTTCCTGGCTTTCTTAATAGCTCTGGATGTCATACTGAACTGATTTCTGAAGGTGGGAAGGTTAAAAAGTTAGAGAGAATTGATATTTGCCAATAAAATATAATTTTCCTAAGAAACAATTATCCACAACATATATCAAACACCGATGAGCACTTCTCAATCCAATAGTCCACTTAGACACTGACCCACTTGACCAAGAAATAAAATCAATATAATAGCTCACAGTATCCTGTGTGCTGTTGTTTATCCAAACGAGCAGACATTAACCATTTAACCCTTTACCCAACAAATCGGTCGCATACGCCCGCGTAATATGCAAATTCAGCAGTTGAAAAAGTATTATTTATTCAAAAAATTTCAACAAAACCATATCATATGACCCCTCCTTGGAACGAGCTCGTCGAGCTCGTTCCAACAAGGTTTCACATGATATGGTTTTGTTGAAATTTTTTGAAAAATTAAAAAAAATGATATTTAAAATAATAAATTTTGATATCGTCTGCATTGGGTAAAGGGTTAACCAATGCATATGATATCAAACTTTGTAATTTTAATTATCTTTTTTATCAAATTTTTCAAAAAATTTCAACAAAATCATATCATGTCACCCCTCATTTGAACGAGCTTGATAAGCCCGTTCAAATGTGGGGGGGTCACATGATCAGGCCTTTAAATTCATTTATTTTGGGCACACCCTTTTGCCCTAATTTGGGCACATTAAAACCAGAAATAACAGCCTTATCCTGTTATGTTTTATTTCCATGCCTTTCTTTGTGTTTCCATGGCCATATTATGATGGAAGTTATTCTCATGTGTGCAAGAGGAAGAGAGAATTTATATATTTTTCTTGATGTCTTCACACCTTCTCTAATTTGGGCACACCTTTAAATGGTGTGAAATTGGGATAATCTGAAGGCCTGCACATGATATGGTTTTGTTGAAATTTGTTTGAAACATTTTTTTTCAGTTGCTCAATTTGTAAATTATACAGGCAGATGCACACAAATTTGTTAGGTACAAGGGTTAACTGCTTCAGCGGTGAGTTTATATGACCGACCATCCACTGGTGGTCACAATCTGGTCAAAATTGTCTGTCCACTTTCTCACGCAAAACTCTTGTCTCATCCAAAACTTACGTCTTATCTGAAGAAAGTAGAGAACATTGAATCTCAGGTGGGGGGTGCGTTGGCATTGCAGTAACCGGTTCTCATCAGATCACCGAAGTTAAGCAACGTAAAGCCCGGTTAGTCCTCGGATGGGTAACCGTCTGAGCAATCGATTCGGACTCCCGCGTTGAAAGATTTTTTGGGGAAAAATTTCAAAAAAGGATATTTAAAATAATAAATTTTGATATCGTCTGCGTTGGGTAAAGGTTTAAAAAACAAATTTAAAAAAAAAAAAAAAATTGTGACTTCGTTGCAGGGGCGTGTGGGTTTTTTTTCTACGAAGGCATACAATGGCTCACTTCATCCCTAAGGCATCAATAAATCACCGACAATACGTAAATTTATACAAATCCCTATGCGCCTGCACCAAGCCACCATCTTGTACCATAGGCGTCAGTCCGAGATTATACCTAAACAACTTATATGGAAACAGCCGAGTATAAGCTTCAAGCTTGTTGCTGAATCCATTTCCATTAATGTTTTGTGCTCGCTGATATATGTATCATTATCGTTATTGTAAATGGCAACTTTTTTCACAGAAATGAATGCTAATCAGAAGCTCTTATCTGAAGGTCTTGCCTAATGAGGCTGAGCACACCAAGTTCAAAAACAATCCAAAGATAAATGTGACCTGTAGACCATGTCAAAGAAGAATGAAAAGAAAATCAATAGCTCCTATCTTTGTCACCCTGCATAGGCATACAAAGTTTCAAAACAACCTATAATGAATGTGCCCTCTGAGGCATGCCAAAGGAAGATGTTAATGCACAAATGCACTAAGCAGAAGGTTACAATGTTTTTTTTTGTTTTTGTTTTTATGGAAATTCATAAATATACCCTGCAGAGAGTGCAAAAGGGATAAGCTGATGCACAAATGCAGTAAGTTCAAAGACTGGTGATAACAACAATAATTTTTTAAGGAAATGAAAAAAAGCAATAGCTCACATCTAGAGGTCACCCCGAACACACATACCAAGTTTCAAAGTGATCCGATCATAAATGTACCCTGAAGGGTGTGTTAAAGGGAAATATTGAGGTCTGACTAAACTAAGTTCAAAGGTCAGCTGCAACATTTTTTGACAGACATGGAAGAAAATCAACAGCTCCCATATAGATGTCACACCACACAAGCACACCAAGTTTGCAAGCGATCCAATCATAAATGTGCCCTGCAGGGTGTGTCAAAGGGAAATATTGATGCTTAACTGCACTAAGTTTTTACTAAGTTCATCAGAGGTTGTTGCCAATGGCAACTATTTTTGACAGAAATGGAAGAAAATCGATAGCTCTCAGCTAGAGGTAACCCCAAACAAACATAGCAAGTTTTAAACCATCCTGATCATAAATGTGCCCTGTAGGGCATGCCAAAGGAATATGTTGATCCCTGACTAAACTAAGTTCAAAGGTTGTTGCTAGTGGCAACATTTTTTGACGGAAAATGGAAGAAAATCAATAGCTCCCATCAAGAGGACACCCCAAACAAGCATGCCAGATTTCAAAGCAATCCGATCATAAATGTGCCCTAAAGGGTGTGCCAAAGGAAAATATTGAGGTCTGACTAAACTAAGTTCTAAGAACATTGGCCGACCAATTTTTGATGGAAATGGAAGAAAATTGATAGCTCCAATCTAGAGGTCACCCCAAACAAGCATGCCAGGTTTCAAAGCAATCCGATCATAAATGTGCCCTGTAGGGTGTACCAAAGGGAAATATTGAGGTCTGACTAAATAGAAGAAAATCTCCCATCTAGAACACACCCCAAACAAGCATACCAAGTTTCAAAGTGATCTGGTCAAAACTGTGCACTGCAGGGTGTGCCAAAAGAGAAATATTGATGCATAACTGCACTAAGTTCATCGAAGGTCATTGCCAGTGGCAACATTTTTTTACAGAAATCGAAGAAAATAGATAGCTCCCATCAAGAGGTAACCCCAAACAAGCATACCAAGTTTCAAACTGATCTGATCATAAATGTGCCTTGTAGGGCATGCCAAAGGAATATATTGATGCCTGACTAAACTAAGTTCAAAGGTCGTTGCCAGCGGCAACATTTTTTGATGAAAATAGAAGAAAATTAATAGCTCCCATCTAGAGGTCACTCCAAACAAGCATGCCAGATTTCAAAGCAATCTGATCATAAATGTGCCCTGTAGGGCGTGTCAAAGGGACATATTGAGGTCTGACTAAACTAAGTTCTAAGATCGTTGCCAACGGCAACATTTTTTGACGGAAATGGAAGAAAATCGATAGCTCCCATCTAGAGCTCAACCCAAACAAGCATACTAAGTTTCAAAGTGATCCAATAATAAATGTGCCCTGCAGGGTGTGCCAAGGGGAAATTTTGATGCATAACTGCACTAAGTTCATCAAAGGTCGTCGCCAGCGGCAACATTTATTGGCAGGTATAGAAGAAAATCGGCAGCTCCCAACTAGAGGTAACCCCAAACAAGCATACCAAGTTTCAAACTGATCTGATCAAAAATGTGCTCTGTACGGCATGCCAAAGGAGTATATTGATGCCTGACTAAACTAAGTTCAAAGATCGTTGCCAGCGGCAACATTTTTGATGGAAATGGAAATGGAAGAAAATCGATAGCTCCCATCTAGAGGTCACCCCAAACAAGCATGCCAAAGTTTCAAAGTAATCCGATCATAAATGTGCCCTGTAGGGTGAGCCAAAGGGAAATATTGAGGTCTGACTAAACTAAGTTCTAAGAACGTTGGCCGCGGCAATATTTTTTTACGGAAATATAAGAAAATCGATAGCTCCCATCTAGAGGTCACCCCAAATAAAACAGGCCAGGTTTCAAAGCCATCTGATCATAAATGTGCTCTGTAGGGTGTGCCAAAGGAAAATATTGAGGTCTGACTAAACGAAGTTCTAAGAACATTGGCCGCGGTAACATTTTTTGACAGAAAAGGAAGAAAATCAATAGCTCACATCTAGAGGTCACCCCAAACAAGCATGCCAGGTTTCAAAGCCATCCGATCATAAATGTGCCCCATAGGGTGTGCCAAAGGGAAATATTGAAGTCTGACTAAGCTAAGTTCTAAGAACGTTGGCCGTGGCAACATTTTTTGACGGAAATGGAAGAAAATCAATAGCTCCCACCTAGAGATCACCCCAAACAAGCATGCCAGGTTCCAAAGCAATCCAATCATAAATGTGCCCTGTAGGGTGTGCCAAAGGGAAATATTGAGGTCTGACTAAACTAAGTTCTAAGAACGTTGGCCGCGGCATACCAAGTTTCAAAGTGATCTAATCATAAATGTGACCGGAGAGGTGTGCCAATGGAAATTGTGTACGTACGTACATACTTATGTACGCACGCCTGGATGTACATACAACATGTACGTACGCCGATGGACGAGAAGTGATCACCTTTCAATTTTCATTACATTTTTATTTTTTGTTACAAAAACATAGCTTATGACCCCTCATTGGAACAATCTCACTGAGCTCATTCTCATGAGAGGTCATAAGCTATGTTTTTTGAGGCAAAAAATGAAAAAAATTAGTTTTTCAAGAAATTTATTTCCATGTGTCGTCCGCCTTTCGTTTTAGGTAATGGGTTAAAAAAAAATTCAACAAAACCATATCATGTAACAAACCATGGTTTATTGAATTTTTGTAAATTTTTGTGAAAAAAATACTTAAAATGACAAACTTTGGTATCATGTGCATTGGTTAAAGGATTCATGACACACCAGATGATCCCCCTGACTGACAACTTAATTACTTGTCTCAGTTTCTTCCAGTAGTATTACCTTCACAGTGAGCAATTATGTGGGAGATTCTCAAAAGCACTACTGGTTGACAAAGTGCTTTATAACCTTGTGCAAGCGTATAACATTGGAAAAACAATCTTTCCAAAAATGCCAATAAAATGAAAATATTAAATTAAATATTCTACAGTTGATTACATTCAAATTCCTTGGCACTGGAATTGACAAAGTACTGTCTCACCTTTTGTATATTATTTAACGCCGAAGAGATAACAGCTCTACAAAACTGTCAATAAAATGAACAATAGTAAAATAAACATTCTTGGTGTTTTTTTTACCTTTCATTCCAGTTCAATAAATATGGATTTGTCTCCAAAAAAAAAAAAACAGGCAAAGTTCAGCCATTAACTAGTGGAGTGCTGGAAGCACATATTTGGACTGGATTCTGAAATACAGGACCTGCAAATTAAAGGCTACTTATTTCGTGGACAAGCTTCTTATTATCTTGGAAGTGAAATTATTTATTTATATATTAGTTATTAGGGTTTAAGGATACTTTAACAGCTAGGGTCTTATCGTGTCGGTCACAGTTTTATGGGTGGAGGAAGCTGGAGAGTACCCAGAGAGAACCACTGGGCAACAACGAGCAGCTGCCAGCTCCCCAAAATCGTAACTCTGCACTGCAGCACAGGCAGGGTTAGATTGGTTAAAGACATGCGCACATTCGACATCCAGTATGCCTTAGTACAGTGTCATCGTGCCCCCATGTGGACAATCGGGATGAAGTGCCTGTCCATGGACACAACACAGGAGTCCAAACTGATCGCTCAGATGGTCACCCATCCAAAGGACTAACCGGTTTGCGTTGCTTAACTTCAGTGATCTGACAAGAACTGGTTACCGCAATACCACCGAACCCCCATTTAGTCTGTATGGATTTGCCTTGTTATAATTCATAGGAGAGTGCCTTTATAAAGACCAAATATAATTTAGTTCTCTACCAGTGAATACATCAGTCATAGACACAGAGCCTTCTATTGAAGAAATATACATTACATGGATTCTTCTTATCTACAGAGTATCGAGAGGCCCCATTCTTAAATGGTTTAGTCTACTTTTTCCCCCCAATTACCAGCTTCGCTTTCTTAGTACCCCAACCTGCATGAAACATTAACCCTAAATAGGGCATGTGACATTTTTTTCAGAAATTCTACCATGCCTCAATGTGTAGTTTTAGTGGCCTGGCAAGGATTTATTGTCAGGTCTTGGCTGCCTATACATGTTTATACAGACAGCCATGACTTGACTAAATACTACAGCCAGGGTGGGTGCATAGCTTGGAATCCATTTTTTTGGTTTCAGATGCTTGAACTCTCTCAATTTAGCCCTAATTATATCAACTTACAAGGTAAGTACTGGGTGTACCCAGTGATTCATTAATTAAATCATTGATGATTATTCTTATAATTAATGTTTGGAATCTAAGATTACTGTCTGTGAAAATATTGCCCACCCATGGAAAGTGACCAGTCCATGGCCGGCCGCACTGTAAAGTGCATGGGCACTTATCTTCGGCCAGTTACGCTGACATCAATTATAATGCTGAGAAAAACATTCAGTTCCCAGACATGATATAGGCAATAACTGAAATTAGATCTTAAGTTGCAGACAACTATTCAAAGTTGATCATAAACAGAAAAACTCCGCGCAAAAAAAACATAGTTTGCTATAAAGAAACTCTGGATGTGGTCATCGACCAGAGTTTAGTCTGTGATTTTTTTTCCACTAAAGTCTCTTAGCCTATCATTTCATATTCTGACTCTGTCTATGCAACTTCAGATCCATAACTGTGTCTGTGCATAATTTCTATCATTTACTCCTTATTACTCCCTTTGAGAAAGCAACTTAAAACATATATATATATGTACAATGTTAGTTGGGATTGAAAATGATATATTTAAGAGCACTGAATTCATCAGACATTCTTCTACCCTCTTTGGGAAGGGTTTTGGGCCCATGCCATTGGCAAAATTTTCATCAAGGGGACTCCAATTGGGAATTTGTTTTGAATGGGAAAAAACATACAAAGACTGAAAAATTTTACATACAAATTGAACAGAGAACACTAAGACCAATACCTAAGCAACTGCATGTGTACTACATTGTACAAGTACATGTAAGCTTTATAACAGTCACATGGAATCATGTTCACGCAGTCTCTGTAGTTGCTATTAAACTGTTCTCATAGTTTTAAAGAACTTGTCATTTGTCTTTGAATTAAGAGACTTCGTTAGGCAAGGCAATTTAAAATTAATGGTAAAGTCTTGCCCTGAACTGGATGGTCAAAAGGTCTCAGAAAACCAATGGTTTTCTGAGGCCTTTTGACTATCCAGTTCAGGGCACCAGTTACACATTAAATGTTTATTTGAGTGGGAACTGAGATTGGGAAATTTGGGGTTAAGAATTGGCAAAAAACATGCCCAAATATCATTGGGAAGGATCTCATGAATGACACCTGTAGATACCCATAAGAGAGACCCTGTTCATTTTTTAGAACTGTGGGGAGGGGGGTGGGATACATGTGCAGTAACGATGCCTCCATTCCAAGACCTGCTCTCAAGAACTTTCTCAACTTCTCAACATGTTCATTCACACTTGAATAAAGTCTCCAAAAACAAATCAAGGTTTCAAGTTTCTATTTCAAGTCGTGCAGAGGTGAATAAATCTGAAAGCCCTTTCACTTGAGGACAATCCCCAATTTCAAGAAACGTATACATAACAGCAAACAAAATGCCTTGTTGAAATGAGCTCATGAATTTATTTATTTATTTATTAGGGTTTAATGACACCTTCAACAACCAGGGTTACTCCATGACCGTCAGTTTTATGTGTGGAGGAAGCCAGAGTACTTGGAGAGAAGCACCGAGCAACAAGTGCTCCATCGACTGCAACTATTACGCCATGTGGGCAATCAGGATTAAGTGCCTTGCCCAAGGACGCAATGCAGTTACCCCTGACGGGGATTAAACCATATACCTTTTGGTTTGAACTCCAATGCCGTAACCACTGAGTCAATATGCTCCCGGAGCTCATGAATACAGTACATATTGGATAACCTGGCACTCAGCTCCCCATCTACAAACACATTTACTTATTTCAGTGTTGTGAAGATGACCTACTGATTGAGTTGTGTGTGGGGTGGGTGGGGGTGGGGGGGCCTGACTTGTTCCAACTGTGATGGTTCAAGTCTCAACCGATTAATATTACAACTAAATCACCAAGGCATGCCTTCATTGAAAGCATGCTTTGATGATGTAGTTGGAACATTTGTCTGTCGGGATTCAACTTAACCCTTTGAGACTTTATCCTGATGATCAAACTTCAATGGGAATTCAGTTTCTTCAACATTTTTTAAAATGCGACGTCAAACATCGGAAAGTACAAATAACAAGATATTATTTTATTATTATCAAGATTATTATTTTTATTAAGATTATTTTTGGTGGTCTGAATTTCTTATTCAAAACTTGTTTTATTACAAATTATTGGAGAGTATCTGTGGGCACTATAAATAATTTGTAATACAACAAATTTATATAAACAAAATATTATTTGTGTTTGACTGAATATGAAATATAAGGAAGGAAAGCTGCGATAACATCTGGCTCAACAGTTGTCACTGATCACTATTTGGGAGAAAATAGGAATTGAGGTTAAAACTTGAAAAAATCGAAAAATAATAACAAAACAAATAACCACAAAGTATCAAACCGCTGTTTGATTTCGTACGTCATAAGACATACAAAAGTATCAAAGGGTTAAAACACTCGAGACTTTTGTGAAATACATTAGTGAATAAATTAAATGAGGATGTAGCAGTCATAATGCAACTTGTCATGCTACAGTACTGTCACCATGGACTGGTCATTATCCACATGTGGGCAGTGCTGTCCGCACATGCATTTACCAGGTAATATAAATTATCATTAGCAAAATTTTAATTAATGAAGCACCGGGTTGTACCCGGTGCTTCATTAATTGTTTGATGATTATATCAAAAATTAGTGTTTGGTATCTAATATTATTGCGTCCATGGAAATATTGCCCACCCGAGGAAAGAGACCAGTCCACGGTGGCCATACTGTAGGCCTCAAACAGCTGGAATCCGGTACCACAGACTCCCACTTGTATGTCTGACTGTATGTGACACAAATCCAAGACTCCAAGTATCAAATCTAGTCTTTTCAAAAAGTATATAATTGTTAGCACGAGAGAATTGATATTTTAGACACTCCAATCCGATACCATGCACAAGTATGAAGTAGAGTCGGCCAATCACTCCTAAAAATTAAATAACTCACATCTCAAGCATTGGTTATTGGGTCCTACAGAACGTGGAGAGTGTATTATCATTAAATCACCCGCAGAGTGGAGATTTCGCATGAGCAATACTTGAAATTTTAGACACTCCAATCCGATACCATGCACAAGTATGAAGTAGATTCGGCCAATCACTCCTAAAAATTAAATAACTCACATCTCAAGCATTGGTTATTGGGTCCTACAGAACGTGGAGAGTGTAGTACCATTAAATCACCCGCAGAGTGGAGATTTTGCATGAGCAATAGTTGCAAATTTGTTGCAAAGCAGAACCAGCATAAGCAAAGTTCCAGCCAATGGACCTCCAGGTTAAACCCGGAGGTCCATTGGCTGAAACATTGCTTGTGTTTTTTGTCCATATGTACAGAATTTGAAAGTTATACTTTGGATGATAACTCCACTCTGCGGGTGATTTATTCACAATCCACTCCCCACGTACTGTACATAAAATACTGTGATTACAGAAGCAGACAGAGAATTTAGACTGGAACATGACTAGGTTGCAATCCATTTGAAATTCTGTGTCTATTTATTCCTCCCCCTCCCCCCCCCCCCCCCCCCCCAATGTAGAATCTTACTTGTTCACCCCCCTCCAAAAAAAAAAAAAAAAAAAAAAAAAACCAAAAAGAAAACGCCCAAAACTCAAGAACATTGAATCAGAGACTATTTTTCCATTCATTTTTCTAAAGTCAGCTTCAGTTTCACATAATTGTATCTATGACATCTCAAACTGGACCATTTTCCTGTATCCTCATGATAAACTGAGAATTCATTCTACATGTATAATATCTTATTAGATAGAGCTCCATAGAGCTATCTTACACAGCACGAACAGAGTTAGCAGAGGTTGAAGGCAAATTCACCATCAACATGTGGAATGTCTTATTATTACATGCCTGTTCTATGTAATCCCCATGTACAGCAACACTTAACCATGCGGAAAATGAAAATCTGTTCGCACATACATGTATGTGCAGAACGGAAATCGCTGACAGACTATCTTTAAACAGAAGCAAAATTTCACTGGAATTTTCTACAAATTGTGCGCCAGAATGACAATTTGAATCGCTAGCAATGGCTACAAATCATCCGCAACCGCGTTGTGTCCTTCAGCAAAGCACTTAATCCTGATTGCCCACCTGAAGGCATGGTGGCTCTGTGTACTTAAGCGTACTGCACATCGATGGTGCACTTGTCTTCAACCAATGTTACCCTGCATGTGAGGAATGGTAAGTTAAGAAGACTGACATTACTTGCCACTGCTCAGTTGTTGTCTCCTGGTACTCCAATTTCCTCCACCCATAAAACTGTCTGACACAAAGTGACCCTGGCTGTCAAAGTGCCATTAAACCCCAATAAATAAACAAATGAGAGTGTAGTGGGTTAAAAGGAGTTTATTCCATAATCTATACGCAATTAACCGATCAAATATATCCTGAAGATATGGTAAATGGTTTGGTGTTTGGAAGATATATCCAGTTGAGATGGTTATTCAATTACTAAATATCAAATTGAGTGGACTCCACTGTATCAAGTAAAGTTTTGCATATCGTTTATGCCTTTGCTTCCCTCTTTAGATGACATCGACACCAGGTACCGGTACTGTTATATAGAGCCGAAATGGTTAATGGATTTTCTTGATCGATTAATCAGATGGATTAACCTTGGTTAACAGGCAGGGTTAGACTGGTTGAAGACATGCGCACCATCGACGTGCAGTACGCCTTAGTACACAGCTTCATCATGCCCCCATGTGTACAATCAGGGTTAAGTGCCTTGCCCAAGGACACAACGGGGGAGTCTGAATCGATTGCAGAGACGGTCACCCATCCGAGGATTAATCGGACTTGACATTGCTAAACTTTGGTGATCTGACGAGAACCGGTTACTGCAATGCCATTGCCCCCCTCCCCCCTCCCCACCCCTTTCAAATTTTATTATATTTTCAATTTTGATCTCAAAAACATAGTTTATGACCCCCTCATTGGGTAAAGGGTTAAGAATGACCATTTCCAGCTACTGATAGAGTATATCAGCACATAACTTGCATGCTTCACTCTGTCTCATATAATTGATGTGAGTCAGTGTGACAATGCTTGCTTGCTTTGGAGCAAGTCTGCTCATTCGTTAACCCATATAAACTGTAGTTCAAAAGTTATGTTTAATCGGTCAATTACTTGTTTGATCGATCAAGACGTTGATCAATGGTTAATCGATTAATCGGTTAACCATTTCAGCTCTACTGTTGTAGGCTCCTATTTTCCCAGTAAAACAGCTAGGACTTGTTTACCCCAGTTAACAGGCACTGCTCTTTTCCCAGTGTTAAAATTTCCACAGAAAATTGCTCATAATTACACTTCTTGCCTTTGAAGACTCTCTCTCCATGCAGGCATCGATTACAGAGCCTTATTACATCAATAAAGTTATTAGATCAATAAAGCAGAACTCGTTCTTTCATAGCAAATAAGCTCTGTTATACTTCCGAGGAGTTCCCACATGAAAACTGGGTGGTGATGGATTAGTTCACCATTGAAAAAGAAACACTTCCTATCCAGGCCTTTCACTGTGTGTGCTAGAAGCTACCATCATTGCTCTACTGAAAAGTGCTGAAAGCCATTCTAGTGGCTTTCCACTAAATGCATTAGCTTGATGTCTCCTAGCAGTAGAATTTCTTTTATTTATATAAATTTGTTTTGTTGCAACTTATTGGAGAGTGCCAATAGACACTCTCCAATAAATAGTAATAAAACAATTATTTACAAAAAATATCTTGCTGAACCTAGGTTCACCTTGCTGGTAGCCCGGTATCTTTGAAAAAACCCAAGAAAATGGCATTTCAGACAATCAGTATTACAAAAACGTTTCTTCTATGGGGCTGAACAACAGCTGACTTCGCAAGTCTGCATATTAGACAAATCTAAAGGCTCACTATTGGTCTGAACCACTGATCTTTATTTATTTATTTATTGGGGTTTAACAACACTTTCGACAGCCACGATTACCTCCGAAGGAAGCCAGAATATCTGGAGAGAACCAACGAGCAACAGTGAGCAATTGTCAAGCTCTCCAACATACTAGCTCCACACAAGCATGGTCAGTATTGGCTGAAGATAAGTGCACCATCGATGTGCAGTATGCCTTAGTACACAATGCACCAGGCCACCACGTGGGCAATGGTAGTTAAGTGTCTTGCCCAAAAACACAACGCAGTTGCTGCAGGGGGATTCAAACCAAGGACCTCTCAGCTTGCAGCCTGCATCTCTACTTACAGAGGCACCATGTCCTCCCCCTCCCCCTCACTGATCTTTATAACAGCTTTTATTTCATCAAACGTCATGGTGTTTTCCTAGCATGAAAAGTAGTAACACTGTATTATCTGTTAATCTCAGCACTTGTTTTATCAATACTGGTAATGACTAAAATATGTTGTAAATATTCAATTTGTACTGCCAAGGGCTGCACAATATATTGATACGGCTTAATAAAATTAAAAATCTGTTTCTCAGGCCCTCCCACATGGTCCTTTTGGCTGCCGCATGCTCTCTTTTTATGACCAATGCAAACTTGAATCTAGAGGTACTGTGAGCAAGCTCACAAAGTGATACCCCTGCGCCTGAAATGTATAAGTTAGATTATCTCCCCTTGGAAATGTCAGAACGGAATTATATTGCTTCATGCACATCTTCATATGGAGTTCTTCCATTGTGTAAAGTTTCATGAAAATTTTTCAAACGGTTTAGGAGTTGCGCTTTTAAGGACGGACAGACGGACGGATGGACGGATAGACAGGGTGATTCCTATATACCCCCCCCCCCCCCCCAAACTTTGATTGTGGGGGGTATAAAAATAAAAATTAAATGGTTTATGTCTGATATTTTACACAAGTTCATAAAATTGATCATTTTGTCCCTTGAGTGCAACAAGGCTTTGCAATTCTTTAGCATTGCAAAGCCTTGTTGCACCCAAGGTACGAAATACACCACCACCCTTGCTATTCTGTAGATTATGAGGCCTAAAACATAAAGTAAATCAAGAATATGAACTTCTGATGGGAAAAAAATAATTACAAAAATAAAATATAAAATAAAAACCGCCCGCCCGCCTGCATGCATGCAATTTTACAAAACTTGGCCTGAGAAACAGAACATCTACTTTGTGTGGCCTAAACCGATACATACTGGTATTCAAACCAGTATTGACTGAATAACGGTGTAATTACAAAAATACTGGTTTATCATCATTATTTATTTACCTACAATTTAATTTTTAAGATGTCTTGAGTTTTAATCGAATGAAAAATATCTGGATAATATACAAATTCAGCAGTTGAAAAAATATTTTTAAAAAACTTCAACAAAATCATATCATGTGACCCCTCATTTGAACGTGCTCACTGAGCTCGCTCCAAATGGGGGTCACATGAAATTGTTCTGTTGACAGTTTCAGAAAAATTCGATAAACTATTTAAAATAACAAATTTTGATAACATCTGCATTGGGTAAAGGGTTATTTGAACTGTATCATCAAGGCTTGCTAATTCGTTTCACTGTGATGGCTTAAGTCCCGATTGTGGTACGTATGTTCAGATATCTGAATAGTCTTTCGATATACAGTAGGCAAAAGTGGTCTCTCATGACAGGTCCATTACAGAGTAAAACTAAATGGCACAAGGTCACAATAGTCTCTCAAGACAGATGGTCTCTCATGGCCGTGGTCTTTCAAAACAGGTTTTACTGCACCTGTATATCACAGAATTTTTTTAAATATTGATACCGGTAGTCAGTTTAGAACATTGTGCAGCCCTGGTACTGCCATGAAAAATTCACATATCAACATATTCATTTTTCACAAACATCAAATTGTATTATGAGGCCTCGTGAAGAAGTAAAGCTTCATGAATTTTGTTGTTGATGAGCATTGTTTATGACCAGCAATAGTGTTCAACCGATGATCGGAATCGGCCAACCCAATCGGCTGACAACTCCATTGACTCAGGTCGCAGTAAAAATTACCAGTTGCGCGCACTTGGGTGGTAAACGTGGCTCTGAGAGCAATGTTTACCACCCATGTGTGCGCAACTGGTAATTTTACTGGAGCTGAGTCAACAGAGTTTAACACTGCGCAATATGTTCAACTTAATGTAGTTCTTTCGAGTCTTGACTTATCTAGTAGTGAACATGCTGAAAACCTGTAAAATAAGTTCAATTTAATGTAGTTTTTTCGAGACTCGACTTGTCTAGTACTGCACAGTATTACAATCGGAATCGGCATTGGAATCGGCTGATTGTGAGCTCCAATAACCTGTAATTGGTCAGTGGCCATTTTTGGTAATTGGTTGGACACTAACCAGCAACAACTGCTTCCCCCCACTCCCCAATAGATGGTGACCGAGCATTTCAGCAATCCAGTTGTATTGATACTAGTGGCCTAAACATATGAAAGCAAGTGGAGATATGTTCGGAACTGTAGAAAATGATAGCAGGTCAATGTTTAAGAAAACTAAACGGTCCAGGAAATCATGCAAACAAAATTGGTACCCAGAAATACACAACATGTAAATTCTTGGCTGCTCATTTTAATTTAACTGTGCGCAGTATAATATAAACTAAATTTTCATCAAGATATGCTTGGTGATTGTAATGTTTAACAAATACACTCTGAATAAAATTATTGAATATCCATAAACTATAATTACATGGTGATATTGAATTTTTTCTCATTTCCATTAACATATATCCTTCCTAAAGACTTTTGCTTTCCATCACTGCATTTACTTGCTGACAAGCAGAACTTCTAATGAGCATTTTCAAAGCTTACAAATTCATTTTCTGAACCATTTTACATTTCCTTTCAAAGCTGTGTCAACATTATACATACTGAATATTAACAATTATTTTACCAGCAAGCTTCTTGAACCAATCAGCGAGCAGTATCAGTCACTCAAGACTGAACCTTATAATGTCACCTCACAACTGAATTCCCCCACCCCATGGATCCATAGGCAGGAGTTGACACCATTTTGGATTCCCAACAAATAACCTCCTCTCACCTGCAATAAATACATGTTGCTGAGAGTGAGATACCAAATTCCAAAACATCTCCCCTCTTCATGCAGTCTTGAGCTATTTATATGGGCAAACCTATTGATAATGTAAAAACTCAAGCGAAAACTAAGTTAGCACCCTTGCATCACCCGAACGAGATGTTTTGTTTGTAAACAAAAACGCATGTGTAAAAATCGGTAATGATATGTTTTGGAAATTCATCGGAACAAGATGTAGTGGAGAAAAAGAGGAAAGTACAGTACAGCTATAACAAAGTATACCGTTAGGCGATATTCTTTTGTTAATGACGTCATATTAGTGCCTTATTTTGGCGATATTCCTATAGCAATAACGCAATATTTTCAACATGTTGTGGCAAATATTGCAAGACAAACACACACATGGCACGATGTTTTCAGAACTATCGTTCCTAATTTTCCGGATGAAAAAAAGAGGAGCGAATACTTATAATAATATGGATGATTTGAGTCATGCAAAGGTTTTTTTGTTAAACGAACTGACGTAGACAATATCAAGCAAGAATTGGGGTAATGTAAAACCAGGGCTCAAAATAAGTGATTTCGCATCGCTATTTGCTATGCAAAACATGCTAAAAGCTACCCAATTTTCAATTATGTATAGCATTTTGTGATACAATATATTCAACTGCAGCCTAACAGGCTGCAGTTGAATATCTTGTATTGCAAAATGTAAAAATGAAAATTTGCAACAAACTTTGCAAGCTAGTTCACTGATGCTTCTTTACTCCTGATACATGTATAAGATTAACTCTCCACCTCGCATTAGCAACTTCATATGTAAAGTGAATTTTATTGGTTTAAATTCATCCTGCATTGTTTCTGCATTTTGCATAAAATATCCAATCAAAATAACTTTAAGCCCATCAAATTAAAAGATGTTACGCATTTGCAAATATCTAAGTCCATGCAGTTGTTAAAGGCAGTTCAGTTGAAAAAACATAGCTAGTGCTTCATGTGTTGCAGCTCATTTGAAAAAGTACAGAAATAGATGGATATTATTCTATCTGCTCAGAAGAGTTCAATACAAAGCAGTATGGCATAAGTCTGGTATACAAGAACTGCTATGCAATTTAAACAAAATGCTATTCATTTTTCAGAAATGTGAAACATTTTGCTACGCATAGAAAAAAAGATATTTTTGAGCCCTGTGTAAAACGAAATAGAAATATTCATGAAAGCGCAATTAGTTTAGTTGTATTATTAATATGTGTGTGATATATTTTGGACCCATTTTAAAATATCTATCATAAACTTTAACAAAATATGAAGTACTAACGCCTTTGTTTGAATCAAAATCAAGAATGAAAAATTTTCTTCATAATCCTTCGTAATATTAAAAAATTATCCAGAATTATATACACATAAGCAAGAATACAATGTATGCTCGGGTTAAGTACACATAAGTAATCTCAGTCCATTGGAATGAACAATCAAAAATGTTGCTACTCAAATGAATGTCGCGTTGCATCTTTAAAGTTTCCACTGACCTAGTTTTCTGAGACAGAATATTTGCTTCAGTTCTAGTACAAGTCATACCACTGCATCCACCCAGCAGTACAAACTTATGAACTGACTGTAAAATACTGTGTTCAATTTCAAGATTGCTTTTTTAGCTTCATGCTTATTAAAACATGTCTTTGTGTACTTGTCTGTTTTGTAATTGCATTGAAATGAGTGTTGTTAACAATTATTTGAGTGTTTATGTTTGTTTACTGTTTAGCACTGATATGACTTCACTAATTCTTTGTGCTTTATTTAACAGAAATGATTACTGATAATAATTAATCATGTTTTGTTTTTAAATATGTACCATTGTACTGTTTGTAACTTGTTCTTTGAGGCTTAGTCATCTTAGTGCATTCGACCAGCCAAATAACGATCAACTGGCGCGTTAAAAATATCGCGATATTCAGATACGATTGTGACGCAAATATCACACAAACAGCGCGTTATTAGCGTGACCAGGTTTCCACTTTATTGGAGGCTGTACTGTACATAAAAACATGATAAATTCATGAACAGGTTTCCACTTTATTGGAGGCTGTACTGTACATAAAAACATGATAAATTCAAACGGTCGTACTATATAGACAGAACAACATATGCATTCAAACTGTCATTTTTTACCGCATGAGATCGATTTGGGCAGAGGGATAATATTGAACCAGAAGCCGTAAAAAACGACAGTTCGAATGCTATTCTGTATTTATTCCATGCCTACAGTTTACTAAAAAAATATTGTATTGATCTTGGCAGAGGGATAATATTGAACTTGAAGCCTTCAGCTTCTTGTTCAATATTATCCCTCTGCCGAAATCTATCTCATGCAGTAAAGAATGAAAGTTCAAATGCGTTTGCTGTTCTGTATTTATTGCAAGCCAAAAGTTTACTGAAAAAAAATATTAAAAACACAAATAACTGCCAAAAATAACTAAAACATAAAAAAAGAGATAGCTAAACAGTTTGCACACATGATCCGTAATGTTCAAGGACAATACAAATAATTTTATTGTTCACTGCAGTTTTTGCAGAAAAGGCGTGCATTTTACTGAAATAAAAGCATAGGTGTGCATTAAAAATGCATTCTTGTAATAGTGAAGCAGGCAGCTGATAAAATAAATACTTTATAGTGTGCTTACTTGAAGGATATAGTGTCATATAAGGATCAGCAAAATTAATATTAAGCATGGCGTACTGCCACACCCAATATTGTTTTTGCATCATGTATCTGAGTCTTCATTTCTAATGACAAAGTCATTTGGTCAAATCAAGTTTCTATTGAACTACATTTCTAGACCTGATTCACGGAAATTGAATCTTTATGGTATTTTTAAGATTCAATCATCTGGAATAATATACCAGGCCGTAGGTTCAGTTTTCTAATCAACTGAAATATTTCTGATGAGTGAATCTAAACACAGACGATGGACTATTTAACTCTGTTCATGCTGCTGCCGGATATTCCTGCTCAGGAAAGGATTTCTACTGTCACTGAAATAAGTATAATTTGGGTATATTTGGTCCCAACATCTCCCTGTAAATTGAATGGATTTTCTCACCAACGATTTCTCAAGTTAAATTTTTGCTGAATGTTTCATCAAATCTAGTCATGGCTGCTGTATAGCAGCCATGACTAGATATGATGAATGAAAGTGTCAATGACACTGTAGCTCAACTGTGTGTTTTGTTTGATGAAAAGGATAAAATTCAATGTTCATGAAAGGATTATGAAATAAGACAAGAATTGTGATAATTGGGAATATGTTAATTTCTGGTCCCAGTATGCTATGTTTTCAATAAAAATAATTTGAGGTGTAGATTGTACTAAAGAATTCAGGAGTGGGTTAATGTGGCCCTCACAGTTAATGTATGTGGCCCTCACAGTTAATGTCTGTCAACCAAAGTTACCATGTTACAGTGAAATTATTCCAAAATGAGTCATCCTATCAAGTTACAATGAAATCCCTTCATAAATATGGCCTGTAGACTGAGCTAAACGTTTTTCGGGCTTTGGGCCTGTGTAGCCATCACAGTTGACCATTCGCAACCAAAAGGGGACTTCCTCATCTTGACATTATATCGAGTCATCCTACCTAGTTACAATGAAATCACTCCATAAATACAACCTGTACACTGTGCTAAAGGTTTCTGGGTTTTGGGCTCGGGCAGTCATCACGGTTGACAGACCGCAACCAAATGGGGAAGTTCTCATCTAGACATCATACGGAGTCATCCTACCAAGTTCCAATGAAATCCCTCCACATTAAATATGACATGTAGACTGCTAAAAGTTTTGAAGTTTCGGGCTTGGGCAGCCATCACGGTTGACAGATCATGACCAAAAGGGGACGTTCTCATCTAGATGTTATACAGAGTTATCCTACCAAGTTACCATGAAATCCTTTCATAAATACAACCTGTAGACTGTGCTAAAGGTTTTCAGGGATTTGGGGCTCGGGCAGCCATCACAGTTGACCGATCATGACCAAAAGGGGACATTCTCATCTAGACATGACCTCAAACCTGCATATGAAATTTCATGACGATCGGACAAGAACTACAGGGTGTAGCATGTGCTAAAAAAAAATGTGAACGGACTCACAGACTTACAGACTTCTGCACACGTGATGGTAATAGCTTATCTTGACTCTGTCAAGTTAAGCTAAAAATGTCTTGAAAATACTCAGTGGGATAAGAGTTAAAAACTTGACTGGTTCCAGGCCATAACAGCATCAAATTTCAAACAGAATTAGACTGGTGGCCTGAGAGCTTAGCCAGCCCTGTATGTATAAGTTGACTGGAAGCCAGTCTAACCTGCCCCCTACCCAACAAGCCATGTCATTTCTTAACATCGATATTTGATATTTCTTATGGTAAAACATACAGAGGTAAGTAACTGAGTGCTGAGAAAGTTTGTTTATGACTGCCACAGGTTTCTATGATTACATGTCTGGAACAACACAATATATAATCTGTCTCAACAAAACCCAATTTAGCCATAGCATTTCATTTCCTGTCGCAGTCTTGATTCAAAGCCATATTATTAAAACTAAACATTACATGGGAAATATTAGAGGAAAGGCATAATGCAAATGGTTTTCAGCTTTGTGATAAATATACTCACGTACTTTGAAAATGGGTACTGACTCTCATTACCAGATGAAATAGAACCAGATGACAGTATCCAACAACTTGATTCATTTATATACCTCATAGAATAAAATTTACTGGAAGAATAATGCAGAAGTGGGGTGAAGAAACAAAGGATAGATGGCTGAAGGGGGACACGAGGGAGAGGGTAGGAATGCTTATTGAAGAAATTGAAAAAGAGGAAGTGAGGGACACTATTAAGCAGTTTATATCTGAATGCTGGGAGGAGAGGAGGGGAAGAGGGGGTGGGGTGCAGGGGGAATGATGGCCTTCTCTTATGAGGACCGCGACAAATCAGCGGCTGGCCAAAGAGTTATTATTATTATTATAAAAGCTAGCAACAACATTAACTTCTGGCACAACATTGTATAATATTGAAATACAATGAAAGTGTCAATGACACTGTAGCTTAACCTGACTGTGTGTTGTGTTGGATGAAAAGGATAATGTTCAATGTTTATGAAAGGATTATGAAATAAGACAAGAATTGAGATAATTGGGAATATGTTAATTTCTGTTCCCTGTATGCTATGTTTTTAATAATAAATAATATGAGGTGTACACTGTACTAGAGAGGGGTGGGTTAATGAGGACCTCACAGTTAATAAATGTGGCCCTCACAGTCAATGTAATTCAACGAAAGTTAACAAGTTACAGTAAAATTATTCCAAAACGAGTCATCCTGTCAAGTTACACTGAAATCCCTTCATAAATATGGCCTGTAGACTATTTCTGTTCCCTGTATGCTATTTTCAATAAAAATAATTTGAGGTGTAGACTGTACTAAAGAATGGAGGTGTGGGTTAATGGGGCCCTTATAGTTACCAAGTTGCAGAGAAATTATTCCAAAACAAGTCATCCTATCAAGTTACAAGGAAATCCCTTCATAAATATGGCCTGTAGACTGTGCTCAAGGTTTTTGGGCTTCAGGCCTGTGTAGCGATCGCGGTTGACCGATCACAACCAAAAGAGGACATCCTCATCTAGACATCGTACAGAGTCATCCTACCAAGTTACAATGAAATCCCTCCATATTAAATATGACCTGTTGATTGTGCTAAAAGTTTTTGGGTTTCGGGCTTGGACAGCCACCACGGTTGACAGATCATGACCAAAAAGGAACATTCTTATTGAGATATTATACATAGTCATCCTACCAAGTTACCATGAAAACCCTTCATAAATACAACTTGTAGACTATGCTAAAGGTTTTCGGGTTTTGGGCTCAGACAGCCATCATGATTGACTGATCGCAACCAAAAGGGGATGTCCTCATCTAGACATTATACTGAGTCATCCTACGAAGGTACAATGAAATCCCTTCATAAATGTGACCTGTAGTCTGTGCTAAACATTTTCGGGTTTTGGGCTCAGGCAGCCACCATGGCTGAATGTTCCCGACCAAAAGGGAACCTTCTCATCTAGATATTATGTGGAGTTATCCTACCAGGTTATGATGAAATCCCTTCATAAATATGACCTGTAGACTGTGCTAAAGGTTTTCAGGATTCAGGCTCCTGTAGCCGTCACAGTTGATCAATCGCGACCAAAGGGGGTGTTCACATCTAGACTTATATGGAGTCATCCTACCAAGTTACAATGAAATCCCTCCATAAATACAACCTGTAGACTGTGCTAATGGTTTTGGGGTTTTGGGCTCGGGCAATTGTCACGGTTCACAGATCGTGACCAAATGGGGAAGTTCTCATCTAGACATCATACAGAGTCATTCTATCAAGTTACAATGAAATCCCTCCATATTAAATATGATCTGTAGACTGTGCTAAAAGTTTTTGGGTTTCAGGCTTGGGCAGCCATCACGGTTGACAGATCATGACCAAAAGGGGACGTTCTCATCTAGACATTATACAGAGTAATCCAACCAAGTTACAATGAAATCCCTTCATAAATACGACCTGTAGACTGCGCTGAAGGTTTTGGGCTTGGGCAGCCATCACGGTTGATCGATCACAACCAAAAGGGGACGTTCTCATCTAGACATGACCTCAAACCTGCACATGAAATTTTGTGACGATCGGCCAGGAATTACAGGGTGTAGCCTGTGCTAAAGGAAAATGTGAACAGACTCTCAGACTAATAGACTTCTGCACGTGTGATGGCAATAGCTTATCTGACTTTGTCAAGTTAAGCTAAAAATTTCAAGAAGCAAATTTTTCCCATCCTGCAATTTAACTGGAAGAGTGCTGGAAGCCCATATTTCGACTCTATTCTGAAGGGTCAGTACCACACGCAACCCTTAAGGGCCAAGTTCCGACTTTGATAACTTTTTACAGCAAAGGAACAGGTGCCCCAACCTGCATTATTTGGGTAAACTCAAAACTTGTTTTCTAAGTTGTTCCAGGCAAGTCTTGGCTGCCTCTGCAGGCAGCCAAGAGCTGACTAGAAACAACTAAAAAGCCAGAGGAGGTAGAATTTCAAAGTATAGCGAAAATGTATAAAAATCTCCAGGCCCTTAAAGCCTTCATATTCTGTGGTTGTTCTTCATGTTGTCTTTGAAGTGAAATTATTTTAATCTGTTAGGATTTGCCTTGTTACAAGTTATGGGAGAGTGTCTACTGGTACTCTCCTATAACTTGTAACAAGGCAAAGATATGTGAATGAATTTTGATGACCAAAAATAATTTAGTACTCTACCAGTTAACCAATTCAATCTTGTTTATTTGGGTTTAACAACACTTTCAACAGCCAGGGTCACATCATGTCAGTTTAATGGGTGGAGGAAACCGGTGAGAACCACTGAGCAGTGATGAGCAACTGCCAGACTCTCCAACAAACTAACTCTGTACAAGCAGAGGTAACAGAGGCTGAAGGCAAGTGCACAATCCACGTGCAGTACACCTTAGTACACAGTGCCACCGTACCTCTGCATGTTTCAGTTTAAAGTCCTGTCCTCTAACCACTGTGCAACAGCTCTTTCCCTGTCAAACAAGATTGAGCTGGTTCAATTCCAAGTTGCATTATGGGAAAAATTGGCTGCTTGAACTTTTGGTATTTTGACATCAGTGACATCAGTGAACAGAGGGTTATGAGTTCATTTTTGAAAACTGGGGGAACGGGACAGAAAATAAGCAATCTGTCATTTGCAAAATGAGATGCCCAGAGGGTGAATTTGCTGATGCTATCCCATATAGCGGGCCAATTTATCCTCTGGGTACCTCTTTCTGTTTATCTTTGAGAGCTTGATTCAGATTGAGGTTCACAGAGGGTAAATTTAGTGATAGCATCACCAAATTCACCCCCTGGGGACCTCATTTTGCAGATGTCAGTCTGCTTATTTTCTAGCTTGTGGGTGAACAAATTTTAAAGTCTCAGACTTCTATTTTAATTTTGAACACTGCATGAGGAGATACCCGAAAC
Organism: Pictodentalium vernedei; assembly: GCA_031216915.1. Lineage (NCBI taxonomy): Eukaryota > Metazoa > Mollusca > Scaphopoda > Dentaliida > Dentaliidae > Pictodentalium > Pictodentalium vernedei. Next base: position 143,994,492 of record CM062296.1, on the reverse strand, counting down.
AGTGCCTCCATACTAAGATCTCAAGATCTTCTCTCAAGAACTTTACAAACTTCTCAACATGCTCATGAACACACGTGGGAGCTCGGTGGCACAGTGATTCGAGTATGGGACTTCAAACCTAGAAGTTCATGGTTCAATCCTGATTCGAGGTAACTGTGTTGTGTCCTTCAGCAAATCACTTAATCCTAATTGCCCACATGAGGGCACAGTGGCATTATGTACTAAGGTGTACTGCACATCGATAGTGAACTTGCCTTCAGCCAATGCTAACTCTGAGTGTGTGGGGTTAGTACACTGGGGAGACTGACATTTGCTCACAACTGCTCGGTGGTTCTTTATAGGTTCTCCAGCTTCCTCCACACATAAAACTGTCTAACACAAGGTGATCCTGGCTGTCGAAGGTGTTGTTAAACCCTAATAAATGAATAAACATATCATGAAGACAATTTAACAGAGCCTCCCTCCAAAATCAAATCAAAATTTCAAGTTTCTATCTCAAATGGTGAAGGGGTGAACATGTCTGAAAGCCATACCACCAAAGGCCAATGCAGAATTTCAAGAAACTCATGCATAACATTAACCCTTTACCCAATGAGTAGCCCGCATCTGCCCGCCTAACATTCAAGTTCAGTAATTGAAAAAATATTATTTTTCCAAAAATTTCAACAAAACCATACCATGTGACCCCTTGTTGGAACGAGCTAGTCGAGCTTGTTCCAATGAGGGTTCACATGATATGGTTTTGTTGAAATTTTTGGAAAAATTTGAAAAAATGATATTTAAAAAAATAAATTTTGATATCGTCTGCGTCAGGTAAAGGGTTAAACAAAATTTGCCCCTTGACATATTTGTATATTAACATGCATGGGATTAACTTATTATTTATTTATTTTGTTTTATTAACACTTCTGATAGCCAGATCACCTCATGTTGGACAGTTTTACAAGCAGAGAAAACTGAAGTACCAGAAGAGAACCACAAAGTGGTGGCAAGCTACCATCAGGCTCCCCAAAAGACTAACTCTGCTCTGATTGAAGACAAGTGCACCACAAACATGCAGTATGCCTTACAGTCAGTCGCTGTGGACTGGTTGTAATCCACGTGTGGGCAGTGATGTCCATGCAGGCCTGGCATTCTGAAAAATGCAGGAGGGCAAAAAATCGCTCTCCTCAATCAGCTTAGGAGAGCAATTAGCTTTACACAGCATTTTAAGTATCCAGTTGAACGAACTCATTGAAACTGAAACCAACAAACTACATCAGTGATTTTATTAACTTTACTAAGGTAAAGCAAAATCTCTTAGACATCTAGATGTCTCACTCAACAACCAAACACACACTTGACAAGACCTGTGTTTGTATCCAGACCTGTTGTCCAAGAAAGTCATACGTCTACCACTACCACCTTCAACCCCCAAGGGGGTTGAAGGTGGTAGTGGTAGGCGTATGACTTTCTTGGACAACTGGTCTGCTTGAATCTACAGTCACATCCTGGTGCAAGTGCTTCAAGTGACAGGATAGTAGTAATGGTAGTATATTATAGTGTCAATATTCCTTGAATAATTACCCCTCAAACTGTGATGTAAGTTGTTGAACTTGAAACTGACAGAAAAAAAAATATTGCTGTGACCCATTTTGCTTCAAATGATTGCAACTGTGTTTGGGTATGGTTGCAGCCATTACCTTTTACCACTAAACCACTTTCAAAATGAAATTACGTGCTGTTATGTGACTTCGAAGTTAAATTACATTTTTGCTTTACAACAAAAATTTAATGTGAGCCTAATACATGTAATCTCAATCATCCCAGACCAAAATATTTAGGAGGGCAATTTTTCGCTCTCCTTAATTCTTTCAGGAGGGCAGTAAGGAGAGCTAAAAAATCGCTCTCCTGAAATTGCCAAGCCTGTCCATGCATGTGTTTACCAGAAAATACAAATCAGCAGCAGCAAAATTTTCATCAATGAAGCACCGGGTTGTACCCGGTGCTTCATTAATTAAATTTTTGATTATTATTCCTATAGTGTTTGGAATCTAATATTATTGCATCCATGAAAATATTACCCACCTGTGGAAAGTGACCAGTCTGTGGTGGCCATACTGTAATACACAACACCAGCACCAACCGTGCCACCATGTGAGCCATCAGGATTAAGTACCTTGCCTAAGGACACAATGCCGTTACCCTTCGTCAGTGTCAAACCATAGATACCTTGGTTTGAAGTCTGATACTCTAACCACTGAACCATTGCACTCATGTATGGGGTTAACAATTTACATCACATAATAGTCACAATTGGCCAGCATTATTCACTAAAATCGCCTATCAAATTTTACTCTTTTTTTTCATAAATTTTTGCCTCAAAAAGACAGCTCATGACCCTCATGTAAATGAGTGGCCACAAGCCATTAGGTTTTGAAGCAAAAAAAAAAAAAAACCTTAGGAATTCAAGCAATTTTCAAGGGCATAATTTTGGAATTTTGTTCATTAGAAGTTGAATCAGGTCTTTATTTTATGATTATAAAAAACTGTCGAATTTCAAATCAATCTGTCACAGGAAAATAAAATTACCATATGGAAACCCCAAAATGTTGAAGTGTTTGCACAATCAAGAGCCACAGTCATGGAATCAAATAGAAATCTTAAAACTGAACTTGATCTTCGTTTTGTAATTACAGTGCAACCCATGTAATCGGATATCTCTTAGTTGTATCACCCTGCAATTGTATATAAATTTCAAACACAAAACCATTTACCATACCTCCAGTATAAGTTTGACCTGTTAACCCCTAGCACTCTGGTAGTGAATCCGTACTTCCTTCAATCACTCTATTTTTCTCTTGTTTAACTATGAATTTAACCAATTATGTCTTGTTTGACAGAGCTCACTGTGCTCTGTCAAACAAGGAATATTTGGTTAAATATCAAACAGCATTATGGGAAATATTTGCTGCTGAAAACTCTGCCATTTTGACATCAGAGTGCAGAGGGTTAATTGCAATTAGGTCATTGAGTAAACCTGTTAGCTGAGTAAGACAATTTGCAATATCGTGCCCTGAGTTCCAATGTGTTCTATGTGCCAGTAGGCACATAGAACACATTGGAACTCAGGGGACGATATGTCAAGAAATTATGCTGACAATCACAGGTCAAAACTCTTACTGCTTGTACAAAAATTCCCAAAATCCAACTCAACCTTTGGGCTATGGTCATAAGTACAGAAGGAAAAAATATAAAACATTCTGCCAGAGGAAAGTAAAGTTATTGTCCGGAATGCATATAAACGTACATGTGGTCAGACGGATGGACACAGGTAACACTTAATATCCCCTAGTCTTACCATAAATGTGTGGTGGCAAAAAAATCCATATTTGATTCAAAACTCCTTTACTTGATATACAGAATGGAGAGCATTATACTCAATTAAAAAATTACCTGCATGTAGACAGCACTTGTGCAACAACTTCACATATTTACAATCACTTAAGAATGATTACACTATTGAAAAAGTCATCAACTTATACTAAGGGGGGGGGTAATTCATCCCTGCGAGTAACATGGGATGGGTGCCGTGCCCATGCAGGGTGATCTTGAAATTAATGACCTTGACCTTTTATTTCTAAAACGGCTGGGCCGATCGGGCTAAAATTTCATATGTGCGGGCATATTGACCCATCGATCATTTTGACTTTATCGGGGTGTCCGTGCAGTGTGACCTTGACCTTCAAACTGGTGACCATGATATATTCCTCCGTTTCTCAACCGATCTGATATAACCATCTTCTCCCATGCAACGCTGGGTATTCACCCTCTAGTAACTTATAATTGTAAGCCCTGAAACCTGAAAAAGTTGATTTGCAAGGTGTTTCTGCTTGAGTTGATGTTGGTCTGAAAATGCTATTTGTACGCCTTTATTTTTATACGCGAATGTTCTGTGTGAAATTATACTACAAATGGGAGTGCGGTGGCTCAGTGGTTATGGAAATGGACTTCAAACCAAAAGGTTCACAATTCAATTCTGCCAGGGGTAACTGTGTGGTGTCCTTGGGCAAGGCACTTAATCCAGATTGCTGACTTGGGGGCATGGTGGCACTGTGTACAAAAGCACATTTATGGTGCACTTATCTCTTCAACCAATGCTAACACTGCTCGTGTGGAATTAGTATGTTGGGGATTCTGGCAGTTGCATGCCATTGCTCAATGGTTCTCTCTGGGTACTCCGGCTTCCTCCACCCATAAAACTGTCCAACTTGATGTGACCCTGGCTGTCAAAAGTGTCTTTAAAGCCCGATAAATAAATAAATACCCCAAATAAAGAAAAGCTATCAACTTCAACGGTGAAAGGGTTTTAATAAAGTATTTCTTGTGGCGAATAAGCAATCCTGTTCTCCATTTAAATTGGAATCATGATGGAAACAAATCCTTCAGAGCAGACTGTGTGACAAACGAATTAAACATACAGGCAGATAAAAGAATAGTCTATTTATAAGCAACCATGCTGACATAATCAGTATCTACAAATTACAGACCTTGTAGATTTGTTTCCAAGCAGTTTAATTAAATTGCTCCAAGTACATGCAAACCAAACTTAGCCAATAAGATTATAGTTGGAAATTTATTGTCACGCTGTGATCAGAAAAAGTGTGCTATAGATCATAAGGGTCCAAATGTAGTTAACCCTTTACCCATCGCAGACGATATCAAAATTTATTATTTTAAATAGCATATTTTTCAAATTTTTCAAAAAATTTCAACAAAACCATATCATGTGACCCCTTGTTGGAACGAGCTCGACGAGCTCGTTCCAACGAGGGGTCACATGATATGGTTTTGTTGATATTTTTTGAAAAATAATATTTTTTCAACTGCTGAATTTGCATATTACGCGGGCGGATGTGGGAGATTCGTTGGGTAAAGGGTTAAAGTTGAAAAAAAACAAATACATCTACCCATTTTCTTGAATTCTCTTCCAGGAGTGAGGGCTAAGAAATTTGTTTTCAAGTGCTGTGTGGTTCTGATCTTTTTTTATTTGGATTCAATCTTTTACCAAGTACACAGCCAACTTAACTGGATATCACTCAAGAGAACAACCCTGTCAGCAGGTTGTATATTCCAAACACAATACTATTTATCATACAAATTATTTATTTATTTATTGGGATTTAAGGTCACCTACTTATGCACAATGGCTAATCGTGACTGTGACAGTTTTACGGGTGGAGGAAGCCGGAGTACCCGGAGAGAACCACCGAGCAACGATGAGAAACTGTCAGATCCTCAACATTCTCTGTTCAAGCACCACTCAAGTAGGGTTACAGCGGTTGAAGACATGTGCACCATCGACTTGCAGTATGCCTTAGTTCACGGCGTCATCAGGCTCCATGTAGGCAATCGGGATAAAGTGACTTGCCCAAGGACACAATGTGGGTCGTCCCGGACGGGGATCGAACTCGGGACCTCTAGCATAGAAGTCCAACAGTCTACCACTGAGCTACCGCGCTCCCATCACACAAGTACCTGCAGCACAAATTTGGGCTGCTAATTGCATATAGATTACAGAGTAAACTCCTGTTAACTGATTGAGGGTTAGGTTATTTTGGGTGTTCTGAATTTGTTATTCAAAATTTGTTTTATCACAAATTATTGGAGAGTGCACAAAGATACTCTCCAATAATTTGTACAAAAACAAATTTAAATAAGCAAAATATTATTTGCATTTGGCTTAATATGAAACATTAGCAAGGAAAATGTTGGTTTTTGCTCTGGTTCCCTCATTTTTAGAAAGTCCAAATAGTTGTTTCTAGCACTCAACCAGTTAAATGAATAAAAAACCTCTAATATGTTGAGAAATTATCATGGCAATCACCAAATTCCATTTGTTTATGGACCAATGCAGCCTCAGTGCATCCAAAAATGTCATTTCATTCCATCTTGCTTGACTGAGTTCAAGTCAAACAAGATATACTGGAACAAGAGACCTGCACCGCAAAGTACTTCTATTGCCCCAATCGCAAATTTTTTTCTAAATCAATGGAGTGAAAAGGGCCACAACTCTGTAACAAAATGTGTGGAAGAAACTCATGCTATACAGGTATTGTAACCACATGATGCCCTAGCACCACCCCACATATCATTCAAATCAGAGTAGCAGTGGCTGAGATACAAGGGAAAATGTCTGTACGGAAGGAAATTTAAAAATTTCCAAGTTGAAAAGTGCCATAACTCTGGAGAAAATATGTGGAACAAACTCATGCTAGGCAAGTATTGTTACCCCCATGTTACTCCATCACTGTACAATAATTCAAACCAGAGTAGCTGAAGCTGAGCTACACAGAAAAATGTTCGGATGAAAGGAATTTTGAATTTTATAAGTAGAAAAAGGACCATAACTCTGGAAAAAATGTGTGGAAGAAACTCATTCAAATCGGAGTAGCAGTGGCTGAGATACAAGGGAAAATGTTGGTATGGACGAACAGACAGAAGGACGGACGGACGGACGGACGGATGGAGGTCTCCACAAGACACCTTTTCTACTTTTCAAGTCGGGAGCATAATAAATGTTCAATTTATCTCTTAGAGTAAAGAAACCAGATCCCTAATAACCCTTAGGTCCCCATACAGCCACAAACTGCCACTATTAAATTGCTTTGAAAAACTTGCCCCCAAGAATATTCTTCCCTGAGAACTCAATCAGTAGGTTGCATTGGTACAAGATCTATGGAGCTAGTTGTCCTCTTAAACCATTTCCCAAGAGGATGTTACAGTTGAAACTAGAAGTCCTTTCACTGTATTGTGCACTATTTGGAAGTAATAGCACGCTGAGTAAGTGCACTTTTCTTCCTATCGAAGAGCTCCACTAGCGTAACTTAATTCCCGTAGAAAAACAGCGTGCCCAGCTCTGTATTATTCTATAGAGTAAATAGAGATCATTAACATCTTTCTGAGCATCTGCTGGCATACATGTATTATAAGTTACAGGGCGTTTAGTTGGCAGATACGGTGTCATACACGGCAAAGAGAAAACAATATTAGGTCAGGCGAAGCCAAACCTAATATTGTTTTCTCTGAGCCGTATATGACACTGTATCTGCCAACAAAACGCCCTGTAACGTATTTATTATGCGTGGCATGCTAAAATGTCATTGGGGAAGTTAACTCAATGAATAGTTAAATGATGCGCACTTCTCGAAAAATGTAAACAAAGCCGACAATGTTTACATACGCAACAAGGGGAGTAATATTGCTTCTGCATTCTAATACATCACTTGTGACTTGTTCTATTACCGCCAATGTTTTGGGCTGGTTTGGCATGTTATTATAATAGTTTCATTCAATCGAATGCAATGTTTATACGAAGGGGCGATTTTATATGGTGGGTCTTCTGTCTGACTGCGCTGCAGCATGTACGTAGTGTAACTTAAAACCTGAGGCGCGTGGATATAATGATAAAACAAAATGGCTGACGGGCACCTACTATTAAATTAATATTGGGTGCTTTTCAGCCATCCTGAACCTAATATTGCATTGAGTCTATGTCTCTTAGTAACTTCATTTGATTGGATAAACAAATTTACTCGCATAATAAATGTAATAACGTGAATTGGTATTAAAACTGCATATGAAGAATGAAGAGAGTGGATTACCACTGAATCGCAGCACCATATATTCCCCACTAGAAAATTATTTTTTATTCTTCATAATAGCACAAGAACCACTTGCAAACTTTCTTCACATGGACCACCGGGTTGCACCCGGTGGTCCAAGTGAAGAAAGGCCGCATGTGGTTCTTGTGTTTTGTCCTCAGAAACTGTAAATAATTGCTAAGTGAAAAATCCATCCCATGAAGATATATCAGTAATGCCCCTCCACATAAACTAAACTCAATATTTGTTTTCTGTTTGATCGCTTCTGTTCTTGATGTCACTACTGACCTCACTAATAGCGCATTATATTTTGCATTACACAGCAAAAGTGCTCTTGTGTGTTTCAGTTAGACTACATCATTATTCTGCAGTAAGGAGAGCATGTTCTGTGCCAATTGTGACAGAACTTCTAGTTTCAACTGTAGTCATTCTTCTGTGATTTTCAAAATAGACGGCTTGCAAACCATTAAAAGGTTATTTATTTAATGATTAATTTATTTATTTATGTATAGGTGTTTAAGGTCGCATATTTCTGCACAATAGCTTATTTTTTTATTTATTTATTTATTTATTTATTTATTTATTTATTTATTTATTTATAGGTGTTTTAAGGTCACTTATTTCTGCACAATCACTAAGCATGATTGAAACATGGAGATAAAGTCAAGTTTAGTCAATCATTTAATAATTTATACACGTTGCCCATTTTAGAGGCCTCCCACCACAAGCATTGGAAACTTAGTCTTATTTTACCAGCAAAACAGAACTTGTTCACTACAGTAAACAAGCACTGCTTCATTTCTTGGGCTTCATACATGGCAATTAAAAGGTTACATGTCACTTCTATTTACCTGGCCAGGCAGTAAAGTGACACAATAGTTTGGCCTATACAAAACACATCAATAAGATGAAAATGTCAAGTGGCTCCCACTTGTGTTGGTTGATTCGATCTGCAATGATTATTCTCAGTATTGACAGTGTGCTGGTTAGAGCAGCATATCTCCTAATGGCAACATAATCTGCTTCAAAAACTACATTTTAGAATGTTGGTTTATGTTTAATGGTTTTTAAGGTCATTTTCAACCAGGGACCGACTTGAGCATTTAAAAGTAAGAGCCAGACTTGGAGTCTACTTTTGAAATCTAGAAGCCAGATTTACTTCTTAGTCCGTAGAGTGCTAAATTATTGTTGATTGTCAAAATTTGTTCATATATTTTCCCTTGTTACAGTTTATGGGAGAGTGCTTATAGGCACTCTCCCATTATTTATTTATTGGTGTTTAAGGTCATATACTTATGCACAATGGCTATTCATGACCGTGACAGTTTTACAGGTGGAGGAAGCCAGAGTACCCGGAGAGAACCACCGAACAACGACGAGCAGCTGCCAGCTCCACAACATCGTAACTCCACAGTGCAGCACAGGCAGGGCTAGACTGGTTGAAGACATGTGTACCATTGACGTGCAGTATGCCTTAGTACACGGACGGTGTCATCGTGCCCCCATGTGGGCAATCAGGGTTATGTTACTTGCCCAAGGACACAACGTGGGAGTCTGAATTGATCGCTCAGATGGTCACCCATCCAATGATTAACCAGGCTCGACGTTGCTTAACTTCGGTGATCTGATGAGAACCAGTTAGCGCAATGCCACCACCACCCCCCCCCCCACCCCCCGCACTCTACCATAAATTGTAACAAGGCAAATCCACAAAGATGATACAATGTTACTTCAAATATAATATGAAGTACATTTACAGAACATGAAGTCTTTATGTAGTAGCACCTTCACACCAGGATAAAGCCCAAATATTGGTCATCGAGCACTCAATCAGTTAACCCTTTACCCAACGAATCGCCCACATCCGCCAGCGTACTATGCAAATTCAGCAGTTGAAAAAATATTATTTTTTGAAAAATGTCAACAAAACCATTACATGTGACCCCTCTTTGGAACGAGCTCGCCGAGCACGTTCCAAAGAGGGGTCACATGATTATGGTTTTGATAACATTTTTTGAAAAAATTCAAAAATTGATATTTAAAATAATAAATTTTGACATCGACGGCGTTGGGTAAAGGGCTAACTGTAGTTATATTACTTTTTGATAATGATCTTCTTGTTTGAAACTTTCAGCTGTGGAGCACGTACATTTGTTCATTTAATTACATTCGTTTTTGGCATAATTAAAGTTGTTTCTGAAATGATTGAAAAATATTTTTATTCCACAATAACCATTCATTTTCACAATAGTTCCAAGCCAAGTCTTGGCTTCCTTAGTAAGTAATGGAGGAAATGGTGTCTTTCAGTTAAAAGCTAACTTAGAAGCCTATATTTAAGATTCAGAAGCCAGATCAGAATTTTAGGAGTCAAATTCACACTGGCTCTTTACTGGGTCAGTCCCTGCTTTCAGCCTGTATGGCTATATCATAGCCAGGAGACAAGTATACAGTCAGGTTTAGCATATTATTTATGTCCAGACCTGGCAGGTTATGTTACATAGCATGGTGGCACAGGCCTGGCATTTTCAGGATAATGATTTATTCGCTCACCTTAAAAAAATTAAGGAGGGCGAAAACTTGCCCTACTGGCCTTAGAAAATAATGATTACCATAACCGCCTGTGCCTAAAACCCACATCTTTTAAGATCTCTGATACATGTATGTTAGTAGTCTCTGTAAGACGGCCACACTAAGTCTTTCTGGAAAAACATGTGAGATTAGTGTGGGAGGGCCAATGTAGCTGACTCACAGAGACTACCTTGTTAGCAGCACCAAATAAAATATGCAAAGCCCACTTGGCAGAATTCATTAACAGTAAAACTTCATTTTGCAATTTTAGCTTTTGTAAGCTTAAGGAGGCTAATCGCTCACCTATGCCATGCGAGGGGAGCGAGTTTTAGCACTCCTGCATTTTTAAGAATGCCAGGCCTGGTGGTAACCTGCGGGAAAAAGGGTGTTGTGATGCTTCTGCGCCTTCTCTTGTTTTTAATATGCAAGCCATGCCGTTTTATGACAAACTGGGATCCGCCTAATTATCAACAACTAAAGTGTAATCTCGTAAAAGCAAGATTGCACGTAAGTTGTTGCTATTTATTATGGCGGAAGTTCTTTAAAATCAGCAAGCCATTCTATTCATACGTGGGTGCAATACTCTATCTCTGAGGTGAAATAGTTCCAATAGATTGTTAAGTCGTTCTGGTAAAACATGCGAGATTAGTAATTTGATGAAGTTATGTTGTATTAATTTGAGGTAACCTGTAGTTGGTTTGCGTATTTTACGATTGACATATACCACAATGGACCTAAACTATCGTTAGCGGGTTATTTCAGGCCTGTATGTGTATGGTGTCTGCCTTAGAGCACTCATACCCAATGCATTCGTTACACAGGTATTGGTTACCAGGTCCTATTTTACCAGTAAAACAGGACCTGTTTATAAAGGTAAACAAGCACTCCACTTCCCAACTTCTCAGAGACCCCCTCCTGAGTTAAAGTAACACAGTGGGATGTGATAACATTACGACTGCCATGGACTGGTCACTTTATTAATTAAAATTTTGCTGCGGATGATTTTTGTTATCTGGTAAACGTATGCATGGACATCACTGCCCACACATAGATTATGATCAGTCCATGGCAGCTGTACTGTAAATACAGAAACACAATGGGTGTACAGTGAACTTTCTGCAAAGTTTCCCAATTCAGAGCAAAAAATTCTGAGAATGCTCATTTCACTCTTGTGGTGATTAAGTAAAACAAAATTCATGCAAATAGTGAACCCATTCCCATTAGCTACAGTACATGGAGAGTGTATTATCACTAAATCACCTGCAGAGTGGAGATTCCACCCAAAGCAATAATTGCAAATTTGTTGCAAAGCATAACAAGCACAAGCAAAGTTTCAGCCAATGGACCTCCAGGTTAAACCCGGAGGTCCATTGGCCAAAACATTGCTTGTGTTTTTAGTCGATATATACATCATTTGAAAGTTATAGTTTGGGTGATAACTCCACTTTGTGGGTGATTTAGTTACAATCCACTCTCCACGTTCTGTACATGTAATTTTTTTCTCAGCAATAAATATACATGTAACTAAAACATTGACTACATGGTGTTTGTGATAAAGAGTCATGTATGTAATAATGCAATATCTGCCTCACCTGAATAGTATGAAAACTTAAGGTCCCTCCCCCATACCCACCCCCCCCCCCCCCCACCCAAACAAATAAACAAAAAACAAAAAAAAACAAAACATTACTTGTGTTCTGGGTAACCTGGAAAAAAATACGAGTCAGTAGATAGGTATGGATTAAAAAAAACTTGCTGATGTTGGGCTATATTGGATAGGTATGTATTTTGGTGTACCTGGTGACTGTCACAGTGAAAACTATGACTCAGCTTGTGCTTTATTTCTAACAATGAGGTTCTTTAATTCTGCACTTTGAATTTCTTTGAATACATTTACAAAATGTACACACTTGATACAAATGCTTTGATTTTAACTAATAACATTTTTGGAGTAGACAGGAATTTTTAGTGATGGTAGGGTTACCGTAATGGAAGTGTCAATGACACTGTAGCTCAACTTGTGTGTTGTGTTTGATGAAAAGGATAATGTTCAATGTTTATGAAAGGATTATGAAATAAGACAAGAATTGTGATAATTGGGAATATGTTCATCTCTGTTACCTGTATGCTATGTTTATGATAAAAATAATATGAGGTGTACACCGTACTAATGAGCTGCGGGGTGGGTTAATATGACCTCACAGTTAATGTATGTGGCCCTCACAGTTAACGTATATCAACAAAAGTTACCAGGTTACAGTGAAATTATTCTAAAACGAGTCATCTATCAAGTTACATTAAAATCCCTTCATAAATATGGCCTGTAGACTGTGCTAAAGGTTTTCGGGCTTCGGACCCCTGTAGTCGTCAGTTTCCCAATTGCGTCCAAAGGGGACGTTCTCATCTAGACATTATATGAAGTCAACCTACCAGGTTACAATGAAATCCCTTAATAAATATGACCTGCAGACTGTGCTAAAGGTTTTTGGGCTTTGGGCTCTGGCAGCCATCATGGTTGAATGATCGCAACCAAAAGGGGACATTCTCATCTAGGCATCATGTGGAGTGATCCTACAAAGTTATAATGAAATCCCTTCATAAATATGACCTGTAGACTGTGCTCAAAGTTTTTGGGCTTCGGGCCCCTGAAGCCGTCACAGTTGACCAATCACGACCAAAAGGGGATGTCATCATCTAGGCATTATATGGAGTCACACTTACGGGTTACAATGAAGTCCTTCCATAAATATGACCAATAGACTATGCTAAAGGTTTTGGGCACCTGTAGCCATCACAGTTGCCCAATCACGTCCAAAAGGGGACTTTCTCATCTACACATTGTATGAAGTCAACCCACCAAGTTACAATGAAATTCCTCAATAAATATGACCTGTAGACTGTGCTAAAGGTTTTCGGGTTTTGGGCTCGGCCAGTCGTCACGGTTGGCAGGTCATGCCCAAATGGGGAAATTCTCATCTAGACATCATAAGGAGTCATCCTACCAAGTTACAATGAAATCCCTCCACATTAAACATGACCTGCAGACTGTGCTAAAAGTTTTTGGGTTTCGGGCTTGGGCAGCCATCACGGTTGATAGATCATGCCCAAAAGGGGACGTTCTCATCTGGGCAATATACAGAGGCATCCTACCAAGTTACAATGAAATCCCTTCATAAATACGACCTGTAGACTGTGCTAATGGTTTTCGGGTTTTGGGCTCAGGCAGCCATACCGGTTGCCTGTTTGCGACCAAAAGGGGACGTTCTCATCTAGACATGACCCCAAACCTGCATATGAAATTTCGTGACGATCAGACAAGAACTGCGGGGTGTAGCCTGTGCTAAAGGAAAATGTGAACAGACGTCACAGACTCACAGACTAACAGACTCACAGACTAACAGACATCCGCACGCGTGATGGCAATAGCTTATCTTGACTATGTCAAGTTAAGCTAAAAATAGGTACTTCAGTTTGTCAAACAATAGTATTTCCTTGGGACTTTAAGGCTGAGCATTCGGCAGTACAGACCATGTCATCTAATGTTTTTGTTTAACCCTTTACCTGACATGAAAAGCAGATGACACTTGCAAACAAAATTCTTGAATAAATAATTTTTTTCATTTTGTGTCTCAAACACAGAGGTTATGACCCCTCATTGGAACGAGCTCGATGAGTTTGTTCCATTGAGGGGTCATAACCTATGTTTTTGAGATGAAAAATGAAAAAATAGTGAAAATTAATTGCCGATTTTTCATTTTTGAGAATGGCACTGGCCGGCTTTGGCAGTTATGTTGGGTAAAGGGTTAGAAATTGTGAGTTTATACCTAACCCGTGATAGACAGTAAAAATGAATGAAAGTCCATAAAGGGCAATAACTCTTGACAAAAATACCCCAAACAACACCTGCATTGAACATGGGGCTCCACATCAATAAGATACACTTGCATCACTTTGATGGTAAAAATTAAACAAATTCCTTGTCCATAAAAGGCAAAAACTTCAAATGACAACTGCATTCAACCTGGGACTGGACATCCATAAGATACACTTGCACACCAAATATGATGTTATTCCACCAAAAATTTTAAAAGTTAATATCTTAACTTTAACCCTTTACCCAACGTAACGGACAAAACGGGCCAGCACTATCCACAAGAATCGCTAATTAATTTTCATTATTTTTTTCATTTTTTGTCTCAAAAACATAGGTTATGACCCCCTCATTGGAAAGAAATAGAAGCGTTCCAAAGAGAAGTCAAAACCTTTGTTTTTAAGAAAAAAAATGAAAAAAATTAGTTATTCAAGAATTTTGTTTGCAAGTGTTGTCTTCTTTTCATGTTAGGTAAAGCGTTAAAAGACCAGTCATTCGATTTGGAGGCGAGCTGTCACTCTTGCATGCCATCGCACATTCAATTTTTACTTTTTGTGAGTAGACAACAGTACACCTCAGTTCCACCTAGCAAGCGATTAATCCTTACCTACCAAATCAGCTGCATCTGTCGCATAATGTACAAATTCTGCAGAGGAAATTTTTTTTTTTTAAATCTGACAAAACCATAACATGTGACTCCCACATTGAAACAAGGTCATTCCACTGAGGGGGTCACATGAAAAAATTCAAACTTCACTTTCCGAGAATTGGTACATAAGGCCACACAAAGTAGATCTTCTGTTTCTCAAGCCATTATTTGTAAAATTGTATGCGGGAGAGCGGTTTTTTATTGTGTAATTTATTTCTGTAATTATTTCTTTGCCATCAAAAGTTCATGTTCTTGGTGTATGTTTTAGGCCTCATAATCTACGGAATAGTATAGGTGGTGGTGGTGTATCTTGTCCCTTGAGAGCAAGAAGGCTGTGCAATGCTAAACTAAAGCATTGCAAAGCCTTCTTGCCCTCGGGGGACAAATTTATCAATTTTATTAACTTGAGTAAAATATCAGACATAAACCATTTAGTTTTTATTTTTTTTAAGTTTACATTGGTTATAAAAAGAGAGTATGTGGCAACCCAAAGGACCATGTGGGAGGGCCTGAGAAACAGATTTTTAATTTTTTTAGGCCTAAACAACATATTTCAACAAACTTCAAAGGCCAGTTATGCAACATTGTACTCCCTGTCTTTTTGCTCATGCATTCCATGGAGAATCATCTGATTGACTTCCAATTGCTCCAATGAAGTTGCATTTCATGTATTATACTCAAATAAATTTGAGTATTGTTGTGAAAAGCTTATTTAAAAATAAAAAATCAGATAATATTTTTGGAATCCCTACTTACTGTGTACAAGTGGAGTGAACGGTGTGCAGCCATTCCCGATGACAGGACTCAACAATAGTGAGCTTCACTTCAAATGGTAGAGATCTGTATACAGCATCCCTCCTATTTTCTACATCAAAAGACTGGACTGCTTACCAATTTACCCAACAGGCTGACAGACAGACAGACAGACTAACCAACATTGCCACATATAGAGCTGCTTGTTAAAGCTAAAAATCATGAATGATTAACCAGAAGGTCAAGAGAACAACCGTTTATCAATATCAGATCCACATGTAATTTGTGTGCAGGTTAACGTTAGTTACTGAATGTTGTGCCCTGCCATTGAAACTAGAAGCAATCAGATTTTATCTCTCCAATTCATTATCAAATAAAAGCATCAATGCCTGAAGGTGAGCAAGTTACAATTTGTCACAATGAAGAAAAAAAAATCATCTTAACAGGAAATTATTCAAATACTGTAGAAATAGTGCCAACAGGAATCATGACACGAAACATCACAAATAATTTTCCTTCTGTTAATGCAACAGCAAGGAAAACTGAGATTTATGAAATTAGTTTTGAATATAGATTCAGAAGAACTTCATGAACAAGAGATCTGAGCTCGAATCTATTCTACAGTAGAACCTGTCTTGAGAGACCGCCCTTTGGGCCCCACAAAAGTGGTCTCTCAAGACAGGTGGTCTCTCATAACAGGTTTCAGGTTTTCTCAAGTCAGTGAATAACCAACCACAAAATTCAGAAATGGAGAAGAATGGATTTTTGTAATTACTTTGTAGATTTTCAACACTAATTTATCTTTATAATTTTTATAACAGTCCATTTCAATTTGTTACAAAAAGATTTTCAACACAAATTTATTTTTATTCCTATCTGTCACATTTCAGGTATGTATAAAATTGTTTATTCAGCAATAATCCAAATCTTTCACAGGGGTCTTATAAAAACATCTCAATCTGTAATGAGTTAGCAAATGAAACCCAATTAACCCTTTACCCAACAAATCACCCGCATCTGCCCACGTAATTTGCAAATACAGCTGCTGAAAATATATTATTTTTCGACAAATTTCTACAAAACCATATCATGTGACCCCTCTTTGGAACGAGCTCATCGAGCTCGTTCCAAAGAGGGGTCACATGATATCGTTTTGTTGAATTTTTTTTTTTAAATTTTAAAAAATGATATTTAAAATAATGAATTTTGAAATTGTCTGCGTTGGGTAAAGGGTTATGAGCTTTTAATATTTTTAATCATGTCAGTATAACCACAATGGATTTTCCAATTCCAGAACAGGTAGAAAGTTTTTGTCATGGTTTCAGTCTCAAGACAGGTGGTCTCTCAAGACAGGTGGTCTCTCAAGACAGGTGGTCTCTCATAGCAGGTCCATTATACCATAAAACCAATCGGTGCCTGGTTGATGTGGTCTCTCAAGACAGGTGGTTTCTCAAGACAGGTGGTCTCTCAAGACAGTAGTCTCTCAAGACAGGTTTTACTGTATTTCATCAAACATTGTCCAGGGACCGACAGGAAAGGAGAATGATCACTCTCACAAACATTCACAACATGTATTCTTAATCTCTCTAGATGCCCCTTTACGAGATATATAAGTTAAATGACATGTAAAGCTTACAACTGAGAGTACTTGCGGCAATCACCAGTTCAAACCGGAAAAGTGAAGGTTGCACTCCATTGATTCAGGTCGCAGTAAAATGACCAAATGCCCGCACTTGGGTGGTACACATGGCTCTCAGGACCCACATTTACCACCAAAGTGTGTGCGACTGGTAATTTTACTCCGACCTTAGTCAATGAAGTTTGATACTGTGAAAAATGTTCTGTTCAATTTAGTTCTTGACGAGAATCAAAGGAACGTTTTGCAAGAATCAAAGTTGATTCTCATTGTTTTCCATGTGAGAATTATTGACAAGAATTGATTCTGAGTCTCTCACATGAATTTAACCCTTTACCTAACATGAAAAGCAGACGACACTTGCCCATTAAATTTTTTGAATATTTAATTTGTTTTATTTTCGTGTCAAAAACATAGGTTATGACCCCTCATTGGAACGAGCTTGACGAGCTCGTTCCAATGAGGGGTCATAACCTATGTTTTTGACACAAAAAATGAAAAAATAATTAAAATTAATTGGCGATTTTTTAGAATAGCGCTGGCCAGTTTTGGCCGTTACGTTGGGTAAAGGGTTAAAGCCCTGGATCCAGTCAAAATGCTCTGTGCTTTCCTAAGTCCTCGCACAATAATGTAGAATTTGCCTGCCAAAAAGGAAATTTGAGAACAGTGAATCTCAGGAGCCATTCTAATTTTGTTGATTCAGTCTTTATTTCATGACATTTTATTTCAGAAATCTTGACCCACTGATACAGGAATGTTATGACACCTTGTGATAGAATTGAGAACGAGGCCATTTTGTTATCATATTACTCTTAAACAAGTTTCGAGAAAAACTGAAAACTGCAAGTGAATTGATTTTTATCAACATGTCATTTTGTAATGCACATCAGAACATTTGTTTTCCTCTGCTTGGCAAGTTACACTACAGTGGTCAGTTAATACACATACAGAAATGACTGCTCAATTATCCATTATAACAATTAGATTATTTAATATTTTACGATCTTGTGCTCAAATGACTGAGAAATCAATTGCACATCTTGTGAGTTGTCATGTACAGAGTAATATGTTTACAAATTCTGTCTAGACTATTCCACTTATTTACTTCTGTTTGCAAGGATTCTTTCCCCAATGAATGTTGTAGTTTTCTAACTCAAATTTAGTGATAAAATGAATATACACAGATTGTTATCTAACTGGTAGAGCAATAGTTTATGTTTCAAGGCATACAATTCCTGCAAGAATCATAATTGGTTCTTGCGAGAAAAACAATGACAATCAACTTTGATTCTCGTAAAATGTTCATTTGATTCTTGTCAGATTCTGAAAGCTTCCTTAGAGGCCTATAGGATTCTTTTTTTTTGCTCTCTCATCATATTCATTTATTGGGGTTTAACAACTCTTTTGACAACCATGGTTACCTCGTGTCAGACAGTTTTACGGGTGAAGGAAGCCAGACTCCCCAACATACTAACTCCACACAAGCATTGGCTGAAGACAAGTGCAGTACACCTGGGTACACAATGCCACTGTGTCCCCCACATGAGCACCGGGAAATAACCCTTTACCCAACATAATGGCCCAAACCAGCCAGCGCTATTAACAAAAATTGCCATCCAATCTTCCTTATTTTTTGCCTCAAAAACAAAGCTTATAACCCCTCTAGCTACGTCCCTGCTCTCATTGTGCGAGCAGGGACATAGCTAGATGGGGTTGTGGGGGGTGTCCCCCCCCCCCACACCACCCCAATATTTGTCCAAAAAACAAGATAGTTGGAAATTTTTCAGGCAAAAATTCCAACAGTTGGATATTTGAAGCATTGTTGTAACACGTTTTTTTTGGACATTTCTATAAAAAATTCAACCGCCGACTCCCACAGACAGAAATCTGAATGAACAATGTAAGATTTTCTGACTACTCACCAGGTCCAAGGTTAATTCCACAACCGTAGTTGTGTTATGCATTTTGTTCTCTTCTATATGCAACGCACTCACAGACTGCAGTTTGTATTCGGACTGAAATGTGCCCCCTGTGAGGTTGTGTCCTGGAATTTATAAAGTAAACTACACAAATTTTGCAGTTTTCTTTGGCTCTGTACTCTCATGAAAGACAGATATAGCCAGACTGAAAATTTTGATTTGTAGTTAGTATTGCCAAATTATTATCTCACACATATTGTGGCATACAGGACGTGTTAGTTAGCTAACTCATTAGTCATTACTCATACTTTGTGAGCATAGTAAATGGTTGTTAGTCATGGAGTTCATTTCATGATTAGTGTGCTCACTGCTCAGCATGACCTCTTCTTTGAGGTGGTTAATAAATAAATTATTGGTTGAAAACTGATTTTTTGAGCATTCTGCATACATGTACATTCATGTAATTGACGCAATGCCTAATGAAGGCAGATAGGGCCTACTTACAGACTACAATACCACAAGAAAATGTCATTTTGTGCTGTCTTAAATCCTCAAATGATGCACATTGATATTTAGCTGCAGTCATTTGGACTGTCTGGAAATATTTTCAGAATGCCCTTAAACCTACTGGTAGTCACTCAAAGTCAACATTTTGAAAAATGTTCCCCTCAAGGGAGGAGGGGGGGGATATTTGGGACGGTGGAGACCTAGGCTCTCCTTGAATGAGAGGTCATGAGCTATGTTTTTGAAGCAAAAAATTGAAAAAAAACACTAGTTATACAATAATTATGTTTGCAAGTGTTGTTTGCTTTTCATGTTCAGGTTAAGTGCCTTGCCAAAGGACTCAGTTGCCCCTGATGGCAATCAAACCATGGGCCTTTTGGTTTCAAGTCCAATGCTGAAACCATTGAGCCACCGCACTTTCTCTCTCTCATCATAAAGTAACATTTTGACATAACATAGGCAGCCAATACTTCACTAGAATTCACTGCTGCGGTAATGACAGTAACTTTCACCAGCAAGACCACCAAAAGCCAGTATGATCGAGCATGTTTCAACATGGACAGATACAAGGAAGAAACTCACCAAAATTGGAACTAGGCCTCGTAAGGGTTAAACTCTAGTACTTAACATTCATGCGAGAATCTGAGTTGATTCAAATAATTCATGCAAGGAAAACAATGAAAATCAACTTTGATTCTCACAGTATGTTCAATTGATTCTTGTCATGCAGTACGGTTGCCGGTTGTGATGCCCATGCATGCGTTTACCAGGAAATAAAAATAGGCAGATGAAATCGTCAGATGTGTACCCATACGCACAACGAGTACAAAGCTGTATGATGGAGGGCCACCACGGATGCTGACAATATGTACACCATACATGGTATGGGTACATATAGAAATGGATTGGAGGAGTGTCTAATTTGATGGATAAAGGGTTAATATCTCAGGATCAAATCATCAGATTTACACTAAAAACTATACAGCTCGGCAAATCAGTAACCTTAACACAAATATAAAGTAACTAGACAATCCAAGCAATATTTTTCAAGTTATCGAATGCCAAAGAGATTGGAGGAATTTTCAATTTGAAGGGTAAAGGGTTAATATCTCAGGATCAAATTATCAGATTCACACCAAAAACTATACAGCTCAGAACATCAGTAACATAAAGTAACTTGACAATCCAAGCAATATTTTTCAAGTTATCGAATGCCAAAGGGATTGGGGGAATTTTCAATTTGAAGGATAAAGGGTTAATATCTCAGGATTAAATTATCAGATTTACACCAAAAACTATACAGCTCGGAACATCAGTAACCTGAACACAAATATAAAGTAACTTGACAATTCAAGCAATATTTTTTCAAGTTATCGAATGCCAAAAGGATTGGAGGAATTTTCAATTTGAAGGATAAAGGGTTAATATCTCAGGATCAAAAAAACAGATTTACACCAAAAACTATACAGCTTGGCACATCAGTAACCTGAACACAAATATAAAGTAACCTGACAATCCAAGTAATATTTTTCAAGTTATCGAATGCCAAAGGGATTGGAGGAATGTTCAATTTGAAGGATAAAGGGTTAATATCTCAGGATCAAATCATCAGATTTACACCAAAAACTATACAGCTCGGCAAATCAGTAACCTGAACACAAATATAAAGTAACTAAACAATCCAAGCAATATTTTTCAAGTTATCGAATGCCAAAGGTATTGGAGGAATTTTCAATTTGAAGGATAAAGGGTTAATATTTCAGGATCAAATCATCAGATTTACACCAAAAACTATACAGCTCGGCAAATCAGTAACCTGAACACAAACATAAAGTAACTAAACAATCCAAGCAATAATTTTCAAGTTATCGAATGCCAAAGGGATTGGAGGAATTTTCAATTGGGAGGTTAAAGGGTTAATATCTCAGGATCAAAATAACAGATTTACACCAAAAACTATACAGCTCGGCAAATCAGTAACCTAAACACAAATATAAAGTAACTTGACAATCCAAGCAATATTTTTGAAGTTATCGAATGCCAAAGGGATTGGAGGAATTTTCAATTTGATGGACAAAGGGTTAATATCTCAGGATCAAAATAACAGATTTACACCAAAAACTATACAGCTCGGAACATCAGTAACCTGAAGATATATATAAAGTAACATGACAATTGGATTGGTATTTATTGAGTTATCTCATGCCAAAGGGATTGGAAGAATTCTCAATTTGAAGGATAAAGTGTTAATATCTCAGGATCAAATTATCAGATCTACACCGAAAACTATACAGCTCGGCACATCAGTAACCTGAACACAAATATAAAGTAACTTGACAATCCAAGCAATATTTTTCAAGTTATCGAATGCCAAAGAAATGGATACGGATGCCGGACAGACAGACAGATGGACGAACGACGGATGGCCACCCCGGATGCCAACATTATGTGTACCATACATAGTATGGGTACACATAAAAATCATCATCAGCAAAATTTTAACACAGTTCTTCATTAGTTAAATTTTTAATGATTATTCCTTTCATTAGTGTTTGGAATCTAATATTATTACGTCCGTGGAAATATTGCCCACCTGTGGAAGGTGACCAGTCCACGGCGGCTGTACTGTAGATTCTAAAAGTGTCCTTAAAGGCCTCATGAATTCTATCTATTTTTTACTCCCTCATGAGGTAACACAAACACTCAGCAGTGGTGTCTACAGCAACCAAGAATTCACCAGAATCCACTGCCAAGGTACGCACAGTAACTTCCATCAGCAAGGCCACCATAATACAGATTAAGGAATTGTGTTTCTACATGCAGATGCACAAATGTAAGACAAGAAACTCATCAAAAATTGGACCTCGTCCCTCAAGGGTTTACTCTGGTGAACATGCAGTGGAGCCCACTTAATTTGATATCTCTTAACTGAATAACTCTGTTAATTGAATATATTTTCCCAACACAAAACCATTTACCATATATCCAGTACAAATCTGACCTGTTAATTGAATATAGGTTACAGAGTAAACTCCTTAATGTTAATTGAATGAGAAATCTTGTAACCTGTCGAGAAATTACCCTGACTCACCCCAGTTTTCCTTTATTTATAGACCTATTTGGCCTCAGTACATCCAATACAGGCATTTAATCTTGTTTGACAGAGTTCATGGAGCTCTGTCAAACAAGATATAATAGAATAAATGCTAAGTTTATCTCTAGAATACAGGAAAGTGACACAATCCCTGTTAATTGAATACTCCTGTTAATTGAATACTTTTCATTGGCAATCAGGCTATTCAATTAACAGGGTTCCACTGTATAGGGCTTGTTTTTTACAAGGACTATGTATTGGTTGCAGTAATGCACCCACAAGGGTATTACAGTACTCTCCAATACTAAATTATCTAAGAACTGATAACTGATTCTCACAGAAGTTAAAATATTGAGATTTCAATCTTGTAGGAAGGAACACAAACAAAAGTAACATCCAATATTCAATGGTGACGCAATTATACTTTATTTGTGCTCAAAACTGGAAATAAGCAGACTGTCATCTGTTGAATGAGGTCCCCAAAGGGGTGAATTTGGTGCACAGCAGGGTAGCATCACTAAATTTTCCCTCTGTGAACCACAATCTGAATCAAGGTCTCAGGCTAAACAAAAGGAGGTACCCAGAGGATATACTGAACCACTGTGTGGGATAGCATGACCAAATTCACCTTCTGCAGACCTCATTCTCCAAATGACAGACTGCTTACATGTATTTCAAGGCTTGTTTGGACTGATTACTTATTTTCACTGAATGACCTTTAAAATTGTGCCTATCAACAAGTTTACAAATGAGGCTACACAGGATATTTCACTTGGGTCACAATGCGCACATTAACGTGCATATCAACGTGCTATTTGTGCGCATTTCATGACAGGACTTCTAGTTTTAACTGTAATATCAAGTTATTTTGAATGCATTTTTTTCCCCAAAAGGACATGCTGTTTTTTATCTGCTCCATTTGTCAACAAATGAGTGAGTGTCGAACAAAATTAAGGACAAAGATTATCGTCAAAAACAAAGGACAAAACGTGCACAAACATTAAAAGAATGTTCAAATTTTGTCGTATTATCATATTTGAACACTATTTTTTATTGGTGTTTAAGGTCACATATTTTTGCATAATGGCTAATGATGACCACAACATGAGTATCAACACAAGACCAGGGGTGAGCGTTAATAAGCCATGCTGCCCATTGTATAGAGAGTTTGCACCTCCCAAGCATTGGTGACTGAGTCCTATTTTACCAATAAAACAGAGCCTGTTTACCACAGTGAACAGGCACTGCTTCACTTCCAGAGGTCCCTGCAGGGATTATATTTGGACATATTTAATAAAAAAAATATTCATATCCACACCAAACACATTCTGTTTTAGAGCCGATATTAAAATACATTTGACTGAATATGCAAATTCTGACAAAACAACTAATGTTTGTGAATTCATGTTACGGATGACAAAGAACGTCAGTTGAAGTGAAAGTCTGAACACTGCAAGCAATATCTCCCTTGTTATATTCACCCATGCTTGATTTGCCAATATTAGTTTCCAATCCAAAAGTTAAGTCTTCTTTTTTAAAACCCCCGATCATCAAGCATCCTATATGTATTCGTGTCTCTGCCACCTGACTGCATGAAAAAACAAGAGGCCCCACATGGCCTTAATCGCTCACCTGACAAAGTGACTCTAAGAAGTATTTTAGGTCACCTTCACCATGTCATGCCTCATCAACATTAACTGGTTGAGTGATAGATTTTGTTTGAAGTTCAACATTTGTTACCTAAAATTAGTTTTATTTAAAATCATTGGTGTGTGGCCAATCTCCAATGATTTTTAATAAAGCAAATTTATCTCTGCAGACAAACTGGTTTAGCATGAAGCACAAACAAGGAATGTGAAGAGATAGCCTTGGACATCTCTCCCCAACTGTGGATATCTTCCATGTGCTACATGTATATATTTCCATGCAAGAAAACAAAAATTTTCACAAATTTTCCAAAATATTAGTTTTTTTTATCATCATTGGAACAAGCTCAAACAGCTTATTCCAATAGGGGTATGGGAAGATCAGGTATATTTTTGAGACAGAAATGCGAATATATAAATAATGGTGTTTTTTTGTGAATGATGCTGGAGAATTTTGCGTAAAGATATGGTAAATGGTTTGTTCTAGATACAGAATGTTGCAAAAGTATTTAAATTTGATTAGGCAAGTTGTTCCTATAATGCATTTAAAAATTCAAGTAACTGTTTTTTTGCTGACGAACTTTTAGATGTGTGTGTCTGTGTTTGTGTGTGTGTGTGTGTGTGTGTGTGGGGGGGGGGGGGGGGGGGGGGGGGGGGTTAAGAATGTTCTTGCAAACAAAATTCCTGAATAAATGGAAAATTTTATTTTTTGTGTGAAAGACATAGTGCGTGAATGTTGATTGGAACAAGCTTAGAGAGCTCATTTTAATGTGAAGTCATAAAGCTGTGTTTTACGTACGAAATTCTGGAATAACTAAAAAATTGCTTTTTTGACTCAAAAAGCATGGTGTGCGACCTCTCATTGGAATGAGCTCAAAAAGCTCATTCCAATGGGGTATTTACAAGTGATAAGTACATGTATGTTTAAGAGACAAAAATTAAAATTTGAATAGCGATTTTTGCGAAGAATGCTGACAAGTTTTGGCAGTTATGCTGGTAAAAAGGTAAGATATGCAAAGTGGTTGTTTTTTAGAGGCGACATTTAATTAAGGGGAATTAACCCTTGATTACTGAGGTAACTTCTAAAAGTACTGAAATTTCATGAAGCAATGTGAATAACAGACAACAGTTGCCTAAAAATTTCATGAATAACTAAAATTTTTATTCTTTTGTCTCGAAAACATGGCATATGACCTTTGTTGGAATGAGCTGAATGCGTGTGTTCCAATGAGGGGTCATAAAATTTGAACGGAGATTTGTGTGAATAATGCATTAGTACTGCTAGATTTGGGTAAACGGTTCACCCTGGATACCACCCCTTCTATAGTAGATCTTTTCTGCAAATTTTGTCTAAGATTCTATCAACTTTACAAATAAATACGTTCATGAATCACAATCAGATCCACCCCACAATGTTGCAGACCAAATATCAAAAGATTCTGCCTGCTGGATCTGGAGAAGAAGATTTTTTAAGAAATATGCCTGAAATGCACTAAGTTAAAATTTGGGCTCCTATACGGAGCCCAAATATAAACCCGGGGGCCGATTTGAACAAACTTGAATCAGATCCACCCCACAATGTTGCTTACCAAATATGAAAAGATTCTGAAGCTGGATCTGGAGAAGAAGATTTTTGAAGAAATTTGCCTGAAATGCACTAAGTTCGAATTCGAGCTTCTATAGTGAGCCCAAATATGAAACTAGGAAGCCGATTTGAACAAACTTGAATCAGATCCACCCCACAATGTTGCATACCAAATATCAAAAGATTCTGCCTGCTGGATCTGGAGAAGAAGATTTTTTAATAAATTTGCCCGAAGTGCACTAAGTGCGAATTCGGGCTTCTATATTAAGCCCAAATATGAATCCAGGGGGCCGATTTGAACAAACTTTAATCAGATCCACCCCGCAATGTTGCATACCAAATATCAAAAGATTCTGCCTGCTGGATCTGGAGAAGAAGATTTTTGAAGAAATTTGCCCGAAATGCACTAAGTTTGAATTCGAGCTTCTATAGTGAGCCCAAATATGAATCCAGGGGGCCGATTTGAACAAACTTGAATCAGATCCACCCCGCAATGTTGCATACCAAATATCAAAAGATTCTGCCTGCTGGATCTGGAGAAGATGATTTTTTAAGAAATTTGCCTGAAATGCACTAAGTTCGAATTCGAGAATCTATAGTAAGCCCAAATATGAATCTAGGGAGCCGATTTGAACAAATTTGCATCAGATCCATCCCACAATGTTGCATACCAAATATCAAAAGATTCTGCCTGCTGGATCTGGAGAAGAAAATTTTTTAAGAAATTTGCCTGAAATGCACTAAGTTCGAATTCGAGCTTCTATAGCGAGCCCAAATATGAATCTAGGAAGCCGATTTGAACAAACTTGAATCAGATCCATCCCACAATGTTGCATACCAAATATCAAAAGATTCTGCCTGCTGGATCTGGAGAAGAAGATTTTTTAATAAATTTGCTTGAAATGCACTAAGTTCAAATTTGGGCTCCTATACTGAGCCCAAATATAAACCCAGGGGGCCGATTTGAACAAACTTGAATCAGATCCACTCCACAATGTTGCTTACCAAATATGAAAAGATTCTGCCTGCTGGATCTGGAGAAGAAGATTTTTTAAGAAATTTGCATGAAATGCACTAAGTTCAAATTCGAGGTTCTACAGTGAGCCCAAATATGAATCTAGGAAGCCGATTTGAACAAACTTGAATCAGATCCACCCCACAATGTTGCATACCAAATATCAAAAGATTCTGCCTGCTGGATCTGGAGAAGAAGATTTTTTAAGAAATTTGCCTAAATGCACTAAGTTCGAAATCAGGCTCCTATACTGAGCCCAAATATGAACCCAGGGGGCCGATTTGAACAAACTTGAATCAGATCCACCCTACAATGTTGCATACCAAATATCAAAAGATTCTGCCTGCTGGATCTGGAGAAGAAGATTTTTTAAGAAATTTGCCTGAAATGCACTAAGTTCGAAATCGGGCTCCTATACTGAGCCCAAATATTAACCCAGGGATCCGATTTGAACAAACTTGAATCAGATCCACCTCACAATGTTGCATACCAAATATCACAAGATTCTGCCTGCTGGATCTGGAGAAGAAGATTTTTAAAGAAATTTGCCTGAAATGCAGTAAGTTCGAATTCGGGCTTCTATAGTAAGCCCAAATATGAATCCAGGAGGCCGATTTGAACAAACTTGAATCAGATCTACCCCGCAACGTTGTATACCAAATATCAAAAGATTCTGCCTGCTGGATCTGGAGAAGAAGATTTTTTAATAAATTTGCCTGAAATGCACTAAGTTTGAATTTGAGCTTCTATAGTGAGCCCAAATATGAATCCAGGGGGCCGATTTGAACAAACTTGAATCAGATCTACCCCGCAACATTGCATACCAAATATCAAAAGATTCTGCCTGCTGGATCTGGAGAAGAAGATTTTTGAAGAAATTTGCCTGAAATGCACTAAGTTCGAATTCGAGCTCCTATAGTGAGCCCAAATATGAATCTAGGGAGCCGATTTGAACAAACTTGAATCAGATCCACCCTACAATGTTGCATGCCAAATATCAAAAGATTCTGCCTGCTGGATCTGGAGAAGAAGATTTTCAAAGAAATTTGCCTGAAATGCAGTAAGTTCAAATTTGGGCTCCTATACTGAGCCCAAATATACACCCAGGGGGCCGATTTGAACAAACTTGAATCAGATCCACCCCACAATGTTGCATACCAAATATCAAAAGATTCTGCCTGCTGGATCTGGAGAAGAAGATTTTTAAGAAATTTGCCTGAAATGCACCAAGTTCGAAATCGGGCTCCTATACTGAGCCCAAATATGAACCCAGGGGGCCGATTTGAACAAACTTGAATCAGATCCACCCTACAATGTTGCATACCAAATATCAAAAGATTCTGCCTGCTGGATCTGGAGAAGAAGATTTTTGAAGAAATTTGCCTGAAATGCACTAAGTTCGAATTCGAGCTCCTATAGTGAGCCCAAATATGAATCTAGGGAGCCGATTTGAACAAACTTGAATCAGATCCACCCTACAATGTTGCATGCCAAATATCAAAAGATTCTGCCTGCTGGATCTGGAGAAGAAGATTTTCAAAGAAATTTGCCTGAAATGCAGTAAGTTCAAATTTGGGCTCCTATACTGAGCCCAAATATAAACCCAGGGGGCTGATTTGAACAAACTTGAATCAGATCCACCCCACAATGTTGCATACCAAATATCAAAAGATTCTGCCTGCTGGATCTGGAGAAGAAGATTTTTTAAGAAATTTGCCAGAAATGCACTAAGTTTGAAATCGGGCTCCTATACTGAGCCCAAATATGAACCCAGGGGGCTGATTTGAACAAACTTGAATCAGATCCACCCTACAATGTTGCATACCAAATATCAAAAGATTCTGCCTGCTGGATCTGGAGAAGAAGATTTTTTAATGTTTTTCCCATTGCCTACAGTGTTAAAAAGTGCTGACTCAGCACTTTTTCAAAGTCCCAAAACTGTACCCTATGATAAAACCGATGGCAATTTTTTTTTACCAATCCTTTCTGTTGGTCCTAAAGAAGCTGCACACCAAATAAAAATTCTCGATGCCGTGCAGTTTTGGAGATATGGGCGTTTTAAATTTTTTCTATTTTTAGCTCCTGCGGTTCCCACGGGGCTGAGGGAAATTTTTTTTTTGCATAAATCAAGTACTCATGACCCAATAAGCCCTCACATAAAATTTGGTTCAAATCAGCCTCTCGGTTTGGAAAATAGAAATTTTGGGCGGGACAAAAAATTTTGCCCCTCCCATAACGACGCCAAGTATAGCCCCACAAACTACTCTTGAACAAATCTGAGTCTACACCTCAAAAGGAAGCTGCACACCATATATCAAGTCTCTGCTACTGCTGGTTCATGAGAAGAAGATTTACACAGATTTTGGTGCCCCTTGGGGGCGTGGGACCACCCAGGAGGAGGGGCAACTTCATTTGAACAAATCTGAATTGGCATTAGGTAATAAACATTTAGCCAACATTTGAATAAAATTGGGCTAGTGGTTTAGGAGGAGAAGTCGATAATGTAAAGTTAACGCCGGACGGACGACGACGGACAGAAAGTGATTAGTAAAGCTCCCCTTGAGCTTCGCTCAGGTGAGCTAAAAACCACGTGGGCATTGTATTACGTGTGAAAAAGCTACATGTATTATGAAGCAGTAATGAAATACTAGCGACAGACATATCTGAACTGTCCAATCAAACATCCCATAATATAATACAGTTGAAACTAGAAGTCCCATCACAATTAGTGGTGAAAATGCTTGTTAGTTAATGTGCTCTTTACTGCAGAAGAATGAAGTTGTCTGAAATGCACAAGAGTGTTTGTGCTGTGCAATACAGAGTATAATGCGCTATGCACTGAACTAATCAAACAGAAAGAATATTGAGACGAATGTGGAGGGTGTATTACTACTAAATTGCTGCAGGGTATATTTTTCACTTACAGTTAAAACTAGAAGTCCTGTCGTGAAATGTGCACAAATAGCATGTCGATCTACGCGTTATGACCATAGTAAGGCTATCAAAATCTGTACATTTGGCCTGTGCACAAGCAATATTTCAGCCAATGGACCTCCGGGCAACCCAGAGGTCTATTGGCAGAAACATTGCCTGTGTTTGCTATGATTAACCAGGAGAACCTGCCGTGCTTTGGATGTCATTCGATATGGCAATTGCACGCAATTAAGTGTAGATAAGTGCACAGTTCGTGACAGGACTTCTAGTTTTAACTGTAGTTATTATTTACAATTTCTGAGGACAAACCACAAGTAGCACTTGCAAACATCAGGGCTGCACCTGGTGGTCCATGTGATGAAAGTTTGCAAGTGTTTCTTGTCCTGTTAGTATGAACAATTATAAACACTTTTTGAGTGGGGAATATATGGCGCTGTAATTAAGTAGAAATCCACTCTTCATTCTGTGTATGCAGTCAAATTTTAATATCTATTTATGTCATTACATGTACATGTATCCCAGTAGAGGTTAGGAATGATGTTAATGATCTCTAATTACTAGTATAGAATTGTAGAGTTGGGCACGCTGATTTCTGCAGGAATTGAGTTATGGTAATGGAGCAGTTTGATAGATACTAAAGTGCACTTACTCAGTGCACTATTACTTCAAAACAGTGCACAATTCAGCCACAGAACTTCTAGTTTCAACTGTCATCACGAGTTAGAACATCTGGCATTTGTTTGAGAGTTATGATCATGAAACAAGATTTATATCGGATGTACATGTACAGAGGGTGTGTATGAGCCCCACCCCATCAATTCTGCCACCACAACAACAACTTTTCATCAATCTGATGCAACGCAACCCCCCCCCCCCCCCCCCCCCCCCCCCCATTGCAACAGTATTGGAGGATATAATTCACAAACCACCATTAAAACCAGTATGTGCATTGGCCATGTCGTACCCTGTCTGTCGGACATCACCGTCTGTTAGATGTACAGATGTGCATTTTGGAGAGGTGGGGGGGGGGGGGGGGGGGCATTTTCCAGGACACATCGCGATTTTTAAATTACCATGTTTTGTGGTTCCATCCTCAGGTATGTATCACACCCAACTATAAAGTACTTTCCTCTGACCTCCATCATATAAAATTGGGGCAAGATTTGACACCCACTCAGGACTAGGCCTACCACTGTTCACTATAGCAGGGACCGACCTGGGCATGCGCCAGTGTGTATTTGGTTCTGAAACATCAGGACCTGGCTCTTAAATCTCAGAAATAGGCTTCTCAGTTGGCGCATAACTTCTCAGATCATATTTTGATATTCTTTCGATGGATAATCGAGAGAGACACTCTTACATGTATTATATATATGATTATCATTTATCATTGTTGTAGAGTGCTTAAGTTAATACTTCAAGTCTTAATTACCAAGCATTAATCTTCACTGTGGTTTCTGATCAAGTCTTGGCTGCCTAAATAGGCAGCCAAGACTTGATCAGAAACCACAGTGAAGATTAATGTTTGCTACAGTGTACTAAATGAAAATGATGAGAGCTATTACATTCTTGCAGTGTGTGTTACAAACAGCAGTGTGACTCCGTAAATTGAAATCTGGCGCATGAATTGAAAAAATAGGCTCCGAGGCTAGAGCGTATTATAAATAGTCCTGATCGGTCCCTGCTATAGTATTGGGTGATATCAAAGTACATCTAGAAACTCTCTTTAAGGAATGAAACAAGTCATTTTGTTAAGATGTGTAAGGTATGTAAATTCTTCATTAAATGCTCACTTTGTAGGATAACTAGAACGGAAGACGACCGTAGTCACCGTGAATAGTGGTATTTGGGGGTAAATTGTTGTTTTTGATGAATGCTCTGCATTGTGAGCAAATACATATATAATGAAAATGGTTTCGGCATACTGAAGTAAAACAACGAACACAGATAGTTACTGCTTATTCAAAATCATTAAAACACTGAACAAAAGGGAATACATTTTGGAAGGTGGTTCAGTGAGTATTATAATCAAACAGCACGTGGTAAGAAATGCACATGTATTGTGGACTGTCAGACTGTGGCATATGAGTTACTGACTCCCTGGGTAAACTGGCCCAGTCACAAGAGCTGAAATGGTTAACCGACTAATTGATTAATCAATGATCAACATCTTGATCGATCCAAAAAGTAATTGATCGATCAACTGTTACTTATGAACTACTGTATTATATGGGTCAATAAAGGAAGAAAATTGTTCCAAAACAGGCAAACATTGTCACACTGACTCACATCAATTATATGAGACAGAGTAACCCAAGCAAGTTACTTGCTAACATACTTGTTTACTTGCATGATCATGATACTGAATCAGTAGCTGGAAATGGTCATTCTTAACTCTTTACCCATTGCGGGTAGCAGACGAAACTTGCAAAATAAATTCATGAATTACTAAGCATTTTCAATTTTTTATCTCAAAAACATAGCTTATGACCCCTTATTGGATTATTGGAATGAGATCAATAAATTTGAATGGAGATTTTTGTATATATGCTTAGTCGGTTTTGTTTGTTACATTGGGTAAAGGGTTCATGATGTAAATCATCAACAGTATGGCAATTATTCAGATATCTATTTGGCCAAGTGGTTAATCAGCTAACCAAGGTTAATCCAAGTGATTAATCGATCAAGAATACCCCTTAACCGTTTCAGCTCTACCAGTCACCCAGTGAGTTTCGATTGGTATTCCGAAATTCTGTTCTATACATGTACATCCTGTGTCCCAACCGGAGACTTGTAAAATATCTACATGACATGAACAGCTTCAACTTGAAAGTCTTATATGATGGGGTAGTGCTAGCGTACATTAGTAGAGTTTGTGCTAAAGTTCTGTTTCACTGGTAAAAGGAGTCTGGTGATACATGTACACATATTTTTGCTTCAAAAATTGGAAGCAAAAACGACTGGCTGAACCAAACTTAGTTCAAAACAGCTCTTTGGTACCCAACATTCACATACATGTATATGCATCAATAAATATGCCTTGTGGTGCTAACTCATTAAAAGGCATTTGATCTAGAGTGTAAGTTTATTATCGAAAATACAACTCGGTTTCGGTTATTTAAAAACACCGACCGGTCTGAATGCGTGATAACCATCAGAAGGGACATGCACGGTTATTTAACTGCACAATCTTGAATGCTGTCACTTCGTGTAATGTGGTAAATAAAAAGGGAGGAAATCACAGAAAAAAATCAGAGCCTGGTAGGCCAAATTGATAACTTTTTGGGTCCCCTAATATAATTGTATTCATGTATTAAATAAACTTTATTTCGAATGACAAATGAGTGAAATGATAAAAAATCACCCCATTCAGTGTGAGATTGAAAGTGACACCTGGCTTTGGACAAGAATAAAACAAATATCGAATTACCAAAATGACCACACACTTCTCTTGAATGCAATATCCATGCATCTGCTGGCCACTGTCAGTAATTTCTATGTACATGTATATGTTTGAATGGAATTAAAAAAAACAGTTGTATACTACACTTGCACCAATAACATTTTCAAGACTGCAGACCAAGATTCAGGGCTTTCAGTATCAATACACGAAACTCAACACAATATTCATTAATTTTCATGACCTTCAACACCAACGTTAAAACACTGTATCTATAAAATGATCAGTTTATCAAATGCGGTTTCCTTTGATGAACTCGAACTTACCACTTGCTCTGCATTTACATGTATACTGTCCAATATATTTATTTCTACATGTATTTTTGAAAGCTTTAACCTCAAAATAGGTTTCAATTTCACAGCTGAAGCCCGATAAAAATTAGGGTTACAATGACCTAAATGAGCGACTTTGTAAAATTTTTAGGGTCGGCATAATTGTTTAGGGTTGGAGGGGTACCCCAAAAAAAGGGATTTCTTTTCTTTGGCCCGACATTTCATAACATTACATCTTCAGCATTTTTTACCCAAGTTGTGCATTGCTACCACAGCATTTTCCTCTTGTCTTGGTGTATTTGCGGGGGGAGTGCTGTCAATACTATTCAACTGTATATCCGGGAAGGGGGGGGGGGGGGGGGGGGGGTGCTGCCGATGCTATTCAACTGTATATCCAGGGTTCTGTGAACAATCTTCATTGTCTTCTGGATTAATGGTTCACTGTACATGTGCTGGGCTATATATAATCTCATAATTTTAGAGAGAGGGGTAGGTACTTGCCTGAACTTTTATTAACCCTTTACCCAACGTAACGGCCAAAACCGGCCAGCGCTATTCTCAAAAATCGCCAATTAATTTTCACAATTTTTTTCATTTTTTGTCTCAAAAACATAGGTTATGACCCCTCGTTGGAACGAGCTCGTCGAGCTCGTTCCAACGAGGGGTCATAACCTATGTTTTTGAGACAAAAAATGAAAAAAATTAGTTATTCAAGAATTTTTTCGGCAAGTGTCGTCTGCTTTTCACGTTAGGTAAAGGGTTAAAACTAATATTCGGGAAATATTTATAGTGCTTAATACTTGAATATTTTTCTATATAAGAAAAAAACGAAACCAAAACCGGACTCAACTTTTTTTTAGAAAAACCGAAACCATGGAAAACTTTCAGAAACTCCCAGCACTATTATCAACAGATATTTTTACCCCCCACTCTCAAAGAGAATGGGGCATGTGCTGGGTTACATGTGTGATGTGTGCCTGTCCATGCATCTGTCTGTTAATCCATCTACAGTGCTATCTAAACAGTGAGTGGATGGATTTCAATGAAATTTGGGGAATGAATGATCCTTGTGACAAGCTGCTCCTGCACATTGTAAATACGTTGTCCACATTTCTTCAACAAAGTTTGTTTGTGTGTGTTCATTTATTTTCGAATAAAAAATATGAAATCTGATTCAATTGTTACTAATGTATTTCATATTTCCCAAACTGCAAATAGTTCACATGGGTGACCTTTGTAACATAAATACACATGTGTCGTTACTTGCACATTGCTATTTTTCTCACTCAGCTGTTACTAAGTCCTGGGTTTCCTGTGTTCATCAAAAATTAGCCACGACTATCAGTGGTATCGAGCATGGTAAAACCCATCGTAGAGTGATTGACTAATTCCTGGGGTGGGCCCCGTGTTCACCAAAATTAGACACGACATTCGACACTATCGCAGTAACACCCAAGGTAGAGTGTCGCCATTTTTACCGCTTACATTGCTGATCGCTGTCGCTGTTGCCAATTGATTAATTCCCATGGTACCGGTGTCAGGGGCCATTTTGACCAATCACCGGGGCCATTTTGACCAATGCCAGTGGCCATTTTGACCAATGTCAGGGGCCATTTTCAGTCATGGAATTCTGACGCAAGCGATTTTTAGCTTGCCTTATATTAACTGCTCATGCAATTTAATCCGGCATAAGCCTTTTTTGCTCACCTACTTTCAACTATTTTCGATGGTGACGGACCTTGGAACGTATGTACAGAATATGCTGGGTACATGTGTGTGTCGGCAACTACATGTACCAGTCCCCCTGAACTTCTTGATCGATCTGACCACACTGGGGTGGAGGGGGATAGTAAAAAATTAATACAGATTCATTCGTTAACATTTTATTAATTCATTTACAGTACGTGCCAAGTGTATTTCATCTCGATCACCTGTCCCTGTGACGAGTGAAAATCACATTTTTCAGCCGGTGTCACACGGTGTTGATGTTTGGACACTGTGGAGTGGCATGAAAAGGATTATGAAGATCAAATCTTTGTTCCGTGAAAACAGCAGTTAATTAAATTTGAGTATACAAAGGATTTATACATGGGTATTGTTGTGACCTGGTGTTCAACCGTGATGCTTTGAGTATGTGCTTCTGTCAACTCTAAATTCACAAATTAATTCACATGTGGCTATTTTCTCTCGATATTTTGTAACATGAAGAAAAAAGAAAAAAACTGAAAATGATTCAAAACAAAGCGCAAACCCAGAGTCGATGTTTTCTTTCCCTGGTACGAAAACCGTGTACGCATTCTGTTTGTCTAACCCAGACTAGAGTACCTAAATATTATTTATGCAGTTGGTAAGTTTACCCACCGAAAATTTATTTATTAAATCAACCTGGACTCTGGGTTCGACTCGTATTTCAACTGCAGTTTTGAAATGTGATTCAGGCGGTGCGAGAGGGAAAAGTGCACAGCAGAGATTTTTTTCTGTTTAAATCCCAACAATCTGTAGCCGTTACAAGGCAGAAACAGAAACAAAAGACAGGTGAGTTGAGAATGAGTAGGTACCACGGTGCCGTTCCCTCGCCGAACTGCGAGTGTCCCTATTTGCTCCACTGTCTTTCTTTTCGCCATTTTATGGTAGACCCTTCGTGTGAATGAACACTTCCATGTCTAGATCCTAATAATAATAATAATAACTCTTTGTCTAAACATAAAATGTCAAGTAAAATCAATAGGCCCTATTTAAGGTGGCTCAGAAAAATGAACTCAGGGACGGGACCATAATATCGGAGACACGTCGACATTTGACACCCTCGGGTAAAAAGTTTTCTTGAAACTTCCCATTTCACCCCCACCACCCGGTGGAAATACAGCCGAGCCTCTGAGGTCATGCCAAAACCTAATTTCTTGAGAGCTGCCCCCTTGAGCAACCCCCCCCCCCCCAATGTCATTTAATGGCTATGCCGCACGTTATCACTAACAATGATAAAGAAGCATCGTGGAGTCTGTTCTGTTTTGGCCCAGATGCATTGCAAATCAGTGGAGGAGGGGGGTCAGGGCGAGGCAAGGGAAATCTCATCAGTAGGCCAATTTAAACTTTTGTGCGTAGGCCAACCTCCCCCCCCCCCCCCCCCCCCCCCCCCCCATCCCAATCTTCCTTTTTTCGGAAGAGTCATTCGGGTTACACTGCAGGTCATAAATAAATTTCACCCCGACTAAGATTCTTAGTCTGTACCTTGTGCCAAGGGCATCTAGCTAGGTTTTCCGCAAAAGAGTGCTGCTGCTGGTGGAAAGTGGGTGGGGGCAGGGGGGGGGGGGGGGGTGAACAGAAATGATATTCATTGGTGGAAAGCTTACCCTCGCCCTATCAGCGCCATTAA
This sequence comes from Pictodentalium vernedei, assembly GCA_031216915.1. Lineage (NCBI taxonomy): Eukaryota > Metazoa > Mollusca > Scaphopoda > Dentaliida > Dentaliidae > Pictodentalium > Pictodentalium vernedei. The sequence continues at coordinate 143,957,570 of CM062296.1, read as the reverse complement.
TTTGTTCAACAGCCCCACCCTCCATTCTCAACATCGCCATGGTCAATTTTCCGACCACTTTCCGATTTCGACACAAGCCCCCCCCCCCCTCTCCAGTCAATGAGGGATTTGACAAAAAGCTTGTTGGACCATCAAGCGAATTTTCAGATAACAGGCCATATGATAGGCTATCTATGAGCCGCCAGGTTGCTGGACACCTCTTGATAATAAATAAGTGTACCGGTACGAGCAAATTCTTTTATATGAGGTGGTCCCATTGTAAATCACCTGGTAATGGCTGGACGTAATGGGTTATTCCTACCCCTCCAATATTCTACATTGGTCATCACTGTGCAATGCCCCTCGCCCCCACCTCCCCCCCGCCATATCAATTCTCTGGTGACGGAGGGCTGTAGTCGTCCCAGCCTCATATGCCTATGGTTCTTGGGGAAAAAAAGACACCACCCCACCCTTCATAAACGAGGTATATGTATTCCGTGGTTCTGATTAAACAGGTTTTCGTGATTCTGGTATAAGTTCATCTTTCTCTCTTCATCTCAAACGTTTTTGGCTGCCAGAGTCTTATTGTCAAGCAGTTCTGTTTTGAAGCAAAATTCGAACTAAACCGTCCATATCAATAGGCTATTAAGAATAACATAAGGTTTATACAATAATCAGTAGCTGTTTGATTAAACTTCTGATCATTAATCCTATTGTGGTGACTGTCTAATTAAAAAAGATTATTGCCACTGGTTTTAATTGCTGAACAAACTACTAGAATTATTTATTATAGTTATATGTGCTAACTCTATAAGGATGTTGAGGTGTGACTTCTCTGTACATAGTCGATTAATTGGGAATAAGTGTCAAAATTATCAGCTGCCCGAATTCAATGAACTATTTCTCGAGTTGATGAAAAAAGCCAGATTCTAAATTTCATCTGTCTGTGTTTTCAAAGCAAGGCTGTTATCCATAATTTGCCAATAGCACACACTGAGTGGCTGGGATTAGACGAGGGGAAAGTATTGGTTGATTACGTACCACAAAAACACTCATGTAGTGAAGCTTCCACTCACACAGTGTGCTCAGGTTCTGTGAAAAAGCTTACAGCTCACTGGAGACATACTTCAGTTTGAACGCCTCAAGAATTTGTTTCAAAGCCTCTAGACCTAAATACTAAGTTACATTACTTTAATTTAACCTGGTGGGGCGAACTGAGCGGAGTGGAAAGCATTCAGACGATAAAATGGCTGACTTCTCATACACGTGTCGTTTGGAAGTTGTGAAAAAATAATGCCCTTGTATTTAAGAAACACACTTTCTGGTGTGTTCTTTCATATGATATTGATGAATAAATAGTCAAAACATACGATCACTGTTTTGCTTTCATTCGAATGCAGATTTCTTTAACCATTCAACTCAGAAATGCATGTCCGATCAGAATATCGATTCACCCCAAACAGCCGACTTTGTGGTGAGAGAACCTCCAACCGTAAAATTGGCTTTTGACCGATTTCTGATGTTGGTGTACATGTAAATAACTTCTGTTTGAAGTAATTTGGATATCACTGATGGACATGACTGCATTTTTATTTGTTTATTTTTTATAATAATTTTACCAATTAACAGTAATATATATGTCTATCGACACCCAAATGGGGGGTCAATTCAAATACAATTTTATTTTTTTTGGCCCAACCCCCACTTGAAAATGAAAGTAGTTTTCATCATTTAATTATTAGTTAACCATTGGCTGCATTCAATGGTAGGTTAAACAGATAGATCTGCAATAAGCCCAAACAAGTCCTACTGAAAAAAAACTTCTTTTTTTTTTGCATCAACTTAATTATTATAGCTCAGGTCGTGAGCTCTCGTTGGACCAAGCTCGTTCCATTTAAGAGTCTGCAGACATGTTTTCCGGAAATCATTTTTAAATGAAAGAGTCAATGACTCTGTAGCTCAACTTGGATATGACAGGAATTAGTACTTGCTGTGACCAAGACAACTGAATAAAGAATATGACAGGAATTAGTATTTGTTTTGGCCCAGTCAACAATAATAAAAGAATTACAAGGTGACTGTAATGGACTACAGATTAAGACCAATCATTGTAGATTATTATTTTTGTGTGGAAATTTTCAGTCCCAAACAAAATATTTTCAGACTAAAATTTTTTCTTCTTCTTCTTAAAATTGACCAAAATGCATCAAAACACAAAAAACTAATTTCTGGATTTTGGTCCAAAATTTTCTAAGTCCCACCCGGACTCCAAATTTTCAGTGTAAAAAAATTTTTTTTTTTTGTCTTAAAATTGACCAAAACGCATAAAAAACCAAAAAACTAATTTCCGGATTTTGGTCCAAAATTTTCTAAGTCCCACCCGGACCCCTAATTTGCATAATTTATTCACGAGAAAAACTCTGTATTATATGTAATGTATCCCATGGTACTAAACATTCATACAAAAATTTATTCAAATCAGATCTTTCATTTGGAAGTTCTGCGCAAAAATCTGATTGCACTTAATTTTGAACAAAATGGCTGCTAGCGGCCATCTTGAATTTCAGACTGGACCCAAAAACACTCCTTCTCATCCCACAGTGATAACAAATGTACCCATGAAGTTTCGTGAAGATCGGTTCATAAATACGGCCTCTAGCCCGAGCCGGGATTTGCACTCACAGTGCTGAAAGTAACACTAAATAAATCAAAGTTAGCCTAATTTGCATAATTTACGCACAAGAAAAAAACCTGTAATATATGTAATGTATCCCATGGTACTAAACATTCATACAAAAAATTATCCAAATCAGAGCTTTCATATGGAAGTTCTGTACAAAAAACAGATTTCGGCATCGTCGGTACAAAATGGCTGCCGGCAGCCATCTGGAATTTGGGACTGCACCCAAAAACACTCGTTCTCGTCCCACGGTCATAACAAAGGTACCCAAGAAGTTTCGTAAAGATTGGTTCATAAATACGGCCTCTAGCCCGAGCCATAGCAGCTTGGCACTTACAGCTCTGAAAGTAACACTAAATAAATCAAAGTTAGTCTAATTTGCATAATTTACGCACGAGAAAAAAACCCGTATTATATGTGATGTATCCCATTGTACTATACATTTATACAAAACTTTATTCAAATCAGAAGTTTCATACAGAAGTTCTGTACAAAAAACTGATTTTTGCATCATCGGTACAAAAATGGCCACTGGCAGCCATCTTGAATTTTGGACCACACCCAAAAACACTCGTTCCTGTCCCAGGGTCATAACAAAGGTACACAAGAAGTTTCGTAAAGATCGGTTCATAAATACGACCTCTAGCCCGAGCCATAGCCAATTGTTGACGTACGGACAGACGGGCCATGACAATAGCTCAAATTTGACTTCGTCAAAGTTGAGCTAAAAATAATTGAATCTGCCTAGGGGTCGGGCAATCATTTTCTAAATTGAAAAAAAAAATTAAGCCTATATATGATTTCAAACGTATCCTCTGAATCATTCATGACATTCATTGATAGACCTTGAAATACTCTGCTTCTCTTAGCTACCAGGGGTTTCTGAGTAAAAGTGCTCGTCAATTTCAAGCCACAAACTCAAGATACCATAGGCTATATTTACATAACATAAAAGACGGATGGAGTTAAGACTGTAGGCTTAATACTTTTTGTTCAGTTTGATGCGCTGAGTATTTACACGCACAGACCAGGTCCATTCTTGTGCAAGTGTTGATCTGTTCACATCCATTTACATCTCCACACACTTGTTTCAAATTTTTTACTTTTGTCGATTTGAAAAGGGGGGGTTGGGGGGGGGGGGGGGGGGGGGGAAATTTGGTTCCTTTAAGTACATGTAGCCTACTCTGTGTTTTCCTTGGAGTTACGGTTACGGATTTAACCCTTGTTCTTGTGTTTCCATTTCGTCTGTAAAGTTAACTTTAATGTCACCGAACATTCGATAAATTGGAACTTTTCGGATCCACACAGCATCAAATGTTAACATTGTGTCACATTTTTTATTTTATTTCCGATTTCAATTGCCTGTGAGACTGCTGCCTATACAGCCTCAGACTTTTCATTCTCATCACACATTAGAGGTTGAATAATATCGCTTTTTTAAAAATCTTTTAAAGTTTTTTTTAAGTGCTGACGAGACTCAACCGGCCCACAAACTCGCTCAAAAGCCGATTTCTGAAACCTACAATATGATCTAGTTTACTTGCGTTCCCACGACGTTTGCAAATGGGCGACAACGGCATCTGTCGGTGGAGGGAAGGGTGTCGGAAACTATATCCATGTGTCTTTTAATTTTCAAGTTTGTTTTATCTCCGATGGCACTTCAAAAGACTTACGGAAGCACATTGTTTTATTGGTAATCGAGACTTCCAGTGCAAAAAAGTCACTAATCTTTTACACCCTTGAACGTGGTATGGACATGGTGATTTATTCATTCATAATTACACCATGTGACATGGTGTCTGCCGGTGATTTTTTAAAAAACGACCACTGTGTTGGGTGTTTGAGACATAACACACTTGGCATGTACTGTAAAATTGATTGGCTTGAATGCACTCGAAGGAGAAATTACCCAACCCGGTATTAACTAAGTCTTTAGAAGATCTCTGTGAAGCAAAAGATTTCAGGAGAGCAATTTGCTCGCCTTAGAAGGTTCCAGGTGAGCGATTTATTACCACCCTGGATTTTTCAGAAACCCAAGCCTGCATTTTGACCAGCACCCATTCTGTATACTAGTGTGGAAACGTTAATGTGATAACAGGACAGTCAAGGGGTAGACACCCAGTCATACCACCTGTTAGGCTTGTTAAAACTTAAAGATCAAAGATGTCAATTTACTCTCCTGAGACCATGTACATGTAGTAGGCTACTGTACATGTATGTTGATTCTATCAAACACCCTGTTTCTGTGGTGTGCACTTGAACTAAGAAGACAGTGGTTTTTGTTCAATCAGTTCATGTAAATACCTACCTGGCATGCATTGTATAAAATCTGATGCTCATACTTTTTTACTCCAAGGATATTTTGGAACATTTCATACAACTGCTCTTTACTGAGAATCAATTCTGAAGCAGCAGTTGTCATTCGCTGGGGTTGTTTTCGAGGATCCTCATCACCACGAAAAATTGTGTCAAACTTAGCCATCCACGAGCTGAGAACAGTCTCTTTACTGAGTCCATCAATTTCAGGCAGGCTTCTCACCCGTTTTTCAATATTGTTCTTGAACACCTCCCTAAAATCATTAGCTGAACACCCACCACTTTTCACCATATTAGCTACTCGGTCGCTTTTTAAAAATACTTCATAATAATTCTGAACTGCATTATTGAATGCAGAATCGGCCATTATGCTTGTTTCACCATTTAGAAACGCACTGAATCTCTCCTTGATTGTCTGTAACTGCTGTTTTGTTACTTTAGTTTGACGCCTTGCCATGTCAGTAGGCTGTTTTGCATTAAAAGGGTAGGCAATGCACCTCATGACAAAAACATACAACTGCAATCTTTTCTTTCGCTCCTCTTCTTCTCGTTCAATTTTTTCGGTGTCTTCGGGAAGTGATGGGGCTTTTTCCCTCTCACTAGCAAGAGAAGGGCTCGGGCTGGAGGGTCTAATACTGTTGGAACGAGAATGACTGCCAACAACACTCAAGTTATCCCCACTAGCAGACAGACTTCTCTGCTCGGTGCTCGGGATGCTAAGTACACCGTCTGAATTTTCATCCTCGAGCGTTTCATTTTCATCTTCCTCTTCACTTGACGATGGTCCTAACATCGTTCACGCGGTGCAGGTTTCAAAGGCACCGATCCTACCAAGTTGACGCTGGCTGTGGGATTAACGCTGTCGAGGTTGGCAATATTTGCAAAACAAATCGCTGTCATTCATTTCCTGATTCACTAATCTAACGCATGCGTATTAATTTTGCAAACGTTTTTACGGAATTTACCGAGGTGGAATCAGGGGGGCGATGTATAACGGACGGAAACAAAATTATTCAGAACGTTACTCCTTGTGTACATTTTTATATTTTGAGATAATATTTCTCTAAATATTTAGTATTTATTCCCACTTCTTGTTAAAATAAGGAAAATAAAAATTAGAAAAATTTTGATTCTGATTTTCAATCTGGGTTCCCCATAGTGATAATGTTAATGGCTGCCAACATGGAGGATAACGATTCTTATTTTTAAAACGGGTTCAGGGACGATTCTCGTTATATTTTGTCCGTGTATTCATTGTTTGATTTGACAATACTATTTTCAGAATAGTTATACATAAAGCTAATTTCTGATATTGTAATTGTGAAGGATTTGTTGCAGAATTTGTGATTTCAAACTTGTTTTATTTTGTAAACAAAAATCGAATAAGTCTGTTGTTGTTATTCGACACAGTTTTATTTCTCACATCAAACATTCATTATTCCTTGTTATACGTTTGTTATATCAGTGGAAAATGTTCTCCGAGGTGTGATCAATAAATGTGAATACAGAGGTGAGTTCTATAATCGTTTTATGCTTCACCGTGCAGATTTTTATCATGCAGATTTTTTGACAGCTATTTTGCTTTTCACCGGAGACGCCATATTTGTTTGTTTTGAATTTCAACAGATCATGACGAAAAGCAGATTTCTGATAGATTTTTGTGTAGGCCACTCTTTTTTTAATCAGCAACTCCCGTGGTTTCTGTTACCCTGCTCCCACTTCACAATACTGCGTGGATTTTTTGAGAGCTTTCAGAGTGCCACTGGCACTGTCCGGGTTTTGTATTGCTCTAATTTGGGGACCACAGACATAGGAACCTGAAATTTTTTCTGTGAATATTCCCAACAGCCCACAATTCAATGTTATGTTGTTGTTCAATATGTAGATCATATTGTATATAAGTGCATTTTCCGAATAAATTCCAGCAGCCCACATTTTACTTAGATAGGGCCACACGAATGACCCAAAACGGACCCACAACGGAACTGAAATGGACCCGACATGGGTCAGTGACTAGTACCAGGTCCTGACGGTACGTTATCTCTCGTTAACGAGGGATAACGCGCCACAGGTGCTAACCAATAATTAATTTGGAACAGATTTCCATCACGCTGCTTATTTTTGGGTCAGGTAAAAGGTTATAAACCAACTTCCTGTGTGTTTGGGTGAACAAAGGAATTATTAGAATCCAGCGAAGAAATTGACAGTGTGGATATATCAGAATTTTTCTTTTTGCGTTTTGCAGCTTTTGTATATGAGTCAGTGAGCCTAGCTGAAGAACAACTGTCTACTGAACTTTCGAAAGCAGAAAGGCTGTCAGTAGCACTGTGATTTTCTAACTTACTAGACATTGGGGAGAACGATGTCGAGGTTGAACTTGTAGAGATCGTTCTTTTTGGTGTTGATGACCTCTGGAGAGCATGACAGTTGATTAGAGAGTCGGAAATCAATGGTACGAAATGGTTTGGTGTCCAAATCATCCCAGGAGCAGATTTATAAGTGCTAGTCCATAACAAATGTATTGGTTGTACAGTTAAAACTAGAAGTCCTGTCACGAATAGTGCGCTTATCTAGACTTAATTGCGCATTGGAATTGCGGGCAATTGCCATATCGATTGGCATCCAAAGCATGGCAGGTTCTCCTGGTTACTCATAGCAAACACATGCAATGTTTCTGCCAATGGACCTCCGGGTTACCCGGAGGTCCATTGGCTGAAACATTGCCTGTGCACAGGCCATATGTACAGAATATGATAGATTTAATTGGACCATAACATGCACATTAACGCGCATATCAACGTGCTATTTGTGCGCATTTCATGACAGGACTTCTAGTTTTAACTGTACATGTAACTGTGTTCCGCGTGGAGTGAAGGTTGTGTTTAGTTTTATGAAAGCAAAGTCTTTCTTCCCATTGACACATGGATAGACTGATCTAATTGGTATCTGTATCACGTTCGCAGGGGCAATAATGGTCCAAACACTGGAATATCGGTCTTCTGACCCAGCACAAAACAAACAAGCATCATTGTAATCTGGAGAAAGGTGACTAAAAGATGACCTGAGTGGGCTGCTTAAAATTTCACTTTTGTTCATCATCGTTTCTATGCATGTTCTATATCGCAGTTCACTTGCTAGACTCTCATTTCCTACTAGAAGTATTGATGTGGTGTTAAATAAACAACCCCATCAGCACTTGTTTTCATGGGTTTAAGAGATAATTCCGCTGTATACCTGCTGAGGAATTCATTTGAGACTTTGTCAATCATCACATACTGGTTTTTAACACTTTTCTCAGGAATCACTGACATGCGGTTCGATGAAAGAAAGAGTAATTTCCGTTCTGTGACTAGGACTTTAACTTTGTTGAAACCAATACTGGCTGCCTAAAATATAAATATTAGCCACATTAAATGATGTTCCACCCCAACTACCCCGTTTGATTTTTACTCACCCCCCCCCCCCCACCCCGGTTCGTATACAACTCTCCTCTTGCATGTTTTAAATAATCCCCAAATGCTCCATTTTTTCTTTTCCGTACTACAGAAGCAAGAAACAGACAGCTCCAAGTACTCTTTCTGGCCCCAATTTGTTTCCACCACCCCGAGATTTCCATCAGAACTTGGGGTTAGTCATGCCCATCTATACACTGAAATGGCATCTATGGCTTTGATGAGACCCAATAGCAACGGGGTTCTGATGTGATTATACAGAAATGGGTTTGTCACTCAATGCTGTGGAGAGGAGTGACTAGTTGGTGGGGAAAACGTAAAGGCCAAAACCGGTTGGCGCTATACATGAAAATCGCTATTCAGTTTTTTATGTGTACCCATACTATGTATGGTACACATAATGCTGGCATCCGGGGTGGCCATCCGTTGTTCGTCTGTCCATCCGGCGTCCGTATCCATTTCTTTGGCATTCGATAACTTGAAATATATTGCTTGGATTGTCAAGTTACCTTATATTTGTGTTCAGGTTACTGATGTGCCGAGCTGTATAGTTTTTGGTGTAAATCTGATAATTTGATCCTGAGATTTTAACCTTTTATCCCTCAAATTGAAAATTCCTCCAATCCCTTTGGCATTCGATAACTTGAAAAATATTGCTTGGATTGTCTAGTTACTTTACATTTGTGTTCAGGTTACCGATTTGCTGAGCTGTATAGTTTTTGATGAAAATCTGATGTTTTGATCCCCGAGATATTAACCCTTTATCCTTCAAATTGAAAATTCCTTCAGTCCCTTTGGCGTTCGATAACTTGAAAAATATTGCGTGGATTGTCAAGTTACTTTATATTTGTGTTCAGGTTACTGATGTGCCGAGCTGTATAGTTTTTGGTGTAAATCTGATAATTTGATCCTGAGATTTTAACCCTTTATCCTTCAAATTGAAAATTCCTCCAATCCCTTTGGCATTCGATAACTTTAAAAATATTACTTGGATTGTCAAGTTACTTTATAATTGTGTTCAGGTTACTGATGTACCGAGCTGTATAGTTTTTGGTGTAAATCTGTTGTTTTGATCCGGAGATATTAACCCTTTATCCTTCAAACTGAAAATTCCTCCAATCCCTTTGGCATTCGATAACTTGAAAAATATTGCTTGGATTGTCAAGTTACTTTATATTTGTGTTCAAGTTACTGATGTGCTGAGCTGTATAGTTTTTGGTGTAAATCTGATAATTTCCTCCTGAGATATTAACCCTTTATCCTTCAAATTGAAAATTTCTCCAATCCCTCTGGTAACTCAAAAAATATTAATCCGATTGTCATGTTACTTTATATATGTATTCAGGTTACTGATGTGCTGTGCTGTGTAGTTTTTTATGTAAATCTGATAATTTGATCCAGAGATATTAACTCTTTATCCATCAAATTAGACACTCCTCCAATCCATTTCTATATGTACCCATACCATGTACAGTTAAAACTAGAAGTCCTGTCACGAATAGTGCGCTTATCTAGGCTTAATTGCGCGCAATTGCCATATCGAATGGCATCCAAAGCACGGCAGGTTCTCCTGGTTACTCATAGCAAACACATGCAATGTTTCTGCCAATGGACCTCCGGGTTACCCGGAGGTCCATTGGCAGAAACATTGCTTTTGCAGAGGCCGTATGTACAGAATTTGATAGGTTTATTAGGGCCATAACGCGTACATTAACGCGCAAATCAACGTGCTATTTGTGCGCATTTCGTGACAGGACTTCTAGTTTTAACCGTATGGTGTACATAATGTTGGCATCCGTGGTGGCCCTCCGTCATACAGCTTTCTACTAGTCGCGCATATGGGTACACATCTGACGATTTCATCGGCCTATTTTTTTAGATTTTCATTTTTTGCTTCCAAAACATAGGTTATGAACCCTCATTCGAACGAGCTCATCACGCTCGTTCGAATGAGGGGTTGTAACCTATGTCATCGAAGCAAAAAATAAAAAAAATTCTGTAACCAAAATTTTTCAAAAAATGAAAATTTTCAGTTCTCACAAGTTTCCTCTGCTCCAGGCGTTGGGTATAGAGTTAAGTGATCAATAGGACTTCTCGAATGAGTCACGCGACATATCGGGCGTCGACCAAACTATTGTGGAAGAGAGTAAAACTCAATTGTAATGTTTTTCTTACCTCACAATAAACAGACTGCGTTCCTTCTTCTCTTTCTGACATGTCCCACACGGAAACTCGTTCTTCCTTCTCGGCATCCGTCCTAACTTATTGTTATTGCTTTAGAAAATTCAATGACTGTAGTCTGTAGACAGGAGACGACCTTCATATAAAAATTGGAGGCATGTTGTTGTAGACCCAAGCTGTCAGTCCTGTCTGTCGATGGCGGGGATAAAAAAAATAAATTCCTTTTACTCATTTTGATGTACCATATGTCGCTAACATGATAGATTTAAGTGCTGTCTTGATCTGAAGCAAGAACAATAGCCATCATTTCGCACTTTCTGTCAATTATTATTGACTGTTTCGTACCAGTTGTTTTCATCAAATTGTAATCTAAACAACATTGTTTGGATTTGTTCCATAGATTTAAGTAATAAATTAATAATCACGACGTGATGTCTTGCAATCTCTATATTTCTAACTCCTTTTTCGAGTTGTGTTTTACGATATGGAGTAGTGCTTTCAGGCCTGGCCTTTTGAAAAATCCAGGGGAGCCACTATGGCCCTCCTAAATCTGTTTCAGGGGAGCTATTCTACACTAATATCAATCATACAAGGTTATTAATATGAAAATTGAGGAGAGCCATTACAGTTTAAGGAGAGCAGTTAAGGCTCTCCTCAATTTGCCTTTAGGAGAGCCAGAGCAGTAGCTCCCCTCAAACGGCCAGGCCTGTGCTCTACACAATGAAGATAGAGTGCACCAAAAGTTTTATGTGCTTGTTTTTTTTATATTCACACTTTTTATTTTCAACTGTTTTCTCGTTTCAAAGTCGTTTGGGGGTCATGTGGGATTCATTTTGGGGTCGTTTTGGGTCAGTTTTGGGTGAATCGTGCTGCCGCATACATACATGTATAAGGCGCAGTGTAAGAAAAGGAAATTTGTTTACTTTGAAATTGCCACCTCGAATAGCGGTCGTTATGTACTGGGGTTGGGAAAAATAAATACCATGGTAATCGCAAAATATTACCGCGGTATACCGAAATACCGATTAAAATCAAAGGGGGTCTTCTCCATAACAAAAAAACGCAACTTCAACGTGTCGAAACTGCAAAATTTGGGCCTGAAGCTTTGCACAAGACGGCCGTCAAAAATCAAAACTTTTTCAAATATTTACTCACAAATTATTTTAGTTAAGCACAAAGTTCAGTTGGGCCAACTTGGGGTATATAACAAGGCACATTTGATGTTTATCGAAGGAAATTCAAAATCAAATCAAACCCAGAGATAATAATTCTTCGAATCAGAATCGTCGTGCGACATGAGATTGAGAAGTGAAGTGTGCAGCAAGTAACAACAGAAGGGCATGCGATTGCCACAGTTCATCACAATAATTTTCATGTTTGATTAAAATTAATAACCGTATTACACATCATCATTCGAATAAAAAGGTTGTATGGGGCGAATGCTGCTTGGTAGAAAATGTAAGTGAGTTGGGCTTTTTTATTTATTTAAAACAATAACAAGACTTTCGTCCTTTTTGTGTTGAATAATCCTACAAGCACATTTCTGAAGTCACAAGACAGTAATGACGTAATTCATGTCCTAGCAGCCAATCAGTGTGAGTTTCGTTTGGAATCCCCTGATATTTCCCCCAAAGAAAATGTCCTATTTTTATTTAACTTCAGCAGACGGCAGTGCCAATGGCCGAAAGTGTCCACGTGACTAACTACGCATGCTTAGTGCGTGCCTTCCACCTCAACTTGTTTCAAATTCGAGGTAAACAGAATTGCTTCAGTTCCAGTAGTCAGCTATTCATTAAATGCCTCTACAGAATATAAATGACTTGGCAGAAATCTGCAAATACACGTATCTTGTACTTTACTATGATTCACACAGCAAAAAAGTAAATAGAATACAATAATTACCCAAATTTAAGCCAAGTGTATCGAGCCTGATTGACGTGAAACTATTCACAGCCAACAGCGATGGGCAATTTGAGAATTGCATATCGCGGTAAAACCGAGTTTTCGGTATATCGATTAAACAATTATTTGCCGGTATCGGTAACGGTATTGAAAATATTACCGAATATAATCGGTATACCGAAATACCGTCCAACCCGGTACCAGTCGCTATGTACCACATCGTAGGTCGATATGTACCACACAAAAAGTCGATATGTACCACATGAAACTCAATATGTACGATATGAATTTAGTATTTTATTTTTTTATTATTAGCAATAAATGTAAATATTATAAAATAATATATACGTGTATATTGATACATGTATTAACTAGTGGTTCAAGTTAATTGTGTTTGAAACAAGCTTTGATCATTGTTTGAAAATCACCGTGTCTGTAGTTTGAAAAGAATTGCTGACGTGCAGATTACAATGGAGCAGTCGCTTGGGGAAGAAGAACTCCCATCAATCATCACACAATTTCAAATTATAAAAAATGGCCCTAAAAAAGGTGGAGATCTACTTGCAGACAACCATGGTTACACATACTTTTAAACGTTTTATTTCATGTAATACACGCTAATTAAGTCAGCCGTCCTTCTTTTATTTTCGTCCTCTCTTTATCCCATGTGCAAGTTTTATTTCATGTAATTCCTGATATTTTGTAATTATTTATTAAAACGCACCACTTGGTGCGTTTTAATAAATAATTGCAAAATAACAAGAATTACTTTACGCAACCAGCGTTTCAATAAATGTTTCAATAAAGTTTTAATAACTACCCTACGAGTCGGAAGTAGTTGTAGGAACAACCCCGGTATAATCAGGAATCGAAACGCGGTTGTAAACTTTCAATAAACGCGTTCATCGTTTTTTTTTTCGCGGTTATTCTCCAGGAGTGTCGTTTGACAGTTCGTTTCTGTTCCTGGTTGTAAACGAAGATAAACACGTTTATCGTTTTTTTTTGTAGTTATCCTCCAGGAATATCACGTAACAGTTCGTTTCTGTTCCCGATTGTAAACGAAGATAAACATTCATCCATTCGGCAAGTAACGAGTATTGGCATCATGGCACATGAATGTACAAGAGCAAACTAAAAGAAAAGACAGCAGCACAGAAATCGCCTGCATAGCATGAAGCTATTTTATCTCACAAAAATTCTCTCCAAACATCTCGCCCCATTTATCACTTAACACTATCCCCCGCCCCTTACAAAAAACACCACTTTGCAATGTGTCCTCCCCCCGGGCCCCCTCCATCCCCAGCCCCCAAAATGCCAATTGCCTACCTATTAGTTATATTTACGGACGAGGTCACCTGAACCACTTGCTGGCTAAAAAATAGCGCAATATGGAAAATTTGCCATTCAAATTCAAAACATGAACATAGTTATCCATCATTTGTCCCTCCCACCAACTCCCAATACCCCATTTCACTTCTCCGGCCTTTATTGCGCCATTCACCAAAACTTTGACGATTAAATGCCCTGAAGTTTCCAATTTGATAGAAAAAAATACTTTCTATTTCATCGCCTCAGTCTTGTCTTAAATGACTTGATGCCATAATATGCTTAGCTACGTCGGATGTCATTTACACTTAATAAAGGCTTCGGTGCCCCGGTATATGACACCCCATCCCTCTCCTCTTCATGCACACCCTACCCTCTCATTCTGAACTCGGAAGGACTAAGGACAGTTCCAAACATAACACATGCATGTGCAAACCCCAGGTTTATACATGTACCTCCCTTATCATATGGATGTCAATTTGGGGTAAATTGATATTCTGTTTGCTTTCCTTCATTGGACGAAGATGTTTATGTAATAAAAAAAACAGCATAATGAATTTTAGTTATTTATTCGCCATAATATTTAAAAAATGTGCAAATTTCTAAGGGTAGAGATTGTCCCAAAAAACAACGCACATGTCGATTGTACGTGACAAGATCGTTGTTCGACACATGCGCCTGGGAACAAAGACAATTCGCCCCTATTCAGTTTGACCCATATTCTGCATGGCTTTCACTTGAGTTTTTCATTTGAAATAATGAAACAAACTGAGTTTCTTTATCTAGAGAACTTGTCCCCTCCTCCCACTCTCCCTGAATATTTTGCCATTGCAAATTGCGAGCGTTGTGGCACCCTTTTGTCAGATTCCACCCCAAACATGCACAGAATAAGGGTGTTTGGGTTGAGGAGTCAGTACTGTCATTTCACCCCGTTTTCTGTGACACATGTTTACAGAGTTTCTCATTTGGATCGTAGATTTATCAGTGAAAATAACATTGTCGATGTTTTCTGAGTTTTATACAATACTTCCATTGTACATTACAAAATGTTTCAATGTCTGAGTGCATTTAGATTTTAACGCCAACATTTTAAAAAATGTCAATCATTTAAATGCAGCAGATCTTTTGCCATTCAAATAGTGCAAATAGTGGTTAGTTCAGATAAAAAGAAAAAACCCAATGGAAAAAGCACTCTAAGAATAACAGTAACCGTCCCTCTTTCGTGTTTCCCCAGATGGTTAATTACAGTAGTTTGTTTTGTAATTAAACTGGTGGCAATTAGCCACTCACCAAAATTGGATTAAGAGCCGGGCATACAAATCAATCAGCTTCCTTTTATTGTACAGGCCTTCTGGAGTTATTGTTTACAAAAAACAATGCTCTGGATCTCACAATGCACCCCGAAAAGTAATTAAGTATTCATGCAATTGAATTAAATATTTTGAGAATGGCATTGATTAATCCATTCCCGACTTGTGTATTGTTTCCCGACACTCTGCATTTCTTCAGTTCAGTGTACTTACAGTGACATTTTATTCTCATCACATTCAATAGCAGCCATACCTTTTTTCTGAATTCATGACGCATTTGAATATTGAAATTCCATTGCATCTTAATACGAATGCTTATCATTTCGAGTCCAAGGATTTTGCGAGAGCGTGGTGAGAGAAGGGGAGCCCATCGGGAAGAATAACACATTTGAGCCTTTTATCCGATCCATATAGCGACGAGATGGGGCCGAGCACAAGAGGAAGCATCCCTCACTTGGTGTGTGTGTGTGGGGGGGGGGGGGGGGGGGGGGGGGGTTGCCCCTGAAACAAATGTGAAATTCAAGACAAAAAAACTCAATTTCCTTGACTGAGTCTGCTTGTGTCCATAATTTATAAATTGTGAAGGGCATCAATAATTAAGCCACATCACCGGGGTGGGGGAACGACTAAAATGGGGGGGGGGGGGGGGGAAGGGTATGTACTTCCCCTAGCTACACCACTGAAATACCCCCACGAAATATTTTTTTTTAAATTATTTAAAAAAAAACTGTTGCATCCCTCTCGACAATGAGTCTGTGGAGTAAGTTTCAGTATGCCCACTCTCACCCCGCAATCGCTTTGGTGCAATAGATAAATGTCAACATCTGGAGAGCAGCACTCTTTGCTTCCAAGGGTTCCAGAAAAGGATGTGTATTTATTTAAAATCATGGTGTGTGTATGTACTCCTCTAAGGTTTCTCTTGGGATGGTATTTTAAATGGAACTTGGTTTCAACTACATGCAGGTCCGAACTTAGGTGGGCAGAAGGTGCCTCGTGTTTTGTATAGAGCACGTGTTCAGACGAGAATTAGCATTTTCGTGTTTAGCACACAAATAAACAAATTAAGGCTAGAACCATTCTTCGTTGTTTTTTTTGTTCGATGATCATTTTATTTTTAACGTGCATTATCCCAACAAAATATATTTCATTAGATTAAATAGTCATTCGCACATTTCTTCAAATGTTTATTCACCACAAAACAACCGCCTCATATTAACATTTCATTCGAGTATCTCCTTGTTACCTGGCATGCCAATTAATGTATTAGTAAAAAGTTTGTCCGTGTAGTGGAGATTCACGAACCAATGAATCAGTGAACTTAACCCACGTCTGCAAAACTCTTAGTTGAATAACTGTTGGCCAACAGACCGGTTTAATTTTGGAGTTCTGTATTTTTCTTGGATGTGGTTCAGACAGTAGATGTGTGCGGGTTAGTATGGTAACACTGGGTGGGCAGTAAAAAATTACGAAACATATTACTTCTGCATTATGCTTAGGTGTTGTTCATGACTCATCAGTCACTCAGATACGCTTTGGAAAGTGAAAGTGGTGTTTTGATAGAGGATAATTTTTTACATGTGTTGGAAAAATGTGTTATTCTCTTCCATTAAACTGTGACAGATTATTGGGAATGAGAGGCAAAGAATACTGGGTAGTGGGACAGAATTTTTCATCAAGAAATAAAGTCCAACAATGTGTTGTTGAATTTGTAGTTTGTTGTGATCCAGATGCAGCGGTATTGAGATTTTGAAGGCTTTTTTTTGCCTTTGGTGGGCCTACTTAAAAACTTGCGACCGACAATAACACTGAAAAAATATTTTCAATTTGACTTTTAACTTGTTCAAATATACAATGGATTATGCATTATATTCACATCAGATGATTTTTCAAGATAATCTCGGCCACTCGTCGCAGTTATCAGATCCACGCGTTATTTATTAAATATTTGACAGTCTCCAGTATAACTTGCGAAATTGGAAATTGTGTACTAAAAGGCAGACAATGGACACTATTTCGAATGGAATGACGTTCTAAATTTTTGATTGCTCGACTTGAGCATTGCAAATGCCAATAACAGATTTTGTATTTTAGCTTTACATGTGTATAGATTGTATCATAAATGATTGTTGGTATCGTTTATTTGCATATATGACTGAAAGCCACAATGCAGTTTCATCAAAGCCCACGTCTTGTTTCTTCCCACAAGACTAACACTATCGTTTATTTACGTTTCGCACTCCGGGCGTAAACGATCGGCAACCGTGGTTATCGTTTTTATTAGTGGCACGGAAACGAAACTCACGTTTTTGTATAGTTTATAACCGCACACAAAACCGCGAGATAATTGCGGTTTACCTAAACTACTTCTGACTTGTAGTGTAGTTACAAAATAATAAGTATTTTTGTAGATAAATCATAGTCACTCATTTTTTCAATCACCACTGAAAACAAATTGATAAATTAATACTTGTTATGTTTTCTTGTGTTACTTCATTTTTGACACTTGTCAAGTCAATTAAAGTTTCATTTTGTGATTAATGAGCTTAACAGTGCTATTTATTTTAAAGATATCTTGTCGGATTAATAGCATCGACACCAAGTAAGATTGTTGGGTTTCCTTTATGGAAATAGGTGGGCGACACAAGCAACATTTCATTTTCTACTACTATTTATTGTTCACATTTCTATTGAAATATATTAAATAAAAAATAAAAACATTAGTTTAGTTGTGTTTGATGAAAATTCTGATCCCGACATCTCACTCTCCCGGCCATCCGTAACGTGAATAATACAAACTATGACCTAAACTTCGGTAAAATAATTCTTGATGTGTTTTGTATCACAAAGAGTAATTATATTACAAATTTTGGGTCGATTCCATTAATTGTACATATCAACTTTCTAGTGGTACATATCAACTTTCAAGTGGTACATATCAACCTTCTAGGTGGTACATATCGACTTTCTTCATGGTACATATCGACCGTGGTACATATCGACCATTCCCAGCCACCCCTGATAGTCATTCAGGCAGTAACGGGTCACCTTTCATATTTTCGTTTATTTCTCTCAAATAAAATAAGTTATCCAAACTTTGTTTTTTGTTATTGACAGACAGATATTTGACACTCATTATTGCAGCGGAAATCTTCAGATAGAGCTTCTGTTTATTTTATAAAATTAGATCGTTTGACTGTCGCAGTTTAGTCAGTAACGGGTCGCTTGTGCCTATAAAGAATCACGCTTTTTGGCACCCGCTGGCGATCTATTTTCCCACTTTATATGTATTTATTGGACACTTATTATTATTTATTGGGGTTTAAGGTCACATACTTATGCACAATGGCTAATCGTGACTGTGACAGTTTTACGAGTGGAGGAAGCCGGAGAGAACCACCGAGCAACTGTCAGCTCCTCAACATTCTCTGTTCAAGCTCCACTCAAGCAGGGTTAGAGCAGTTGAAGACATGTGCACCATTGACATGCAGTACACCTTAGTACACGCGTCATCGTGCCCCTATGTAGGCAACCGAGATAAAGTGCCTTGCCCAAGGACACAATACGGGCCGTCCCGGATGGGGATCGAACTTGGGGCCTCTAGCATAGAAGACCAACGGTCTACCACTGAGCCACTGCGCTCCCATTTATTGGACACAAAAAATCTTTTGTGTCTTTTCTGAATTAGTTTCACCACACTCGTCATAACTTTTGAAGTAGAAAGAAGTGAAAACGAAGTGGCTTTGTTACAGTAGTTTTTCTTTAATTTTCTAAAAATAGATCCACTTGAGCAATGTTTCAATAGGTTTTATTGCACATGTCTGAGTGACCCGGTATTGACAACTCGACTCGCTGTTGAAACGGAATAAATATATCATGATGCCTGATATTTATCCCAATTATTTTATCATGAACTTGAAGCATAGACAAACCTATTCAAATAATAATACTTACATTCACACTCTTTGTATTTTTCTTCCCGTAGTTGAGACGAAAACTTTTTTTGCGGTTTCGCATGTCGAAATTTTCTTCCGGCGCACATTGTCTTTTTTAAAAAAACATCACTTTTGTCAACAAAAAATAACAATGAACTTGCGAAACTTTCAGACGACAGGCATCATATTACTTCACAAACCCAGAGTAAAATTTTAGCTTTAAATGCTCTTTAAAGTTGAGTTTTTTTTAGACTCAACATCGCCTGACCCGTTACTGCCTGTGACCCATTACTGCCTGAATGACTGTATTCTATAAATTCAAATTAAATATACATGTGCACAAAATATACACCAAAATGAAGGTTGTGACAAAACATCTTTGCAATCAACTCACACGGTGACAGAGTTGACAACAAGCCATACAGTCATTCAGGGTATAACTGGCCACCTTTCAAATTGTCATTTATTTCTCTCAAATATAATAAGTTATCCAAATTTTGTTTTTTGTTATTGAAAGACAGGTATCTGACACTCATTATTGCAGCGGAATTCTTCAGATGAAGCTTCTGTTTCTTGTATAAAATTAGATCGTTTGACTGTCACAGTTTGGTCAGTAACGGGTCGCTTGTGTCTATAAAGAATCACCCTCTTTGGCATCCACTGGCGATCTATTTTCTCACTTTATATGTATTTATTGGACAAAAAAAGTCTTTTGTGTCTTCTCTGAATTAATTTCACCACACTAGTCACAACTTTTATAGTGGAAAGAAGTGGAAACGAAGTGGATCGAATACAGTAGTTTTGCGTTAATTTTCTAAAAATAGTTCAACTTGAGCAGTGTTTCAATAGGTTTTACTGCGCATGTCTGACAGTGACCCGGTATTGACAACTTAACTCGCTGTTGAAACGGAATAAATATATCACGATGTCCGATATTTATCCCAATTATTTTATCGTGAATTTGAAGTGTACTAATAGACAAACCTGTTCAAATAATAATACTCACATTCACACTCTTTATATTTCTGTTCCCGACAAAAACTTTTTTTTGCGGTTTCCTGTGTCGAAATTTTCTTCGATGCACATTCCGTCTTTTTAAATAAAATAGCTTTTGTCAACAAATAACAATTAACTTGCGAAACTTTCAAAGACAACGGTCAACATATTACTTCACAAACCTGGAATAAAATTTTAGTTTCAAATGCTCTTCAAATTCGATTTTTTTAAGGCTCAACATCGCCTGACCCGTTACTGCCAGTGATCCATTACTACCTGAATGACTGTATGGCTGCAACAATTCACCAAGATATTTTGCCACGATACGATTAGGGTTGTGATTATTTGATTAATCGACTAAGTGACGGCTGTTGCAGTGGTAAACGGTTTTTATTTTTAGTCCATCGTTGTTCATTTTTAAAGTGGTACAAGTCGGATTAAAATTGTGCTGTGTAACAAGGTAAATTAACCGATTGTTAAGTGGCTATATAAGTAATGGAATTTTGTTTATTTTGAAATTCTCACCTTTGATATTCCTTCAATTCAGATTAAATGGACACAAATTGTCAAATTATACATCAAAATGAAGGTTGGGATTTATAGAACACGAAACACATATACAGTTAAAACTAGAAGTCCTGTCATGAAATGCGCAAAATAGTACGTTGATATGCACTTTAATGTACGCGTTATGGCCCAAGTAAAGCTATCAAATTCTGTACATATGGCCTGTGCACAAGTAATGTTTCAGCCAATGGACCTCCGGGTAACCCGGAGGTCCATTGGCAGAAACATTGCATGTGTTTGCTATGAGTAACGAAGAGAGCCTGCCGTGCTTTGGATGCCATTCGATATGGCAATTGCGCACAATTCTAACGCGCAATTAAGCCTAGATAAGCGCACTATTCTTGACAGGACTTCTAGTTTTAACTGTAATCAACTCGCAGAGTTAACAGCAGGCACCACTGGTTCCTGGAAGTTTGCTATCGTATTCGTACCAGAACTGATAAAATAATATTTCGCAAGAACAATTCGTGGCCGAATGTGCTTCAGATATTCAATAACAAAGCTAGGCATTCAAAACACTTTCGAGTACAGCGATAGAACTGCATTTTGGAAAAGGACAACACTGTCTGCATTTTTTATTGAAGATGGTTTCCATGCTTGACAGACATGTGCAAATCACTCGATACCACAAATTTCCACCGAAAAACAAAATCGTAATTCTACGAAATTTCAACAGGTATCATGATACCTTCCATTGAATATGGCAACTGTGAAGTCTCCAGCTAATAACAGTATACTGACATACTGTATTAAGGCGATCTTTCTCATTATTTGATTTTAGACAGAGTTGTATATGCATGTAAATGCTTTTTCCGTCTGATGACGTCGAACGGAAATCGAAAGTAAATCCATATGTAAACAAAAGCAAAGGTTTTTGAGTTTACCCCCATGCAGCTCTGTCGCTGTGTTTTGAAGAATTTTGATGCCCTAGCTTTGTTCTTGGATATGTAAAGCACATTTGGCCACAAGTTGTTCTCATGAAATATTATTAAATTATCAGTTCTGGTACGAATGCGGTAGCAGACTTCCAGGAACCAGTGGTGTAATTTGGGCGTGGTGGAGACCCTGGAACACTTTCTTCTAGAATGCCCAAAGTACCAGTCTAAAAGAATGAGATTCACTGGGAGTGGGATGGGAGAATGAAGGACATGTGGTTAGTAGGAGACTCAAAGGAGAGGGTTAATATGCTAATCGGAGAGATTGGGAAAAATGGTGCAAGGGATGTCATCAAGCAGTTCGTCTCCGAGTGTTGGGAGGAGAGAAGAAGTGTGGGAATAGGGAGGCAGTTGGGAGTGCAGGGGTAACCAAGGCCTTCTCATCAGAGAACCCCGACAAATCAGCGGCCAGCCAAAGTGTTATTATTATTATAGCATCAGGTGATCAGTACTAAAGAGTACCTTTTAATAATTGCTGTTTGGGAAGTCACTGCAGAGTAAATAGAATCTTCTGTCTTATACACTCGAACAACCCCCTTTAGAATGAATGGAGCCTGGAAAGTGAGAAAATTGTCACAAGACTCACAATGGTAACTTCACTTGTACAATAGAGCTGTAACTTGTGTTGGAATGGAGAGGGTTTTATATTCGAAGTATCTGAATATTAGTTACAGAAAAGAAACATTTGCACAAATGTTCTTCTGTTTAAATTCTTCAAATCAATCGGAGTCTGTCAGAGGTAATTCAATGTTTATTTTTTATGTCAATGCAGAAAGGTTCACATTCATACATAGCCAGTTTTAAGTTTATTTTGTAAACATATTAGAGATTATTGAATTCACGGGAAACAACTATTAATCAATTAACCGTCGACTAATGATCGTGACTAGTCGACTATGAAAATTGATAGTCATGACAGGCCTAGATACGGTTCACTTCATCTTGCGATTTGATTCGATAGTGCACATTAGCATTGGCCCACATGTCAGTGACAAGAGAATTTTACTTGTGGCATATTGCTTTATGTCCCAGTGTTGACCCCTCAACAATTGCCAGTGTGTCATTGAAATGATAACTCTGCACAACAAGGCTTCCCCAGTCTTCATCAGATTTGTTATTGCATTCAAATGACAGTTGTAAGCTCAGCGAAGCAATCTCCTTTTACGGAGATATCTGATGTCCAATCAACAACTTGTTGGTTGACCTTCACTCCTGTAATTAATTTTTTATGAATGAATTTTGCTATATTGTTTACTGTCAAGTTAAAATTAACTTGTGCACATTGCCATGTCGCACTGGCTTGCACAGTGATTGGCTACATGTAATGCCAATTTCAACCTCCGCGCATGGCATGAATGTCATGAAGCCGTCTGCCGATTGGCTTCAGGTGATGTCATTTGGTGAGATGCAAAAAAAATATCCCAGTCGGGTAATTTTGTTGTCTCAATCGTCTTTGTTTTGGGAAATCTTTCAACTTGTTACTTCCCTTGATGTGTTTCTCCAATGTTTACATGCACTCTACAATCTGAGAAATGGTGGCGATCTCGTACCGATTGCAGTTGGTAAATTCCGTAATATCTCTGCTCTGCAAATCCCTAAATTTTCTGCTAGGCACAACACACGTTTTTAGTGGGAAAACTTTATTGAAATGGCCAGATATGAAAGGGATTTTTAATAGTCAGTGTTAAATATAGAATAACCGGAAACTGCCTATTGTCATAATCGGCTAATGCCCCATAACCGGCCTGTTCTGATTGCCGATTATCAGTTCATCACTAATAGTATTGTACAATGGCTGAACTAGAGTGTGAAGATATTAAAATTGTTCACCCACTGGCAACATTCAAATCAGCAGTGTGGAAACATTTCGGCTTCCAGTCTTTTCAAGACAATAGCATTGTAAAGACAGATAAACAGGGATCAATTTAATTATAAAAAATTGAATAGCAGTTTTTTAATTTGGATAAATTTGGGTTAGGCCAAAAAAAAATAATGATTTGGTTCCGGTTACCCGACCGACCCTAATTTTGAGCCCCGACCCTAACAATTTTTTTTAGTGAAATTGAAAAAGAAACAGAAAAAACACACAAATGCAAACTTTTACAACAACGACATAAATAGTGTTGGGCGGTTTTTTGGTATACCTATCAGGCCTGAAAATAAGAAGTCTGACATTTGCAAAATGAGGTTCCCAGAAGGTGAATTTGATGATGCTACCCCATACAGTGGGCCAATTTATCATCTGGGTAACTCTTTCTGTTTAGTTTTGAGATCCTGATTCAGACTGGGGTTCAGAGGGTAAATTTAGTGATGCTACCCTGCTGTGCAGGGTAGCATCACTAAATTCACCCTCTGAGGACCGCATTTTGCAGACGACAGTCTGCTTATTTTCTGGCTTGATACCGATTTATATATATAATCAGGACCATATTTAAAACTGTCATCAGCAAATTTAATCGTAATTGGTAATTATATACCAAAGTTGTTTTAACTCCGGTGTCCAAATTTCAACTTGTTTATCACGGTTTGCAAGAAGTGAATTTACCTCACTGGTGTGGATTACTGATTTAAATTTGGGTCTTATCCGTTTTACCACCCTGTCTAACCTCGTAGACTATGGGACCTTTCTTTTTTACTTTTCGTTCCAAACTGTTCAAGTCATTTGTTCCGACAATCACCATTATTACAAAAACGATAGAACATTGTTTACCTCTAATTTGTCATAAACAAGTTGAGATGAAAAGTCACAACCATGTGTACTGCATTGCACAAAGGTTGTGTAGTCAGTCACATTCGACCAATCGCATTCCTACTATTTAAAACCAAGAAATTTTTCTTGGTATTCTCCAAGGGATCCCCTGTAGTTTTACACTTGTACTTCAAAGTGATTGGCTGGTTTGCACACAGGACGTCATGATAGCATCTCACCTTCAAAACAGTGTGCACTCAAGGTTTGACACAAGGCCGATGCAAGATACATTGTTTTCAAATAAACAAAAGCAAGTCATTTGTGCTTCCCCCAAGATAAATACGATGATACTCAACCAGTCCATTATTACCACAATCACTTAAAATGTCAATTTATTTCATTTGCTGAAGTGCGTTAATTTTAACACATCCCGTGATAAAATGAGACATGCAAAGTTTGAAGTTGCAGAATTACACTCAAAATGTCCGTTGCAATCGCGAAGAAAGCATCTTCTGATAAACTGCCATTTTGGGTGTTATTTTGCAATTCAGACTCAACAGAATATCAAAGCAATATTTTTCGGTCACAACTGTTCGAAGAATTTGGTCCTAAAAATTAACTCAAGCACAAATTCAAAGGAAATAAAAAAATATATATATATCCCGACCTACTGACCCTATTTTTTTCTGCTATGTAACCGGAACCAAACCATTAATTTTTTTTGGCCTTAGCATTTCCTATTGTTTATATGATTTTTCTTTTGAAATTTATTAGCAATAGTTAAAAATTGATTAGAAAACTCCTCTGCGAATCAGGTTAAATCAAGCCTTGCAGATAAATCAACAACAGTTTGTAGGATCTGCCCAGCAAGAGTGAGTTATAAAACCAGAACAACAACTAACATAAGCCAGGCCTGGCAAACTAGAAAATCAAAGAGTGCAAAACAGTTGCCCTCCTCAGATTGTTTGTGAGTGCATTTACACCTGAAATTTTCAAAGCAAAAACTTTATGCTATTTTGGTTATATTCACTTCAAGGTATTATTAATATTGTGACTGAAAAATTGCACTACATTCAGTTACATAGTGGAAAAATTGGTACACACATCTTCTCATTATTCAAAATGTTGCATTCAATTCTTATGTGACTGTCTTCTACATTCAGAATGTATCGAAATACGAGAGAGAATGGGTCATGAATTATTGCGAATCAATGCAACATTGACAAATCGTCCCCTGACTTCCATTGAGTTCTCTCTGCCAGTAGGCACAGAGAATACATTGGAACTCAAGGGACGAAATGATAATAGATCTTACAGGCAGTCCCAAACAGGTCTGGCATTCCAGAAAATCAAGGGGTGCACAAAAATTGCCCTCAATTTTTTTTAGGCGTGCAGCACTCCTAAAGAATGCCAGGCCTGATGAGCACACACTTGAAAAGGCATCACAGCATTGATGTCACGATACAGTTTTATGGTAGACCACCCATCTGATGAAATAAACTCTTACCCTGCCAACCTGGGGTGAAGCTTTGTTTGGCAAAAAACAACAGCAAATTGTTTGATGATGATAATGGGCCACCCTCAAGGTGGCCGGTTTATTGAAATATCACTGATGATTTAATAATGAGTTCTGCAGCCATGTGATGCCACAGAACTTAAGAAAACAATTAGAAATGAAACTAAGTTTGAAGAATTTTGCCAAAAGGGGCGCATATAACGCCACTAAGTTTGAAGAATTTTACCAAAAGGGTGAGTTCTGCAGCCATGTGATGCCACAGAACTTGAGAAAACAATTAGAAATGAAACTAAGTTTGAAGAATTTTGCCAAAGGGGGTGCATGAAAACTGCCTGTAAAGCAGGATCCGGTCCGAAGCAGATGAAAAACTGCCAGTCTATCTTTCAGGAAAACTGCCAGTAATGCAGGATCCTACACTATCCCGAGAAGAAACAATAAGTATGAAAAAATACTGGAAGGAACTGTGAAAAAAAAGTTTGACAGTGCCATGATCCCAGCCTGTAAAGCAGGGATTGGCATTGTATAAGAACACATGTCCTGGCCCTATAACGGTGAAGTTAACTGATCCCAGGCGTATAATCCAGGGATAACACAGTCCTATCAGAGAGACTTGTGAGACTGAGAATGAGTGTTGGATGAATCATACTGTAGCTGGTAGTTGAAGAAGAGTTCCATTACTGTTGTCATTTGGTAACCAATGCAAGCTGTTGTGCCGTCAAAATCCTTGAAATCCTTGGAGATGTGGTGTAGCATGTGCTTCATGTCTATCCCCCAATGTGTCCGCAATGGGAATAACTAGTAGAATTGGAGAAGAGGAAAGAGGGATAGCAGGTTGAAGAGGACGACTGTACCACACAGAGAAGGAAATTAGATAAAGAAGGTGGTGAGAGGAGAGGTGGTGGGAAAGATTTTACCACTTGTTGCTTTCAGTGGAAGAGTTGAACTGTCCGGAAGTGACGCTAACCTGTTGAACGAAAGTTGGTTCCACCAATGGAAAGTTCTGCAAGTATTCTGGGATTGCATGTTTTGAGACAAAGAGAATATAGTCTGTTCTTGGGAAGTGCCAGATTACGTAAGAGTTGGGGAAAGTTACTAAGAGATTATCAGGAGTTTGGTTTCAGATAGAGTATGCGAATGATGTTGCAACAGGTCAGCTTGAGGTCAGTGGCATGAAAGCAGCTGTGAGAAACAGGCTGAAGTTACAGGTGTGCCCTAAACATAATGACAAGGGTGTTCCCCATAAAACAATTTATGCTAGAGCCTAAATATCCTTTAACATTTGTTCAATAAACATAAGTAACACTTCACTAAGCATAGATAAATTAGATTTGAGTACAGTGGAGCCCACTTAATTGGATATCTCTTTAATTGTATGCCCCTGTTAATTGAATATAATTTTCAAACACAAAACCATTTACCAAACCTTCAGTACAAATTTGATCTGTTAATTGCATATGGGTTGTAGAGTAAACTCCTGTTAATTGTATATAAATTTTTGTAATATGTCCAGAAAATTACTGTGACACGCACCAAATTCCCCTTATTTATCAACCTTTTTGGCCTCACTACATCCAATACAGGCATTTATTCTATTATATCTTGTTTGACAGAGCTCTATGAGCTCTGTCAAACAAGATATAATAGAATAAATGTTCAGTTTACCTCCAGAACACAGGAAACTGACTAAATCCCTGTTAATTGTATACTCCTGTTAATTGAATAATTTTCACTGGCAAAATGTATATTCAAATAAGAGGATTCTACTGTATTTTCTTTTTGAAGTTAGTAAATAGTAAAGATGAATCGCGATACATATCGTATCGCAAGAGATGAATGTTAATACGCATCATATCGCGAAGAGACCGTAATATGAGTGCTTCTGCTGCTATTTAAGTGTGTTTTTTTTTTTTCCAGGTCTGTATGACATGAGATGACCAACATTATCAAGATTGTGTTCTATTTACTTCTTCCTCATGTGAATTCACACTTGGCCACAGGATGAGCATCATATTGAGAATTGGGGCAGTCAAAAGTGACCTGTCCCATTCGATAGATGTTACATCTGAGTAAGTACATTGTATCCTATTGTCAGGGATTATTCTGCCTCTTTGGTAAAGGAGCCCATGCAGTTGGGAAAATTCACGTTGTGAAGGCTCCATTTGGGAATTTGTTTGGGGGAAGAAACAAAGAATAAGAAATCTTACCTTCATAGTGAACTGAGAACATTTAATACAGAAGCTACTACATGGATAGTGTATGTAGTACATTTTATAACAACCAGTTGCATGAATAATGATCAGTCTCTGGAATCTCTATTAAATAAATTGTTCTTAACTATTAAATGATCAAGATATTTATGCGATAGTCTACATTTTGTGGCTGTTTTTGCAGTTGTGTCTAGGCAAGTCTTGGCTGCATATGTAGTCAGCCAAGACTTGCCTAGAAACAACTGACAAGGTTTCTTGGGTGTAACTTGCAAATGTGTTATCTAAAAACTGCCTTTTGGACCTTCAAGAATTAAAGAAGAATTAAATTTTTATTTGAATGAGGACTGAGATTGGTAAATTTTTGGTTTGAATTGGGGAAAAATCATGCCAAAATGCCATTGGAAAGAGGCTCATATTCGGCCCCTGTAGACATGCAGAAGAATCCCTGATTGTGGTATGAGACAAGGGCTGAAATGGTTAAATTATTAAATGTGGGCTATTTCCAGTTATCCATGACATTCTTTCAGAACTTGATCATGAATGTGTGTAACGACGAACTTGTAAAATGTTTTCTCACGAACCACTTTTGCAATTGTCTCATTACCCACAGGGCTCGCCTTGAGTAAAATGGTCGGGGCCTAAAAAAAGTGCCCCATATACTGAGGTCGGGGCCTTTTCGGGGCTGATTTTCCATTTTGTCCATTATTGTTAGTGTTTTTTTCCGGAAAATGTCGGGGCTTGAAAAAAAGCCCCCAGCAAGTGCTCCTCGGAGCTGATCTCGGGGCCTGGGCTGATCAGCCCCGACTCAAGGCAAGCCCTGTACCCAATATGGACGATATTAAAATTGGCTATTTAAAAAAAAATCAAATTTTTCAGAACATTTCCATAAAGCCATATCATGTGACCCCTCATTGGAACGAGCTTGTCGAGCTCGTTCCACTGAGGGGGTCACATGATATGGTTTTGTTATAATTTTTTGAAAAAATGATTCTTTTTCAACTCCACAGTTTTCAAATTACGTAGCCTGATGCAGCTGATTTGTGAGATAAGCAGTGCTGGAAATAAACAAAATCGATGGGTGCAATTTTAAGCTCCCAGGAAATCAGAGATAGGAGTAAATTGCACCCATAAAATGTTAGTATATGAACTTTGAGGGAATACTGTCACCAAACACCAGAAGCTTTAAATGTATAAGGACCTACTGAACTATGACAGTAACTTGCCGCTGACCACAGAGTGCAGCTTTCTCAAAACAGCACACATTTATATGCCCTCACAGTATATCAGTGCTCCACAATATTTTTCAACAAGTGCAGTTTTTTTGCTCCCGTAAAATATAAAACATGAGTGCTGACGGGGGCAATTGCACTCGCACCCATCTCATTTCCAGCACTGAAGATGTTGGGTTAAATATTGTTTTCTTTGTTTCTCTCTCCACCAGTTGTAAGTTCTATGAATGTGATTAATGAGATGAATAACAGTCAAAATTGGCATGCAGTGATTTTAATACAGGTTGCCTTTTAATCCATTGCCTAACAATGAAAGGACGATGCAAAATGTTTCTTGAATAACCAGGGATTCTAGTAGCCAGAATATTTTCAATTTTTGGAGGCGTATAATGCACAGTTTATGGTCCTTCATTGGAATAAGCTTGTTCCAATGAGGTGTCATAAGCTATGTTTTGGAGGCAAAAATTGAAAAAATAATATTTGAATTGCGAATTTGTGAATAGCACTGGCCATGTTTTGCTTTTGAATTAAGGCCATGCTTAGTTACTTTCCCGAATTGCATTGTTCCAGGTTATCTGGACAAAATGCAGGATGAGGTTATCGTTAATGATATCCTAATGGGGAAACAGTGTGATATACCCCTTACCACAAGATGCATATTTTATCATTTTGAACTTACACGCTTACATGTGTAGGTTGTCTCAGATAGTGGAACTGTCAATGGCCAGGGTTATATACAGAGCAGCCTAAAACAAAATGTACCATTAGTCAACATTTTATCCTTCATGAAAACAGACTATTACTCAAGTGCCTAATAATAGTCCAGGGCCAAATAATAGTACAGTGCTGAAAATTAATTGTAACATAGGGTCGAATAATAGTGAAGGGTGGAAAATTCCAAGATGTGGGCCAGCTGCTTTGCTCAGAGCCATTTTTATCATGCAGAAGTCTGGTGGTTTTTAACCCTTTACCCAACGCAGGTGATTTCAAAATTCATTATTTTAAATATAATTTAAAAAAAAAAAATTCAACAAAACCATATCATGTGACCCCTCTTTGGAACAAGCTCGACAAGCTCGTTCCAAAGAGGGGTCACATGATATGGTTTTGTTGAAATTTTTCGAAAAATAATATTTTTTCACCAGCTATATTTGCATATTACGCGGGCAGATAGGGCGATTCGTTGGGTAAAGGGTTAAGTGATAAAGTTCTAGATTACTTTCGGTCATCATAATTTTCGCATGTCTTTAACTTGTTGCAAATTATGGGAGAGTGCCTCCAGACACTCTACCACAAATATCACCAAGGAAAAACTTAGACTAATTAATTTCATTTCTGCGATAGTATGAAACTCTGCCACTGAGTATTACAGTACGTGCCAAGTGTATTACGTCTCAAACACCCAACGCGGTGGTCGTTTTTTAAAAAATCACCGGCAGACACCGTGTCACACGGTGTAATTATGAATGAATAAATCACCGTGTCAATACCGCGTTCAAGGGTGAAAAAGATTAGTGACTTCTTTTTACACTGGAAGTCTCGATTACCAATAAAACAATGTGCTTCCGTAACTCTTTTGAAGTGCCGCTGGAGATAAAACAAACTTGAAAATTAAAACATAAAATTAAAAGACACATGGATATTGTTTCTGACACCCTTCCCTCCACCGACAGACGCCGTTGTGGCCCATTTGCAAACGCCGTGGGAAACTCATGTAAACTAGATTTCTGATCATATTGTTGGTTTCAGAAATCGGCTTTTGAGCGAGTTTGTGGGCCGGTTGAGTCTCAGTAGCATTTAAAAAAAAAAAACTTTAAAAGATTTTAAAAAAAGCGATATTATTCAACCTCTAACGTGTGATCAGAATGAAAATACTCAGACTGAGGCAGTGTAGGCAGCAATCTCACATGCAATTGAAACCGGAAATAAAAATAAAAAATATCGTAACTGACACAATGTTGACATTTGACGCTGCTTGGATCCGAAAAGTTCTATTAATTTATCGAACGTTCGGTGACATTAAAGTTAACTTTACAGACAAAATGGAAACACAAGAACAAGGGTTAAATCCATAACCGTAATTCCAAAGAAAACACAGAGTAGGCTACATGTACTTAAAGGAACCGAATTCACCCCCCCCCCCCCCCCTCCCTCCCTTTATTTATTTATTTATTGGTGTTTAAGGTCACATACTTATGCACAATGGCTAATCGTGACCGTGACAGTTTTACGGGTGGAGGAAGCCGGAGAGAACCACCAACGATGAGCAGCTGTCAGCTCCCCAACATCGTAACTCTGAACTCTGCACCGCAGCACAGGCAGGGGTAGATTGGTTGAAGACTTGCGCACCATCGACGTGCAGTACGCCTCAGTACACAGCGTCATCGTGCCCCCATGTAGGCAATCAGGGTGAAGTTTCTTGCCCACGGACACAACGCGGTTGCCGCAGGTGAGAATCGAACCGAGGACCTCTCGGCTTGCAGCCTGCAACTCTACCAACTGAGCCACCCCCCCCCCCCCCCCTTTCCAAATCGACAAAAGTAAAAAACAAAAATTGAAACAAGTGTCTGGAGACGTAAATGGATGCGAACAGATCAACACTTGCACAAGAATAGACCTGGTCTGTGCGTGTAAATCCTCTGCGCATCAAACTGAGAATGAAAAGTATTAAAGCCTTCCATCTTAACTCCACCCGTCTTTTATTTTATGGAAATATAGCCTATGGTATCTTGCGTTTGTGGCAGTAAAATTGACGAGCACTTTTACTCAGAAATCCCTGGTAGCTAAGAGAAGCAGAGTATTTCAAGGTCTATCAATGAATGTCATGAAGGATTCAGCAGGATAAGTCCCCCCCTCCCCCTCCCTCCCAACAAAATGTCCTTCAATACAGTTTGGTGTAGCCATACAGGCCTACTTTGCCCCGGGTGAAAATGAAATCATACATAGGCTTAATTTTTTTTTTCAATTCAGAAAATGATTGCCCGATCCCAAGGTAGATTCAATTATTTTTTAAAAATGATTTCCGGAAAAACATGTCTGTAGACTCTTAAATGGAACGAGCTTGGTCCAACGAGAGCTCACGACCTGAGCAATAATAATTAAGTTGATGCAAAAAAAAAAAAAAGAAGATTTTTTTCAGTTGGGCTTGTTTGGGCTTATTACAGATCTATCTGTTTAACCTACCAGTGAATGCAGCCAAGGGTTAATTAATAATTAAATGATGAAAACTGCTTTCATTTTCAAAAGTGGGGGTTGGGCAAAAAAAATTGTATCTGAATTGCCCCCCCCCCCCCCTTTACTGTCAATTGGTAAAATTATTATAAAAAATAAACAAATAAAAAGGCAGCGATGTCCATCAGTGATATCCAAATTACTTCAAACAGAAGTTATTTACCCAACAGCAGAACATCAGAAATCAGTCAAAAGCCAATTTTACGGTTGGGGGTTCTCTCACCACAAAGTCGGCTGTTTGGGGTGAATCAATATTCTGATCGGACATGCATTTCTGTGTTAAATGGTTAAAGAAACGCGCATTCGAATGAAAGAAAAACAGTGATCGTATGTTTTGACTATTTATTCATCAATATCATATGAAAGAACACACCAGAAAGTGTGTATTTTTATACTGTACCAATGACCCAGACTTAGCTGGTGCTAACTCCAACAAAACCAGGGCCAAACACAAATTTTGCCCCCCAATCCCCAAAATTTGCATCCAAAACAAAAAGAAATCATGTCCTAAAGGACCTCCATACTACGCCTCTACTGCGCATGCGCAGTGACGCAGTCGTCCTGAAATTGGCGCCAATTATCATTCTCTGTTTGGCCCTTCATCAGTCAACATCTCACTGATCTTTGTGCTTGTAAATCTCAGTTTAAAGGATGCCAGACACGTAATTTTTGGAGAAAATGTGATTCTAAGGAGGATAGAAGGAGGAGAGGAAAAAGAAGTGGCAAAAAATAATCAGGGCTGTACTTAAAATTTTTTGATGAAATTATGTTAAGTTGCCTATTTTCGAGGCATGGGCCTCTTGTTGTCATTCTTGCTAATTGTTGCACTGCTTATTCAGTGTTTCCTCTCCCCTAGCCTTCTAAAGTCCCCCCTGGCAATTCTCCCATGCTTTTGGCATATTTTTGAGAAGTTTCATTTCTAAAATTTCCTGGGAGAGTTGCTTGGTTACAGAATGTTTTCTGTTATTTTTCCCATAGTTACGTTTTCACCCATGGGTGTATAACGTTTGTGTTCTGCATCTTCCATCTGATGTTCTACAGATTCTCCCCTGGGAGTCTCTGTTTTGCATCAGATAGAGTGTAATTGATGACTGATTCCGGGCCAGTTTTTTCAGTGCCTGGAGTCATGTTTTCTAGTGTGTTTACACTGTTTGTTTTCATTGGCAACAGCCTTTTTTGAGGGGGGCTGTTTGCCTTTGTGGTAGTTTATCTCATTATAAGATACATTTATATTATCCGAAAGTGTCTCATTAATTATTTTATATAAATTTAAAATTTTTGACCACACTTTGCCATCGGATCCATCGGGGCTCAACGTTACTTTTCAGCAACTTGGGCTTCTCTGAAAAAATATTTTTTCAAAATTATTTTGTTTTGCAATTGTTTTTTCATTTATTAATGGATCATGTTATTATGTATCTTTGTGTCAGGGGTTTTTGCGAGTAACTAGGACTTATTGTTGTTCGTTCACAATGAAGGGACATTGTTCAAATTGTAATAGGAAGAAATCTTCCTCTGACTTTCATGATCATTGTATTAATTGTAGTCAGTGTTCTCGCATTAATCCCTGTCCTATATGTGAACATTGGGATGAGAAACATTGGAAACGTGTGTCACGATATGTTGTTTCTGGAGAAAGAGCGATGCCGGCTCTTTCTCCACAAGGTCACTCTACTCTCTCAGTTTCTATTTCAGAGGAACCAGAACAGGGTGATGTTTCCATGTTATCTTCTTCAAGTGTGCGTCCGTCGTCACAAATGAATTCAGAGCTAGCGGCAAAAGTGCTCATGGAGATTAGACAAATGTCGTCCGCTAGCTCGCCCGGTGTAGCGTCCATTCACCGAATGGTTCGACAGCCGGGTTCGTCCGATGCGGTCCAAGAGGAAATTTTGGGTGATGCGAGCACTATAAACATAATAGATGCACACCCAGTGACGGCGGATAGTAAGCGAGAACGGAGGAAGCCTTTTAGTCCGGTTCCTAGCTCGTCCAGGTCCAGCCGGGCCGCGAGCGAGAGAGGTCCCTCTCTCGTACAACAACATCTGGGACCAGATGTTGTGGTACAAAATGTGTCTTTAGCGGAGCATACGTCCGTCGCTCGGGACGCTCCGTTGTATAAGCAGTCCGCAGAGACTGTTAAGGCTTCCTCTTCTCGTCAGCGCACACGACCGCACCTTGGCTGCGTGACCGTCGATATTTTACCAGCTTCGCCGATGAAGGATTCTTCGGCGACCAGGTCACACCATCCGGCAGCCAGGGATTCGAGACCGATGAACTCCGGACGTTCGCATAGGAAAAGTATGCGGGAGCCATCTGATACGGAGCTGCCCTCGGCGAAGCAGCGAAAGACTGCGCCTCCGCAGGTCTCGACGTCGGACATTCTTGTGCAGATAGCACAGCTTATCGCAGCATCCCAGCAGCCGACAGATACGGTGTCGGATCGAGAATTATCCGACGGCGCTGGGTCGGTACGCTCCGCCGAAGCATCGGGGGCGGACGACCGGGAACATCGGGAGGTCCGACCGGATGGTGAAAGGGATACGGATGACTTGGAGCTATCCCTTTCGGAACAACATAAAGCTGCCGTGGACTTCATCCGGCACTTTCTCCCTCAAGTTGTTCTGTCGGGCCAGACTGCTTCACTTCCGGACAAGAGAATTATAGCGTCATTGGACTCTGAATTTTTTGAGCGGTTCAGGGACATCGCTCCCGAGTTTCCGTCGCAGTCCAATAATGTTGCAAGAACATTTGAATTATTGAACGACGCTATATTTAAACTTGCTTCCAGGACGGGGAAAGCAGGTTTCTTGTCCGCTAATACTCTCAACCTGCCTTTCATTAATGCAAGGAATAAATTCGATACGGCAGGACAGGGTATACCGAGAGTTCCTCTGCGTATGGACGACGAGGCGGAAGACTTAGAGCTATCATTACCGTTGTCAGCTTCTATTCCAACCACGGTGTTGGAAACAGCTATTGCGTCTAACAGAGCCAATTTAGATGCCTTATCTTACGCAGATCACCTTACTAAGGCGTTATCACTGCGCCTTCAAGGGGAAGAGTTTCAGGATATACAATCCTCTTTAAGACTTCTTTCAAGGGCAGTAGCTTATTCCACGTGTAACTCCGCCCTTTCAGTGGCAAATCTGGAGTTGGTTAGACGTGACGCAGCCCTAGCTACATCCACACTAGTGGATTCTAAGGTGAAGAACTCTCTTAGAGTCGCTTCGGTCTCAGGAGAACTTCTCTTTGACGGCAAGCTTTCCGCTATTTATGATAAAATTAAAAAGAAAGCTAATGATTCTCTGTTGTTTAGATCGGCTCCTAAAAAGTCGGATACAGCAGACACGAATAAGACAGGCACTTCTGGGTCTAATGCGCCCAAGAGAGGTTCCTATAGAGGTTCCGGTGCGTCCTCTTGGTCTTATTCGAGAGACCGTCAGGATAGCGACTCTCGTTCGGGACGTCCTTCAGGCCGGGACAATCGGTCGGACGCCCCGAGGTCGACGAGGCGAGGTGCGGGTCGTGGAAGACGTGGTTTCTCCTACCGCAGGCCTCGCAGGTCCAGGAGGTGATGGCTTAAACCTCTATCGCGTTCCGGTTGGCGGAAGGTTGTCGAGTTTTTCACAAGAGTGGGCGTCGATTACGGACGACCCTTGGGTGAGAGGAGTGACTTCGGAAGGTCTAAAGATATCCTTCAAACGAAAGCCTCCATTAACTCGAAGTCCAAAGTGGACTCATCTTCCGTCAAATCCACAGAAAAGAGACGCTCTGTTATCAGAGGTGCAGTCTCTTTTAATGAAGAACGCGGTAGAGGTCGTAGAAAACCAGGAATCTCTGGGATTCTACAGCCATCTGTTTCTGGTTCCGAAACCAGACGGCTCGTTCCGTCCAGTCATAGATTTAAGCTGGATAAACAAGCTGATCGTCGCTCCGAAGTTTTATATGGAGACGATTCGATCGGTCAGAGCGAGTATTCGGGTGAACGATTATGCAACGAGCATAGATCTCAAAGATGCGTACTTTCACGTCATGGTACATCCGACATTCCGAAAGTATCTACGCTTCGCAGTCCTAGGAGTGGTGTATCAATTCCGGGCGATGTGCTTCGGATTGAATCTAGCACCCTGGGCTTTCACTCGGGTAATGAACTCGGTAATGATCTACTTCCGAGCTCATTCGTCTGCGGTAACGTCGGCCTACCTGGACGACATTCTTCAGAGGTACGGCAACGAGTTAACGCTTCAGAACGATGTTCAGAATCTTCTTCTATTGCTCCGACGTCTCGGTTTTATAGTAAACGAGGAGAAGTCGGATCTGGTGCCGTCCAAGTCATTCACTCATCTGGGAATGAGCTTCGAGACGCACAACAATCTCGTTCGTCTGCCGTTAACCAGAGCGAAATTAGTCAGTTGTTACGCTCGCTATTGTCTGCACGCAGACAAAGTCACGGCGAGAGAATTTATGAGACTGATAGGTCTGTGCGGAGCCGCCGCGGATCTCATTCCGATGGGGCGGCTACGCACACGTCCTCTTCAAATTTTCCTGACTCAGAATTGGAGTGTGAAAATTCATTCGCTCGATGTAGACGTTCTCTTGTCAGATCAAGTGAAACAAGAGATTCAGACTTGGGCAAACATTCAGTGGTTAACTCAAGGAGTTCCGCTGCAGTTGCCGGATCCGAGTTTTACCGTTATGACGGATGCCAGTCAAACAGGTTGGGGTGCATCATTAATCCCAACGGATTCGAGATGCCAGGGTCTTTGGGATCCGCAATTCCTGTGCAAGCACATAAACATCAAGGAAATGATGTCAATTTGGCTTGCGTTACGTCACTGGATGGACATTATTCACGATGCTCATGTCCAAATCCTATCCGACAATACGACAGTAGTGGCATATATACGGAATCAGGGAGGTACTCATTCAGTTCCGTTGTTCAATCTAACGGAAAGAATCCTTCTGTTTGCGTTAGAACATCACGTTCTTCTTTCGGTCCGTCACATACCGGGTCGTCTGAATGTGCTAGCAGACTCCCTTTCACGAAAGGGTCGCTTGTTGCCGTCGGAGTGGACTCTCAACAAACAAGTATTCAATCAGATTTGCTACCAATGGGAACGGCCAATGATAGACTTATTTGCGACACATCTCAACAATCAGTTGCAGACGTATGTGTCTCCGTGTCAGGATCCAAGAGCATTTGCAGTAGACGCTCTGTCGATCCCTTGGGACGGAATGATAGGATATGCGTATCCTCCAGCGCCGTTAATTCAACAAGTATTGCTAAAGATAAAACAATCTCAATGCAAGATTCTGTTGGTAGCATCTCTGTCGCCACAGAGACCGTGGATAAATCTACTCAGGTGTCTGTTGTGGGACCTACCGCGGAAGCTTCCTCCACGAGAGGATCTTCTTTCGCAGGGGAAATTGCATCAACTCCATCACAACCCGCAAGGTCTCAACCTTCACGTTTTTCCGTTGTGCGGTCCTTCTTGCATGGCAAGCACTTTACAGGACGAGCAGTGGACGCGATTTCTAACTGTAGGAGGACCTCCTCTTCGCTAAACTATGCGGCTAAGTGGAAGGTTTTTCGTCGTTGGTGTAGGGATCATTCTGTAGATATATTTGATCCCTCTATACCAGACATTGCAAACTTTCTAGTATACTTGTTTGACGAAATCAAACTGCAGCCTGTTACTATAAAGGGTTATAGATCTATGTTATCTGATACCTATGCACATCATGATAGTTTACAAATTGGATCTAATGTCTCTTTATCGAAGTTGGTTAGAAACTTTTCGATAAATAGACCCAGAACTCTTAGATTAATTCCTAAGTGGAATTTAGCTTGGGTTCTCCTTAAATTGAAGGAAAAGCCATTTGAACCTCTTGGGACAGTAGATTTCAAATTCTTATCTTATAAGACAGCTTTTCTCTTAGCTTTCTCTTCTGCCAGAAGAGTCAGTGAGCTTCATGCACTATCGGTGGATGATTCTCATTATCGTAGTGTTGGGAACACTATCACCTTCACTACTAATGTGGGTTTTTTAGCTAAGAATCAGGCTCCTAATAAATATCCGGAACCTATTGTTATTAAGGCTCTTCCGTCTTCAGACGGGCGTAGGCCTTTACTCTGTCCTGTTAGAGCACTACGTATCTATAAACAGAGATCTCAGTTTATCAGAAAGGGACGGAAACGTTTCTTTCTGTCTTTGATGCCTAATAGAAAGGACATTTCAGTCCATTCTATTGCTAGATGGATTCAGTTAACTATCCGTACTGCTTATGAAGATTTATCTTCTTCTCAGCAGTCTGTGCTTAAGATTTCGGCTCATGAAGTAAGAGCTCTTTCTACTTCCTGGGCTTATGCTAATAGTGTTGCTATTACAGATTTAATGAAGGCTGCTTATTGGTCTCAGCCATCCACATTTACGAATTTTTATCTCAGAAATATTGAGTCCATTTCTGGAGACCTGCATTGTTTAGGTCCGTTATCTGTTGCTCAGAATGTCGTCCACTAAACAGTTGCAACTATAGTTATGCAGGCTTTCTGTTCTGGCAGTGACTCCGTCCGGCTGGCCTCTTCGCTCTGGGCTATTTGACCCAGGGCAAGGGGAAGGGGGGGGGGGGGGGGGGGGGGGGGGCGGGTGTTCCCTTAGGTCACCTGCTTTATAGTGAAAAGCAAGGGAATGCCTCCTCCAAGTCAGTATTTCTGAGTCGCTTCCGGGATGGTTTTAAAGTGTAATATTAATGTTTAAATTCATTCATGTCTTATTTTTAAAGTGTAGCTCGGTGTGAAGCATTTGTATATGTCAAGTGTCAAACGGGCTTTAATATACAATACTCGGACACTTTTAAATGATTATAAAGAGTCTCAATTCTCTGGACTACTTTATTTATTGGCTTGCTTTAAAAATAATTAGTATAAGGGTTATACTGGATGTTAATAGAGAACATGAATGTTATTGTGCTCAATTATTAAGGGTAGTGTATCTTTCTAATTTAATATTAAATAAGAAAGATACATGTAAAGCCTAATACTCCTTTTCTCCTTAAGGGGTTACCTCTTTACTATATAGTTGAGCTTATTGGATTTTCCTCTATGTCCTAGGCCCTCCAGCCTGTTTACTATTCATCTAAGTCTGGGTCATTGGTACAGTATAAAAATGTTAAAAAATTTATAGTAATTTATATATTTTTTATACTTACCAATGACCCAGACGGGGATGGCCCTCCCTGGAGTTGGGAACTCTTGCCTCCCCGCTGAGTACATAGCGCAGACCAGGCACTGCCAGTAAGAATGATAATTGGCGCCAATTTCGGGACGACTGCGTCACTGCGCATGCGCAGTAGAGGCGTAGTATAGAGGTCCTTTAGGACATGATTTCTTTTTGTTTTGGATGCAAATTTTGGGGATTGGGGGGCAAAATTTGTGTTTGGCCCTGGTTTTGTTGGAGTTAGCACCAGCTAAGTCTGGTTCATTGGTAAGTATAAAAAATATATAAATTACTATAAATTTTTTAACTTTTTAAATGCGAGGGCATTATTTTTTCACAACTTCCAAACAACACGTGTTTGAGAAGTCAGCCATTTTATCGTCTGAATGCTTTTCGCTCCGCTCAGTTTGCCCCGCCGGGTTAAATTAAAGTAATATAACTTAGTATTTTGGTCTAGAGGCTTTGAAACGAATTCTTGAGGCGTTCAAACTGAAGTATGTCCCCAGTGTGCTGTAAGCTTTTTTTTACTTTAACCTGAGCACACTGTGTGAGTGGAAACTTCACTGCATGAGTGTTTTTGTCGTAATCAACCAATACTTACCTCTCGTCTAATCGCAGCCATTCAGTGTGTACTATTGACAAATTATGGATAACAGCCTTGCTTTGAAAACACAGACAGATGAAATTTAGAGTCAGGCTTTTTTTTCTTCAACTCGAGAAAGAGTTCATTGAATTTGGCAGCTGACTATTGACAAATTATGGATAACAGCCTTGCTTTGAAAACACAGACAGATGAAATTTAGAATCAGGCTTTTTTTTCTTCAACTCGAGAAAGAGTTCATTGGATTTGGCAGCTGATAATTTTGACACTTATTCCCAATTAATCAACTCTGTAAAAATGAAGTCACACCTCAACATCCTTATGGAGTTAGCACATATAACTATAACAAATAATTCTAGTAGTTTGTTCAGCAATTAAAACCATATATAGTGGCAATAATCTTTTTTAATAAGGCAGTTACCACAATAGGATTAATGATCAAAAGTTTAATCAAACAGCCACCGATTATTTATATAAACCTTATGTTATTGCACAGTGATGACCAATGTAGAATATTGGAGGGGTAGGAATAACCCATTACGTCCAGCCATTACGAGGCGATTCACAATGGGACCACCTCATATAAAAGAATTTGCTTGTACACTTATTTGTTATCATGAGGTGTCCAGCAACCTGGCGGCTCATAGATAGCCTACCATATGGCCTGTTATCTGAAAATTCGCTTGATGTTCCAACAAGCTTTTCTTTTTGTCAAATCCCTCATTGGGTGGACGGGGGGGGGGGCTTGTGTCAAAATTGGAAAGTGGTTGGAAAATTGACCATGGTGATGTTGAGAATGGAGGGTGGGGGCTGGTGAACAAATTAATGGCGCCGATAGGGCGAGGGTAAGGTTTCCGCCAAAGAATATAATCCCCCCCCCCCACCAGCAGCATCCGATTGAGGAAAATCTAGCTAGATGCCCTTGGCACAAAGTACAGATTAAGAATCTTAGTCGGGGTGAAATTTATTTATGGCCTGCAGTGTAGACCCGAATGACTTTCCGAAAAAAGGAAGATGGTGGGGGGGGTGGGGGGGTGAGGGGGGGGGGGGGTAGGTCTACGCACAAAAGTTTAAATTGGCCTACCGATGAGATTTTCCTTGCCCCCCCCCCCCCC
The DNA here is from genome assembly GCA_031216915.1 of Pictodentalium vernedei. Taxonomy (NCBI): domain Eukaryota; kingdom Metazoa; phylum Mollusca; class Scaphopoda; order Dentaliida; family Dentaliidae; genus Pictodentalium; species Pictodentalium vernedei. The sequence continues at coordinate 143,916,189 of CM062296.1, read as the reverse complement.
CCCCCTCCACTGGTTTGCAATGCATCTGGGCCAAAACAGAACAGACACCGTGATGCTTCTTATCACTGTTAGTGATAACGTGCGGCAAAACCATTAAATGATATGGTTGGAGGGGGGATGCTCAAGGGGGCAGCTCTCAAGAAATTAAGTTCTGGCATGACCTCAGAAGCTCGGCCGTATTTCCACCGGGTGGTGGGGATGAAATGTGACGTTTCAAGAAAACGTTTTACCCGAGGTTGTCAAATGTCGACGTGTCTCCGATATTACGGTCCCGTCCCTTAGATCATTTTTCTGAGCCACCTTAAATAGGGCCTATTGATTTTAGTTGACATTTTATGTTTAGACAAAGAGTTATTATTTAGGATCTAGACATGGAAATGCTCATTTACATGAAGGGTCTACCATAAAATGGTGAAAAGAAAGACAGTGGGGCAAATAGGGACACTCACAGTTCGCCGAGGGAACGGCACCATGGTACCTACTCATCTCAACTCGGTGAACTCACCCGTCTTTTGTTTCTGTTTCTGCTTTGTAACGGCTACAGATTGTTGGGATTTAAACAGAAAAAAAATCTCCACAGTGCACTTTTCCCCCTCGCACCGCCTGAATCACATTTCAAAACTGTAGTTGAGATATGAGTCGAACCCAGAGTCCAGGTTGATTTAATAAATAAATTTTCGGTGGGTACACTTACCAACTGCATAAATAATATTTAGGTACTCTAGTCTGGGTTAGACAAACAGAATGCGCACACAGTTTTCGTACCAGGGAAAGAAAACATCGACTCTGGGTTAGCGCTTTGTTTTATTTCAAGCATTTTCAATTTATTTATATTTTCTTCATGTGACAAAATATCGAGAGAATATAACCACGTGTGAATTATTTTGTGAATTGCGAGTTGACAGAAGCACATACTCTTATTATTATTACATACTCAAAGCGTCACGGTTGAACACCGGGTCACAACAATACCCATGTATAAATCCTTTGTTTTCTCAAATTTAATTAACTACTGTTTTCACGGAACAAAGATTTGATCTTCATAATCCTTTTCATGCCACGCCACGGTGTTCAAAAATCAACACCGTGTGACACCGGCTGAAAAATGCGATTTTCACTCCGCACGGGGGCGGGTGATTGGGATGTAATACACTTGGCACGTACTGTAGGTAGTTAGGTTTCGGTAACAGTACTTCTGAATGAAGCCCAAATATATGCTTAAAGCTTTCTACCAGTTAACAATTCCATTGCATCCTGTGTTTCCTTGAAACTTACTAGTATGTTTTGGTGAACTTCTCGAGATAAGCCTTTGCTCCACACATTCGATCGCTTAAAATTAATAATCAGGTTCAAATAAGGATCATACGGGCGGGATTTTTTTTTGAAAAATAATAATCATACATGTACGATTATTAGGCAGTCAAGAGTACATCATGTCCCGTCAAGAGAAAACAAGTGTGAACAACCCACATGAATACTAAACTCGGGCTGTCATGTTTATCCGATTAGACGACTGTTGCGGTAGTTGATGGTTTTTAGCTTAATTTGGCATGCAGAAGTCTATTAGTCTGTAAGTCTGCGAGTCTTGTCAGTCTGTTCACATTTTCCTTTAGCACTGGCTACACACCCTGTAGTTCTTGTCCGATCAACACCATTTGTGCTTTTTTGGACAGTGGAAGGTGTGAATAAGCTTTGAAAACAGTCCTGTCAATATACAAAGCTCCCGTTTATGACCCCAATTAGGAAATGGCTTACTTAACAACAATTAGGTGTAAAATTTATATTTCCAAAGGTCTCATATTCTTTTATCATCAGTGATTAAGTATTAATGATGAAGAGTGATTGAAAAGACCTTATCCGGAGAAAAATCAGTTTGGGATAAAAAATAAAAGTAAAAAAAAAAACAACTCATTTTTTCCCCAACTGCTTTATTTGTTTACAGGGACGGGATTTTTCAGCAGGTTCAAACAACATTAAAGAATTATATTTATTTAATACGAACATGTGCGCCATTTGCCAAAACAAGCCCCTCCTCCGCCTCAAAAAACATACTTGTGACCACTCAGTCGTGATTTTGTGGCGGGGGTGTGGGGGGAGGGGGTCGGTCAAAATATTCAGGGGACAGTTTGACTTGGAGACATGTGGGGTGAAATCGTTCGCCAGCCTTACGGCATGGCGCTGATGGTCGGTTCGGGTCAAACTGCAGAGATGATTCGGATCAAAACGATGGGGGCGATTTGGCCAGGGGACGCTCTGGGCGATTGAGATCATACTGAATAGCGAGTCGCAGCCCCACTGTTAGTAATAATAGCTGCTAGTAATTTGAACAAGAGCCTCAAACAGGAATGAGACAGTTTTTAAATGATCTTGAAAATTTACTGCGATTTGCTTGTTAAAATTAAAAAGTCAGTTGGAGTATGAGCGGTATTATCAGTATTTGGATTTTTTGTGGTGATTTTACAAACAAATTTATCCATGTTTTCCAAGTCGAATGAGGTCACAGATATTAATTGATAAAATGTTGGTGGCAAAACATTTTTTATTAGGCCTTTTCAAAACGATCATGTACTGGGTTGTTCGTCCATACACATCTCACACAAGTTTCGCCCCCCTGTGTTCAACAATAGACCGAATAAATCATTTAAAAGACGATTATCAAGTCTGGCAGCGACTTTGATTTCACTGTCTGTGATTCTTGTGAAAATTAAAGCTGGTTATTTCTACATTTTTTTTGGTGTATTTTTAGCTCACCTGACTTTCAATCAGGAGAGCTATAGTGATCACTCACCGTCCGTTGTCGTCCGTGAACATGGTGTTTGCGTCTTCTCCTTCCAAACCGCTGAACCAATTTAATTGATATTTGAGATAATAGTTTGTTATGACATCGCAATTTGATTTTGTTCAAATCAAGTTGCCTCGCCCGTGGGTAGGGCCACACCCAAAAAGTGTGCTGAAATCTTAAAAAATCTTCTTCTCATGAACCAGCAGTAGCAGAGACTTGATATTTGGTGTGCAGCTTCCTTTTGAGGTGTAGACTCAGATTTGTTCAAGAGAAGTTTGTGGGGCTATACTTGGCGTCGTTATGGGAGGGGCAAAATTTTTGAACCCTGCCCAAAATTTCTATTTTCCGAACCCAGAGGCTGATTTGAACCAGATTTTATGTGAGGGCTTATTGGGTCATAAGTACCTAATTTATGCTGATTTTTTTTCCCCCGTAGCCCCATGGGAACCGCAGGAGCTGAAAATAGAAAAAAAACGCCCATATCTCCAAAACTGCAAGGCACCGAGAATTTTTATTTGGTGTGAAGCTTCCTTAGGACCAACAGAAAGAATTGGTAAAAAGAAATTGCCATCGGTTTTATCATAAGGTACAGTTTCGGGACTTTGAAAAAGTCAGCACTTTTTAACACCGTAGGCAATGGGAAAAACATTAAAAAATCTTCTTCTCCAGATCCAGCAGGCAGAATCTTTTGATATTTGGTATGCAACTTTGTAGGGTGGATCTGATTCAAGTTTGTTCAAATTGGCCCCCTGGGTTCATATTTGGGCTCAGTATAGAAGCCCAATTTCGAACTTAGTGCATTTCAGGCAAATTTCTTAAAAAATCTTCTTCTCCAGATCCAGCAGGCAGAATCTTTTGATATTTGGTATGCAACATTGTGGGGTGGATCTGATTCAAGTTTGTTCAAATCGGCCCCCTGGGTTTATATTTGGGCTCAGTATAGGAGTCCAAATTTGAACTTACTGCATTTCAGGCAAATTTCTTTGAAAATCTTCTTCTCCAGATCCAGCAGGCAGAATCTTTTGATATTTGGTATGCAATATTGTGGGGTGGATCTGATTCAAGTTTGTTCAAATCGGCCCCTTGGGTTTGTATTTCGGCTCAGTATAGGAGCCCAAATTTGAACTTAGTGCATTTCAGGCAAATTTCTTTGAAAATCTTCTTCTCCAGATCCAGCAGGCAGAATCTTTTGATATTTGGTATGCATCATTGTGGGGTTAATCTGATTCAAGTTTGTTCAAATCGGCCCCCAGGGTTTATATTTGGGCTCAGTTAAGGAGTCCAAATTTGAACTTACTGCATTTCAGGCAAATTTTTTTGAAAATCTTCTTCTCCAGATCCAGCAGGCAGAATCTTTTGATATTTGGTATGCAATATTGTGGGGTGGATCTGATTCAAGTTTGTTCAAATCGGCCCCTTGGGTTTGTATTTGGGCTCAGTATAGGAGCCCAAATTTGAACTTAGTGCATTTCAGGCAAATTTCTTTGAAAATCTTCTTCTCAAGATCCAGCAGGCAGAATCTTTTGATATTTGGTATGCAACATTGTGGGGTGGATCTGATTCAAGTTTGTTCAAATCGGCTCCCTGGGTTTATATTTGGGCTCCGTATAGAAGCTCGAATTCGAACTTAGTGCATTTCAGGCAAATTTCTTAAAAAATCTTCTCCAGATCCAGCAGGCAGAATCTTTTGATATTTGGTATGCAACATTGTGGGGTGGATCTGATTCATGTTTGTTCAAATCGGCCCCCTGGATTCATATTTGGGCTCACTATAGAAGCTCGAATTCGAACTTAGTGCATTTCAGGTAAATTTCTTTAAAAATCTTCTTCTCAAGATCCAGCAGGCAGAATCTTCTGATATTGGGTATGCACCATGCTTAGGGGGGTGAGATTCAAGTTTGTTTATGCCAAGTCCCTGGGTTCATATTTGGGCTCACTGTTGTAGCCTGAATTATAACTTAGTTCAAAATGAGGAATTTTCTTTAAAACTCTTCTTCAGATCCAGCAGTCGGAATGTTTTGATATTTGGTATGCAGCATCCTTAGGGGGGTGAGATTCAAGTTTGTTCAAGCCATGTCCCTAGGTCCATATTTGGGCTCACTGTGGGAGCTTGGATTGTAACTTAGTTCGAAATGAGGAATTTTTCTTAAAAAATCTTCTTCTTCAGATCCAGCAGTCGGAATGTTTTGATATGTGGTGTGTAGCATCCTTGGGGGGGGGGGGGGGGATTCAAGTTTGTTAAAGCCAAGTCCCTGGGTCCATACTTGGGCTCCCTATGGGTAGAGAGTTGCGGTTGTCATTTTTGCCCCTTCGGTTTCGGTTATTTTTGACTGAAAAGATTCGGTTCGGTTCGGTTGTTCGGTTGTTTTTTACTTTTTGTGTCTTACTAGCATTCTTCAGAATATCATGAACTATTATGACTAGATAATGCATTAGTATTAAGTATAGTATATAAAGGTTGACTCCAAATGGTCATTGTGAGTTGTAACACATGTTACAATCATACAATGACCATTGGCGGTTAACCTGTATACTATACACAATACAAAACATTATCATCTCATTCAACTTCTATTCTGCTTGGTTGTTATGTTGAGTTTAATTACTGGGAAAGATGGTGATCTGCATGGCCAGTTGGCCACGTGCATGGACATGGTGTTACAATGAGTGAGACAAGAAAGTGGGGAAAGTTTACACTTTACAGTTGAAAACATAAATTAAACACTTGAGGAAAATCAACTCTTTTTATAATCTGAGATATCTCCTCATAGGCTCATAGCCTCATACATGTAAGGCAAACTCAAAAATGAAATGAAATCCAAATAAAACAAAAACATTTGAGCACCAAATACTGGCAAATAGCAGAATCACACAATAATCACAGACTTGAAGAGACTCTGGCAGTCTCTGCTCTCTGGGTCAAGAACATGACTTCCATTATAAAGGTAATATGGTAAATTGGTGAGTAGAAAAAATCAAACTTTTGGGAGCTAACTCGCCTAACTTAGCTAAGAAATTTAGATGATCATGATCAATCATCAAAATCAATATTGACAAACTGTCAACTCATCAGTATCATGTATCAATTATCAATGCCAGCCTGATGGTAATTCTGTATCATTCATCCTTGATAATTTATTACATGAATCACATGATGCTTTGATTATTTTTATGTGATACATGTAACAGGTTTCAAAATATCAATATCACTATCTGGCAATCACGTGATTTGTGTGAAAAAAGAAAAAAACTTTATTTTAACAGGTCCATCTAACCATCTTCATTGTTGTAAGTGTTGTCTCTGATAGCTAATGTGCCTACTGCCTAATTTAAATTTTTAAGTTATGGTTGAGGAATACGAGAGTTTCAGCAAGATCTGGCTTCAAATTGCATCTCCTATCAGAAATTGTTAAACCCGCTTTGGAAAAAATCCGCTCACTTGGAACACTTGTGCTTGGAACAAGTAAGTACTTTAAGGCCACATTTCTAAGATGTGGAAAATTCTTGCCATTCAGATGCCACCACATAAATGGACATTCAGTTGGGTCAATGCATTCAACTTTCAGATATTTATCTATTTCATATTTGATTATGATTTTCAATTCATCAAGATTAGTCTGAGGCTCTGATGTTTGCTTTTCTTTTTTTTTCTGTGCTTTCATTCTGAAGAAAGTCCAAAAATATTTCTTAACAGGATCAGGGCCATCATCAGGCTGTGAACTTGTACTTTGTCTGGGAGAATCATTCTGAAAGGATGACTGGCTTATTTGACATGAACGTGATTGACTTGAGGTATCAGTATCACTCATTGTTTGCTGTTTCACACTGTCCACAGATTCAACAGTACTGGAACTTATGCTTGTACTTGTAGCTGCAGTAACCTGTCCGCGGCGTGTCCGCACTGTTTCTCGGACTCTGACTTGGCTGTTTCAAATACTTTGGTGAACAAAATGGATTTGGCATTATCTTCAACCTCCTGTGTGCTGAAAGGTAGCTCCTTAAAACGAGGATCTAATAATGTAGACAACACATATAGTTCATTCTTTTCAAATGAAGGCCAACGTTTTGTGATGTTATCTTTTACAGTTTTCCCAAAGTTATCCATTTCTAAAGCATCCATGGCATCAAGTAAATTCATCAACACTGGGATGATCATTGATGTTGTTGGATATTTGGCACTTGACATGATTTTAGTAGCTTCTTCAAATGGCTTTAATGCCTCAACATAGCCACTAATAGTTTTCCATTCAAATTGTGATATTGGAACAAGTTTATCAATGGAGGGTAACAGAGCATTGAGTGCCACTTTTTGTTCATGAATCCTCTCTAGCATCAGATATGTACTATTCCATCGTGTTTCACATTCGGTCTTCAGTTTATGTTTTCGAAGTTTGAGATTTTCTTGCATCTCTGTTAATTTAACTGTTGATTTCACACTGTGGTGAAAATGGTTTACAATCATTTTACATTTGGATACCACATTTTTCACCCCAGGGAAGACTTTCAGTGAATCTTTGATGATGAACTGCAATGTATGAGCAAAACAAAAAAGTCCTTTGTAATTGGAAGGTAGCATCTGAAAAGCAGCTTTCATGTTACTGCAGTTATCTGAGATTACATAAACATCAAAGTCATCAATGTTGGGTTGCCATTTTTTGACAGATTTGATGAGACTTTTGCTTATATTTTCACCTGTATGTAGTGTTGAAACGATTAGTGATTTTCAGGAATCGACTAGTCGCCAGCAGTAATCGATTACTAATCGACTAGTCGAAGCCCCCCATGTTATTGTTATCAAACATGTGTACCGCCGTTCTTCCCTGGTTAAAACTAACAGTAATACTTGCAATGAAACAATGGCAAGTGAAGCTTTCAAAGTCCCAAACACCTCTTTCAGTTTCGAGAGAGAATTAATGTTGGTAGCTTCTATTTAAAATCATTTTTTCTCAATATTGTCACTGATATTTTAATAAAATAAATCATTATTCAGGTTTTTTTTATATTATTCGTTCCATCCCATTGAATGTTAACAAAAGGAAGTGCTCTTTACGCATGCGTGATGTACATCCCCTGTCGAAAATTAAGCACAGTTAACGCCCACAGCAGTCATCAGCCTGTCAACAATTGTGCACCGAACACTCCCACACAACTTCTCGTATTATGACTTAACCTCTTATCTGTCCATAATTATGCATACATCAAAAACGCCTACTAATTTCCATATTGTCTGCTTTGAAAATCATCACCTGACCTGATTGGGTTTCCTCTTAACTCAGTTGCAGTTCGAGGAAAAGCTAGTTTCACTTTCAATTTCCCGGAAACTCGCAGATTTCCTGGAATTTGTCCGCATGTATTTACAAAATGAAAATAAAAAGCACATGGATTTTGTAATTGGTTCTTTGGTGATAACAAATTGTTCCAAATACGAACTGGTATGTGTTCTTCCATGATTTCTCTTTGATGTTTCTGTAAGACATTTCGAACTTACCAGTACCTGGTGAACAAATTGATGTCCGTAGGAGGCCCAATTTCATGTCAACTTTGGGTCCTAATTTTCCTTCAGGCTGCTCCCTCGAGAATAAGCTCACCCATATATTTTTCCCTGTTTACTTCACGCACCCCTGGTCTTATTCAATCTCTGGTCAGTTGGCCAACTAGGGTTGTTATTCATGCAGTCGGAAACATCAAGCGCGTTATTTCCGTGGGTTGTTTTTTGATTTCGGGAGTTTACTTGTGACGTTCGCAACAATGTTGGGTGAGTTTAAGGGGATGGTGTATGGTTGGGGCAGATGTTCCGACTAATCGACTAGCACATTTAGGGATCGACTAATTTAATAATCGCGTCGACATCGATTAGTCGGCTAATCGTTTCAACACTACCTGTATGGCTCTCTGGCATGTGAGAAACACACAAGCAATAGTTTTTTAACTGAAAGTCCCTATTCAAAATGTGAGCGGTAATAGACATATACGCTTGATTAGCTTTGGATGTCCAATGGTCAGTGGTGAGTGCAATTGATGAAACATTATTCAAGTCACTTTTTATTTTTGTACATGTTTCTTGATACATTTCAGGCAACAACTTGTCTCTTAAAACTCGCTTTGATGGAAATTGGTAGCAAGGTTGCAGAAAATTCACTAATTGATTTAGTCCTGTATCATTAACAATTTTCAGGGGTCTCATATCTAAGGCTACCATTTCTGCAACTAATCTGTCGCCTTTGAGCTTCCTATGGTCGTTTACATCCCATATATTTTGCTCTTTTAGGAATTCTCCCATTTGTCGTTGTTTAACTTGTTTTGGTTTTGTCTCTCCACTATCTGTTTCACTGATCTGCGGTCTCTCACTCTGGAATGAACAAATAGAAAATAATACTGATCATTGAACAAATTTAGTACTTCTGTTCTTATTTGTAAGTTGTAACATTCGTAATTTCTACAATTTTTCAAAAATTCAAAACCTGCTCCCTGTGTCCTGTGACCATCAGTTATTCACGCAGTTCAATTCCATTCAAGCTGAGCTCGAAATATGTGGGAGACAATTGTTTTTTTTTTTAATGAAATAAGGGAACTAGAATGCAATTAATTTTTTTCAATGTCACAGACTCACAGCAGAATGATATTTGAAGTAATGGTATTCATTGTGAAACGATTTTAAATGGTACTGCACTGCAGGAAAATTAAGAAGTTTGTTAAAAAAAATTTCTGCATTGTTCTTTCTTTCAGATGCTATTATATTGAAGAGTAATTCCCCCCTGCAATATGCTCTTCAAATCGGCTTCGCTTTTTTGCAGGCGTGATTTATTTCAGTGAGGGGGGGGGGGGGGTCGGGGGAGTGGGGCATCTGGGCCGGGGAGGGGAGGGGAGGAGAGGGGTGCTTAGAGGAGCGTCACAGATCCAAAGTCCAAACTCTCAACTCTGTGATATAAATCACTTCGGACTCCAGTGGCAGTGGCCACTGGACAGCGGTCTCTTGGTGTCAAATCATTGAAATCAAGTTGTCAGGTTTTATATCTTTTATTTCAAAATAAAGTCAAACATTGGCGCTTGCGAGTGGATTTTTTCTTTTTTTTTTCAGGGAGGGGGGGGGGGCAGGGATCGGAATGGTCAGTGGTCATGCAGTGACATGCCCCCTTTTTAATCTGCCTCCTATTAAGTGAAAGGCTGTCACGGCAGTCACGCTGTGGCATATAAATCATTTTTTGACACTTTAATATGCGACATGACACGCGGTACATGATACCGCATCGTGCTGGGATGCATTTCTGGGGGGCGGGGGCCTAGTTTTTTTTAAAGGTGTGCCGCCACCACCACAAACAGAGAGGTCTCCCAGCCACACCCAGCTCAGCACTATGTGCTTCTTTGTGTCTTGTGACCAGCTATTGTCTCGCGAACCCAACTAAGTTGAACTAACCCCTACCCCCCCCCCCCTCCTCACCCCCCCCCCCCCCCCCCCCCCCTCCGGAAGCACATGATTCTTGTAGTGCCGGGGTAGCCCACCGTGGCCATGAGTTTATCCACATGCACGACTATGGACACCCAGCCGATCCGAAGTTAACAAAACAGCCTGTATACAACAGTCAAATTATTCGGATGTTATTACTTATAATACATGTAATGAAACACAACCCTTATAAAAATGTACCATGGTAAACCATGGTACGTCCCAAAATGGTGAAAATACCCTGGTATTACCATGGTAATACTATGGTATTACCAGGTTATTTTGGGATTTACCATGGTACTTTTTTATAAGGGAAATCAATGGTGTTTACTTACAATTACATGTATAAGAATTAAGAACTCAGGCACGGGTTGTCCCGGATAACTGTTGGGGCGGGTTGTCCCGGAGCTTGTTGTACTGATGTCCCACCTCGTTTGGGGCAGCAGGCTTCGAAATAAAAGGCGAACGCTCGTACCGTTCGCCTATCGGTTACGCAGATTTGTTTTCAAGCGAACGCTCGATCGGTTAAGTTGGGTTAACCAAAAATCGCACCAATGCCAATGGCTGACGAAGTTAGTTGTTACAGGATGAGAAAAGTTTTCAATGTTTTTCCTCCCACTGATTTAAAAGCACTGCAGTGAACAAAATCCTTGTGGTTATCATACTGCGTGTTTCAATCATTACTGTACTTGTGGCCAAGTTGTGGGGGTATAAATCAAAAGTATTAGTGTGATACTGCAGCTCTGCAGTACCAACTCGCGGCGCCCTCTGGCTCTCGAAACAATAAATTTGTTTCGATTCTGAGAAAGACGATTGTCTGTTACAGCTAAAGGGAGCTAACTGCTTTGTTAATACATTTACCACACGTGAGGCTTTAACTCGCGCACTGCGCGAAACTGAAAATAAGTCTTCAATACAATAAAAAGGAGACACATTGAAAATCAAATGAGCTGTTGTTAATTATTTGCATTCCGCCCCTTTTTACCCTACCAATCCATGGTAAAAATTTTCGAACACATTTTCGAAAAGTCTTTTATTCACCAATGCTGACTTCTTCTTTTCGTGCTTATTCCATTTGAATAAACAGCCAGCATGGTTGTGAACATGGTTTTTTCCAAATGATTTCGAACATTGTGGCACAAATAAAGTTTTAGTTTGGAATTTTGGATTACATTCTCCGGATTCCGAAATGTAGGGGAAGCGGGGAAGGTAGATATGATTACAATTATTTGTTTTCCAATGTTAATCAGAGACTGCCCAATGCAACTCCCATGCTCCAAAGTTCAATGTATTCGTAATACAGACGTCCATCGACGGTATTTGAGTATTTGACCCCATCCCCACACAATTGCCCAATTCCCACTCCCAGTTCGAGAGAGATGTGTTTGCATTTCTGAAATAATAAGGCTAAGCCACGCAGCAAAATAAACAATTAAAATTCTTTAATTTTCATTCGACACAAAAATCATATAAAGCAAAGAACAACAAATGTTAATGCGTGCACATGTGCATGTGTAAGGGGGGGGGGGGGGGGGCGTGTGAATGTACCTGTGTTGTACTTCGGCTGCCTTCAGTGCCTTGGGTGAAGTTGGGTCCCTTGTCTAAACGCCAAACTAATTTGGGAGGAGCAGTACTACAGTAGTTGGAACTTGGGACCTCGTTTGGGACGGGATGTCTCTGGGGCGAGTTGTCCCGTTCCCGTCTTCGACTGCTGATCATGGCCACATACATTTTGGGAAATGGGTCAATTAAAAGACAGTAACTAACGCACATTTGATATCGATGAATATTTTTTTTAATAAAATAGATATATACTCAAGTCATTCTGTTATGACTTGACTAAGTTGACAACACTTACCATTTTACGTTTCAGATCCGATTTTTTCTGTAGTGCTAATTTTAACGTCTTCGCCTCTGCCTTGTGCAAGGATTCCACGTGTCGTTTGAGATTGCTCGTGTTGCCGTACTGGGCAGAAATTTTTTTTCTGCCTGGACACAATTTGCAAATCGCGTGTATTTCATTTTTACTTGGTTTCTCAAAGTATTGCCACACAGGACTCTGAGTATACGTTTTATTGTCTGCATCCGCGACATCCGCCATGTTGTTTTCATTTGTTTTTACAGAAACCGAAAGTACGGTTGTGGGCGCCCATGCTCGGTTGCGATTTTCGGTTTTCTTGTACAACCGAGACCGAGTCGTTTTTTCGGTTAACCGCAACTCTCTACCTATGGGAGCCCGAATGACAACTTTGTTCAAAAAAAGGAATTTTCTTTTAAAATCATCTTCAGATCCAACAGATTAATGCTTTTGATATTTTTTATGCAGCATCCTTAGGGGGGTCAGATTCAAGTTTGTTCAAGCCATGTCCCTAGGTCCATATTTGGGCACACAAAATGGGTAATTTTCTTTAAAAATCTCTTTCTTCAGATTCAGCAGTCGGAATGTTTTGATATTTGGTGTGCAATCCTTAGGGGGCGGTGTGGGGGGGGGGGGGGGGGGGGGGATTCAAGTTTGTTAAAGCCAAGTCCCTGGGTTCATATATGGCCTCCCTGTGGGAGCCCGAGTTATAACTTAGTTCAATATGAGGAATATTCTTTAAAAATCTTTTTTATACGCCCGTTTTGAAAAAAAAAGGGTCGTATTGTGGTATACCGCTGTCCGTCTGTCCATCCGGTCACACGTCGTACGATAACTCAAGAACGCTTTGAGAGATTTACGTAATTTTTGGGTAGGTGGTGTATATCGATGGAGGGAAGCTCACTTTCGTTTAGTGCCGCCGTTTGATTAGTCATTCCAGAGTTATGGGACTTTATTACTTAGAAAATTGTTGATTTTTTACACGTACGATAACTCGAGAACGCTTTGAAAGATCTTCGTGATTTTTGGGTAGGTGGTGTATATCGATGGAGGGAAGCTCCTTCTCATTTAGTGTCGCTGTTCGATTAGTCATTCCAGAGTTATGGGACTTTATTACTTAGAAAATTGTTGATTTTTTACACGTCGTACGATAACTCAAGAACGCTTCGAGAGATTTTCACGATTTTTGGTAGGTGGTTTATGTTGATGGAAGGAAACTCCCTTTCGGTTGGTGTCGCCGTTCGATTAGTCATTACAGAGTTATGGGACTTTATTTTTCACATGTTGAACAATAACTTGAAAATGCTAAGAGCAATTTTCATGATTTTTTGGTTGCAAGTATATGTTGATAGAAGGAATCTCCCTTTCGATTTGTGTCGCTGTCCGATTTGTCATTCCAGAGTTATGGGACTTTATTCATCAAAATATAGGCAATTTTCCACATGTTGGACTTTGAGCAATTTTCATGATTTTTTTTTTTGGTGGCAAGTATATGTAACCTGACAAGTGCACATGTATACTCATATTGTGTGGTTCCCTCTTGTAATTAATAACGGGCGTATCATACGCTCATGGCGCAGCTGTTTATTTTTAGATCCACTGGTCAGAATCTTTGGATATTTGGTATAGGCTTTTCTAAGGAGGAGCAGATTCAACTTGTTGAAATCAGTTCTCTGGGTTGATATTTAGGCTACCATGTCAGGTGAGCGTCCTCAGGCCCCCTGGGGTCTCTTGTTTTCATTCATTGTCACTACTAATTTACCAGGCGAACCTGATTCGAAATTATATCGACCGATGTTCGCAGTTATAGCACATTTCTTTTCCTAATGATATGTGTCGGAGATCAAAGTTAACGACCTCGGGAATAGCACACTACATTCTGCATTACATAGCGCAGAAGTTATCGCATGTTTAACTAGGTTTACTTGACTGTTCTGCACTAGATAGCACATTAGCTAACAAGCATTTTCTGCTCTAGACGTGACAGGGCTTCTAGTTTTAACTGTAGCCGTGATAAGACACGCTGTAAACATGTGTTAGCCTTTTATGGCAAAGGGGTTTCAAGAATTGACTGTCAAATGTAGAAAAAATGAACTCACTTGTAGTGTTCAACCAATGATCGGAACCGGCCACCACATTCAACCGATTGTGGGCAATCGGATGACAACAGCAACAGCTCCTTCAACATCGGTTCAACCGATTGTTGCCAAACATTTTGTGATGATCCATTAACCACATTATATTATCTTCTACAATTGTTCAATTGTTAATGTAAAATGATGTCAGTAATACCATTCAGTAAAGTCGAGAAACAACCACAAAGTGTATTCTTAATCTCTCTGGCCACTGCTTTACTGGATATACAAGTTAAACGACATGTAAAAGCTTACAGTTGAGCATACTTGCGGCAATTGCCAGTTCATACCGGAAACGTGTAGGTTGCACTGCATTGGCTGAGGTTGCAGTAAAATTGGTTGGTAAACATGACTGGTAATTTTATTGTGACTCCAGTCAATGAAGTTTAACACCGAGAAAAATGTTCAGTTTAATGTAGTTCTTTCGAGCCTTGACTTGTCTAGTAGTGCACGGTATTACAATTGGAATTAGCATCAGAATCGGCCGTGTGTGAGCTACTACTATTCACTTCAGGATTCCAAGTGGCTTCATATGTAATGGTGTTTTGTTTTTAGTTCCTCTTTACAAGCTTTTATTTGAATCTTGTGACGCGCTAATTAATTTTACCACAAGTACAAAAAGAAACCTACTGATAAGATTATCAGAACACACTCTCTCAGAGTGATTCTTTGATAGATTACCTACATGCAATTAATAGAACTGAAATGGTTAAAGGGTTTTCTTGATCGATTAATCACATGGATTAACCTTGGTTAACCGGTTAATCACTTGTCCTAATAGGTAGCTGAAAAACTGCTGTACCGTTGATGATTTACAGCATTAGCCCTTTACCCAACGTAACGGGAAAAGCTGACCAGCATTATATACAAAAATCTCCAGTTCAATTTTATTGTTTTCACTTTTTTCTCAAAAACATAGCTTATGACCCCTTATTGGAATGAGCTGATTCCAATGAGGGGTCATAAGCTATGTGTTTGAGACCAAAATTGAAAATTTTAGTAATTCAAGAATTTATTTTGCAAGTATCGTCTGCTACTCGCATTAGGGAAAGAGTTAAGAATGACCATTTTCTGCTACTGATACAGTATAATGATAATGCAAGTGAACAAGTATATCAGCATGTAACTTGCATGCTTTACTCTGTCTCATATAATTGATGTGAGTCAGTGTGACAATGTTTGCCTGCTTTGGAACAAGTTTGTTCGTTTGTTAATACAGTAGTTCAAAAGTAACAGTTATTTGATCAATTCCTTTTTGATCGCTCAAGATGTTAATCACTGGTTGATCGATTAATCAGTTAACCGTTTCAGCTCTAGCAATTGACATGTAAAATTTGTTCCAAAGATCTCGTAAATAGATTGATGTATCTGCAGTTATGATACTAATTCAGTTCATAGATGTCCAGTTAAGTGGGATCCAAGCCTGAAAATAAGCAGACTGTCATCTTCAAAATGAGGTCCCCAAAGGGTGATTTTTGTGATGCTACCCTGCACAGCAGGGTAGCATCACAAAATTTACCCTCTGTGAACCTCAGTCTGAATGAAGGTCTCAAGCCAAAACAGAAAGACGGAACTAAAGGATAAATTGGCCAACTGCATGGGACAAAATCAGCAAATTCACCCACTAGGGACCTCGTTTTGCATATGACAGGTTGCTTTTTTTCATGGTTGGTGGGATCTATTGTACTTTGATTTGATTATTCTCATATTGAACATTTTCTTTTCTCTTCCAGTGTGGACCTAGAAAATACAGATGACTCCAGTTATCACCCAGTAGCAACACAAACCTACCCTGGATGTTATGGCTTACCTTACCAGGTAATGTTTGTTCAAAACAGGTCCCTGGGTTGAAAATTTTGGGTCTGGTTCGGACTTGGAAATTTGATTTTTATGTGTTTTATGCAATTTTGAGATGAACACACCACCCCCCCACCCCACCACCCCTCCAATTTTTAGTCTGAAAATTTGGGGTCTGGTTCAGTCTCCAAAATTTTGGACTAAAATTCAGAATTTGGTGGGGGTGGGGAGTGATTTTGTTCAATTTTGAGACAAAAAAAAATTAGCCTGAAAATTTGGGGTCCGGTTCCGACTTGGAAATTTTGGACCAAAATTTGGAGGGAAAAAAAAATTGTTTTTTTATGCCTTTTGTTCAATTTTGAGATGAAAAAAAAAAATTTAGCCTGAAAATTTTGGGTGTGTTTCGGACTCAGAAATTTTGGACCAAAATTCGGACATTTTGGGGGGATTTTTTATGCGTTTTGTTCAATTTCGAGACGGAATTTCTTTCTTTTTTTACAGCCTGAAAATTTTGGGTCCTGTTCCAACTTGTTTTTTAAATCTTCTTTAGACCCTGTAGTCAGAATGCTTTCATATTTGGTATATAACATCTCTAGGAGGGTTAGATTCAAGTTTGTTCAATCCTAGTCCTTGGGTTGATATTTGGGCTCCTTTTTTTTGGTATACAACATCTCTAGGTGGGATCAGATTCAGGTTTGTTCAAAGCGGTTCTGTGTTAATATTTTGGCTCCCTATTTGAGCCCAAAGTTTAAACTAGTGTAATGTGAGGTGATTTCTTTAAAAACCTTCTTCATACCCACCAGTCAGAATTCTTTCCTATTTGGTATATGACATCTCAATGGAGATCAGATTCAAGTTTGTTCAATATGAGTCTTTGGCTTAATATTATTTGGGCTCTATGGGCTGGGATGGGGTGGCAGGTGGCATGTTAGGTTCAGGTTTGTTTAAATCCATTCCTTAGTGTTTTCCCATAAAATTTGCCTCTCATGACTTCATTCCTTTGTAGTGTTGATGAACCATGCCTAACTAAATGTGACCCCAAATGCTTCTTTGAACCACTTTGACAGGTGAACGATTAAGGCCTCTTGGGGCCTCTTTATTTATTTTGTGATCTTGTCTTACCTGTTTGTTCGTGTGTTGCAGTCCAATCATGATCTGATTGAGAAAAATCCTCTTCATTCCAACTGGCTTATTCCTGTGGTAGTTTCTAAGCTATGTTAAATAGAAGCAAATAGAAAAAAGGGTGATGATATTGGTGTCCTTTTCATAGCGTATTTAGCTGATACATTGGATAAAGAATGTTTTGTACATAACTTTCAGTGAATACAATTAACACATAACATATCAAACTAACTTGTTGTAGTATGGGGTTTGGAAGAAAGCTGAACGCTTATATGAACCGTCTCCATCTGGGGAGGAGACCTGGCTAGTAACCGCTCGACTCCGTCCGTCAGTGCGTCCGAAACAAATCTTCCGTCAAAGTTTTCTTGGCTTCTATGAAAGGGAATGATTTTATATTTGGTCTGCTGCTTCATAATGATGAGTTGTATCGTGTATCTAATTTTCAGATCTGCCGTGCGGCCACTTCCTGTTTGCCGATACTTTGAAGTCTGTTCATCTCTGTAATCAATTGCATGCAGCGACGCAGGTCCAGACCCGGTATTGGTCTTGGCTTGTTTCATTTGGTACCGGTTTTTGCAGCAAACTTGAAAAACAAACTGCAAGACCCAGCCAAAAAAATAGCCAAACTTTTTTTCTGTGTTTGTGCAAGAACTGACCAGACTAACTTACTGAGAATGAACTGGTCGAGTGGTGCCCATGGACTCAAGTCACCTAGTATATCCGGCGAAGGGCACGTTTACTTCAGGTTCTCATTGCCATACTTTCTCCCTTATTGACTCGTCCACCGGACGAGTCAATAAGGGAGAAAATACGACAATCAGATCACAATATAGATTTGATGAACTTTATCAATTTGTTACCTTAATTTATGTTTTGTTTGACTCATTAGGATTAGCAACTGATCCCCTAGATCATTTTTTGTCTCAAAAACATAGGTTACATTTTTTGTCTCAAAAACATAGGTTATGACCACTCATTGGAACGAGCTCGATGAGTGGTCTGTGTGGTTCAGTACAGTTTTGCTAGGCGGTTGGTGTCATAGGAAACTCTCTCTGCGTGGATTCGAACCCCCACCATGCCATTGTAAACAAAACTAGCGTCGTTGATTCTTTGGCAAGTGGAAATTTGATAGAGAGTTTCTCACTGATTTTCTTGTAGTGCAGTATGTAGAATTGATGCTATTACTTGATAAATCTCAGATTCAGTTTGCTGCATTTCTTTTCTGACCAAGTAAGATTTTGCAGTGTTGTGGAGAAAAAAGTGGAAGGACATTTTCAACTGATAACAATATTATCTGTCTTTTGTGATCACTAATCACAGTACTGTGTATTCTGCATTATCCCATATCATAGATTCTTTTGGACGTCTACAGAAACCAAATGTCCGGAGCGTTTTGCAATGACGTTTGGGCATAATTTTTCCCAATTTGCAACCCCAAATTTCTGAATCTCGGGCCCAATTGAAACAAAAATTTAATTTTCAGTTGGTTCCCTGAACTGGGTAATCATACACCCTCAAGAAACTAATAACTGCCAACGGACGAAGCATAGAACTGGTCTGAATTCTATAGTATGAGACATCCCTAGAGTGGAACAAGGCACCATATGCTAAAGCATTGCAGATGGCATCTTGTTCCACTCGAAGGGCATTTTATGTTATTGTTTGTTACAAAACTTACTACATTTAGTAACTTCTGTATACCGATGTTGTCAGTACAATTTGAAGGCAATTAGGGCCCCTCAGCAGGCTTGAAAATAAGCAATCTGACATTTGCAGAATGAGGTTCCCAGAGGGTGAATTTGATGATACTATTCCATACAGTGGGCCAATGTATCTTCTGGATACATCTTTCTGTTTAGTTTTGAAACCTGCTGTGCAGGGTAGCATTACTAAATTCCCCCTCTGGGGACCTCATTTTGCAGATGACAGTCCGCTTATTTTCTGGCTTGCCCCTCCATCTTTTGGGCCATTGATTTCAGTCCCCTGTACTCCACCCTCATTGTGTTCTGTTTTAGTATTTCGTTTTCTCAGGATAAATACGGCTACTGCTGCTTTAAAAATTAGTCAACCGCGTGAAGGTAGCTAAAACTTTTAGGTGGACACCAAGGAATGTAAATGTTATTTTATGGGGTTTTTTTTTGCATCTTTTTAGGACCATAATTATGGTGCACCTCCACCACCAACACCACCTGCATCACCTCCACCTGCTCCACCACTGCCGCCACCACCACCCCAGATAATAATTCCTCCAACCATAAATGGTCATGTGGAGATAGAAGAGGAGACAACAACTACAGTAGAAACAACATCACCTGACACAGCTGATGATAGCATTACAAGATGTATCTGTGAATTTGAACATGATGATGGCTACATGATTTGTTGTGACAAATGCAGGTAAAGTCCTATATAAAAAGAATGATTTGGTGCAGTGACGAATGGGAGCAAAATGGAGGCGAGTGGAAAATTGCTCACCTCAAATAAAGTTTGCGAAAGTGAAAAATGTGAGGAGAGTGATTTTGATTGAGAGTGTTGATTTCAATGTTTAACTTCATTTGTTTAATTCTGTTGAATTGTACATTCAAAGTGTTTTTTTTTTTTTAACCCTTTACCCAATGCAGACGATAAAAAAATTTATTATTTTAAATACCATTTTTTTAAAATTTTTCCACAAAATTCAACAAAACCATATCATGTGACCCCCATTGGAACGAGCTCAATGAGCTTGTTCCAATGAGGGGGTCACATGATATGGTTTGTTGAAATATTTTAAAAAATTTAATTTTTTCAACTGCTCAATTTGCCTATTACGCCGGCGGATGCGGGCGATTCGTTAGGTAAAGGGTTAATCATTCACTTTATTGCCATTTGTTTACTTCATACTGAACTATATGTTATGGCATGTACAAAAATTTATTTTGCAGTTTCCATTGACAAGCGTCCTTCAAAACGAATGTATGAATACAACTGAACACAGATGGGTATTTTGACAGAGAAAATATATGTAACCCACAAAAATTAGTTTTGGATTTTAAACGGCCGATTATTAAAATCGTGTAAAATGGATGCATAAATTCCAAATCAGGCACATTAATTCATGTCACTGGTGAATTGGAACGACAGGTGTCACTTGTATAAAAGAAAATAAGGAACGAGGCAACATTACGCATGTCTTTAATAAAAAAAAAATACCGAAGTATTAAAATTTTCCCAGATCTCAGAATGGCCACCGTTTTTTTTATCCCAACATGCATGTTCGTTTTGTGGCAGGAGTAAGCTCTGGGCGAGTTGTCAATGTACAACCCTCTTACTGTTAGCATGTCGTGTGTGGATGTATAAGTGAACTACTGTGTGTCATGTTCATAACAACGAAAAGGAAATTGCTTGGAAATGTAATTGAAACGCTTCAAATTGTGAGTGATTCTTAAAAAATTTCTCAACATCAAAACTTAATGTTTCTGTTGACGCAACTCAAAAGGATGAAAACACACCCAAGAATAGAGGCAAGCGATTATTCGCGTGCCTTTGGCAATTTTTGCGTGAGCGATTGCGCACATTTCCCCTGTGTCGCTGTTGGTGCTTGGCTCTCCATGGGTGGACGTTTGTCAGTAGCCTTTCATGCTTGGTCAACACTAAACTTGAATTTCCTGTGGAATCCCCCCCTCCCCCTCCCCCCCCCTTCCCTCCGAAGTCGAGCTTCAGTAAATAGGAACTGCTAACCGCTGCCTGTGGTGGTGTCCTTGAAAGTAGCCAACATACTGGCCTGGCCTTCTTTAGGAGTGCAGGAATGCTGCACGCCTACTGCCTGCCTAGAAAAAATTGTGAGGGGCATTTTTTTGTACCCCTTGATTTTCTAGAATGCCAGACCTGTTTGGGACTGCCTTTAAAATCTATTATCATTTTGTCCCCGGAGTTTCAATGTGTTCTATGTGCATACACATTGAAACTCAGGGGACGATTTGTCAATGTTGCATTGATTCGCAATAATTCATGACCCATTCTGTCTGTCAGTTCGATACATTTTGAGTGTAGAAGACAGTCCCATAAGAATTGAATGCAACATTTTGAATAATGAGATTTGTGTGCCAATTTTTCCGCTATGTAGCTGAATGCTGTACATTTTTACAGTCACAATATTAATACCTTGAAGTGAATATAACCAAAATAGCATACAAGTTTTTGCATTGAAAATTTCAGGTGCAGTTGCACTCCCAAGCAATTGTTTTGCACTCCTTGATTTTCTGGATTGCCAGGCCTGAACATGAGTAGGAACATTTTAACCCTTTACCCAACGCAGACAATATCAAATTTTCTTATTTTAAATATCATTTTAAATTTTTCAAAAAATTCCAACAAAACCCTAAAATGTGACCCCTCATTGGAACGAGCTCATTGAGCTCGTTCCAATGAGGGGTCACATGATATGATGTTGTTGAAATATTTTGAAAAATTTTTCAAATGCTCAGTTTGCATATTACGCATGAGGATGCGGGAGGTTCGTTAGGTAAAGGGTTAAACTTGGCTTCATACTTGTATTCTGGTCATGATGCATCCATAGATACAGGTAGTGACTGTACACCAATAAAGAGATAAACATAAAAAACTTGAGTACACATCAAGCAGATTTCCATTCATCAACTATCTGGTAATCTATACCAATGACATGCATTTTAATTAGTTAAATTTAGAAAAATAACTGATACAGTGGATCCCACTTGATTAAATATCTCTTAACTGGTAGAATGCTAAATTTATTTCAAATGATGTTTTGAAACCTGACAATTTTTTAGTGTCTAGAAAAGATCATTCAAACAATTATCAATATGTCGGTTTTTGATCTAAATTTTCATTATTTCAAATACTTTTTTTTTCATTTTGGAAAACAAAATATTTCATTTCAATACATTTTCTATTATTTTCGAAAAAATAGCACAACTTACAGGGATGGCAAAGCCAGTAAGTGGCTTTCAGCACTTTTCAGTAAAAACATGAGTGTCTTCCAGCTCTCTGCCAGTTAATTGTATATCCCTGGTAATTGAATGTCACTTCCAAACACAAAACCATTTCCCATACCTTCAGTACAAATTTGGCCTATTTCATGCATATGGGGTATAAAGTGTACTCGTGTTAATTCAATAAAAAAAATCTCACAATATGTTGAGAAATTACCTTGACAATCACCAAAGTTCCCTTGTTAGCTCACCTGACTGAAAGTCAGGGTGAGCTATTCTGATCACTTTTCGTCCGGCGTCCGTCGTCCGGCGTAAGTCGTGAAGGTGGTGTTTGGGCCTTTTTCTCCCAAACCACTGGCCGCATATTAATGAAATTTCATGTGAGTAGGGGTTATATAAGGGCATTTTGATTTTTTGTCAAATTAGGTTTCAGCTCATATTGAGCAGAGGGATGGGGCAAAAATGCTCCAATTCTTAAAAAATCTTCTTCTCAAGAACCAGCAATAGCAGAGACTTGATATTTGGTATGCAGCTTCCTTTTGAGGTGTAGACTCAAGTTTGTTCAAGAGAAGTTTGTAGGGCATTATTTGCCTTCGTTACGGGAGGGGCAAAAATTTTGGCCACGCCTAAAATTTCTATTTTCAGAACCGTCAGGTCGATTTGAACCAAATTTGACATGAGATGATAATGGGTCATAAGTAGATGATTGATACAAAATTTTTTTTTTTTTCTCATTGCCCTTTGGGAACCTCGGGAGCTAAAAATAGGAAAAACCTTAAAACTGCCATATCTCCAAAACTACACGGCACAGAGAATTCTTATTTTGTATAAAGCTTACTTTTATCCAGTAGAATAGAATGGTTAAAAAAAATCTCTATCGGTTTGATCACAAGGTACTTTTTTCAGGACTTTGAAAAAGTGCCGAGTCAGCACTTTTTAACACTGTAGGCAATGGGAAAAAGATTAAAAAATCTTCTTCTCCAGATCCAGCAGGCAGAATCTTTTTATATTTGGTATGCAACATTGTAGGGTGGATCTGATTCAAGTTTGTTCAAATCGGCCCCCTGGGTTCATATTTGGGCTTAGTATAGGAGCCCGATTTTGAACTTAGTGCATTTCAGGCAAATTTCTTAAAAAATCTTCTTCTCCAGATCCAGCAGGCAGAATCTTTTGATATTGGGTATGCAACATTGTGGGCTGGATCTGATTCAAGTTTGTTCAAATTGGCCCCTTGGATTCATATTTGGGCTCACTATAGAAGCCCGAATTCGAACTTAGTGCATTTCAGGCAAATTTCTTCAAAAATCTTCTTCTCCAGATCCAGCAGGCAAAATCTTTTGATATTTGGTATGCAACATTGTGGGGTGGATCTGATTCAAGTTTGTTCAAATCGGCCCCCTGGGTTTATATTTGGGCTCAGTATAGAAGCTCGAATTCGAACTTAGTGCATTTCAGGCAAATTTCTTCAAAAATGTTCTTCTCCAGATCCAGCAGGCAGAATCTTTTGATATTTGGTTTGCAACATTGTGGGGTGGAGCTGATTCAGATTTGTTCAAATCGGCTCCCTGGATTCATATTTGGCTCACTATAGAAGCCTGAATTCGAACATAGTGCATTTCAGGCAAATTTCTTAAAAAATCTTCTTCTCCAGATCGAGCAGGCAGAATCTTTTGATATTTGGTATGCAACATTGTAGGGTGGATCTGATTCAAGTTTGTTCAAAATGGCCCCCTGGATTCATATTTGGGCTCACTATAGAAGCTCGAATTCGGACGTAGTGCATTTCAGGCAAATTTCTTTAAAAATCTTCTTCTCCAGATTCAGCAGGCAGAATCTTTTGATATTTGGTGTGCAACATTGTGGAGGGGATCTGATTCAAGTTTGTTCAAATCGGCTCCCTAGGTTCATATTTGGGCTCACTAGAAGCTTGAATTCGAACTTAGTGCATTTCAGGCAAATTTCTTTGAAAATCTTCTTCTCAAGATCCAGCAGGCAGAATCTTTTGACATTGGGCATGCACCATGCTTAGGGGGGTGAGATTCAAGTTTGTTCAAGCCAAGTCTCTAGGTCCATATTTGGACTCACTGTAGGAGCTTGAATTATAACTTAGTTCAAAATGAGGAATTTTCTTTAAAAATCTTCTTCTTCAGATCCAGCAGTCGGAATGTTTTGATATTTGGTGTGCAGCATCCTTAGGGGGGTGAGGTTCAAGTTTGTTAAAGCCAAGTCCCTGTGGGAGCCCGAATTATAACTTAGTCCAATATGAGGAATATTCTTTAAAAATCTTCTTTTTTTTTTAGATCCACTGGTCAGAATCTTTGGATATTTGGTAAAAGCTTTTCTTAGGAGGAGCAGATGCAACTTGTTGAAATCAATTCTCTGGGTTGATATTTAGGCTACCATGTCAGGTGAGCGCCCTCAGGCCCCTTGGGGCCTCTTGTTTATATACCTTTTTTGGCATCAGTACATCCAATAGAGACATTTAATCTATTATGTCTGGTTTGACAGAGTTCCATGAGCTCGGTCAAGCAAGATATAATAGAATAAAAATTAATTTATCTTCAGAACACAATAAAAATAATCAGTTCCCTGTTAACCCTTTACCTAACATGAAAAGCAGACAACACTTATAAACAAAATTATTGAATAACAATTTTATTAATTTTTTGCGTCAAAACATAGCTTATGACCCTGCATGGGAACGAGCTCAGCATGCTATGTTTTAGAAACAAAAAATGAAAAAATAATGAAAATTGAAAGGCAATTTTTAGCTCAACTTGACAAAGTCAAGATAAGCTATTGCCATCACGCCTGCGGAAGTCTATTAGTCTGTGATTTCACATTTTCCTTTAGCACAGGCTACACCCTGTAGTTCTTGTCCGATCATCACGTAATTTCATATGCAGGTTTGAGGTCATGTCTAGATGAGAACGTCCCCTTTTGGTCGTGATCGGTCAACTGTGATGGCTGCCCGAGCCCAAAACCCGAAAAACCTTTAGCACAGTTTACAGGTTGTATTTATGAAGGGATTTCATGGTAACTTGGTAGGATGACTCTGTATAATATCTAGATGAGAACGTCCCCTTTTGGTCATGATCTGTCAACCGTGACGGCTGCCCAAGCCCGAAACCCAAAAACTTCTAGAACAGTCTACAGATCATATTTAATATGGAGGGATTTCATTGTAACTTGGTAGGATGACTCAGTATGATGTCTAGATGAGAACTTCCCCATTTGCTCACGATCTGTCAACCGTGACGACTGCCTGAGCCCAAAACCAGAAAACCTTTAGCACAGTCTACAGGTCGTATTTATGGAGGGATTTCATGGTAACTTGGTAGGATAACTCTGTATAATGTCTAGATGAGAACGTCCCATTTTGGTCGTGATTGGTCAACTGAGGTCTTCAGAGGGTGAATTTAGTGATGCTACCCTGCACAGCAGGGTAGCAGCACTAAATTTACCCTCTGAACCTCAATCTGAATCAGGGTCTCAAAACTAAACAGAAAGAGGTACCCAGAGGATAAATAGGCCCATTATATGGGATAGCATCATCAAATTCACCCTCTGGGGACCTTATTCTGCAAATGTCAAGATTGCTTATTTTCAGGCCTGCAGGGGCCCGAAAACCTGTAGCACACTCTACAGGTCATATTTATTAAGGGATATCATCATAACTTGGTAGGATGACTCTAGATAATGTCAAGATGAGAACGTCCCATTTTGGGCACAATCGTTCAGCCATGATGGCTGCCCGAGCCAAAAACCCAAACACCTTTAGCACAGACTACAGGTCGCATTTATGAAGGGATTTCATTGTAACTTGGTAGGGTGACTCAGTATAATGTCTAGATGAGGACATCCCCTTTGTTCGCGATCGGTCAACCATGATGGCTACCCGAGCCCAAAACCCGAAAAACTTTAGCACAGACTACAGGTAGTATTTGCGAAGAGATTTCATGGTAACTTGGCAGGATGACTCTGTTTAATATCTAGATGAGAATGTCCCCTTCTGGTCATGATCTGTCAACCGTGATGGTTGCCCAAGCCCAAAACCCAAGAACTTTTAGCACAACCTACAGGTCATATTTAATATGGACGGATTTCATTGTAACTTGTTAGGATGACTCTGTATGATGTCTAGATGAGGATGTCCCCTTTTGGTTGCTACACAGGCCCGAATCCCGAAAACCTTTAGCACAGTCAACATGCCGAATTTATGAAGGGATTTCATTGTAACTTGATAGGATGACTCATTTTGGAATAATTTCACCATAATTTGTTACTTTTGGTTGACATACATTAACTGTGAGGGCCACAAACATTAACTGTGAGGGCCACATTAACCCACCCCTCAATTCTTCAGTACAGTCTACACCTCAAATTATTTTTATTGAAAACATAGCATGCAGGGAACAGAAATTAACATATTCCCAATTATCACAATTCTTGTCTTATTTCATAATCCTTTCATAAACATTGAACATTATCCTTTTAATCAAACTCAACACACAGTCACGTTAAGCTACAGTGTCATTGACACTTTCATTGTGAATAACACTGGCTGATTTTGGCCGTTATGTTGGGTAAAGGGTTAATTGAATACTCCTGTTAATTGAATACTTTTCACTGGTAAAGTGGCTATTCAATTAACAGGGCTCCACTGTACTTTCATCACTTGCAACAGTAAAATTTCATTTGCAATATTATATTTAACAGAAATCATGCAGCAGGCTTTCACATGTGACTCATCAGATGGGTTTTATTGACTGTTAGATGTAGATATTTCATTTTCATGAGCTGAAGACTGAACACATTCTCTCACCAGTTGACATATCAGACTCATGATCAAGAAATTTAATTTAGCCAGAGTTATTTGCATTGTACCCATAAGCAAGATTCCTAACCTCACTACTTTCCAGGAGTGCTGTGCTATAGCTTGCTCATGATTATGGCATGGTGATAATATGCATAACTTCATGAGATACAAATACAAAAATGATAATAAAAAATTTCAGCAAAAATAGATAAAATACATATCAATGTTGAGACCAGGCCGTCAAGGTCACAGAGGCCAAAAGAAAGAATCTGCAAGCATATTCATTTTTTTTGTCCTAGCTCATAACTTTTGAGGGGTATGAGATATTGGAATGAAAATTATATTACCTGTTTACACCGTCAGATGGTTTGTTGTGTGTAAACTTCCAAGGTCATGCTCACAAGTTTGAGGTCAGATATAGGTTGAAACAAGGAATCAGCCCGCGCCAAAACATTTTTGTGTCCAACTAATCACTTTTTAATGGAATGAAATATCAAAATAAAAATGTTATTTTCTCTGTAGCGGCACCAATGCATTGCATATAAACTTAAGACTGATCCCACAAGGTCAAGGCCATGGATAGACGTCTCAAAGAAGGAATTGGCATGCGCATCAACTTCTTTGTGTCTGCTTTGCAGTGGAAGTAAATATTAGGATAAAACTAATGTTTCATTTGCAACACCACCAGAAGATGTGTCGCATATGAAGTTCAATGTCACAGATAGAAGTAAACAGATGGAATCTGCATGCACATTAATTTTTGTACAAACATTTGGTCAACATTTGGTATGTGAGACTTCTTAACCCTTTACCAAACACGAAAGGCTGATGACAATTGCCAACAAAAATCTTGAATAAGTACAAAAAATTTTTTTTTCATTTTTTTGTGTAAGATGCCTAGCTTATGACCTGTCATTGGAACGAGCTCAACAAGCTTGTTTTAATGATGGGTCGAAAGCTATGATTCTGGGACCCAAAAAAGAGAAAAAATAATGAAAATTAAATGGTGATTTTTGTGGTTAGCACTGGTCTGGTTTTATTCAATTATGTTGTGTAAAAGGTTAACAATGTTTGAAACCTGGTGTTGTTTTGCCATACTGAGCCGAGTTATGGCCCTTAATTAGTTAATTTTTGACTGTTTTCAGCTCATTAACGTGATAACTAGAACAAATATCAATGGATTTGATTTTCTTATAATGACAAGCCTTACGTACATGTGCAAAAAAAACTTACCCTGCATCGACGATGCGTAATCCTTGTTAACCTATTCTATATGTACCTTTACAATCGTAATTCCGAAAGAGGTTAACGAGATAGATTTTGCTGCTTTGTTTGATAAAAGAGTAACCCTTTTCCTTCTGCAATGGTATATCCATTCAGCACTATTCACAGTAAGCAACCAAATTTTAGTACATGCTGGTTTTTCAATTATTGCCTATAAAACATAGCTTATGATCCTTCATTGCAACAAACTCATATCTTGGAGATGTGATTATCTAGATTTTGAAGGCAATCATGAAAATTCCAGCTATTCAAGAAAAAATATTTTTTGCAAGCATCATATGGTTGTGATGGGTGAACAATAAAACCTTTAGCTAAAGTAACGGTTAGTGCTTGTGAAATTTTTTTTTTTTTAGGTTTTTGGCCTCATAATGTACAGAATAGCATGGGTGGTGGTGTATTTCGTCCCTTGAGTGCAAGAAGGCTTTACATTGCAAAGCATTGCAAAGCCTTATTGCACTCAATGGAGAAATTTGTCAATTTTATAAACTTGGGTAAAATATCCGACATAAACCATTTAATTTTCATTTGGGGGCGTGGTGGCTCAGTAGGTAGAGGTGCAGGCTGCAAGCCGAGAGGTCCTCGGTTCGAATCCCACCTGCGGCAACCGCGTTGTGTCCTTGGGCAAGACACTTCACCCCCATTGCCCATGTGGGGGCACGATGACACCGTGTACTAAGGCGTACTGCACGTCGATGGTACGCTTTTCTTCAACCAATCTAACCCTGCCTGTGCTGCAGTACGAAGTTACGATGTTGGGGAGCTGGCAGCTGCTCGGTGGTTCTCTCCGGGTACTCCGGCTTCCTCCACTCGTAAAACTGACACGGTCATGATTAGCCATTGTGCATAAATATGTGACCTTAAACATCAATAAATAAATAAATATATATAATTTTTATTTTTTTTAAGTTTGCATTGGTTATAAAAAGAGAGCTCACGACAGCTAAAAGGACCATGTGGGAGGGTCTGGTGGAAAAGTTCTGTTTTACTGGTAAAATAAAACTTGGTAGCCAAGGCTTGTGGTGGAAGTAATCTATAATGGGCAACATGGAATGGATATAAATGATTAGCTGGACTTGACGTTTTATCCATGTTGTGGTCAAGATTAGCCATTGTGCAAAAATATATGTCTTTAAACACTGTTTAATAAATGTGATGGCCAAAACTTACCAGCGAAATTCACAAAAGTCATTGCTTGGATTGTCTCCAAAACATAGCTTATGACTTATCGTAAGAACGAGTTTGTTCAGCACGTTTCCGTGATGTGTCGTAAGCTATGCTTTGAGGGCAAAAAATTAAAAAATTATTGATTATTTAAGTACTGTTTTTGCAAAGTGCCATTATTTTGTTGTGTTGGGGAAATGGTTAACAAAGAATTTGTTTTTGTATTTAGTTGTGATGGGAAAAGAGATAACAGAGAATTTGTTGTTGTGTTTGGTTGTGTTGGGGGAAATGATTAACAAAGAATTTGTTTTTGTTTTCAGTGTGTGGCAGCACATTGATTGCATGCTCCTGGATCGAACTAATATCCCTGATACATACAATTGTGAAAGGTGTGAACCAAGGATTATTGATGTATTGAGGGCTAAACAGATACAAACGAGAAGGAGGGAAGAAATAGCAGGTGATATTAATAATCAATAATAAATTATGAAACTTGGCAGGTGATGTTATTCAGTAACTTTCTTGTTGAAAGCAGTTGACCCTTGAACGGCTTTGACAGTTTTTCAGAAATTTCACCCACAACCGTCAACAACCTGGAATTCTTGAGGGCACTGATTTCTTGTGCGGTTTTGCCTGACTAGATAGAAATCACTTAAGAATTAAATTTGCTTAAGAATTAACTTTGTAATTCATATTCAGAAGATCTTGTTAGACTAGGAGAACTCTGTCAAATAATACAGTGGAACCCTGTTAATTGAATAGTCAATTTGCCAATGAAAATTATTCAATTAACCAGAGTATTCAATTAACAGGAATTGTGTCATTTTCCTGTATTCTAGAGATATACTTAGCATTTATTGTATTATATCTTGTTTGACAGAGGTCTATGAGCTCTGTCAAACAAGATATAGTACATTAAATGCCTATATTGGATGTACTGAGGCCAAATAGGTCTATAAACAAAGAAAAATTGGAGAGAGTCGGGGGTAATTTCTCGGCAGGTTACAAGATTTTTTATTCAATTAACAGGAGTTTACTCTATAACCTATAGTTAATTAACGGGTCAAAATTGTACTGGAGGTATGGTAAATGGTTTTGTGTTGGGAAATTATATTCAATTAACAGGGTTATTCAGTTAGGAGATATCCAATTAAGTGGGCTCCACTGTATATACCGATTTAGATATTTTATTTTTGAGTCTCACTTAAAATGTGAATTTTGGAGTGTGAAAATAATTTCCTGAATATCGAATGCTTTATTCTTCATTTCAGAGCAAATTGTAATTTAGTTGAAGTGTGAAAATTATTATTTACTCAAAATGGGATTGGTCAGAGTTATATTTTATTGTGATGCATTCAGATGAATATCTTGCTGAAATGTTTTATGTGGGTCAAGTTGTTGGACTTATTTAGTTTTCAGCAAGAACTTTCTTTAAACATTTTGAATTTGAAAATGTTTGTGTAGGAACTTGAATTTGTAAAGCATGCATGACAGTCTCTACCAGACCTGTTAATCTCGGAATGCAGCTGACAGGGAAATTTTGTTGAGCTCTCGGGGAGATTTCCATGCTTGTCAGGGAGATTTCTGTGCACGTCAAAATTCACTGCCATTATACACTATGGGCAATATGACAGAGCCCTTTTTACATAGTGACTGAACGAAGGTACATTGCAAGTTGCGTAAGAATTTCCCGCATTCATAACATTTGGTTCTTTGCATTTCCCGCATTCATAACATTTGGTTTGTTGCATTATTCTTTGGAAAGCTCTCATTGAGAGCTTTCAAAAATGATGTCAGTACCTGATGTTATGAATGTGTATGTAGGAAAGTGGGGTAATTCAGCAATCTGAACTTAGTGGCAGCTCCCTCCCTGCCCCCTTCTTCTCACTGAACTAGAAAGTACCCACGTCAAAGCTCATTCCCCAAGTTTCAAGTTGGCTGAAACATCAATTTCAGGTAGTCTAAACAAAGATATTTATAGACTGGGATAACCCCTATTGAACAGTGCTTCAGTTTCCAAGTACACGGTTGTCTTGTGCAGAATCTATTTTCTTTAGTGTGAAAAAATATTAGCAGCAATGATTGGTGGGTTCATATGTTGAATGAATGACAAGGATTATTACTGAAGATTTAGAAAAATTCACCAGGTATTTTTTTCTCAAAATTTCAATATTTTCAGTGTAATATTGATTATTTGAACCCATTGTGCACCTCACATGATCCTCTTTACCTACAGTTTACATCACTTCACACTGATAGTTTGGGAAACCCAGAGAGTAAACAATAGAATATAATCAAAATTTTATTATTTTTTATTGGATTCAAAGTATTCAACTATTTGAAAGTAAGATTTATATTTTTCATATTTTTATCAACTTTTTCACTCTAAATTTTAATGCAAAATAACATGGTACAGGATATCCATTCATTCATATCACCTAACAACTGGGATGAGATGAGTGAGAAGAGTAGTGTGACTGCGAGTTGTCAATCTCTATCATCAGGCCAATCAGGGTGGAGCCATCGAAATGTGAACAGCCCTGTTTTACCTGTCAACTGGAACCCTTAATTCTCTTGCTGACTCTCGTGCATCGTGATTTTCGTATTGTAAACACACAAAAATTGTTGGATTACCGGGAAACCGGTTTGGAAAATTACAAAGCGGGAGAAAATAGGGGGTTGTCATGAGGGCAGGAGATTGGATGCCAAACCAGGAGTCTCCCGGTGAAATAGGGAGGGTTAACAGGTCTGGTCTCTACTTTCTGATGTAAAACCTTAAGAATATTGATATTGCTGCTAAATTGCTCATTTTTATTCACAATATTCTTTCATACATGTTTTTTCAAATCATTTGATCCATTTTACAGCACTGGTTGACACAAGTGCAACTGATACAGACCCTGAGGAAGAGGCAAATAGGCTTGGGTCGCTGGGACAGATTCCTTCCCAGAACAAGAAGCGGAAACAGCAGAAAAAATTCAAACTGAAAGATAATCTTTCTTTGAAGCAGAGAAGGATGAAAAAAGATAAAAATATTAAAAAAGACAAAGAAAATAAAAATAAAGAAGCTAACAGGAAGTTGTTGAAGGTATCTTGAAATTCTTCAGCAGTTTTATGCAAACATTGTTTTTGTATCTCAGCCATAAAATTGCCTGGCGCATATAGTTTAATTTACCCTTGTTTGTCCGTCATTCTGAAATAACAGTTTTCCTGATCTTTTTAGCTCACCTGACTTTCAGTCAGGAGAGCTATAGTGATCACTCACCGTCTGTCGTCCGTGAACATGGTGTTTGCGTCTTCTCCTCCCAAACTGCTGAACCAATTTAATTGATATTTGAGATAATAGTTTATGACATCGCAATTTGATTTTGTTCAAATCAAGTTGCCTCGCCCCTTGATAAGGCCATGCCCAAAAAGTGTGCCTGAATCTTTAAAAAATCTTCTTCTCACGAACCAGCAATAGCAGAGACTTGATATAAGGTGTGCAGCTTCCTTTTGAGGTGTAGAAAAAGTGCTGAGTCACATTTTTTAACACTGTGGGTAATGGGAAAAACATGTAAGACTACTTTTCTCCCAAACCACTGCTTCAAAAGTTTTCAAATTTCACATATAACATCTTTGGAAGATTGTTTCACATTTTTATTGAAATCAATTCCCTGGGTCCATATTTGGGCTCTCCATGGGAGCCCAAATGTTTAAATTAATGCAGTATGAGGAATATTCTTTAAAAATCTTGTTCTTCAGATCTACCAAACAGAATCTTTTGATATTTGGTATGCAGCATCCTTAGGGGGATGAGATTCAAGTTTGTTTAAGCCAAGTCCCTGGGTTCATATTTAGGCTGAAAATTTGGGAAATCCGGGAAATTTTTTTTTTGTTTTTTATGCGTTTCGGTCAATTTTAAGACAAATTTTTTTTTTTTCTACACTGAAAATTTGGGGTCCGGGTGGGACTTAGTAAATTTTTGGACCGAAATTAGTTTTTTGTTTTTTTATGCGTTTTGGTCAATTTTAAGAAGAAAAAAAAGTTTTAGGCTGAAAATATTTTGTTTGGGACTTCGAAAATTTCCGTAACAAAAATAAAAAAAAAGCTGTTTTTTATGCGTTCATCTCAATTTTGGGACGTAAAAGTGCAGGAACTGAAAATAGAAGAAAAATCCTGTGTGGTCACAATCGCTTCATCTAGTTGGTATATGCTTTCCTTAGGAGGGGCATATGCAGCTTATTCAAGTCAAGTTCCTGGTTTGATATTTAGACTACCATGTCAGGTCAGTGCCCTCAGGAACCCTGGGGCCTCTTGTTTCATCTTACTTTGAGATAATTGGCTGATTTCTGGTATGGGCTTTGTCATGGGTCCCCACAAATTGAGTTTGAGTTTGGTCTTTGTTGGATGATTTTTTGCAGAGTTATTGCATTCTGTCTTTTCATCGTTCCGAAATAAGTTTCCCTGACTTTTTTTTCACCATACATTGAGTCAATTGGCTGATTTCTGATATGGAACTTTGTCATGAGTACCTACAAATCGAATTCGACTTTCTTCCCATCAGATTATTTTTTGTAGAGTTATTGAACTTAGTTTATGATGTGAAAACTCGAGAGAATCAGTTTTCTGAACTTTTCTGTTTCCGGAAGCATATGTGTCGTACTGACACACATCAAGTTTCCTTCGGACAGTTGAATTCTGTTAACTGGTTGAGGATGAGTGTTAGATTATTTCTGGTACTCTGTATTTGTTATTCAGATTTGTTTTATTGCAAATTATTGGAGAGTGCCCACAAGTAATAAAACAAACTTATATAAACAAAATATTGTTTTCATTTGACTGAATATGAAAGATGAGCAAGGAAAATGCTGGGCTTTTGTTCTGGTACCCTTATTTTTAGCTCAACTTTGGCGAAGCCAAATTTGAGCTTTTGTCATGACCCGTCGTCCGTCTGGCCGTCTGTCTGTACATCAACAATTGGATATGGCTTGGGCTAGAGGCCGTATTTATGAACCGATCTTTACAAAACTTCTTGGGTACCTTTGTTATGACCGTGGGACGAGAACAAGTGTTTTTGGGTGCGGTCCAAAATTCAAGATGGCTGCCAGCCACCATTTTGTACCGACGATGCAGAAATCTGTTTTTTGTAC
Source organism: Pictodentalium vernedei (assembly GCA_031216915.1). Taxonomy (NCBI): domain Eukaryota; kingdom Metazoa; phylum Mollusca; class Scaphopoda; order Dentaliida; family Dentaliidae; genus Pictodentalium; species Pictodentalium vernedei. Next base: position 143,881,703 of record CM062296.1, on the reverse strand, counting down.
AGAACTTCCATATGAAAGCTCTGATTTGAATAATTTTTTGTATGAATGTTTAGTACCATGGGATACATCACATATAATACGGGGTTTTTTCTCGTGCTTAAATTATGCAAATTAGACTAACTTTGATGTTTTTTTGTGTTACTTTCAAAACTGTAAGTGCAAATGCCAATACAGCTTGGGTTGGAGGCAGTATTTATGAACCAATCTTTACAAAACTTCTTGGGTACCTTTGTTATCACCGTGGGACGAGAACGAGTGTTTTGGTGTCCGGTCCGAAATTCAAGATGGCCGATGGCAGCCATTTTGTACAAAATTAGGTGCAATCAGATTTTTGCCCAGAACTTCCATATGAAAGCACTGATTTGAATAATTTTTTGTTTGAACGTTTACTACCATGGGATACATCTCATATAATGCGGGTTTTTTTCTCGTGCAGAAATTATGCAAATTAGATGAACTTTGATTTTTTCAGTGCTACCCACACACAGTAGGTACACATGTCAATACGGCTCGGGCTAGAGTCTATATTTATGAATCGATCTTCACGAAACGTCTTGGGTACCTTTGTTATCACCTTGGGATGAGAACAAGTGTTTCTGGGTGTGGTCTAAAATTCAAGATGGCTGCCAGTGGCAATTTTGTACCGAAATTAGGTCTAATCAGTTTTTTGTACACAACTTCTATATGGCTAAGGCTAGAGGCCATATTTATGAACCGATCTTTACGAAACTTCTTGGGTACCTTTGTTATCACTGTGGGATGAGAACGAGTGTTTTTGGGTGTGGTCCGAAATTCAAGATGGCCACCAGCAGCCATTTTGTACCATAATTAGTGCACTCAGTCTTTTGTACAGAACTTCTGTATGAAAGTTCTGATTTGAATAAATTTTTGTATGAATGTTTAGTAACATGGAATACATCACATATAGTACAGGTTTTTTTCTCATGCAGAAATTATGCAAATTAGATGAACTTTGATTTATTCAGCGCTACATGTCAATACGCCTCGGGCAAGAGGCTGTATTTATGAACCGATCTTCACAAAACTTCTTGGGTACCTTTGTTATCACCTTGGGACAAGAACGAGTGTTTCTGGGTGCGGTCCAAAATTCAAGATGGCTGCCAGTGGCCATTTTGTACCAAAATTAGGTCCAATCAGTTTTTTGTCACAACTTCTATACAGCTCGTATTTATGAACTGATCTTCACGAAACTTCTTGGGTACCTTTGTTTTCACCTTGGGACATGAACGAGTGTGTTTTGGGATGCCTTTGTTATCACTGTGCTATGAGAACACCTATTTTGGAGTTCAGTCAGACCCACTCTGGGACTTAAAGATTTCTTTTCTTGTTTAGCATCTGACTGTCACCCACTTTTACAATACTTTACCTATACATTTGTTACAGGCTACGGTCAGTATTTATGTACAGACCGTTACAATACTTTATATGTACTTTTGTTATCAGGTCATTACTCAGATGTTTGTCATTGCTGTGTCACATACTATACATATACATGTCTTAACAAGTTGAGCTACAGTGTCATTGACACTTTCATTTTGAAAGCCCTGATAGTGGCTTCTAGCATTCAACCAGCTATGAAAATTGTGTTTTTAGCTGCGACTAGCAGCTCAGTAAGTGGCAATGTCGGTCGGTCTGCAGGTGTGTCGGTCTGTCTGTGACCAATGAGTTTCAAAACTCAATAACTTTTGAAATACTTCATGGAATGACTTTATATTTGGCATGTAAGTGTATCTTATTGATGTCTAGCCACTGTTCAATGCATGTGTTGTTCCAAATATTTTTCTTGGAGTTATGGCCCATGATGAACTTAGAATTTTGTGAGATTGCACCACCCGTCGCAGCTATGGCGTCGATGTCGCGATTTTTAATTCCTTACTATAAATAACTTTTGTGATAAAAATTCTGTTGTGTTTTCAATGCCAGAATATGTCTGATAATTGTTTGAGGTGATCTCCTGTTTTATCTAACAATCATAGATTTTGGCCTGAAAACCACGAGAGACGGTACGTATCACACAATGTGTTCCGATTCCGTATCATATAGACTCATTCTGATTCCGTATCATATAGATTCAACTTCCGGTAAACACAGCATTATGACAAATAATATTATATGCATTGTTATTGTGCATTAAAATATGAAATTCAACATTTGACCAATTCGAACCCAATTTAAACTGAAAAACGGAAAAACAGGCTTTATGTAACGGGATTGTTAGATAAATGTATTATCATGACCAAATGCATGTCCTGTAATTTGTATCAGATTCTCGGTCATGTTTACAACCGGATCACAACTGGCCCTGATGGGCTCATTGCGATCTGATTGTAAACACAACCTCGAATCTGATAGAAATTACAGGACATGCACATGGTCATGATAATGTATATTTACTCACAATCTATGTACTCATTTCCTCTTTTCTTTTACAGACATTGTCCCCAAAGAAACCTGCCAAAATCAAAGTAGTAAGTATTATATGGTTGGACATTTTGTACTTAAGTGTTTGAGTGCTTGATGCCACTTTCATTGCTCAACTGAAAAGTGCCGAAAGCCTCTTTATTGGCTTTACACACCTTATATTAGCTAGTCGTTGACTCAGCAGTGAAAACTTTTTCTTTCATGTGAATTGTTTTGTTAGGGCACACGGTGGCTCAGAGGTAGTGGTAGACTGTTGGTCTTCTATGCTGGAGGTCCCGAGTTTGATCCCCGTCCGGGACGACCCACGTTGTGTCTTTGGGCAAGACACTTTATCCCGGTTTTACAGGGGAGCACGATGACGCAGTGTACTAAGGCGTACTGCACATTGATGGTGCACATGTCTTCAACTGCTGTAACCCTGCTTGAGCAGAGCTTGAGCAGAGAATGAGGAGGAGCTGACAGTTGCTCGTCGATGCTCAGTGGTTCTCTCCAGGTACTCCGGCTTCCTCCACCCCTAAAACTGTCATGGTCACGATTAGCCATTGTGCATAAGTATGTGACCTTAAGCACCAATAAATAAATAGTAAATAATTGTTTTGTTACACTTTATTGGAGAGTGCCAGTAGGCTATCTCAAATAAATGGTAATAAAACAATTATTTATGAAGAATATCTTGTTTAACTAAGGCTCCACTTATTGGTAGCATGGTATCTTTAATAAAATACTCATGTTACAAAATGACTTTTGAAAAATTATTCTGCACTCCCTTCAGTTAATATGTTCAACATACATGCATCGTTATTTATGTGGTCTGTTATCCATCATCAAAGTGGTGCATTTTTTTCTGAAATATCTTTTTGTCAATCTTTGTTAGCTCACCTGACTGCAAGTCTGTGTGAGCTATCACTTGGCATCCGGCGTCTTGTCGTCAATTTACTTCTGGAAACTTTTCTTCTTCACAACCATTAAGCCAAATTCAAACATATTGCACAGACCATCTATGAAGTGTACTCTTTCTATTTTGTTCAAATGAAGCAGCTGCCATCTTAAGGCTCTGGTTAATGCCCTAAAAGCCTAAAATTCTTTAAATATTTTCTCATGAACCACCAGAGAGAATGCCTTGATATTTGGTATGGAACATCCCTTGGTGTTGAAGATTAAAGTTTGTTCAAGGGAAGTTGGTAGGTCAATATTTGGGCTCTCTGGCATATCCATTTGAGGCTCTGCCCAAAATTTGTATTTCAAGAACCGGTGGGCCGATTTGAGCCAACTGTGGCATGTAGTATAATTGGGTCCCAAGTAATTGATTGCTGCCCGAAAAATGTTTTTTTACAGCCCCCGTGTGAACCGCAGGGTCTAAAAATAAAAAAAGCATATTTGCAAAAATTGAAAAAAAAATTTCTGAAGAACCACTGATCAGAATCTTTTGATAATTGGTATACAGCATCCATAGGGGTTTCAGATACAAGTGTGTTCAAATTAAACCCCTTGGTTCATATTTGGGCTCAATACAGGAGCCCAAATATTTAACTTGGGGCAGTATTGGGAATGATCTTTAAAAATCTTCTTCAGATTCACCAGTCAGATTGCTTTCATATTTGGTATGCAACATCTTTAAGGGGGTGAGATTCAAGTTTGTTCAAATCGGGTCCCTGGGTTAACATTTGGGCCTCCTGTCGTAGTCCAAATTTCAACTTAGTGCAATATGAGAAAATTTCTTTAAAAAATCTTCTCCTGCAGATCCCCCAGTCAGAATGCTTTCACATTTGGTATACAGCATCCTGGTGGTGGAAGGGAAGGGCTCAGACTCCTCAAGTTTGTTCAGGTTAAGTTCCTAGGTTGATATTTGGACTCCCCAAGTTTTGCATTGCTGGAAATCTGGGCATTATTTCTGTGGTAGTATCCCAGTACTAGAAAAAAAAATCTGGCATGGATTCCTCTGTCGTGCTAACTACCTTGTTAGCTATAGATGCTAATTAAATCCTTCTTTAAACAACTATTGTCAGGTGAGCATCACAGGCCACAAGGGGCCTCTTGTTTTTTCAACTGCTCACTGTGTAAATTATGCAGGTGCAGTCGATTCGTTAGGTAAATGGTTTAAGCTGTGTATTCAGTACTGTGATGGAAATTTTATGAAATATATCCTCTAGTAAGGCCTGAAAAAGTTAATCAGTTTCTCAGGCCCTTCAGCATGGTCCTTTTGACTTTCGCATGCTCTCTTTTTATAACCAATGTAAACTTAAAAAAATAAAATTTAAATGGTTTATGTCTGATCTTTTACCCAAGTTTATAAAATTGCTAAATTTGTCCCTTGAGTGCAACAAGGCTTTGCAGTGCTTTAGCATTGCAAAGCCTTGTTGCACGCAAGGGACGAAACACACCATCACTCATACTGTTTTGTAGAATAGGAGGCCTAAAACATAAAGCAAACCAAGACAATGAACTTATGATGGCAAAGAAATATTTACAAAATTAAAAAAATAAAATAAAAAATCGCTCGCCCGCATGCAATATTTCAAAAAATGGCCTGAGAAACAAGATCTACTTTGTGGGTTCTAATTGAAAGTTATATGGGCAGAACTTAATTTTATGAATACACATGTACGTACCAGGATTTCTGTCAAACTCGTCTTGGAGTTTACCTGAAAATGTCGTTAGAGATAAAAACAAAAAAGTGATAAATTGGTTGAGAACTTTCTTCATTTTTGGAACAAAATCGTCTGAACTGCCATGAGTTTTCCAAACTGTACAGGCGTGTATTGATTAGACATTTGTTGCTAATGTCAACAGATCATTTTGTAATCGCATGTTTAAAATGTTTCAGCCAAAGAAAACACCAGTACCTCCAGCCGACACCCAAAATGAGGATGCTCAAGATGCATGGGATTGTATTTCAAGGTACTGAACTTTATCTTTTTTCGTCATTTATTTCTTCTCATTTTTTGCGAAGCATGGTATTATTGTTGCCGCCTTATTATTATTGTGTTATTGATTGCACCTTTAGCAGTAGTATTTTGTAATATTTATCTCTTCTGCAGAAATGACAGAACCATAACGCAGGGTAAATTTATATCCACAATGGACTGATTTCATTGAGGTTCATACTACATAAGGTGTGAATGAAGATATTGTTGGTGTCCTTGTTCCACCGATAGATCGAATGATATGGTTATGTTGTTTTAGGGTTTTTAGCTCACCTGACTTTCAGTCAGGAGAGCTATAGTGATCACTCACCGTCCGTGAACATGGTGTTTGCGTCTTCTCCTCCCAAACCGCCGAACTATGCCCAAATTTTTTTTCCTGTCGCCCCATGGTAACCACAGGAGCTAAAAATAGAAAAAAAAACGCCCATATCTCCAAAACTACACGGCACTGAGAATTCTTATTTGGTGTGAAGCTTCCTTAGGACCAACAGAATGGAATGGTCAAAAAAAATTGGTATTGGTTTTATCATGGGGTACTTTTTTGGGACTGAAAAAGTGCTGAGTCAGCATTTTTTAACACTGTGGGTAATGGGAAAAACAATTAAGACTACTTTTCTCCCAATCCACTGCTCCAAAAGTTTTCAAATTTCACATACAACATCTTTGGAAGATTGTTTCACATGTTTATTGAAATCAATTATCTGGATCCATATTTGGGCTCTCTATGGGAGCCCAAATGTTTAAATTAGTGCAGCATGAGGAATATTCTTTAAAAATCTTCAGATCTACCAATAGGAATCTTTTGATATTTGGTTTGCAGCATCCTTAGGGGGATGAGATTCAAGTTTGTTGAAGCCAAGTCCCTGGGTTCATATTTAGGCTGATGAAAATTTGGGGTCCCGTTCCAGACTTAGAAATTTTGGACCAAAATCCGGAATTTTTTTTTTTTTTGCGTTTTGGTCAATTTTAAGACCAAATTTTTTTTTTTTTTTTTAAACTGAAAATTTGGGCTCTGGGTGGACCAAAATCCGGAATTTTTGGGGGTATTTTTTATGTGTTTCGGTCAATTTTAAGACAAAAAAAAATATTTTTTTTTACACTGAAAATTTGGGGTCTGGGTGGGACTTGGAAATTTTGGACCAAAATGCAGAAATTAGTTTTTTTGTTTTTTATGTGTTTTGGTCAATTTTAAGAATAAAAAAAAATTTTAGGCTGAAAATATTTTGTTTGGGACTTCGAAAATTTCCGAACAAAAATTTTAAAAAATCTGTTTTTATGCATTTATCTCAATTTTGGGACGTAAAAGTGCAGGAACTGAAAATAGAAGGAAAATCCTGTGTATTGTGTGGGCACAGTCGCTTCATCTAGTTGGTATATGCTTTTCTTAGGAGGGGCGTACGCAGCTTATTCAAGTCCCTGGTTTGATATTTAGACTACCATGTCAGGTGAGCGCCCTCAGGTCCCTTGGGGCCTCTTGTTTTAGCTTAATTTGGCAAAGTCAAGATAAGCTATTGCCATCACGCAAGCGGAAGTCTGTCAGTCTGTTCACATTTTCCTTTAGCACAGGCTACACCCTGTAGTTTTTGTCTGATCGTCTCTGAATTTCATATGCAGGTTTGAGGTCCTGTCTAGATGAGAATGTCCTCTTTTGGTCATGATCAAAATCTTTAACACAGTGTACAGGTCATATTATGTAGGGATTTCATTGAAACTTAGAAGAATGACTCTGTATAATGTCTAGATGAGAATGACCCCTTTTGGTAGCGATCGGTCAACTATGACGGCTACAGGGGCCCGAAGCCCGAAAACCTTTAGCACAGTCTACAGGTCGTATTTATGAAGGGATTTCATTGTAACTTGGTAGGATTACTCCAGATAATGTCTAGATGAGAACGTCCCCTTTTGGTTGCGATCATTCAGCCGTGACACTGACAGCTGCCCAAGCCAAAAACCCGAAAACCTTTAGCACAGTCTACAGGTCATATTATGAAGGGATTTCTTTGTAACCTGGTAGAATGACTCTATAATGTCTAGAAGAGATCGTCCCCTTTTGGTCATTATCTGTCAACCGTGATGGCTGCCCAAGCCAGAAACCCCAAAACTTTTAGCACAGTCTACAGATCCTATTTAATGTGGAGGGATTTCAATATAACTTGGTAGGATGACTCTGGATGATGTCTAGATGAGAACTTCCCCATTTGGTCGCGATCTGTCAACTGTGATGACTGCCTGATCCCAAAACCCTAAAACCTTTAGCACAGTCTACAGGTCAAATTTATGGAGGGATTTCATTGTAACTTGGTAGGTTGACTCCATATAATGTCTAGATGAGAACGTCTCCTTTTGTTCACGACTGGTCAACTGTGACGACTTCAGGGGACTAAAGCACGAAAACCTTTAGCACAGTCTACAGGTCATATTTATGAAGGGATTTCATTGTAACTGGGTAGGATGACTCCAGATCATGTCTAGATGAGAACGTCCCCTTTTGGTCATGATTGTTCAACTGTGATGGCTGCCCGAGCCCAAAGCCTTTAACACAGACTACAGATCGTATTTATGAAGGGATTCCATTGTAACTGTAGGATGATTCAGTACAATGTCTAGATGAGGAAGTCCTCTTTTGGTTGCGATGGGTTAACCGTAATGGCTGCACAAGCCCAAAGCCCAAAAACCTTTAGCACAGTCTACAGGCCATATTTATAAAGTGATTTCATCATAACTTGATAGGATGACTCGTTTTGGAATAATTTCACTGTAACTTGGTAAATTTGGTTGACAAACATTAACTGTAAGGGCCGCATTGACCCACCCCTCAATTCTTCAGTACAGTCTACACCTCAAATTATTTTTATTGAAAACATAGCATACAGGGAACAGAAATTAACATATTCCCAATTATCACAATTCTTGTCTTATTTCATAATCCTTTCATAAATATTCAACATTAACATTTTCATCAAACACAACACACAGTCAAGTTAAGCTGCAGTGTCCTTGACACTTTTATTCTTGTTTCATTTTAGGGGATCACCAGATAAATATGAATTGGCAAGACAGAATGAATATTCCACAGAAGTCCACGATATCTTGTCATCAAAACATTTCAATGGTCAACATGTAAGCATTACTTGACAAATATGTTAGAAATGCTAGGACATCATTACAATCCTGATTCTACAGAAGCCAGTATTCCATGTTAATTCAGAGATATGGATCCCTGTGGGAACCCTAGGAAGTTGCGTCATGCATAGCACATGAATGCAAAACCATTATATCATTGTCTTCATTCATAAAAAAAAATTAATCCACAGAAACAGAAAGATTGTAAAAATATATGCAAACTAGTGAAGAAAAAAAAGGAGGAATATTGTAAGATAAAATGGTTATTAACTGGTTGTGTGCTATTTATTTATTGGTCACATATTTCTGCACAATGACTAATCATGACCACAACAGTTTTACAGGTGAAGGAAGCCATAGTACCCGGAGAGAACCACCGAGCAATGGCGAGCAACTGTCAGCACCCCCAACATACTAACTTCACACAAGCAGGGTTAGCATTGGTTTAGGACAAGTGCACTATCAACATGCAGTTCGCCTTAGTACACAAGTGCCACCATGCCCCCACGTGGGCAATGGGGTGTGATGTGTCTTGCCCAAGGACTCAACGAAGTATTCAAACCGAGGACCTCTCGGCTTGCAGCCTGCACCTCTACCTACTGAGCCATCGCACCCCCAACTGAGCTGTAGCAAACCTGGTTGAGTGCTAGAAGCCATTATCAGGGCTTTCCAAAAAATGAGGGCACCAGATCAAAAGCCAACATTTTCTTGTCTCATGTTTCATATTCATTCAAGCGCATATAAGATTTTCTTTATATAAATTTGTTCTATTACCAATTACTGGAGAGTGCCTGTGGGCACTCTCAAATAATTTGTAATAAAACAAATTTTGAATAACAAATTCAGACCAAAAATAATCTAGCCCTAAACCAGTTAACAAGTGTGTTTCCACGATTATGTATTGAAGTCTTAACCTCCCCTCTGGGTCATATATCGACTTGTCCTGGTGGACTTATTAATATATGCCCAGAGACAAAGTCTCAACTTCAAAACACCATTTCAGAGAAACCCACATGGTGGTAATACCTATGAGGAAATACTAAGCTGGATTAAGAATTAAAATCTTCAGAATTGACCTTTTTTATACGCCCATTTTAAAAATGGTTGTATAATGTAATCTGTCTGTCTGTCCTTGAATTGAACATTTTTGGTTTCCGACCGACAACTCCAGTTTGGATTATGTCATTTCAACCAAAGTTGGTATGTGTATTACCCAGTTAGTAAAACAGGACAATTTCGAATATGGATTCCGTCCAATTATTTCTACATGAGTTATGACCCTTTTTTGACTTAGGTTAATATTTTTGGTTTCCGACCAATACCTCCAATTTGGATCATTTGATCTCGACCAAAGTTGGTGTGGGTATTTTCCAGCTAATAATACCGACCAAGTTTGAATATGGGTTCCGTCCAATTCTTTTTTTATGAGTTATGGTCCTTTTTTTTTTAGACTTGCAATTTTGTCAGTATTGTTAGCATGTTCATTTTGATTGATGATTAGGGGTATATCAGATATTCTGTATAAGCTAAAATTTTAGTATTTTTGGTAATTCAATTCAAAATGGCTAACAAGCATATTTAGCCAGGCCTGTCGGTTCTCTTTATCATTATAGAAGACTTCTATTGTGAGTAACATCAAAACATCTTATGATACTTTTGAGTTTGTGGAATATGCAGTTTGTTGATAAATTTAACATTGTTTTATTTTCCATTTTCAGTCACCAGATAAATATACTTGCAGTGAACTTATTGTTAAATTATGTTGTGTTACTGAAGTCAAAAAGGGACGGAAGGTAAGCTTCATATATATCTTTAACTAAGTAAGCTAGATATAAAGCAGAATAAAAGTAAAAAATCCTTTCTGTTCAAGCCATATAGAATGAGTGTATAAAGAGCTGAAAATCCATTGTATGTTGCAACGGCGATTATGTTTATTTCATGTTAATTCATCTGCATTGGAGTGTAATACTTGATTTGTTCGTGGAGGTCCAAAAGCAAATCATCTTGCTGGTTGAAGTGTATATATATGGGTGTGTCATGTTTGTGGTTGCTGTCACAAATATGTTTATTATACCCCCCGCAAACAAAGTTTGGGGTGGGTATATAGGAATCACCCTGTCCGTCTGTCTGTCCATCCTTATAAGCGCAACTCCTCCTAAACCTTTTGAAGAATTTTCATGAAACTTTACCCAATGGAACACCTCCATATAAAGATGTGCACGAAGCAATATAATTCCGTTCTGACATTTCCAAGGGGAGATAATCTAACATATACATTTCAGGCACGGGGGGTATCACTTTGTGAGCTTGCTCACAGTACCTCTAGTTTAAATAGATGTGATATCAATCCTGAAAGTGTACATGTGTTTACCTGTACACGAGGGAAGATAGGTAATATATTGTGGCTTATACACTCTTAAATATACCTTGTAGTGTTAATGTAAGCACTTCTGTTTTGAGGTTACAGACTTACATTTGCTGGCTGGTTTTCTGAGAGATCTCACAGAGACCTGTGCTGCTGTCTGTGTGAAGTTCACTTAAATGCATAACAGGTATGGAGTGTGCCATCTCACAATTTCTATGTCGTATATATACAGACGAGAAAATCAACTCACTAGGAGTTCGAGAGGACTCTTAAGATTTGTCAGTACACATTATAGTATATAAGACCTCACTAATCTACTCAGTTGATTTTCTTGTTGGCTCACCTGAGCGAAGTTCAATGGCAGCTAAAGTGATCACTTTCTGTCTGACATCCATCCGTTATCTGTCCTTCCATCGTTCATCCATCTGGCATGAACTTTACATTTTCGACTTCTCATAAACCACTGGGACGAATTGAAACAAATTTAATATGCATGTTCGTTGTCATATGTCAGTTCAAGTTTATTCAAATAAAGGGAGCACCACAAGTGGCATAAATCTGTTGGCACCCCACAGTTTTTTTTTCAAAATTAAAAAAAAATTCTCCTGTACAACCAATCAGAATCTTTTGATACTTGGTATACAACATCCTTAGAGGGGTCAGATTCAGAATTGTTCAAAACAAGACCCTGGGTTCATATTTGTGCTCCCTATGGGAACCCAAATTTTAGCTCTCTGCAATATGACAAAATTTTCTTTAAAAATCTTCAGATCCACCAGTCAGAATCTTTTGATCATTGGTGTAGATTCATTAGGAGGTCAAATTCAATTTTGAAATCAAATCCCTGGGGCCATATTTGGGCTCCTTATTGGAACTTGAAATTTAGCATAGTGCAATTTGAGGAATATTATTTTAAAATCCTCCTCTTCAGATCTACTTGTCAAAATCTCTTGGTATTTGGTATGCTGCATCCTCAGGGAGGTCAGTTTGAAGTTTGTTCAAATCAAGTCCCTGAGTTGATTTTTGGCCACCCTCTGGGAGCCTGAATTTTAACTTTGTGTAATATGAGGACTATTCTTTAAAATTCTTCTTCAGATTCATCAGTCGGAATCTTTTGATATTGGGCATGCAGCATCCTAAGTTGGGGGAGATTCAGGTTTGTTCGGATCAAATTCCTGGGGTGATATTTGGAGCCCCAGGCCTGTAAATTTGAGGCGAATGACCATTAATTAATTAGGTACCTAAAATGAAAAACACACAAAAGAAAATGGATCATGCCAAATTATTGACGGGTCATACATAATGTTTGCCACATTGAATGATCTAGTTTGCGCACATTAGCTTTATATGGATGCCATACTCTTCTGCAGCATGCTAGCCCATGCCAAGATTAGGCTATAATTGCAACTAATTTGTCTGAATTGCTGCAACACTGCCTCATTATTGTTCCTAAGGATTCATCTTTATTCATCACGATATTGTTCCATAGGATCAAGAACTTGGCTATGACACAACATTTCATATATCAGCTTAGTTGAAATACATGTATATTTAGGTTACCTAACGGGTTACCTGCATCAAGTACAGGGAAACGAACGATATGTTACCAAAGATAATATCAGGTGAATGATAAATGTGTTACTCAAAATTTTGAAAACAGCCCTGGACTCCCTTGTAACTTAGCGCAATATGAGGAATATTCTGTAAAAATCTTCTTTTTCAGATCTACCAGTTAAAATCTTTTGAAATATGATATGCATTATCCATAGCAAGTTCAAATTCAATTTTAATCAAATTAAGTCCCTGGGGTCATATTTGAGCTCACCAAATTTTCACCTGCAGTATGAGGAATATTCTTTAAAAACCTTTTTTGCTCATATCTACCAGTCAGAATCTTCTGATATTTAGTTTGCAGTCTCCTCAGTGGGGTCAGATTCCAGTTTGTTTAAATCAAGTCCCTGGATTTATATTTGGAATTCTTATGGCAACCTAAATTTTAATTCAGTGCAGTATGAGGAAATTCCTTTGAAAACTTAGTGCAGCATGAGGAATATTCTTGAAAGATCTTATTCTTCAGATCCACCAGGCAGATTGTTTTAATATTTAGTATATAGCATTACTATAACTCCTAGATTACTGTTTGATCAAAGTTATGCTTGACTGATTGTGGTAGACACCACAGGGAGTTGAAATTTTATCCTTGAGACTTTAATTATCCTGATGTTCAAACGTCATTGGGAATTCAGTTTCTACAACGTTTTTCAAAATGCGACGTCAAACGTCAGAAAGTACAAATAAGATATTTTTCACATTTGTGATTTACTGGTTGAGGCAAGATTATTTTTGGTGGTCTGAATTTGTTCAAAACTTGTTTTATTACAAATTATTGGAAAGTGCCCAGAGGCACTCCCCAATAATTTGTAATAAAACCAATTTATATAAACAAAATATTATTTGTGTTTGACTGAATATGAAATATTAGCAAAGTGTTTGCTTTTGCTCTGGTATCCTCATTTTTTGGAAAGCCCTGATAGTGGTTTCTAGCACTCAACTGTTTAAGAAGTCTTGACAGCAGTATTATATTAATATTTAAGCAGCAATAACATTTGGCTCAACAGTTGTCACCGAGCACTATTCGGGAGAAAATAGGAATTGTGGTTAAAACTTTTAAAAATCGAAAAATAATAAGAAAACAAATGACCACAAAGTATCAACGCTCTATTTGATTTCGGACGTCATAAGACGTACAGAAGTATCAAAGGGTTAACACAGAACCCAATGTAGAATTGATTATTTCTTCAAATGAGCTGTGCCAACGAATAACAGAGCTGATAAACCTTAATTAGATGTAAATGTGAGTACATAAGAGATTAACTTTTGTTCAAATGGGGTTCCACGATACCACTTGGTTTTATTTTTTATTTGCCAATAATGCTGCAAATGAGGATGGGAGGACAAGTGCTTTCCACTTAGAATTCCCTCCTCTCCCCCTTGAGGCCTGGAGGGTGGCTTAGGAGGGCTTTTGTAGGTCTTGTGGTCTTTTTTGGGGGGTGGGGTGGGGGAGCTTAGAACAAGATTTACAGGATTTTGAGTGATTTTATGCAAAAAAAATCCTTTCCGTCAGTTGATGTAGGGACTTAGAGGGGATGAACTTGGTGATTTTTTTTTATTTTCTCTTCAGAATGAGTTTTAATGGGTTTGAGTCACTTTACTCGAGAAAAAACAATTCACCCAACAGGCCCTTCTCCTTCTGCCCCCACTCCCCTAGCTAAATTAACATGTAATGCCGAATGTGACCTTAAATCCTTCTTTAAACAGTGTTATCAGGTGAGCGATTAAGGCCCCCTGGGGGCCTCTTGGTTACATAAAAAAAAATTATGTAAGAATCTGATTTGATCCTAGCAAATGGTTCTCACAAGGAAAACAGTGAGAATTAATTTTGATTCTCACAAAATGTTCTTTTGATTCTTCTCCTAGATTCTGAAAGTGTCCTTGAAGGCCTGGAGAATTTTTATTTTTTGCTCCCTCATAAAAAGGTAACAATACCCTGACTTGGCAGTTGTGACGAGTGAGGTCTTGGCAGCCTATACAGCCTATACAGGCATCCAAGACTTAACTAGAATCCACGGTACTGAAACTTCCACCTTGATAACCTGCACATTTGAATATATTTTACATCTAAGACCAGAAAACTCATCAAACTTGGAACTAGGCCCTTACAGGTAAAACTTGAATAATTATATAAATATGAGGTTTGTGGTTTACTGTGGAATATGTGCCTGTTCAGTCTCATTGCTCTGACAAGAGTAGAACAGTACTCCCAAATTCTAAATTATATAAGAAATGAATTGATTCTCAAAGCAGGAGTCTGCAACAATTGGTTTTGATTCTCACGACTCTGTGACAAATTTTTTGACTTGACAAGACAGATACATTTTAGTGATTGGTTACATTTGAGCAAGTGATTGGTTACATTTGAGCAAGTGATATTAAATATTTAACCCTTTACCTAACAAATTGGCTGCATCTGTAGTTTACAAATTTAGCGGTTGAAGAAAATATATTTTTCAAAAACTTTCAGTAAAACCATATGTGAGCCCCTCATTGGAATGAGCTCACCGAGTTTGTTCCAATAAGAGGTCACATGATGTGATTTTGTTGAAAAATTTTTTTATTTTAAAAAACAATAATTGAGGACTTAAAAAGTTTTAAAAATCTGTTTCTCAGGCCCTCCTGCATGGTCCTTTTGGCTACCGCATGCTCTCTTTTTATAACCAATGCAGACTTAAAAAAAGAAAATTAAATGGTTTATGTCTATTTTATCCAAGTTAATAAAATTGATAAATTTGTCCCTTGATTGCAACAAGGCTTTGCAATTTTTTAGCATTGCAAAGCCTTCACCAAGAACATGAAGTTTTGATGGCAAAGAAATAATTACAAAAAATAACAAAAAAAACACCCGCCTGCATGCAATTTTACAAAATTGCAAGCAGGTTATGAGGCCTGAAATAATAAATCATTTTAGCGTGTGTATTGGGTAAAGGGTTAAAATGCACACACTGAAAAAGAAGGATAGGAAGATATTCAGTTGAAAAACCACAAACAAACCTGATTTTATGCAAATTTCTGAGAGAATTTGCAGGTTAAAAATTAAAGACCCAGAATGTGTTCACAAATTTTGTGATCTGTAAAGATTTGGTTGATTTGTTGATGAACAATACAAGTTGCAGTTAACCCATTTTTAGCTCATCTTGACAAAGTCAAGCTGAGCTAATCTCATCGCTCTCCGTCCGTCGTTCGTCAACACCATGTTTTGGTCTTCTCCTCCAAAGCCACTGGGCCAATTCAAGTGAAAGTTTGTGTGAGTGATGGTCCCAAAGGGGCATTTCATTTTTGTTCAACTCAGCATGCCCAGCCCCATAGGGAGGGAGTGGGGGAAAATGCTCCAAAATATTTTTAAAATCTTCTCAAGAACCAGTGTGTACAATGACTTGATATTTGCTATGGAGCTTCCATATGAGGTGTAGAATCAAGTTTGTTCAAACAAAGTTCGTGAAGTAATATTTGGCTTTGTAACAGGAGGGGGTAAGATTTTTGGCCCCGCCCAAAATTTCTATTTTCTGAACCGATGGTCTGGAATGAACCAAATTTGCTTTGTGGTAGTATTGGGTCATAAATACTTGACCCATGCAAAAAAAAAAAATTCCCTCATCCCCATGGGAACCCTGGGAGCTAAAAATAGAAATATTTTCAAACGCCCATATTTCCCAAACCCCACGGAACAGAGAGCTTTTATTTGGTATGAAGTATCTTTATGACCAGTAGAATTGAATGGTAAAAAAAATTGTCATCGGTTATGTTAGGGTGTTCTGTAATGGGCATCGAAAAAATGCTGAGTCAGCATATTTGCAAAAATTCTTAAAAATCTTTTCTCCAGAACCAATCATCAGAATCTTTTGATATTTGGTATACAGCATTCATAGGGGGGGGGAGGGGGGGGGGGGGTGGTCAGATAAAAGTTTGTTGAAATAAATCTCATTGGTTCATATTTGGGCTCTATACAGGAGCCTGAAGTTTTAACATAAGGTAATATGGGAAATATTCTTTAAAAATCTTCTTCTTCAGAACCACCAGTCAGAATCTTTTAATATTTGGTATACATCATTGTTATGAGGGTCAGATTCTAGATTGTTCAAACCAAGTCCCTAGGTTAATATTTGGGCTTCCTACGAAAGCCCAAATTTTATCTTTGTTCAATGTGGAGGGTAATTTAAAAAAATCATCTTCTTCAGATCCATCAGTCAGAATGCTTTGATATTTGGTATGCAACATCTCTATGGGGGTCAGATTCAAGTTTGTTCAAATCAGATCCCTAGGTATATATTTGGGCTCACTATGGTAGCCCAAATTTTTACTTAGTGCAATATGAGGAAATTTCTTTAAAAATCTTCTTCAGATCCACCAGTCGGAATGCTTTTATTTTTGGTATACAACATCTCTAGGGGGGGGGGGGGGGGGGAGCAGATTCCAGGTTGTTCAATTCGAGTGCTTAGGTTAATATTTGGGCTCCATATGGGAACATGAAATTTAACTTAGTACAATATGAGGGAATTTCTTCAAAAATCATCAGATTCAGATTCACTTGTCAGAATGCTTTCACATTAGGTATACAACATCTCTAGGGGGGTCAGATTCAAGTTTGTTCAAATCGGATCCACAGGTTAATGTTTGGGCTCGCTATGGTAGCCCAAATTTGAACTTAGTGCAATTCGAAGAAATTTCTTTACAATTTCTCTTCTTCAGATCCAACAGTCAGAATGCTTTCATATTCGGTACACAACATCTCTAGGGAAGTCAGATTTAACTGTGTTCAAATCAAGAGCCTGGGTTAATATTTGGGCTCTCTATGGGAGCCAGAATTGGCCATTTTGCTGAAGAATTAAAAATTTTGTATTCAGTACCCTCTAGAGGTACTAAGATTAATCCACATAGGTTGTATCAAGGGGCTTCATAGGGGAGCTCTACATTTTACTTATGATCAACTGAAGAAAAGGCATGATGCCCAGATTATTTTTGTCACTCCTGAGGGACTCAAGGATTGACAGTGTAGCCTATGGAGATGGCTTGCTTAATGTAGACTCATTCTTGGACTCTGTTTAAATTGTGTTCTGTACAAGATGAGCGCTTCAGGCCCTGTGGGGCCTCTTGTTATTTTGCTGTTTGATACATAGTTTGTCATATTTTCTTTCTTTCAGGGTTTAATTTCAATTGACAGAATTGGTTCAAATCAGCCTGTTATAGAGTATACTGGGAAGGTTATGCTGAGAGAACAATTTGATAAAGAATCACATTTTTTCAAACAGTATGTATTCAAAGATTTTCATAATGGACTAAATTGTTTCTCCCAACTTGATCCTCAGGAGTAAATTTGGCATAACAAGAATGAATGAATGAATGAAACTTTATGCATGAACAGGTTCATTTTTTAGCTCATCTTGACAAAGTCAAGCTCAGTTAATCTCATCGCTCCCTGTCTGTCGTCCGTCAACACCATGTTTTGGTCTTCTCCAAAGCCACTGGGGCAATTCAAGTGAAAACTGGTGTGAGTGATGGTCCTGAAGGGGCATTGCATTTTTGTTCAACTCAGCATGCCAAGCCCCATAGGGAGGGAGTGGGGGAAAATGCTCCAAAATATTTTTAAAATCCTTTTCTCACGAACCAGTGTGTACAATGACTTGATATTTGCTATGGAGCTTCCTTTTGAGGTGAAGAATCAAGTTTGTTCAAACGAAGTTCGTTAAGCAATATTTGGCTTTGTAATGGGAGGGGTAAGATTTTTGGCGCCGCCCAAAATTTCTATTTTCTGAACCAATAGTCCGGTTTGAACCAAATTTGTTGTGTGGTATTATTGGGTCATAAGTACTTGACCCATGCAAAAAAAAAAATTTCCGTATCCCCATGGAAACCCTGGGAGCTAAAAAATGCCCATATGCCCACATTTCCCAACCCACACTGAACAGAGAGCTGTTATTTGGTATGAAGTACCCTTAGGACCAGTAGAATTGAATGGTAAAAAAAATTGCCATTGGTTATGTTAGGGTGTTCTGTTATTTATTTATTTATTGGTGTTTAAGGTCACATACTTATGCACAATAGCTAATCATGACTGTGACAGTTTTACGGGTGGAGGAAGCCAGAGTACCCGGAGAGAACCACAGAGCAACGACGAGCAGCTGCCAGCTCCCCAACATCGTAACTCCGCACTGCAGCACAGGCAGGGTTAGATTGGTTGAAGACATGCGCACCATCGACGTACAGTATGCCTTAGGACATGGCGTCATCGTGCCCCCATGTGGACAATCAGGGTTAAGTGCCTTGCCCAAGGACACAATGCGGTAGTCAGGGTGTTCTGTAATGGGCATCGAAAAAAATGTTGAGTCAGCACATTTGCAAAAATTTTAAAAAATCTTTTCTCCAGAACTAATCATCAGAATCTTTTGATATTCGGTATACAGCATTCATGGGAGGGGGGGGGGGGGGGGGGGGGCAGATACAAGTTTGTTAAAATAAAGCCCATTGGTTCATATTTGGGCTCATTACAGGAGCCCAAATTTTTAACATAGGGTAATATGGGGAATATTCTTTGAAAATCTTCTTCAGAACCACCAGTCAGACTCTTTTAATGTTTGGTATACATCATTGTTATGAGGGTCAGATTCAAGATTGTTTAAACCAAGTCCCTAGGTTAATATTTGGTTTTCCTATGGAAGCCTAAATTTTAACTTTGTTCAGTATGGGGGATAATTTTTAAAAATCTTCTTCAGATCCACCAGTTAGAATGCTTTCATATTTGGTATGCAACATCTCTAGGGGGATCATATTCACGTTTGTTCAATTCAGATCCCTAGGTATATATTTGGGCTCGCTATGGTAGCCCAAATTTTCACTTAATGTGATATGAGGAAATTTCTTTAAAAATCTTCTTCTTCAGATCCACCAGTTGGATTGCGTTCATATTTGGTATACAACATCTCTTGGGGGGGGGGGGGGGGGGGGGAAGGGGGGTGGTTCAGATTCAAGTTTGTTCAATTAGAGTGCCTGGGTTAATATTGGGGCTCCATATGGGAACATGAAATTTAACTTACTACAATGTGAGGGAATTTCTTCCAAAATCATCTTCAGATAATCCTTTCATATTTTGTTTACAACATATCTAGGGGAGTCAGATTCAAGTTTGTTCAAATTGGTTCCCTGGGTTAATATTTGAGCTCCCTATGGTAGCCTGAATTTTAACTTAGTGCAATTTGAGGAAATTTCTATAAAAGTCTTCTTCAGAATCCACCAGTCAGAATGCTTTCATATTTGGATTACAACATCTCCGGGGTGTCAGATTCAAGTTTGTTCAAATCGGGTCCATAGGTTAATATTTAGGCTCGCTATGGTAGTTCAAATTTTAACTTGGTTCAATATTAAGAAATTTCTTTAAAATATTTCTTCTTCAGATCCAACAGTCAGAATGCTTTCATGTTTGGTATATAACATCTCTAGGGAGGTCAGATTCAACTTTGTTCGAATCGAGAGCCTGGGTTAATATTTGGGCTCCCTATGGGAACCGGAATTGGCCATGTAACTGAAGAGTTAGAAATTTTGTATTCAGTACCCTCTAGAGGTGTGTAACTAAGATTAATCCAAATAGGTTGTATCAGGGGCTCGAGGATTGACAATGTATCCTATGGATTACTTAATGTAGACTCATTCTTGGACTTTGATTATATCGTGTTCTATTCAAGGTGAGCGCTTCAGGCCCTGTGGGGCCTCTTGTTTTGTATAAATCCTTATATCCTGGCACCTGAGACAGAATATTTTAGGTAATGTCGATTGCTGACAACTGTGATCAACAAACTGCTTCACTACACACCGTAACCTCTTGTTATATTTCAGATGATGGTTAAATGGGACAACACAAACTATGGCCCAACAACATACTTCCAAGTTGCTGTTGGCAAGCGATAATTATTTCTAGTGCTGTGGCTCAACTCGTGTCATTTGTTGCATTATCAGAGCTCTTAAGTGGGGGTATACATGGGGAGCAACCCCATAATGATTGTTATATTGACGTTAACGTTGGGTACATCTTAATTGAGTTAAAGTTGGTAAGTTGAAGAGAGCCATGTAGGGGACAGCATGCCTCATCAGCAAAAATCCTTGAATAAGGCTCGAGCTAGATATTGTGTTTTCACAGTTAGAGTTCTTTTTTCAATATGCATTTATGCTATAACTTATCTTGAAATATCCTTTTTCAGGTTGAGTCCATTTGTATTTTTTTATTCAAATTTCGAGAACCTTGATTTATGTATAGATTCTTCAACATATGGCAGTGATGCAAGATTTGTGAGGCGATCGTGTGCTCCAACAGCTGAGGTAATTTTATCAAATTTTATATTGACAGTAAAACTTGACAGATCTGCAAGGATAAAACAAAATTTGAATTCTAACATTACCTGTAGATGTTTTCTTTTCAAGTGATAGGTTACAGTACTACCACAGTAAAAGGGAAATCATTGCTTCTATTTAATTCTACTGAAGTCCAGTATTTTTAGTCGAGTTGTGACGAAGTCAAACTCGTCTTATAGTTTGGTGAATGGCGGGCGGGCGGGTGGGCGGGCGAGCGGGCGTAAACAATTGGTTTCCGGATGATAACTTGATAGTGGTTCAACTCACATTCATTAAACTTCATACATAGGTTGGTCTTGGTGGGAGGAAGAACCCTATTGATTTTGGACATGCTACGTCGAAGGTCAAGGTCACAGTGACCTTGAACATAGTAAATCTTAAACAATTGGTTTCCGGATGATAACTTGATAATGGTTCAACTCACATTCATGAAACTTCATAGGTAGATTGGCCTTGGTGAGGGGAAGAACCCTATTGATTTTGGACTCGCTACGTCAAAGGTCAAGGTCACAGTGACCTTTAACATAGTATATCGCAACAATTGGTTTCCGGATGATAACTTGATAGTGGTTCAACCTAGAGTCATGAAACTTCATAGGTGTGTTGGACTTGGTGCGAGGAAGAACCCTATTGATCTTGGACTCACCAGGTCAAAGGTCAAGGTCACAGTGACCTTGAAAATAGTATATCGCAACAATTGGTTTCCGGATGATAACTTGATATTGGTTCAACCTAGAGTCATGAAACTTTATAGGTGTGTTGGCCTTGGTGCGAGGAAGAACCCTATTGATCTTGGACTCACCAGGTCAAAGGTCAAGGTCACAGTGACCTTGAACATAGTATATCGCAACAATTGGTTTCCGGATGATAACTTGATAGTGGTTCAACCTAGAGTCATGAAACTTCATAGGTATGTTGGCCTTGGTGCGAGGAAGAACCCTATTGATCTTGGACTCACCAGGTCAAAGGTCAAGGTCACAGTGACCTTGAACATAGTATATCGCAACAATTGGTTTCCGGATGATAACTTGATAGTGGTTCAACCTAGAGCCATGAAACTTTACAGGCGTGTTGGCCTTGGTGCGAGGAAGAACCCTATTGATGTTGGACTCACCAGGTCAAAGGTCAAGGTCACAGTGACCTTGAACATAGCATATCGCAACAATTGGTTTCCGGATGAGAACTTGATAGTGGTTCAACCTAGAGTCATGAAACTTCATAGGTGTGTTGGCCTTGGTGCGAGGAAGAACCCTATTGACCTTGGACTCGCCAGGTCAAAGGTCAAGGTCACAACTCGACATTGGATCTGTGATCCTGAGCGGCATTTTTTTACATACTTCTACCTCTGCGTTCATATAGTTCATTAAAAATGCACGGAAGGCCTTGAGTTAAAGAATTAATGCTGAAATTCCAGGCCCTTGAAAGTACTTTAAAATCTGACTTCTTTGAGAAAGCCCTTGAAAAATACATTTAAGAACTGCATTGTTCATTTTTCTCAACATCTGTACATACAAGCTGTGAAATTTGTGTTTATATGTTTAAAATTGTCAAATTGATATGATTCATTTATCTAACAATAAGTGTGTCTAATTTAAGGCTGTCACGATTATGAATTTTCATAATCGATTATTTTGTCATAAAAATCGATGGTTATTAGATTATTTATGGTTAATATTTCTGTCTCGTTTCCTAGAACTTCGTCTATGAAATAACTTGGGAGGCATTAAAAATTAAAATATCCTAATCGTAAATGAAGCAAACGAACACCAAACCTTGAAAAATTTGACAAAACAGAATCTACATCGCATAGATTCAAACTTCAGATCATAGAAAAATGCATACTAAGCTCACTAATGGCCCCATCCGTGCTCAATGTGTAATGATTATGAATTTAGCCTCAGGGAATGTCAAGTCAACAAAGCTTTACACATGGAAATGAAACTGCCAGTTGCGGTACGACGGAGAACAAAATAAATCATCATACTTTAAAAATAAATAACATGGCATTTCGAAGTTTTTCCCTCTTTACTTTCCGTATGTTAAAATTGCTTATCAAGTATCAAATTGATAAAAACAAAAACAACTCAACACTCGACGAAGATCAAAGACATGCAATCGACAGCATGCTTTTGATACTCGGCAGAAGAATACAACCTCGTAACAACTTGATGTTTTTTGGCAGGTCACATGACTCACTTCAAAGGAATGAGAAGTATTGGGAACTGAGTGATCACATATACGATGATGACTGGGTTTCGGCTAACTTTAACTCAAGTGGTGCCGCGACTTGAAGCTATATATTGGTTTTATGTTTTAACCCCGTTCACACACACATTTGTTGTCAAAATAGGTCCTTTATGTGAAACAATAGCTTGTGAATCAATATTTCCCCTGTGTTTAACAAAAAGGTATGACAGCACATGTCCAGTCAAATAATCGATCATTGAAAAAAATCGTCGATTATGACCTCAATCGACGGGTGATCGATTTTTCGATCATTTGTGACAGCCTTAGTCTAATTACCCAAGTACATTGTTTTGCAACGGGCCCTGATAAAAATTCTGTGTCCTGGTACTGCAGTATACAAACACATGCTTAAATTAACTATGATTTGCTTACATTATTATCCTTGGGGATCTAGCAATGGGGTCCATCTGTTCGCCTGTCAGGCCATTCATAACAACTTTAAACCTCTGTATCTCGGTCGGTGCTTGTTAGATTTGATTGATCTTTGCTATACTGATGGACCATCATAGGGGAAAGGATAGTCACAAGTAACTGGTTTTGTCCAGTCAATTTTTCTCGAGTTATCGGCCATTTTCAACTTTTTCGACTCATAAAATAAAAATTTTTATGGTATCGCTGAACTAAATATTTGAATTGGAGTTTCCCACCTTGAAATGTTGCACTCAGAAATGCTGCAATCTCTAAAAATAAACAGCCTTGGGAAAATATATTGTTTCAGTAAACATTTGAAACATTCTATTGACATCTTGCATTATTGTTGAATGAATATTCCTGATAAAAAATAGGGTGATTTGATGACTTTTGGACTTAATAAATACAATTTACTTTGTGTGTTTTTGTAGGGAATTCCCTGAAAAATATGTGCACATGACCGGTACTTCCCTTTTGTGTCATTTTTTCTCTCTTATTTGTTGCATGACCCCCTCTCCCCACTCCCCCCTCCCTCCCCCCCTTCCTCCCCCCCTCCCCCCCCCCCCCCCCCTTTCCAGTTTTGGGGTCAGAAAAAGTTGGTTATACTTGACAAAGATATTAGAATGCCAAAATTAAAGTGATGCGATCATTTTTTTTTTTTTGCCTGAATGTTATAATGGTGGCCTCTAAGAAAATATTTAGTTCTGTGATACCTATATGGCTTCTTGATGATAACTTTAGTAGTGTATTTCAGATTTGAATGATCTTTGGTATCCTGATGGTCCACCATGGCATGAAGGTTATCCACAAGGTTTTGTTCAATCATTTTTCCTAGAGTTATGGTCCTTTTTTGACTTGGAAAATTCCAGTTTTTCTGGTTTCTGGATGATAACTTTGGTATTGTACGTCAGATATTGCTGATAGAACTACAGATAAAAGCCAAAACCCTAATTTCTCCCCTTTTCAGTGAACCACTTCACGGCGGGGGATACTGGTGGTGTTGCATTTTGTTAATTATAGAACATTACATGCTTTCAAAAGGAGTTTGCGAGATGCTGAATATTTCTCTATATGAAAGGTTAAAAAAAAAGTTTCTCAAATTCTGAAATAATTCTTTTTATGTTTTGATATCTAGCATTAGAAGCATTCCAGTTGAAAAAAAAACAGTTGCAGAGTACACAGTCTGTGCAGGATGTTGAATTACTTTTCTGGTAAAATAGGACCTGGGACCAATGCCTGGGGTGGAAGTCCTTGAATGTGTGCAACATGGGTATAAATTGGCTGAACTTCATGCCTATCTATGTTGCCGTCATAGTGTAGCCAAAGATTCTGAAAATGACGGTAAACTAATTAATTAGTTTATTCTAGGACTGGGAATAGTTCAAGGCTGATGCGTACACTTTCAACCGTAATGACCAGCATTTTATGAGTCTGGAATTGAAATGGTAGTTAATCACAGTAATTGGCTGAACTTCATGCCTATCTATGTTGCCGTCATAGTGTAGCCAAAGATTCTGAAAATGATGGTAAACTAATTAATTAGTTTATTCTGGGACTGGGAATAGTTCTAGTGCTGCCACGGTTAAGACTTTTTTCTGACCGGTTAACCAGCATGTTTGACCGTGGTTAACCGCATATAAGGTACCTATATTTGTAGTGCGTTCTTGATTCAACTGTAACTATTATATCGGGCCAGCCAATGTTATTTACATTGACCATAAATAATAATAAAGAAGTATTCTATTTAGTTGCTGTTGTTCAATCGCCCATGTGTTTACATCAGTGTGTGTACCGGAAATCAACAGGTTTGTGGGGCCAATATGGATGAAACCATAAAAAATACAAAATCATCAAAATAACAACGAAAAAATAAATAATAACACATTAAATGTTTGCCAGCAATACCAGAAGAGACATATTTATTTATTCCATGAACTCCAATTCACTGATGTGTAATGTCCGGTTATAAATTACGCCCACGTGCACCAGGTAAAGTTAGTTTCAATAGCACCAACAATGCTTAAGTGGGACAACAATTTGAAAATAATTTGCGCTGTAACCTGCGCATTTGTTGTATTTTTATTGGTTTTTCCGCGTTCTGGAAAAACCAACTTAATCACAACTGCGCAGGTTACGGCGCAAATGGTGCTCTCATTCTGAAACTATGAAGTTTCAGTCACAAACGAGCGTTGGATTTTCTTGACAGGGATGAAGACATTGGGGTGATAAACAAACAACGAAAAACAAATAAATGCAAGTATTTTTTAAATCTTTAATAATAATTTTCCTTTATTCTTTTATCTTATTCACCACGTGGTAACTCGTGAAAACTTGCCTATTTCCGTTGCATCCCAAACTGCCCCAAATTGGCAAAACGTAACTTGCAACTAATTCTTTTTGACTGCATATATTTAAAAATGGGGGTGAGATGTAGACATGGGCTTTAGGCAAAAGGGAGGAATTCCAAGTGTGAGTTTGGGGTGCGACTTATACACGGGGGCGACTTATACACGGACATATACGGTGAGTATAGTGAATGTAAGGTTAACCGGTTAAAACATTTTCTTGACCGGTCAAAGTTTTAACCACAGGTTAACCGGTTATCCGGATAACCGCGGCAGCACTAAATAGTTCAAGGCTGATGCGTACACTTTCAACTGTAATGACCAGCATTTTATGAGTCTGCAAATGAAATCTGGAATTAAAATTGTAGTTAATCACAGTAATTGGCTGAACTTCATGCCTATCTATGTTGCCGTTATAGTGTAGCCAAAGATTCTGAAAATGATGGTAAACTAATTAATTAGTTTATTCTGGGACTGGGAATAGTTCAAGGCTGATGCGTACACTTTCAGCCGAAATCACCAGCATTTTATGAGTCTGCAAATGAAATCTGGAATTGAAATTGTAGTTAATCACAGTAATTGGCGCTACAGGGAAGAATTGTAAGATAAATCTGTGATCACCATTATGTTTATGTACAAGGTAGGTGTATCAGCTTGTCAAGATATGGCCATAAGAAACAAAAGCTTGATGCTTGATCCATTTTGAACATAAACGTATAAATGGTGATAATATATATGTATAAACTGGATAATTAAAAAAGAATTGTAGAGAAAATCTTAGAAAGTTTTTGAAAAAAAGGTTTTCAAAGTTACATATTTTTCTAATCTCCAGAATGTACTTAAAACTTGTGGTCATTAGTAGAAGATGAATGACATGCTAAAGCAAACCTGGAAATAACCCGTGAATGATCGTTTAGATTATGTGGGTGTGAACGTCAATTGTAAAATAGCGGTCTGCAGGTTATGATGAAGTAATACAGCATAACTATTAAATTGCTCGGGATCGCAGTGGCTCAGTAGGTAGAGATGCAGGCTGCAAGCCGAGAGGTCTGCGATTCGAATCCCACCTGCTGCAACCACGGGGCATGGTTGTGTTGTGTACCAAGGCATACTGCACATCAATGGTGCACTTGTCTTCAACCAATGCTAAACCTGCTTGTGTGGAGTTAGTATGTTGGGGAGTCTGACAGTTGCTCGGTGGTTTTCTCCAGGTACTCCAGCTTCCTCCACCCGTAAAACTCCAACACGAGGTGACTCTTGCTGTCGAAAGTGTCAATAAACCCCAATAAATAAATAAATATTAAATTGCTTATCTTGCATGTTTTGCCAGAAAGACTTTACAAACTTTTGGGACTCAAAGGTTTGAGCATTGTATCCATATTATGAATAGAAGGGAATTTCTGTTTCCATCTTAAAAGATTTTCCTCCGAAATGAATAGCAACAACAGTTATTAATCCGCATTCTCGCTTTGGCATTTTTTGTTGCTATTTATTTGGGCTGAAATCCTGTGAAGATGGAAAACAGAGAAAGCAGATAAACAACACAACACCTTTTCTTTCCCCCTATGGGCAACCAAGATACTAAATAGTGTAATGTGCCAAAGGGATACGATATAAGCCTACATTCCAGACATGCTCAAGTTATGGAATTCAATGTGTTTTCTTAGAAATACGAAAGAAAAAGAGGACAAATTCAGATTGTTGGTTGAGAGTGTCAGGCCTGAAAATAAGCAGTCTGACATTTTCAGAATGAGGTCCCCAGAAGGTGAATCTGATGATGCTATTCCTTACAGTGGGCCAATTTATCCTCTGGGTACCTCTTTCTGTTGAGTTTTGAGATCCTGATTCAGATTGAGGTTCACAGAGGGTAAATTTAGTGATGTTACCCTGCTATGCAGGGTAGCATCACTAAATTCACCCTCTGGGGATCTCATTTTGCAGATGTCAGCCTGCTTATTTTCTGGCTTGGAGAGCGTTTTTCTAGTGATTCCAAGGCAAATTCTTTCTTTCAATGCATAATGCATTGTGTGGTAAAAATCAAAATAGAAGGAATAAAGAGACAAAATGTTTATTTTTAGTCCCCTACGGGAACTGTAAGGGGACTATAGGATTGCACTCCGTCCGTCCGTCCATCCGTCCGTCTGTCTGTCTGTCCATCTGTCTGTCTGTCTGTCAGTCTGTCTGTTTTTAGCTCAACTTTGACGAAGTCAAATTTGAGCTATTGTCATGGCCCGTCGTCCGTCTGGCGGTCTCTGTCTGTCCGTCTGTCCGTACGTCAACAATTGGCTATGGCTCGGGCTAGAGGTCGTATTTATGAACCGATCTTTACGAAACTTCTTGTGTACCTTTGTTATGACCCTGGGACGGGAACGAGTGTTTTTAGGTGTGGTTCGAAATTCAAGATGGCTGCCAGTGGCCATTTTGTACCGATGATGCAAAAATCAGTTTTTTGTACAGAACTTCTGTATGAAAGTTCTGATTTGAATAAAGTTTTGTATAAATGTTTAGTACCATGGGATACATCACATATAATACGGGGTTTTTTCTCGTGCGTAAATTATGCAAATTAGACTGACTTTGATTTATTTAGTGTTACTTTCAGAGCTGTAAGTGCCAAGCTGCTATGGCTCGGGCTAGAGGCCGTATTTATGAACCGATCTTTACGAAACTTCTTGGGTACCTTTGTTATGACCGTGGGACGAGAACGAGTGTTTTTGGGTGCGGTCCGAAATTCAAGATGGCTGCCAGCCGCCATTTTGTACCGACGATACAGAAATCTGTTTTTTGTACAGAACTTCCATAAGAAAGCTCTGATTTGAATAATTTTTTGTATGAATGTTTAGTACCATGGGATACATCACATATAATACGGGGTTTTTTCTCGTACGTAAATTGTGCAAATTAGACTAATTTTGATGTTTTTTGGGGTTACTTTCAGCACTGTAAGTGCAAATGCCAATACGGCTCGGGCTAGAGGCCGTATTTATGAACCGATCTTTACGAAACTTCTTGGATACCTTTGGTATCACCGTGGGACGAGAACGAGTGTTTTGGGGTCCGGTCCGAAATTCAAGATGGCTGATGGCAGCCATTTTGTACAAAATTAGGTGCAATGAGATTTTTGCACAGAACTTCCATATGAAAGCCCTGATTTGAATAATTTTTGTGTGTGAATGTTTAGTACCATGGGATGCATCACATATAATGCGGGTTTTTTTCTCGTGCAGAAATTATGCAAATTAGATAAACTTTGATTTTTTCAGTGCGACTTACACACAGTAAGTACACATGTCAATACGGCTCAGACTAGAGTCTGTATTTATGAACTGATCTTCACGAAATGTCTTGGGTACCTTTGTTATCACCTTGGGACGAGAACGAGTGTTTCTGGGTGCGGTCTAAAATTCAAGATGGCTGCCAGTGGCCATTTTGTACCGAAATTAGGTCTAATCAGTTTTTTGTACACATCTTCTATACAGCTCAGACTAGAGGCCATATTTATGAACCAATCTTTACGAAACTTCTTGGGTACCTTTGTTATCACCGTGGGATGAGAGCGAGTGTTTTTGGGTGTGGTCCGAAATTCAAGATGGCCACCAGCAGCCATTTTGTACCAAAATTAGTGCAATCAGTCTTTTGTATAGAACTTCTGTATGAAAGTTCTGATTTGAATAAATTTTTGTATGAATGTTTAGTAACATGGAATACATCACATATTGTAAGGGGTTTTTATTCGTGCAGAACTTATGCAAATTAGATGAACTTTGATTTATTCAGTGCTACTTACACAATGTAAGCACACATGTCAATACGGCTCAGGGTAGAGGCTGTATTTATGAACCGATCTTCACAAAACTTCTTGGGTACCTTTGTTATCTCCTTGGGATGAGAATGAGTGTTTCTGGGTACGGTCCAAAATTCAAGATGGCTGCCAGTGGCCATTTTGTACCGAAATTAGGTCCAATCAGTTTTTTGTCACAAGTTCTATACAGCTCGTATTTATGAACTGATCTTCACAAAACTTCTTGAGTACTTTTGTTTTCACCTTGGGACAGGAACGAGTGTGTTTTGGGGTGCCTTTGTTATCACTGTGCTATGAGAACAAATATTTTGGGGTTCAGTCAGACCCACTCTGGGACTCAAAGATTTTTCTAGTTCAGCATCTGACTGTCACCCACCTTTACAA
Organism: Pictodentalium vernedei; assembly: GCA_031216915.1. Taxonomy (NCBI): domain Eukaryota; kingdom Metazoa; phylum Mollusca; class Scaphopoda; order Dentaliida; family Dentaliidae; genus Pictodentalium; species Pictodentalium vernedei. Next base: position 143,851,706 of record CM062296.1, on the reverse strand, counting down.
TACTTTACCTATACATTTGTTACAGGCAACGGTCAGTATTTATGGACAGACCGTTACAATACTTTATATGTACCTTTGTTATCAGGTCATTACCTAGATGTTTGTCATTGCTGTGTCACATACTATACATGTACATGTCTTTGTCTTGACAAGTTGAGCTACAGTGTCATTGACACTTTCATTTATGTTACCACCTCTCCCTCCAACATGCTTTAAGCTACACCTTTCATATTTGGTACATGGATAAATGGTTCTGAGGGGATGATGCACGCTCAAATTTTTTTTTTTTAAATCCAAGATGGCGGAATGGCGGCCATTTTTGTCGTGTTTTTTAAGCTTTTTTTCTCTATTTTCATGTTACCACCCCTCCCACCAACATGGTTCAAGCTACACCTTTCATATTTGGTACATGGATAAATGGTTCTGAGGGGATGATGCACTCTCAAAATTTTTTTTTCAAAATCCAAGATGGCGGAATGGCGGCCATTTTTGTTGTGTTTTTTAAGCTTTTTTTCTCTGTTTTCATGTTACCACCCCTCCCACCAACATGGTTCAAGCTACACCTTTCATATTTGGTACATGGATAAATGGTTCTGAGGGGATGGTGCACGCTCAAATTTTTTTTTTCAAAATCCAAGATGGCAGAATGGTGGCCATTTTTGTTGTGTTTTTTAAGCTTTTTTTTCTCTATTTTCATGTTACCACCTCTCCCACCAACATGGTTCAAGTTACACCTTTCATATTTGGTACATGGATAAATGGGTCTGAGCGGATGATGCACGCTCAAAATTTTTTTTTCAAAATCCAAATGGCGGAATGGCGGCCATTTTTGTTGTGTTTTTTAAGCTTTTTTTCTCTATTTTGATGTTACCACCCCTCCCACCAACATGGTTCAAGCTACACCTTTCATATTTGGTACATGGATAAATGGTTCTGATGGGATGATGTACGCTCAAATGTTTTTTTCTTCAAAATCCAGGATGGCGGAATGGCGGCATTTTTGTTGTTTTTTTAAAGCTTTTTTTCTCTATTTTCATGTTACCACCCCTCCCACCAACATGGTTTAAGCTACACTTTGCATATTTGGCACATGGATAGAGGGTTGGGAGGGGATGATGCACGTTCAATATTTTTTCTTCAAAATCCAAGATGGTGGCATGGCGGCCATTTTTGTTCTGTTTTTTAAGCTTTTTTTTATGTTACCACCCCTCACTCCAACATGGTTCCAGCTACGCCTTTCATATATGGTACATGGATAAAGGGTTGTGAGGGGATTATGCATGCTCAATAAATCCAAGATGCTTATATACTCTAGTGTCTTCTGTGACAAAAACACCTTATGTCACAAAAGCACCGTAGGGGACTAATACCACCTCGGTGGTCAAACACTTGTTTATCATGCTTTCTTCGAAGAGCTTGTAACATTATGCTTCCTTATAGGCTGCTATAAATTAAAGACTAGGGTGAAGATTAATCTTTTGCAATTCTCTGGTTTCTATTATTTGAACATCCATTGCTTTAATTTTAAATGATTACTTTTCTCTTACAAATGAAGATCGTCATTTTTGTGTTTCTTCTATTTTTGATTTATTTCCATTTCTGTTATTCAGGTTCGACATGTTGTAGAATATGGTCAATTACGTTTCATTATTTATTCAAGAAAAGAAATTTCTAAAGGTGCCGAGATAACAATTCCTTTTGATTTTCGCTATCAAGACTGGTAAGTAAAATTACATAAGTATCCTGATGGGAAAATTGTCTATGTTGATCCAGGGTTCCTGCAGGGCTTTGGATTTGAGGAACCATCTTGAAATTGACTAGGGTCATTCAAGGCCTTGAAATCCTTGAGAATTTCTCGGGAGGACTTGAAAAGCCTTGAATATTTATAAAATACTGACGAAGTAAGTAATCAGAACTATATACTGTATTTACTCTCTGTATTGGGACAGCTAAAAATAAATATTTTCACAAATGTCCCACATCTTAGAAAATGAGGAAAAAACACAACCTGGTCTTGTTTTGATGCTGAATCAAGTTGTGTGTGATTCATTTTCCATCATTATATACGAAAATCGCCTCAAAAGCTATGTTTTGGAAGCAAAAAATGAAAATTTTTAGTTACACAAGAACTCTTTTTATGAGTGTCATCTGCCACTAGCATTCAGTAAAGGGTTGAAGACTGTCACATGTAATATTAAATAGTCTTCTTCATGTCAGTCCAGACTGTAAATATTAAAACTTAGGAACAGATTTAAATAAAAACAACACAAATCAGTATGTATGATCAATTTTTTATTGTTTAAAAAGGAAAATTAAACACAAACTTAGCTTTAATAATGAGCATTTTGCACCATTTTCAGGTGACTGGGCCAACTGGAAACAAGTCTCCTGAGTGTCCCAAACATTGGAGCATAAAAAAAAAAAAAATTTTTGGAAAAAATGTGTGTCCCAAATTATAGAGTGTCCCAATATATAGAGTAAATACAGTAGTTTTATATGCCAGAGTTAGTGAAGGCATAGTCCTAACTAGGACCTCTGATCATTACCCCCTCTGCCTTCTTCCCTTGCAGGGAAGTGGGAGGAAGGGGGGTAATGACCGGAAGTCCAATTTAGGACTAGTGATGGTAGGGCCTTTAAAATCCTTGAATTTGTCTATTGTAGGACCTTGAAAAATGCCTAAATACATTGAGAAATGGCCTTGAATGGCCTTTAATTTTATCAGTCCTTGCCTGCAGGAACCCTGTGATCCATAAAACATTGAGTTGAAACTATTCGCTCAATATTTGTTGTGTCTGAGAAACTGAGAAAAAAATTTGGTTTTTCCTTCTATTCATTGCTGAACCCTTACAGGCCTGGAGATTTTTATACATTTTTGAAACACACCTCTCAGAGGAAACCCCGGGATGTGAAGTAGTGCTTGTTTGCTGTAGTAAACAAACTCTTTGACTGGTAAAATAGGACCGGGTAACAATGCCTGGGGTGAAGTATTCTCAAATGGGCATCATGGGTATAATCGATTTGCTGGAGACATGATTTTGTATCCATGTTGTAGTCGTGCTTAGCCATTGTACAGAAATATGCGACCTTAAACACCAATAAATAAATAAATTGCCATACACTGTCAGTGTACATCCAGTGGCGTTGCAGGGATCCATTGGGTTCATGTTAATATTTATTATTGACAATGTCTATTTGGACACAGACCCATCCCTTGACTTAACACCTGTGGGGATATGCCAGCACACCTCTGGTGCAATCTCGTTTCATTCTGTAGCATTGGTGTAGTTCACTCCCTTTGCACTGACTGCTCATTTCGTAAAGGAATCAGCAGCCTCAGAAATGAAACCCATCATATCTTGTTTGACATAATTCTTACTACCAAGTTTTGACGTTTAAAGTAAACGTGTTTGACATCAGTGCACTGTTATTTAAAACGAATGATTAGTACACACTACAAATAAAATGCATCATGGTTCAGTTAAATGTTTCTTGTATTCTGGTCCTTCTATATGTCTGTCAGAAGTCAGATCATTAAATTTTTAGCTTAACTTGGCAAAGTGAAGATAAGTTATTGCCATCACGTGTGCGGAAGTCTGTTAGTCTGTTCACATTTTCCTTTAGCACACGCTACACTCCATAGTTCTTGTCCGATTGTCACGAAATGTCATATGCAGGTTTGAGGCCATGTCAAGATGAGGACATCCCCTTTTGGTCGCAATCGGTCAACCATGATGGCTGCCCAAGCCCAAAACCCGAAAACCTTTAGCACAGTCTACAGGTCGTATTTATGAAGGGATTTCATAGTAACTTGGTAGGATAACTCTATAATATGTAGATGAGAACGTCCCCTTTTGGTCATGATCTGTCAACCGTGACGGCTGCCCAAGCCCAAAACCCAAAACCTTTTAGCACAGTCTACAGGTCATATTTAATACAGAGTGATTTCAATGTAACTTGGTAGGATGCCTCTGTATGATGTCTAGATGAGAACTACCCCATTTGGTCGCGATCTGTCAACCGAGATGACTGGCCGAGCCCAAAATCCGAACACCTTTAGCACAGCCTACAGGTCGTATTTTTGGAGGGATTTCATTGTAACATTGTAGGATGACTCAGTATAATGTCTAGATGAGGACATCCCCTTTTGGTTGGGATGTATCAACCGTGATGGCTACACAATTTTTTCTTCTTGTACATCACTTTATGAGACTAAAGTCTCATGTCTGAATTGTAAGTATTGCCTGAATATAGCAACTAATAGGCCGGGAAACACTTTTACCACAAGAGGTGTAAAAACCTTTTATCACGATAGATGTACAAATTCAAGTTTTCTTTTTGCTGATCAAAGATTCATTGTATAATTCAACAATTTCTTTCAGTAACTACTGTGTAGATTGTGCATGTCTCCGAGTAAATTGCCCTGTTGCAAAGTATTTCAAGAAAGTGCAGGCCTCGAAAAACAAGTAAGTATTAGACTGTACAGTACACAAATAGACAGAACGTGATGTGTGTTTGAATCGCTGGGTGTTTTACATAGCATAAAATGGCATAGGCATATTTTGCTCGAGCCATTTTCGAGCCATTTTACATAATGAGTTGGAATGGCATAGTCATATTTCGTGAGAGCTGTAGGCTCGATCGAAATATGACTACACCATTCCAACGAGTTTTGTAAAACACCCACTGATTCAAATACGCACCGCATTCTGTGTTTATTACACATCCCCATGCAGTAAAATTCATTTAAACAAATTTTAATTCCGATGTTTAAACCCAAAGATGAAGAGTCAGTTATGTTTGTTTGAAGCGATACTGATCAAATGGATCGATAAAAAATCTAAACTACCTTTACATTTGTTATCTTTTTTATTGGTTGTGTTTGTTGAAATTGTATCGCTTTTTTATTGGTTGTGTTTGTTGAAATTGTATCGCTTTTTTATTGGTTGTGTTTGTTGAAATTGTATCGCTGTTTCTCTTTGGCTGGTGCCTAACCATTTGATTACTATTACTGATAGTAAAACTGTAAGTACAAATTTGGACGGATTTGCAAAACAGCTGGGAGAAACACAGACGATCGATAATTTTATAACAAAATTTGGAGACTTTTTGAAGCGCAACTAATGACTCGATGGGAAAGGAACTATTCTAAACAGTTCGGGGAAAAAAGTTCTGGCTTGTACATCATCTGTTAAATACAGAAACATTTATGTCATAGCTACGATTCTGTTAAATATAGGGTTTAAAGTTTAATGGATGTGTAATAAAATTGTGTAATACTTTCTGTAACCGTGGAATTAAAAACCACAATCCATTGTAAAATAAGACTTGAAACCAATGCCTAGGGTGAAAATCCTCTAAAATGGGCAACACAGATATAAACAATTGGCTGCACTTGACTTTACAGTGCAGTTGCTGTGGACTGGTCACTTTCCACGCTTGGGCAATATTTCTGCGGACGTAATAATATTAATTCCAAACACTGTTTATAGAATAATCATCAAAAATTTTGCCAAGGTTGATTTTTATTACCTGGTAAATGCATGCATGGACATCAATGTCCATGCGTGGAATATGACCAGTCCACAACGACTATACTGTATATCTGTGTTGTGGTCATTATTTGCCAATGTGCAGAAATATATTACCTTAAACACCAATAAATCAAATTAAAAATCACAAATCTCCTCTTCAGGTGAATAAAATTCACCCCAGGAACTAGATTTTACGCATCTTTTACTTTACCCTTTACCTAACTTGACTAGAAAACAAGACTTGCAAGATTTTTATTTTGAATATTTACAATCCATTTTTTCTTTTCTTTTTTGTGATTTATTCACAAAAAACAGTTCTGAAAATAGTTTGAATCAGAAATTTAACTACTTACACTATTATGTTGCAAACCAATGTTTTCAGCAGTGAAAATTTCCCATAATGTAGTTGAAAATTTAACAAACTATACCTTGTTTGACAGAGCTCTGCAAGCTCTGCCAAACAAGGTATGGTTGGTTAAATATTTGTCCAACAAGTGCAAAATAGCATCATAGAGATTTCCAGGTGAAAAAAAAAGGTGATGAGGCAGATTTTCTATGACGAGGGAGGTGCCTGAGAAACAAGAATTCTTTTAATAGCCCAGAGGCTGAGTGTAATTTACACAATATAAGCATAAATAGCATCTGCACCCTTGTCATGATCCATGCTTATTCTTGTCTCAGTACTCACTACCACTGTTGAGAACAAATTTAAAGTTTCAAAAACAATGTCGATGATGAACTCTTGCTTATAGCTGACCCTGTGCAGTGACTGTGATTCTTTCACCCGTTGCTTTTTATATGCCCGTTTATAAAAACGGTCATATTATGTTATCTGTCTGTCTGTCTGTAAACAATTTGGTTTCCGTTCATTTAAAGTCGAATGCCTTGACGGATCGACATCAAACTTTCCGAAGTTGTTTTTAGCACAAAAATACAGGTCAAGTTCGATATTGGTGTTTCTCAGTCCATCTGCTGCAGAGATATGGCCCTTTGAAAACACAATGTTTCTAAAAAAAAATTTGTACTTTTATACTGTACCAATGACCCAGACTTAGCTGGTGCTAACTCCACAAAAACCAGGGCCAAACACAAATTTTGCCCCCCAATCCCCAAAATTTGCATCCAAAACAAAAAGAAATCATGTCCTAAAGGACCTCCATAGTACGACTCTACTGCGCATGCGCAGTGACGCAGTCGTCCCGAAATTGGCGCCAAATATCATTCTCTGTTTGGCCCTTCATCAGTCAACATCTCACTGATCTTTGTGCTTGTAAATCTCAGTTTAAAGGATGCCAGACACGTAATTCTTGGAGAAAATGTGATTCTAAGGAGGATAGAAGGAGGAGAGGAAAAAAGAAGTGGCAAAAAATAATCAGGGCTGTACTTAAAATTTTTTGTTAAAATTATGTTAAGTTGCCTATTTTCGAGGCAAACACCTCTTGTTGTCATTCTTGCTAATTGTTGCACTGCTTATTCAGTGTTTCCTCTCCCCTAACCTTCTAAAGTCCCCCCTTGCAATTCTCCCATGCTTTTGGCATATTTTTGAGAAGTTTCATTTCTAAAAATTCCCTGGGAGAGTTGCTTGGTTACAGAATGTTTTCTGTTATTTTCCCCATAGTTACGTTTTCACCCATGGGTGTATAACGTTTGTGTTCTGCATCTTCCATCTGATGTTCTGCAGATTCTCCCCTGGGAGTCTCTGTTTTGCATCAGATAGAGTGTAATTGAGGACTGATTCCGGGCCAGTTTTTTCAGTGCCTGGAGTCATGTTTTCTTCTGTGTTTACACTGTTTGTTTTCATTGGCAACAGCCTTTTTTGAGGGGGGCTGTTTGCCTTTGAGGTAGTTTATCTCATTATAAGATACATTTATATTATCCGAAAGTGTCTCATTAATTATTTTATATAATTTTAAAATTTTTGACCACACTTTGCCATCGGATCCATCGGGGCTCAGCGTTACTTTTCAGCAACTTGGGCTTCTCTGAAAAAATATTTTTTCAAAATTATTTTGTTTTGCAATTGTTTTTTCATTTATTAATGGATCATGTTATTATGTATCTTTGTGTCAGGGGTTTTTGCGAGTAACTAGGACTTATTGTTGTTCTTTCACAATGAAGGGAACTTGTTCAAATTGTAATAGGAAGAAATCTTCCTCTGACTTTCATGATTATTGCATAAATTGTAGTCAGTGTTCTCGCATTAATCCCTGTCCTGTATGTGAACATTGGGATGAGAAACATTGGAAACGTGTGTCACGATATGTTGTTTCTGGAGAAAGGGCGATGCCGGCTCTTTCTCCACAAGGTCACTCTACTCTCTCAGTTTCTATTTCAGAGGAACCAGAACAGGGTGATGTTTCCATGTTATCTTCTTCAAGTGTGCGTCCGTCGTCACAATTAAATACAGAGCTAGCGGCAAAAGTGCTCATGGAGATTAGACAAATGTCGTCCGCTAGCTCGCCCGGTGTAGCGTCCATTCACCGAATGGTTCGGCAGCCGGGTTCGTCCGATGCGGTCCAAGAGGAAATTTTGGGTGATGCGAGCACTATAAAAATAATAGATGCACACCCAGTGACGGCGGATAGTGAACGAGAACGGAGGAAGCCTTTTAGTCCGGTTCCTAGCTCGTCCAGGTCCAGCCGGGCCGCGAGCGAGAGAGGCCCCTCTCTCGTACAACAACATCTGGGACCAGATGTTGTGGTACAAAATGTGTCTTTAGCGGAGCATACGTCCGTCGCTCGGGACGCTCCGTTGTATAAGCAGTCCGCAGAGACTGTTAAGGCTTCCTCTTCTCGCCGGCGCACACGACCGCACCTTGGCTGCGTGACCTCCGATATCTTGCCAGCTTCGCCGATGAAGGATTATTCGGCGACCAGGTCACACCATCCGGCAGCCAGGGATTCGAGACCGATGGACTCCGGACGTTCGCATAGGAAAAGTATGCGGGAGCCATCTGATGCGGAGCTGCCCTCGGCAAAGCAGCGAAAGACCGCTCCTCCGCAGGTCTCGACGTCGGACATTCTAGTGCAGATAGCACAGCTTATCGCAGCATCCCAGCAGCCGACAGAGACGGTGTCGGATCGAGAATTATCCGACGGCGCTGGGTCGGTACGCTCCGCCGAAGCATCGGGGGCGGACGACCGGGAACATCGGGAGGTCCGACCGGATGGTGAAAGGGATACGGATGAATTGGAGCTATCCCTTTCGGAACAACACAAAGCTGCCGTAGACTTCATCCGGCACTTTCTTCCTCAAGTTGTTCCGTCGGGCCAGACTGCTGCGCTTCCGGACAGGAGAATTATAGCGTCATTGGACTCTGATTTTTTCGAGCGGTTCAGGGACATCGCTCCCGAGTTTCCGTCGCAGTCCAATAATGTTGCAAGAACATTTGAATTATTGAACGACGCTATTTTTAAACTTGCTTCCAGGACAGGGAAAGCAGGCTTCTTGTCCGCAAATACTCTCAACCTGCCTTTCATTAATGCAAGGAATAAATTCGACACGGCAGGTCAGGGTATACCGAGAGTTCCTCTGCGTATGGACGACGAGGCGGAAGACTTAGAGCTATCATTACCGTCGTCAGCTTCTATTCCAACCGCAGTGTTGGAAACAGCTATTGCGTCTAACAGAGCCAATTTAGATGCCTTATCTTACGCAGATCACCTTACGAAGGCGTTATCACTGCGTCTTCAAGGGGAAGAGTTTCAGGATATACAATCCTCCTTAAGACTTCTTTCAAGGGCAGTAGCTTATTCCACGTGTAACTCCGCCCTTTCAGTGGCAAATCTGGAGTTGGTTAGACGTGACGCAGCCCTGTCTACATCCACACTAGTGGATTCTAAGGTGAAGAACTCTCTTAGAGTCGCTTCGGTCTCAGGAGATCTTCTCTTTGACGGCAAGCTTTCCGCTATTTATGATAATATTAAAAAGAAAGCTAGTGATTCTCTGTTGTTTAGATCCGCTCCTAAAAGGTCGGATTCAGCAGACACGAATAAGGCGGGCACTTCTGGGTCTTATCCGCCCAAGAGAGGTTCCTATAGAGGTTCCGGTGCGTCCTCTAGCTCTTATTCGAGAGACCGTCAGGATAGCGACTCTCGTTCGGGACGTCCTTCAGGCCGGGACAATCGGTCGGACGCCCCGAGGTCGACGAGGCGAGGTGCGGGTCGTGGAAGACGTGGTTTCTCCTACCGCAGGCCTCGCAGATCCAGGAGGTGATGGCTCAAACCTCTATCGCGTTCCGGTTGGCGGAAGGTTGTCGAGTTTTTCTCAAGAGTGGGCGTCGATTACGGACGATCCGTGGGTGAGAGGAGTGACTTCGGAAGGTCTAAAGATATCCTTCAAACGAAAGCCTCCATTAACTCGAAGTCCAAAGTGGACTCATCTTCCGTCAAACCCTCAGAAAAGAGACGCTCTGCTATCAGAGGTGCAGTCTCTTTTAATGAAGAACGCGGTAGAGGTCGTAGAAAACCAGGAATCGCTGGGATTCTACAGCCATCTGTTTCTGGTTCCGAAACCAGACGGCTCGTTCCGTCCAGTCATAGATTTGAGCTGGATAAACAAGCTGATCATCGCTCCGAAGTTTTATATGGAGACGATTCGATCGGTCAGAGCGAGTATTCGGGTGAACGATTATGCTACGAGCATAGATCTCAAAGATGCGTACTTTCACGTCATGGTACATCCGACATTCCGAAAGTATCTACGCTTCGCAGTCCTAGGAGTGGTGTATCAGTTCCGGGCCATGTGCTTCGGATTGAATCTAGCACCCTGGGCTTTCACTCGGGTAATGAACTCGGTAATGATCTACTTCCGAGCTCATTCGTCTGCGGTAACGTCGGCCTACCTGGACGACATTCTTCAGAGGTACGGCAACGAGTTAACGCTTCAGAACGATGTTCAGAATCTTCTTCTATTGCTCCGACGTCTCGGTTTCATAGTAAACGAGGAGAAGTCGGATCTGGTGCCGTCCAAGTCATTCACTCATCTGGGAATGAGCTTCGAGACGCACAACAATCTCGTTCGTCTGCCGTTAACCAGAGCGAAATTAGTCAGTTGTTACGCTCGCTATTGTCTAAATACAGACAAAGTCACAGCGAGAGAATTTATGAGACTGATAGGTCTGTGCGGAGCCGCTGCGGATCTCATTCCGATGGGACGGCTACGCACACGGCCTCTTCAAATTTTCTTGACTCAGAATTGGAGTGTGAAAATTCATTCGCTCGATGTAGACGTTCTCTTGTCAGATCAAGTGAAACAAGAGATTCAGACTTGGGCAAACATTCAGTGGTTAACTCAAGGAGTTCCGCTGCAGTTGCCGGATCCGAGTTTTACCATTATGACGGATGCCAGTCAAACAGGTTGGGGTGCATCATTAATCCCAACGGATTCGAGATGCCAGGGTCTTTGGGATCCACAATTCCTGTGCAAGCACATAAACATCAAGGAAATGATGTCAATTTGGCTTGCGTTACGTCACTGGATGGACATTATTCACGATGCTCATGTCCAAATCCTATCCGACAATACGACAGTAGTGGCGTATATACGGAATCAGGGAGGCACTCATTCAGTTCCGTTGTTCAATCTAACGGAAAGAATCCTTCTGTTTGCGTTGGAACATCACGTTCTTCTTTCGGTCCGTCACATACCGGGTCGTCTGAATGTGCTAGCAGACTCCCTTTCTCGAAAGGGTCGCTTGTTGCCGTCGGAGTGGACTCTCAACAAACAAGTATTCAATCAGATTTGCTACCAATGGGAACGGCCAATGATAGACTTATTTGCGACACATCTCAACAATCAGTTGCAGACGTATGTGTCCCCGTGTCCGGATCCAAGAGCATTTGCTGTAGACGCTCTATCGATCCCTTGGGACGGAATGATAGGATATGCGTATCCTCCAGCGCCGTTAATTCAACAAGTATTGCTAAAGATAAAACAATCTCAATGCAAGATTCTGTTGGTAGCATCTCTGTCGCCACAGAGACCGTGGATAAATCTACTCAGGTGTCTGTTGTGGGACCTACCGCGGAAGCTCCCTCCACGAGAGGATCTTCTTTGGCAGGGGAAATCGCGCCAACTGCATCACAACCCGCAAGGTCTCAACCTTCACGTTTTTCCGTTGTGCGGTCCTTCTTGCATGGCAAGCACTTTACAGGACGAGCAGTGGACGCGATTTCTAACTGTAGGAGGACCTCCTCTTCGCTAAACTATGCGGCTAAGTGGAAGGTTTTCCGTCGTTGGTGTAGGGATCATTCTGTTGATATATTTGATCCCTCTATACCAGACATTGCTAACTTTCTAGTATACTTGTTTGACGAAATCAAACTGCAACCGGTTACTATAAAGGGTTATAGATCTATGTTATCTGATACCTATGCACATCATGATAGTTTACAAATTGGATCTAATGTCTCTTTATCGAAATTGGTTAGAAACTTTTCGATAAATAGACCCAGAACTCTTAGATTAATTCCTAAGTGGAATTTAGCTTGGGTTCTCCTTAAATTGAAGGAAAAGCCATTTGAACCTCTTGGGACAGTAGATTTCAAATTCTTATCTTATAAGACAGCTTTTCTCTTAGCTTTCTCTTCTGCCAGAAGAGTCAGTGAGCTTCATGCACTATCGGTGGATGATTCTCATTATCGTAGTGTTGGGAACACTATCACCTTCACTACTAACGTCAGTTTTTTAGCTAAGAATCAGGCTCCTAATAAATATCCGGAACCTATTGTTATTAAGGCTCTTCCGTCTTCAGACGGGCGTAGGCCTTTACTCTGTCCTGTTAGAGCACTACGTATCTATAAACAGAGATCTCAGTTCATCAGAAAGGGACGGAAACGTTTCTTTCTGTCTTTGATGCCTAATAGAAAGGACATTTCAGTCCATTCTATTGCTAGATGGATTCAGTTAACTATCCGTACTGCGTATGAAGATTTATCTTCTTCTCAGCAGTCTGTGCTTAAGATTTCTGCTCATGAAGTAAGAGCTCTTTCTACTTCCTGGGCTTATGCTAATAGTGTTGCTATTACAGATTTAATGAAGGCTGCTTATTGGTCTCAGCCATCCACATTTACTAATTTTTATCTCAGAAATATTGAGTCCATTTCTGGAGACCTGCATTGTTTAGGTCCGTTATCTGTTGCTCAGAATGTCGTCCACTAAACAGTTGCAACTATAGTTATGCAGGCTTTCTGTTCCGGCAGTGACTCCGTCCGGCTGCCCTCTTCGCTCTGGGCTATTTGACCCAGGGCAAGGGGAAGGGGGGGGGGGCAGGTGTTCCCTTAGGTCACCTGCTTTATAGTGAAAAGCAAGGGAATGCCTCCTCCAAGACAGTATTTCTGAGTCGCTTCCGGGATGGTTTTTAAGTGTAATATTAATGTTTAATTTCATTCATGTCTTATTTTTAAAGTGTAGCTCGGTGTGAAGCATTTGTATATGTCAAGTGTCAAACGGGCTTTAATATACAATACTCGGACACTTTTAAATGATTATAAAGAGTCTCAATTCTCTGGACTACTTTATTTATTGGCTTGTTTTAAAAATAATTAGTATAAAGGTTATACTGGATGTTAATAGAGAACATGAATGTTATTGTGCTCAATTATTAAGGGTAGTGTATCTTTCTAATTTAAATATTAAATAAGAAAGATACATGTAAAGCCTAATACTCCTTTTCTCCTTAAGGGGTTACCTCTTTATTTTATAATTGAGCTTATTGGATTTTCCTCTATGTCCTAGGCCCTCCAGCCTGTTTACTATTCAGCTAAGTCTGGGTCATTGGTACAGTATAAAAATGTTAAAAAATTTATAGTAATTTATATATTTTTTATACTTACCAATGACCCAGACGGGGATGGCCCTCCCTGAGTTGGGAACTCTTGCCTCCCCGCTGAGTACATAGCGCTGACCAGGCACTGCCAGTAAGAATGATATTTGGCGCCAATTTCGGGACGACTGCGTCACTGCGCAGGCGCAGTAGAGTCGTACTATGGAGGTCCTTTAGGACATGATTTCTTTTTGTTTTGGATGCAAATTTTGGGGATTGGGGGGCAAAATTTGTGTTTGGCCCTGGTTTTTGTGGAGTTAGCACCAGCTAAGTCTGGGTCATTGGTAAGTATAAAAAATATATAAATTACTATAAATTTTTTAACTTCCCTTCATTTAAAGCTGAACGCCTTGACACCAAATTTTTCTGATGTTGTTTTTAGCAATGAAATACAGGTCAAGTTCGATATTGGTGTTTCTCAGTCCGTCCGCTGCAGAGTTATGGCCCTTTGAAAACACAATGTTTCTAAAAAATTGGTTTCCTTTCATTGAAAGCTGAACGCCTTGACACCAAATTTTTCAGATGTTTTTAGCAATGAAATACAGGTCAAGTTCGATATTGGTGTTTCTCAGTCCATCCGCTGCAGAGTTATGGCTCTTTGAAAACACAATCTTTAAAAAAAAATTGGTTTCCCTTCATTTAAAGTCGAACCCCTTGACGGATCGACATCAAACTTTCAGATGTTGTTTGTAGCAATAAAATACAGGTCAAGTTCGATATTGGTGTGTCTCAGTCCATCTGCTGCAGAGTTATGGCCCTTTGAAAACACAATTTTTGAAAAAAAATTGGTTTCCATTCATTTAAAGCCGAACGCCTTGATGGATTGACACCAAATTTTTCAGATGTTGATTTTATATGCCCTTTTGAAAAATGGGACGTATTATGTGAATGGTCTCTCCACCCGTCTGTCTGTCTGTCCGCCCATGGACACATTTAGTTTCCGGACGATAACTTTAGTTGTAATGGTTTGAGCTGAGTTAAATTTGGCATGTGGATTTAGTATGACAAAATACAGGATGGGTTTGATTTCCGTTTCTAGCGGCCCATTTGCAATAGAGTTATGGCACTTGATTTATGGGAATTTAGCCCAACTTTTCGTTTCCGGACGATAACTTTAGTTTGCCTTGACCGATTTATTTAAAATTTTCAGTTTTTTGTTTTTGACCACAAAATACAGCGCAAGTTCACTTTTGACCACAATCGCATATACCTTTCCAGAGTTATTCCCCTTGAATGATTGCAAATTTGTGGATTTTGTGGTTTCTGGATGATAACTTTAGTTTGCCTTGACCGATTTTTTGCAAATTCTCAGATTTTGTTTTTGACCACAAAGCACAGCTCAAGTTTTACCTTTGGCCATCGCATGTACCGTTCCATAGTTATTCCCCTTGAATGATTGCAAATTTGTGAATTATGTGGTTTCCAAATGATAACTTTAGTTTGCCTTGACTAATTTGTTTCAAATTCTCAGATTTTGTTCATGACCACAAAGCACCGCTCAAGTTCACTTTCGGCCAAAATTGCATGTACCTTTCCAGAGTTATTTCTCTTGAATTTGTGCATTTTGTGTTTTCTAGATTATAACTTTAGTATTTATACGCCTGTTGAAAAACCATCGAATTATGGAATCAGTCTGTCTGTCTGTCCATTTGTACATCCATTTGTCAAACCGTCGGTCTGTCCATTCATCAACATTTGGTTTCCAGATGATAACTTTAGTATTTTTTTTTTGATTGACTCCTAAACTTGATATGTGGTTTAATCAAAACAAAAGACAGGTCAAGTTCAAATATGGGGTCAGTTCGAAGTTCCCCTGAATTATGGACCTTGTTGGACATAGAATGCATCAAATATTTGGTTTCCGTATGATAACTTTTATTATTTGTTTTCCGATTGGTTCCAAACTTGGTATGTTGTTTAATCACAACAAAATACAGGTCAGGTTCGAATGTGGGGTTGGTCCAAACAATTTTCACTCTCACCCCCATCCTTACTCCAACCCTTCAAAAATACAAAACCGGGGCGTATATTGTCCCGCTACGCGGTGCTCTTGTTGTTTATGATGAAGAAGAGTGAACTTGTTGATGTAATTAACTCTTAAGATCACATTCGTGCTCAGTGCTTGGGGATCTTACGCTGGGATTAGTTTTGCCACCAATGTTCAGTTCCTCCTGCAAACAGCAATTCATTCTGGGAAAGAAATGTGGAGTATACTTGTGGAGCGTAACTGAGTATGATCACTCCACTCGGATGAATTGAATGCAGGACAGATAGAGTTGTCTCCAGTGGGAAGTCTCATCCAGACTACATTTCACTTGTTGACTATGAACCTGGTCATATAATCTTTTTGACATGAAATTTAAATAACTGAAAGTTAATCAGTGCACAAAATAGCAACAAATCTTTCCAAATTTTATTCATTGACCATGCAAGTGGGCAAAAATAGCAAACATTTATTCGATAAACATTGTATTTTACTCTCATGTTTGGTGGACTCCTGTCAGTTCAGTCGGCAAATTCTGACTTTGTTTCCAAGGTCAATTCGATTCAAGACCCAATTCGATTTCAAATAATAGATCCAGTTTGATTCAAATTGAAAATATGTGATTCGCAGGGCTCTAAATTTTTCACAGAGGGGAGGGGGGGGGGGGGGGTGGGCAGATGCTCTATTAATGTAAAAAAAATTGGTTTTCGCCTGCAAACATATTCCATAACTCAACTGCAAAAAGTTACCTATGATACCTTGTTCGACAGAGCTCAGTGAATTCTAACAAAATATTTGTGGTCCAACGGGTCATTTATGGGAAATTTGGGATTCACTGAAGAGAATTCAATAAGAGGGGTAGGGGTTAATAAAAATTGTCATGTTTTGAGTCACTTGTCTAATGTTAAATTTAAGTATGTCATTAACAGGCATATACACAAAAACAAATAAGAAACTGAACAATTCAAGAAATTGCCTTATTACAGCCTTTTAGTTCTTGCTATATTTGTCATGTGCAGGTATTCAATAGAAAAATGTATGTATTTTAAAATACTTTCTATTACTGACCTGGCTGTAAATAAACAGATTGTTTATTGTAAAATACTAAGGTTTAGCAATGACTTTGTTCCTTCTCTTGTTTTCAAGGCCAGTAAGAAAGAAGCGAAGAAGTGGCAGTAATAAATTGACAAGTCCAAATATTGTTAATATCAAGACTGACATTGTGTTGAAGGAAAAGGAAGAACCAGTTGTACATCCCATAATACCCCAAGAAGAATCCCCAGTTGTTGATGTTGTAAAAGATGAGAATGTGCCACCTGAAATAAATTTGGTAAGGAAGCCTGAAAACAAATTTGTTTGAGCAAGTTCTTGGATGGTGTTTTGTTTAAAAGATCTGTTTTTCTGTTAAAAATACTTTGTCTCTGCATAATTTTAGGTCTTTAGGCATGTATCATTATCCTTTCTGTGACAAGTTTTTCTTACCGTGAACTTATTATCTGGTTTGACATGTCTTTTGTGATGCAATAACCATTGTTAATACAATAACAGTCAACATAAAAGACTGGCTGTATTGAAAAAATGTTTATTAGTGGTTCCCCCCACACTCCTCATCTTTGCGCTCCTGATGAAAAACTGTGATGAACCTTAACATTTGGCCTAAAAAGTTCAAAATCTGTTTCTCACACCCCCACATGGTCCTTTTGGCTGCCACATGCTCTCTTTTTATAACCAATTTTAAACTTTAAAAATTAAATGGTTTATGTTTGATATTTTACCCAAGTTAATAAAATTGATATATTTGTCCCTTGAGTGCAACAAGGCTTTTCAATTTAGCATTGCAAAGCCTTCTTGCACTCAGTAACGGAATACACCATCATCCATGCTATTCTGTAGATTATGAGGCCTAAAACATAAAACAAACCAAGAACATGAACTTTTGATGGCCAAGAAATAATTACAAAAATAAAAAAAATAAAAAAACGCTCTCCCACATACAATTACACAAAAATGGCCTGAGAAACAGAAGATCTACTTTATGTGGCCGAATACATATTAAAAGGTGAGACCTCTACATGTATAGAAATAACAAAAATAATCTTATTAATTTATCTCCTCTTAAATTTGAATTAACCTTTAAGGGCTTAATTCTCACTTTCAAAGTAGAGTGAAAATGTATAAAAAATCTCCACGCCCTCAAGGGTTAACTACCCCCACCCCCACCACAGCCCATCCAAGAATGGAAAAGTAGTCACATGCAAATCAAATAAAGTTCAGGTATTCAAACCATATTGGCATGACTGTGTGGCGTTAATATTCGTTGAAATTATTCAGTTAACAGGAATATTCAATTAACAGGGATTTGGCCACTTTCCTGCATTTTAGAGATAAACTGTGCATTTATTCTATTAGATCTTGTTTGACAGAGCCCATGGAGCTCGATCAAACAAGATAGAATAGATTGAATGCCTGTATTGGATATACTAAGACTAAGAGGTCTCGGGGCTATATCCAGGACGTTTTTGGGACCAGCATACCAGTTCGGGCACCCAAACTCCAGTTGCCCAAACTCATTGTATTTTTATACTGTACCAATGACCCAGACATAGCTGGTGCTAACTCTTAAAATATAGGGCCAAACACAAATTTTGCCCCCCAATCCCCAAAATTTGCATCTAAAACCAAAGAAAACATGTCCTGAATGGCCCTCCACACTTCACCTCTACTGCACATGCGCAGTGTCAAGGACGTTCCGAAATTGGCGCCATTAATCATTCTAAGTTTGGCCCTTCATCAGTTAACATCTGACTGATCTTTGTGCTTGTAAATCTCAGTTTAAATGATGCCAGACACATAAATATTAGTGAAATGGTGATTCTAAGGAGGATAGAGAAGGAGGAGAGGAAAAATGTGTGACAGAATGTTATCAGGGCTGTAACTTAAAAATTTTTAATGAAATTATGTTAAGTTACCTATTTTCGAGGCAGCAGCCATTTTGTTGTCATTCTGGTTATTTAGTTACACTGATTTTTCAGTGTTTTCCTCTCTCCCTTTCCTTTAAGTCCCCTCTTGCTATTCTCCCATGCTTTTGGCATAGTTTCTGTAATTTTTATTACTAAAATTTCTTGGGAGTTTTAGCTGAATAACAGAATGAATTCTGTTCTTTCCCCATGTTTACGTCTTCACCTACGGGTGGTTAGGCATTGTGTTCTGCATCTAACATCTGATGTTCTGCAGTTTCTTCCCTGGAAGTCTCTGTTTTGCATCAGATAGTGTATTTTTGGTAACTGATTCCGGGCCTGGGTGCCTGGAGTCTTATTTTAGTGTTTTTACACTCATTGTTTTCATTTACAACAGCCCTCTGTGTGAGGGGGAGATTTCTTGAAAATAATATCTTGATGTTATTTTAATCATAACTAGATACATTATTATTGTTCGTAAGTGTTGAATAAATTGTTTAAAATATTTTTAAAATTTTTGTCCACACTTAGGCTTGGGATCCATTGGGGCTCAACATTACTTTTCAGAAACTTGGGCTGTTCTGAAAAAATATTTTTTCAAAATATTTTGATTTCAATTATTTTTTCTATATTAATGGATCATATTATTATTATGTATTTTGATTGCCAGGGGTTGGTGCGAGTACCAGGACTTTGTTTTCTTTTCACATTGAAAGGATTTTGATCAATTGTAATAAGAGGAAGTCTTTTCTGACTTTTATAATCATTCTATATGTGGTCAGTGTACTCGCATTAACTCCTGTTCTGTATCGTATGATTTCGATGACAACATGGGAAGCGTATGTCACGGTATGTTAGTGGGGAATTGGACACTCCGGTCCTTTCCCCGCAGGGTCACTCTACTTTATCAATTTCTATTTCAGACGATCAAGATTAGGGTGATGTATCTGTGATGTCTTCCAACAGTGTGCCTCCGTCATCACAATTAATGAAGGGCTAGCGGAAAAGTGCTCATGTACATACGCCAATTGCCTAAGAGGACCCTAGTAGGTTTGACGTCCGCTAGCTCGCCCGGTGTAGCATCCATTCATCGAATGGTCGGCAGCCGGGTTCGTCCGTTGCGGTCTAGAAGGAGTTTTGGGGTGATGCGAGCACTATAAATCAACCAAATGCACACCCAGTGACGGCAGATTAGAGGGAGAACGGAGGAAGCCTTTTAGTCCGGTTCATAGCTCGTTCTGGTCCATCCGGACGGCGAGCGAGAGAGGCCTCTCTCGTACAACAACATCTGGCCCCAGATGTTGTGGTACAAAATGTTTTGCATTCGGAGCATACGTCCGTCGCTCGGGACGCTCCGACAGATAGGCAGTCCGGAGTAGACTGTCAATAAGGCTTCCTCATTCTCATGGTAGCGCACACGACCGCTCTTGGCTACGCGACCTCGTATATCCAGTCAGCTTCGCCAGTCAGAGAATCATCGGCGACCAGGTCACACCATCCGGTAGCCAGGGACACGAGGCCTGTAGACTCCGGACGTTCGCATAGGAAAGTATGCGGGAGTCAACGTACACGGAGCTTCCGGCGGCAATGCATCGTAAGACCGCTACTGCACAGGCCTCGGGAACGGACGTGCTTTCCTAAATAGCACAGCTTATCGCAGCTTCCCAGCATCAACTGAATCTGTCGCATATTTTTTATCCGACGATGCTGGGTCGGGACGCTCCGCGGAAGCGGGTACGGACGTCCGAAAATTTCATCCGGTCCGACGGGATACCGAAGGGGATTCGGAGGATTTCGAGCTTTCCCTTTCGGAACAACATATGCTGTTGTGTATGTCATCTGACTTGATCTTCTACAGCTTCTTTCGTCGGACCAGAATGCTGCGATGCCGGATAAGAAACTGATAGCGTCGGTGGACTTAGAAATTTTTGGTTCGGTTCAGGGACATCGTCCCTCAGTTCCGACATAGTCCAATAATGTCACACAAACTTTCGAATTATTGAACGACACTATATATATTATTATTATATGCTTGCTATTACCAAGCA
Organism: Pictodentalium vernedei; assembly: GCA_031216915.1. Classification (NCBI taxonomy): domain Eukaryota; kingdom Metazoa; phylum Mollusca; class Scaphopoda; order Dentaliida; family Dentaliidae; genus Pictodentalium; species Pictodentalium vernedei. The sequence goes on along the minus strand of CM062296.1, from coordinate 143,831,361 downwards.
TTTCTGGTTTCTTGTTCGCAAAGTTACGGAGATGTCTTTCAAAAGTGTGCCTCTGTCGTCATAGTTAATGAAGAGCTAGCGGCAATAAGTGCTCATGGAATATGTCTATCACCTAAGAGGTCCCTTGTAGGATCGACGGAGTGACATTCGCTAGCTCACCCGGTGTAGCGTACATTCATCGAATGGTTCGGCTGCCGGGTTCGTCCGTTGCAGTCTAGGAAGGAGATTTGGGTGATGCGAGCACTATAATTACTTTAGTACTCACCCAGTGACGGCGGATTGAGGACAGATCGGAGGAAGCCTGTTAGTCCGGTTCCTGGCTTGTCCAGGTCCGTCCGGGCTGTGAGCGAGAGAGGTCCCTCTCTCGTCCAACAACATAGGGGACCGCATGTTGTGGTTCAGATATTTTACATTCGGAGCATATGTCTGTCGGTCGGGACACTCCGTTATATTGACAGTCTGAGAGACTGTTGATAATGCTTCCTCATCCTCACAGCAGGGCACACGACCGCACATTGGCTACGTGACCTCGAGTATCCGATCAGTTTCGTCATTCAGTGATTCCACGGCGAATAGGTCACGCCATCCGGTAGCCAAGGGACACGAGGCCTATACACTCCGTTCGCTCGCATATTAGTAGTATGCACGGGGTAACGATCACGGAGCTTCTAGCGGCAATGCATTGTAGGACCGCTTCTCCACAGGCCTCAGTGACGGACGTACTATCCAAGTTAGCACAGTTTTTTCGCAGCATCCCAGCAATCGACAGTTTCTTAGTCAAATCAGGAATTATCTGACGGCGCTGGGTCGGTGCGGTCCGCGGTTGCATCAGGTACGGACGACCGAACGCTTTATAGGGTCCGACAGGATGGCGAAAGGGATTCGAAAGATTTCGAGTTTTCCCTTTCGTAGCATCGGAAGCTGCCATTCATATCTTCTGGCATTATCTTCAAGTGATTGTTATTTCGGACTACTTTGCTGCGATGTTGGATAAGAGACTTATAGCGTCATTGGACACGGAGTTTTAGATTGGTTCAGGGACATTGTCCCTGACTTACCGACACAGTCCAATATTGTCATTAGAACATGTGTATTATTTATCGACGCTATATATGCATATAAGCCTGCTACCAAGCATGATAGTTTAGTTTCTTGTCCGCAATGCTCATTTCTGCCTTATTATCATTTATACGAATAATTTTTTTTGGCAGAGCAGGGCATACCGAGAGTTCATATGCGTCTAGACGGCGTAGTTAAAGACTGGAAATATTCTTTTTCGCCGTCTATGTCTTTTCCAACCACAATGTTGGAAACGACAATGATGTCTAGTAGACTTAACTTAGACGCTTTATCATACGTAATCCACCTTACTGAGGCGTTATCATTACGTCTTCAAGAAAAGAATTACGGGATATTATCTTCAATGTGATTTCTTTTGAGGGCAGTAGTTTGTTCACGTATAACTCCGCCCTTCAGTGGCTGATTGAAGTTGGTTAGGCGTGACGCAGCCCTAGCTACATCCACGCGCGTGGATAGTAAGGTGAAGAACTCTCTCAGAGTCGCTTCGTTCTCGGAGAAGCTTCTCTTCGACGGCAACTTTTCAGCAATCCATGAATTGCTCGATTTACACGTTCTCTTGTCTATCTAGTGTAGCAAGAGATTCAGACTGGGGCAAACATTCGGTGGTTGACTCAGAAAGTGCCACTGCAGTTGCCGGATCCGAGTTTTATAATTATGACGGTTGCCAGTCAAACAGGTTGGGATATAATATTGATCCCAACGGATTCGAAGTGCCAGGGTCTTTGGGTTCCGCAGTCTCTAAGCAAGCACTTATCTTCCGCGGAATAATGTTTTTTAGGCTTGCTTTATGTCATTGGATGAACATTATTCAGAAACGCATGTCCAAATCCTGTCCGTTAATTCAACAGTAGTGGCGTATCTCCGGAACCAGGGAGGCACTCATTCGTTTCCGTTATTCAATTTAATGGAAAGAATCCTTCTGTTTGTTATAGTACACCAAGTTCTGTTTCGGTCCGTCATATTCCGGGTCGTCTGATTGTTTTACCGGACTCCCGTTCACTTATGAGTCGCTTGTTGCCGTCAGAATGGACTCTCAACAAACAAGTATTCAATCAGATTTGCTATCAATGGGAGCGCCCAATGATAATTTATTTACGACACAGCTTGCTAATCAATTGCAGACGTATGTGTTTGCTTGTCCGGATCTCTGAGCTAATGTTGTTAACGCTCTATTGATCTAATAGGACGGAATGATAGGATATGCGTATCCTCCGGCGCTGTTGTTTCAGCAGGTATTGCTAAGATAAACAACCACAATACATTTCTGTTGATAGCATCTCTGTCTTCACAGAGACCGTGGGTAAATTTACTCTGATGTCTACTGTGGGACTTAACGCAAAATCTTCCTTAATGAGAGGATCTTTTTTCGCTGGGTAAAATCGTGTCATCTTTATCACAACCCGCAAGGTCGCAACCTTCACATATTCTGTTGTGTGGTCCGTATTGCATTGTAAGCATTGTACTGGACGAGCTTTGGACGCGATTTCTTACTATAGGAGATCCTCTTCTTCGCTATTCTATGCAGCTAAAGTGGAGGCTCTTCCGTCGTTGGTGTAGGGATCACTATGTTCATATTGTTGATCCCTCCATACTACTCATTGCAACTTTTTAGTATACTTGTTTGACAAGATCTACTGCAGCCTGTTATTATTAAGGTTATAGGTTTATGTTACCTCATACCTATGCACTCTATATAGTTTACAATTGAGTCTTATGTCTCTTTATTTAAGTCAGTTAGTAACTTTTTGATAAATAGACTTAGAATCATTAGATTAAATTCCTATATGGAATTTAACTTCGGTTCTTATTTAGCGAAGTAATCATTTGAGCCTCTGGAAACAGTAGTTTTCAAATTCTGACCTTTTAGACAGTAATTCTGTTGGCTTCTCTTTTACTGAAGAGTCAGTGAGTTTCATGCACTATCGGTGGATGATTTTCACTTTTGTAGTTTCGGAATCACTACTTCCTTTACTATTTAGGTTGGATTTTTGCATAAGAGTTAGGCTCCTAATATCCGGAACCTATTGTTATTAAGGTCCTTCCGTCTTCTTACGGGCATAGGCCTTTACTCTGTCCGGTTAGAGTTTATGTATTTATAAACAGATATCTGTTTATTACTACGGGCGTAAACTTCTTCTGTCTTTGATGCCTATTAGAAGGACATTACGCTCCATTCTATTGCTAATGGATTCAATTAACTATCGATACTGCTTATGGTATATCTTTGACTCAGCAGTTGTGTTTGAGATTTCGGCTCATGAAGTAAGAGTTCTTCTACATCTTGGGCTTACATTAATAGTGTCGCTATTATAGATTTTTGAAGGCTGCTCATTGCGCTCAGCCATCCACATTCATGAATTTTTTATCTCAGAAATATTGAGTCCATTTCTGGAGGCCTCTATTGTTAGGTCTATTATCTACTGCTCAGACTTAACAGTTGCTACTATAGCTAGGTAGGCTGTCTGTTTCGGCAGTGACTCCGTTCTGCTGCCCTCTTCGCTCTGGGCTATTTGACCCAGGGCAAGAAAAAGGGGGTGGGGGGGGAGGGTGTTCCCTTGGGTTACCTGTTTTACTATGAAAACAAGGGGATACCTCCTCCGGAGTTAGTAATTCTGAGCTGTTATTGGGATGGTTGTTTAGTGAGAAGTTTATGTTTTAAAAATTCATTCAAGTCTTAGTTTTTAAAGTATAGCTTTTGAATATATCACGTGTCAACGGACATGATTATGCAATCCTCAGACACTTTTAAGGAGTATAAAGAGTCTCTATTCTCTAGACTTACTTTATTTATTGGCTTACTTTAAAAATTATTAGTATAAGGATTATACTAGATATTAATAGAGTACATGGATGTATGATGCTCAATTTTGGAAGGTGTTGTATCTTTCTAATTTATCATAAATAAGAAAGATACATGTAAGGCCTATTACTACTTTTTCCCTAGAGGGGATGACTCTATTTTGTATTATTGAGCGTATTCCATCTTCCTCTATGTCCTTGGCCCTCCAGCCTTTTTACTATTCAGCTATGTCTGGGTCATTGGTACAGTATAAAAATGTTAAAAAATTTATAGTAATTTATATATTTTTTATACTTACCAATGACCCAGATGGGGATGGCCCTCCCAGGAGTTGGGAACTCTTACCTCCCCGCTGAGTACATAGCGCTTACCAGGCACTGGTTATTAGAATGATTAATGGCGCCAATTTTGGAACGTCCTTGACACTGCGCATGCGCAGTAGAGGTGAAGTGTGGAGGGCCATTCAGGACATGTTTTCTTTGGTTTTAGATGCAAATTTTGGGGATTGGGGGGCAAAATTTGTGTTTGGCCCTATATTTTAAGAGTTAGCACCAGCTATGTCTGGGTCATTGGTAAGTATAAAAAATATATAAATTACTATAAATTTTTTAACATTCAGGGATAATCTCCATCCCATGGTCTGCTAAAATGGTAAAAATTCAGCAAAAATTATACATGACTAAAACCAACACAAACAAAGCTAATCCCTTGAATCCCGAACTAGGATACTTTAGCTAACTAAAAATATGCTTGAGGCATTTGCACTAAAAAAAAATACATGGAACAGGTATGCAGAAAGTTTGTGGAAGCATTACGGTAATTTCAACTTTTGTGTCTTTAAAAATGTTGAATTCAATACGGTAATCCTACTTTCAGTTTTCGTCTGTACCACCCTCAGCCTTCTGTTATACCTGCGGCATATATGAAAGGTGTCCCCCAAATTCTCCCTGGATATAGCCTTGGGTCTATAATCAACAGGAATTTGATGATTGTCACAGTAATTTCTCCACACATGACAAGATTGTTTTATTCATTTAATAGGAGTTTGCTCTGTAACCTCTATGCAATTGACAAGTCCAATTTGTACTGAAGGTATGGTAAATAATTGTGTGTTTGGAAGTTGTATTCAATTAACAGTGTTATCCAATTTACAGATATCTAATTAACTCTTTACCCAAAGTAGATGATATCAAAATTTATTATTTTAAATAGTATTTTTTTCAAATCTTTCAAAAAATTTAAACAAAACCATATCATGTGACTCCCTCATTGGAATGAGGTTATTCCAATGAGGGGGGAACATATCGTTTTCTTGAAATTATTTTTAAATATTCAACTGCTCAGTTAAGTTGGCAGATGTGGTCAATTTTGCAAATTATAGCTACCAGTGGGGGGACCTGTGCTACGCATGGTTGTTTTAATGGTGACTCATGTCTGTATACAAAATAGCATAGGTTGTGACTCAATTGCCGATTTTTGTGAATAATGCAAAATGTTGCCACCAAACATGTTGATTTAATAATATCGGATAGAAATACATAGCCTGCCTCGTTTGAAGTCAATCACGCCCATAGAGGCTGATGAGAGAGAGGATGTCACAAGTGGAATAACTCAAATTGTTGTAAGATGGAGAGTTGTTATAAAATTTATCATGTGTGCCACTCCTCTAGTGTTCATGAACAAATTTCAATGAAACTCTTCACATCCTTGCTAGTTAATAGACATGGATTCTCCTCAAGTTTATTGTTTCAGGAGTTTTTAACTTAATTTATTAATAATTTTGTGGAATTCAAGAGTGCAAAACTCTTACGGTTCATGAATGGATTTCGATGAAACTTCTCAGACCGAATCACTTGCAAATAGGCTTTTGCATGCTCCCAATTTTTTTGTTACAACACTTTGAAACAAAATGATCTCTTGCACTTTATTATGTCTCCCCCTCCCAGAAGGGAGACATATTGTTTTAGTGCATATTCTTCTTCTTCTTCTTCTTCTTCTTCTTCTCATACAAACTTTTTCCGGGCCATAACTTTTTTGTCTTTTGATCTACACCTTAGATACTTGGCATGTGTATGTATCACCATGAGCCAGTGTGCAGTGTACCATAGTGACCTTCATGTGACTTTGACCTTTGACCTGAAGGTCAGATTTACGTGTTTTTTTTTAAGGGAGACATCACACAAACTTTGTCTGGGGCATAACTTTTTTGTCTTTTGACCTACACCTTAGATACTTGGCATGTGGATGCATCACCATGAACCGGAGTGCAGTGTACCATAGTGACCTTCATGTGACCTTGACCTTTGATCTGAAGGTCAGATTTATGCACTTTTTTAAGGGAAACTGTCTGGACCAGAACTTGTTTGTATTTCGAGTCAGACTTTAGATATTTGGCATGTGGATGTATCACCATGAGCCGGTGTGTAGCGTACCATTGTGACCTTCATGTGACCTTGACCTTTGATCTGAAGGTCAGATTTGTGCTTTTTTCAAGGAAACTTTGTCCAGACCAAAACTTGTTTGTCTTTTGAGTCAGGCCTTAGATATTTGGCACATGGATGTATCACCATGAGCTGGTGTGTTACCTACCATTGTGACCTTCATGTGACCTTGACCTCAAGGTCAAATTAAATGTACTTTAAATAGGGTGTAATTGTCCAGACAAGAATTTTTTTGTTTTTTGACCTAGGACTTGGTTATTTGACATGTGGATGTGTCACCATGAGACCGCATGTCGTCTACCTCAATGTGACCTTGACCTCTGACCTTAAGGTCAAATTTATGTACTTCAAATAGGGAATAATTATCCAGACCAGAACTTTTTTGTTTTTTTACCTAGGACTTAAATATTTGACATGTGGATGTATCGCAATTAGACCGCATGTCACATGTAATCATGACCTTCATGTGACCTTGACCTCAAGGTCAAATTTATGTACTTTAAATAGGGAGTAATTGTCCAGACCAGATTTTTTTTTTTTTTGGACATGTGGATGTGTCACCATGAAACCGCATGACTGCTACCTTGATGAACTGCATGTGACCTTGACCTCTGACCTCAAGGTCAAATTTATGTAGGGAATAATTGTCCAGATCAGAACTTTTTTGTTTTTTGACCTAGGACTTAGATGATTGACATGTGGATGTATCACAATGAGACCACATGTCATCATGACTTTCATGTGACCTTGACCTCAAGGTCAAATTTATGTACTTTAAATACGGAGTAATTGTCCAGACCAGAATTTTTTTTTTTGACATGTGGATGTGTCACCATGAAACCGCATGTCCGCTACCTTGATGAACTGCATGTGACCTTGACCTCTAACCTCAAAAGGAAGGGGAGACATATGTTTTAGAGTGCTAAAACACTTTCTAGTTTAATATTGATTTCAGTATAAAATTCTTTTTTGCACCACCCTTCTCTGGTTTGTGCATTGAATTCAGTGTAATATTTTACACATGTCCAGTTAACATGTGCATCTAAAGTTTTGAGTCACAACTTTTTTAACTGTATTATCTCCGGTTGAATAATTAATGATTTCTATATGACATGAACAAATTCATATATTAAATAGTTACGTAGGTGCCGTCTAGTGAGAATGTTCATCAAAATTGGTTGATAAACAGGATAATATATGCACATGCCCTCCTTGATCAGGTATTAATCACTAAATGTTGACGTTTCTACGAGGCTTGCATGAGAAGCATTTATACACACATCCTCCTGGGTCATAATCACCAAAAATTGAGTTTCTAGGGGGCTTTTTTGATGATGGAAAACAATTTTATTTTATTTGATTGATTTCTTGCATGCTACTGGGCCAGTAGTACTTGTGGATATTCCTACCCAGGACACAAAATCTCTTGCCACTGCCATTAGTATAATTTGGGTACCTTTAACCAAATTTCCGCCCTGTAAATTGAAGGGACATTTTTACCAATGATGTCTTGTGTTAGATTTAGATGAATGTTTCATCAAATATAGTCATGGCTGCTTCATGGCAGCCATGCTTAGATTTGATGAAAACTGTTTTGAAAAGACTCACTAGGCAAAGAGTTAACAGGGATTTACTCTAAAACAAATGCAGTTAACAGATCCAATTAATCCCAGATGTATGGTGAATAATTCAGTAACTGATAATATCCGATATGGTTATTAGCCTTAGCAGCAATATGCAGAATAACCATAATTCAGTCACTTCATGTATTTTATCTATTTCCAGTCTCCAAAAATCACGGTGAAATCGGAAGTTAAAAGTCCTATTAAACAACAGCCTGTAACATATGAATCAGAAAGTGCACCTGAAGAAGATCCAGATAAATCAAGAAAAATGGTTAGTAGTTTTATAAAGCCTATAAAAAAAAAATTCTTGTTTCTCAGGCAATTTTTCCTCAATTTTATGATGAGGGAGGGAGGTTTTTTTATGTCTCGACAATTTGATGAGGGGCATTAAGTGTTACCCCTGTCCATATGTCCATCCCGAATATGGTTTCCGGATGATAACTTTAGTTTGACCAAATGAAATGAAACAAAGTTTTATACATAGGTTTATACCCACATAAATCAGGTTGGGATTGATAGTGAGCTTGGTCCGGTATTTTTGGGCCGAGTTATGGTCCTTTTCCAACTTAGAAGGTATGTTCATATTGGTTTCCGGATTGTAACTCGAGTTATAGGTGTCTGATTTCAATCAATCTTGGAATATAGCTTACTGTAGACAATATACTAGATGGGTTTATTTTGAGTGTGGTGCGATAAATTTTATCTGAGTGATGGCCCCTTTTTGGACTTTGTTCACCACTGGCTTATCATAAAGCGGGGACATTAGTGTCCCATGGACACATTTGGTGGCCTGCTGAATTCGTGCTATGGTTTAATGGAGATAAGATATTTATTAATTCAATATCAACAAAGATAAATGACTGGAAATTTGTGATTGGCAGTGTGGGGTGGGGGAGGACTCATGGCACTCTGTGCAGACCACCATTTTTAGCTTAACTTGACAAAGTCAAGATAAGCTATTGCCATCACGCTTGCGGAAGTCTGAGTTGGTAAGTCTGAGTCTGTAAGTCTGTTCACATTTTCCTTTAGCACAGGCTACACCCCGTAGTTCTTATCCGATCGTCACAAAATTTCATATGCAGGTTTGGGGTCATGTCTAGATGAGAACGTCCCCTTTTGGTCGCGATCGGTCAACCGTGATGGCTGCCCGAGCCCAAAACACAAAAACCTTTAGCACAGTCTACAGGTCGTATTTATGAAGGGATTTCATGGTAACTTGGTAGGATGCCTCTGTATAATATCTAGATGAGAATGTCCCTTTTTGGTCATGGTCTGTCAACTGTGACGGCTGCCCAAGCCCAAAACCCAAAAACTTTTAGCACAGTCTCCAGGTCATATTTAATATGGAGGGATTTCATTGTAACTTGGTAGGATGACTCTGTATGATGTCTAGATGAGAACATCCCCTTTTGGTCGTGATCGGGGAGCGCGGTGGCTCAGTTGGTAGAGGTGCAGGCTGCAAGCCGAGAGGTCCTCGGTTCGAATCCCACCTGCGGCAACCGCGTTGTGTCCTTGGGCAAGACACTTCATCTCCATTGTCTGCGTGGGTGCACGATGACACCATGTACTAAGGCGTACTGCACGTCGATGGTACGCATGTCTTCGACCAATCTAACCCTGCCTGTGCTGCAGTGCGGAGTTACGATGTTGGAGAGCTGGCAGCTGCTCGTCATTGCTCGGTGGTTCTCTCCGGGTACTCCGGCTTCCTCCACCCATAAAACTGTCACGGTCATGATTAGCCATTGTGCATAAATATGTGACCTTAAACATCAATAAATAAATAATTTGGTCGTGATCGGTCAACCATGATGGCTGCCCGAGCCCAAACCCCGAAAACCTTTAGCACAGTCTACAGGTTGTATTTATGAAAAGATTTCATTGTAACTTGGTAGGATGCCTCTGTATAATATCTAGATGAGAACTTCCCCATTTGGTCACGATCTGTCAACCGCGCCGACTGCCCGAGCCCAAAACTTTTGGCACAGTCTACAAGTCATATTTATACAGGGATTTCATTGTAACTGGGAAGGTTGACTCCATATAATGTCTAGATGAGAACGTCCTCTTTTTGTCGCGATCGGTCAACTGTGACGTATACAGATGCCCGAAGCCTGAAAACCTTTAGCACAGTCTATAGGTCATATTTATGAAGGGATTTTATTGTAACTTGGCTGGATGACTCCAAATAATGTCTAGATGAGAACGTCCCCTTATGGTCATGATTGGTCAACTGTGACTGCTACAGAGGCCTGAAGCCCGAAAACCTTTAGCACAGTCTATAGGTCATATTTAAGAAGGGATTTTATTGTAATTTGTTAGGATGACTCCAGATAATGTCTAGATGAGAACGTCCCCTTATGGTCACGATCATTCAGCCGTGACAGCTGGCCAAGCCCAGAACCCTTAACACATTCTACAGATCGTATTTATGGAGGGATTTCATTGTAACTTGGTAGGTTTATTCCATATAATGTCTTGATGAAAACATCCCCTTTTGGTCACGATTGGTCAACCAGGACGACTGCCCGAGCCCAAAACCCCAAAACCTTTATCACATTCTACAGATCGTATTTATGAAGGGATTTCATTGTAACTTGGTAAGATAACTCCAGATAATGCCTAGATGAGAACGTCCCCTTTTGGTCACGATCATTCAACCATGGAGGTTGCCCGAGCCCAAAACTCGAAAAGCTTTAACACAGACTACAGATCATATTTATGAAGGGATTTCAGAGGTGCAGGCTGCAAGCCGAGAGGTCCTCAGTTCGAATCCCACCTGCGGCAGCCGCGTTGTGTCGTTGGGTAAGACACTTCACACCGATTGCCTACATGGGGGCACGATGACGCTGTGTACTGAGGCGTACTGTACATCGATGGTGCGCATGTCTTCAACCAATCTAACCCTGCCTGTGCTGCGGTGCAGAGTTCAGAGTTACGATGTTGGAGAGCTGACAGCTGCTCGTCGTTGCTCGGTGGTTCTCTCCGGGTACTCAGGCTTCCTCCACCCGTAAAACTGTCACGGCCATGATTAGCCATTGTGCATAAGTATGTGACCTTAAACACCACTAAATAAATAAATAAATATGAAGGGATTTCATTGTAACTTGGTAGGATGACTCAGTATCATGTCTAGATGAGGACATGTCCTTTTCGTTGCGATCGGTCAACCATGATGTCTACACAGGCCCAAATCCCCAAAACCTTTAGCACAGCCTTCAGGCCGTATTTATGAAGGGATTTCATTGTAACTTGATAGGATGACTCGTTTTGGAATAATTTCACTCTAAATTGGTAACTTTTGTTGATATACATCAACTGTGAGGGCCACATACATTAATTGTGAGGTCCACATTAACCCACTCCTCATTTCTTTAGTACAGTCTACACCTCACATTATTTTTATTGAAAACATAGCATACAGGGAACAGAAATTAACATATTCCCAATTATCACATTTCTTGTCTTATTTCATAATCGTTTCATAAACTTTGAACATTATCCTTTTCATTAAACATAATGTACAGACAAGTTAAGCTGCAGTGTCATTGACACTTTCATTGCACTTTGTAATTGGGGAAAATACTAAACCATTTCCCCATAAACTTCTGTCAACATCGATTTGATATGGTATGCAGTCCACTTTAATGATGTAGACTTTAGTTTCTTCAAAGAAAATTTTCCCTGTCTTTCTATCTCACCTGAAAGTCAGTTGGAGCTATTTCCACCACTTGGCATCTGTCGTCCGTTAACTTTTAAAACTTGCCTTCTTCAAAACCATTGGGCCAAATACAAACATATATGGCACATACCATCTTGAGTATATGCTTTCTGCGTTGTTCAAATGAAGTTGCTGCCATCTTCAGGCTGGGCTAACTTTATTTGTTTATTAAAGTTTAATGACACTTTTTGACAGCCATTATCACCTAGTGTTGGACAGTTTTACAGGAGGAGGAATCGGGACTACCTGGAGAGAACCACCGAGCAACGGCGAGCAACGGTTGACTCCCCAATGTACTAACTCCACACAAGCAGGGTTAGCATTGGTTGAAGACAAGTGCTCCATGAACGTGCAGCATGCCGTAGTACACGGTGCCAGCGTACCCCCACATGGGCAATCGGGATTAAGTGCCTTGCCAAAGGACACAACACAGTTACCCTGATGGCGACCAAACCATGGACCTTTCAGTTTGAAGTTCAACTACAGCCACTGTAATCCCAGGCTGGGGTTAATGCCCTAAGCCTAAAAATCTTTAAAAATCTTCTCATGAACCACCTGATAGAATGCTTTGATATTGGGTTTGGAACTTCTTTTGGTGGTGAAGATTAAAGTTTGTTCAAGGGAAGTTTGTAGATCAATATTTGGGCTCTGTGGAAACATGCCCATTTTGGGTTCCACCCGAAATTTCTATTTCAAAAACTGATGGGCTGATATGAACCAAATTTTGCATGTAGTTTAATTGGGTCATAAGCACTTGATTGATGCCCCTGAAAAAAAATTGTTCATAACCCGAGGCAACCCCAGCAGCTAAAAATAAAAAAAATGCAAATGCCCATATTTACAAAACTGCACGGACCAGAATATTGTTTTTTAGCTCACCTGGCCTAAAAGGCCATGTGAGCTTTTCACATCACTTGGCATCCGCCGGCGTCTGTAATCTTTTCACATTTTCATCTTCTCGATAACCGATGAGCTGGTTTGAAACAAACTTGGCAGGAATGGTCTATGGGAGGTCCTCTACAAACGATCCTCATTTTGTTCCCGTCAGATGAAAAATATTGCTTCCAGGGGCATTCTTAGATTCTGGTTGGAGGATTTTAAAAAATCTTCTCTGAAACCACCAGCCCAAATGTTTTGAAACTTCACATAAATGATGACTGGGACCCCCTCTACCAACGATCCTCATTTAATGTTGATCCTGTTGCAAACATGACTTCAATTGCAGCTTGTAGTTACTATAGAAACCCTATGGGAAATCACATTTTCATCTTCTCTGGAACTACTGAGCCAACATGAACCAAACTGGTCTATGAGAGGTCCTCTACAAACAGTCCTCATTTTGTTCCCGTGGGTTGAAAAACATGGCCGACAGAGGCATTCTTTGATTCTGTTCGGTGGATTTTGAAAAATCTTCTCCTCTGAAACTGCCAGGCCAAATATTTTGATACTTCACATAAATGATGACAGGGACCTCCTCTACCAAAGATCCTCATTTAATGTTGATCGGGTTGTAAACATGGCCGCAAGAGCGGCTTATATTTACTATAGAAACCCTATGGGAAATCACATTTTCATCTTCTCTGGAACTACTGAGCCGACGTGAACAAAACCTGGCAGGAGTAGTCTATGGGAGGTCTTCTACAAATGATTCTCATTTTTGTAACCGTGCATCGAAAAACAAGGCTGCCAGATGCATTTTTTTATTCTGATTGGTGGATTTTGAAAAATCATCTCTGAAACCACAGGGCCAAATGTTTTGAAACTTTGCATGGTTGATGACTGGGACACCCTCTACCAACGTTCATCATTTCATGTTGATCGTGTTGCAAACATGTCCGCAATTGCGGCTTATAGTTGTCTCCCACTTTTTGAAAAAAAAAGGAGATATTAAATTCGGGGTGTCCTTCCTTCCATCCTTCCGTCCTTTCGTGTTTTTCATTTCCAGCTCTAACTTTCCTTACAGTGACCGGATTTCGATGAAATTTGGGTAGTAGATCCCTTTCATCAATTGTGAGTCCAAGTTCGATTATGGGCATTTTCCGCGCATATTTAATTAGGTTGCTGAAATTTGATTGGCTGACGGTTTGCAGACTCTAACTTTCCTTAAAATCAACCGATTTCGATGAAATTTCATATATGGATTACTTCTATCAATACCTAGACCAAGTTTGAATGTGGGAAGTTTTCGTGCATATTAAATTAGGTTGCTTCAACCTGATTGGCGGACAGTTTCCGGACTCTTTTCAAATAAACTCTTTTTTAAGATGGCGATCTTCTTGAATATGATGATAATGCTGAACAACTCGATTTGATTGGTGAGTATCCACATGTGTAATGCAGAATAACAAAATTGCTTCCACTAAAGATTTTTGGTGCCCGTTGTGCCAACTCCTTTTGTATATATAGAGAAGACATAAAATAATGAAAAACAACATGCAGTGTTTTTCAGTTGCTTCAATTCAGTTTTGGAATCCTGACTTAAAATGCTCTGTATTAGTTCTTTTCTTCATAGAAAAGAAACTTCTCTTCTAAATAACTTCCACTTGCAACTCAACTATATTCCACTGGATGCATTAATTCCCCTTGAAACTGCTGCCCAGCGGGGGACATGAATTCACTGAATTTGCTTGTTACTATAGAAACCTTATGGAAATCACATTTTCCTCTTCTTTGGAACTACTGAGCCAACGTGAACCAAATTTCGCAGGAATGGTCTATAGGTGGGCCTCAGCAAACGAGCCTCCTTTTGTTCCCGTTGATTGGAAAATATGGCCACCAGTGACATTCTCTGATTCTGATTGATGGATTTTGCAAAAATCTTCCCCTCTGAAACTAGAAAATCAAATGTTTTGAAACTTCACATGATTGAGGACTGGGACACCAACCTACCAATGATTTTCCGCATGTAATGTTAATGTAATGTTGCAAACATGGCCACAATTGCAGCTCATAGTTACCATGAAAAGCCTATGGGAAATCACATTTTTATATGTAGTTCCAGATGAGCGATTACAGGCTCTTTAGAGCCTCTAGTTTGGTGTGTAGCTTCCGTAGGACCAGTGGAATAAGATGGACCAAAAAAAAATTGCTATCAGTTTTGTGGGGTGCCCATTTTAACACTGCTGGCAATGTTGGCAATGGGAAAATGCAGTCATCATCTTTCTTGTGCTCCATCAACTATGTTTTCTTCTTAGAACCTTAGGGCTAAATCTAAACTAATTTGGTGCAGATTCAAATCCATTCAAAGGAACTCAGGTCAAAATTTGGACTCCCTGTGGGGGGATGCCCATTTTTGGATTCACCCAGAATTTCTATTTCCAAAACCAATGAGCTGATTTAAACCAAATTTATCATGAGGTATATAATTTGGTCATAAGTACTTGATTTATGCCTGAATTCTTTTTTTTTAGCAGCCCAATGGGAACCCCGGGAACTGAAAATAGAAAAAAATTCCTGTGGATGGATACCTGTTTTGGACTCCACCTAAAATTTATATTTCCAGAAACGATTAGCTGATTTGAACCAAATATGTCATGCAGTGTAATTGGGTCATTAGTACTTGATTTATGCTTGAAAAAAATTGGGGTGGGGGTGGGTGTGTGGGTCAACAACCACAGAGGTTAAAAAGCAAAAAAAAATTTGGACTGATACTTGAAGGTTTTTTGTTTGTTGTTGTTGCAATGCATTTAAATTTGAGAAACAAGCAATTGAGGATCGACATTGAAGATACTATTTTTGTTCTGTTAATAACAAGATCGATGTTGCACAGAAACTGCTATTGCCCATTATTGTATAAACTCTTGACCTAATTTAACAGATCTATTTGGCCATTGGCATTCACCAAAATTGCAATTCAAAATTTATTATTTTTTCTATTTTTCCTAAAAAATAATAGCATATGAGCCCTTCTTAGAATGAGCATTAATGAGGGGTCATAAGCTACATTTTTTTACGCCAGAAATGAAAATTTTCAGTTATTCAAGATTTCTTTTTTTTTTTTTTTTGCAAGTGTTGTCTGCTATTTATGCAAGACAAAACGTTAAGTATTGAAGGTCTTATTCTAATTTGGATAAACTTTGTGATTTTAGAACTCTTTACTGAAAATGCATCAATAAGGATATTTTCCAGTTGTGTGGAAGACTAACTTGCCTGTTCAGATGATCAAAACTTTTTCTAGACATCACTACCAAGCCCCTAGACTCACAAGTGTTGTAGAATGTATGGAAGTCTTGCCCTCGCCTTAAACGTTGAAAATTGTGCTAGTAATGTTATTTTAGTGAAAAATCACATGAATATGAATGAACAAAGTGAAATGCATATCTAAATCATTCACATGTTATTTTTACAAATGATTAACTATATTTAGACCAGAGAAGAAAGGAAAATGGAAGCTATTATGAAGGCATTTGAAAAGCTTGAAAAACGTCAAGAACGAAAAAAAGATGCTCAGTGTAAAGTGGATCATACAAAGAATCCTGTGCCAGCAAAAGAGAAAACACAGGAAGTGAAAGAAAAGGTTCTTGCTCCAAATGACAGGAAACGTAAAACAAAGGTCAAAGAAAAAGAGAAAGTGCAAGAAACAGAAGAGAAGCCTCAAGAATTGGTAGAGATGGTATAAATGTTATTTCTAATCTGGTTTTTGACTCTTTGCCGATTTCTGATGTTTTATCATTCTCACAAACAGAATCTTTTTATCTTTTACCCAATGTACACAGTACGAAATTCTTTTTTTAATTAATTTTTTATGCCCCCCCCCCCCCCCCCCCCCGACTTAAGTCGGGTGGCATATGGTGATTGAAGTGTGTCCATCCGTCCGTCTGTGTGTGTGTGTGTGTGTCCGGGCCAATAACTCAAAAACGGGTAGGGCCACAGTCATCAAACTTCACACAATTATAAAGGACCATGGGAGGATGCGTCACACACCATAGCCGGGTTGTACCTTCAAGGTCAAGGTCACATTTCAGGCTTGGCAATTTCAGGAGAGTGATTTTTTAGCTCTCCTTACTGCCCTCCTGGAAGAATTAAGGAGAGCGAAAAATTGCCCTCCTAAATATTTTGGTCTGGGATGATTAAGATTACATGTATTATGCTCACATTAAATTTTTGTTGTAAAGCAAAAATGTAATTTGACTTAGAAGTCACATAACATCACGTAATTTCATTTTGAAAGTGGTTTAGTGGTAAAAGGTAATGGCTGCAACTGTGTTTGGGTATGTACAAAGTACATACCCAAACACAGTTGCAATCATTTGAAGCCAAATGGGTCGCAGCGATATTTTTTTTTCTGTCAGTTTCAACAACTGACATAACAGTTTGAAAGGTAATTATTCAAGGAATATTGACACTATAATATACTACCATTACTACTATCCTGTCACTTGAAGCACGTGCACCAGGATGAGACTGTAGATTCAAGCAGACCTGTTGTCCAAGAAAGTCATACACCTACCACCACCACCTTCAACCCATCCAACTTGGGCACACATACAGGTCTCGTCAAGTGTGTGTTCAGTTGTTGAGTGAGACATCTAGATGTCTAAGAGATTTCGCTTTACCTTAGTAAAGTTAATAAAATCAATAATAGTCCGTTGGTTTCAGTTTCAATGAGTTAAGTTCAAATGGATACTTAAAATGCTGTGTACAGCTAATTGCTCTCCTAAGCTGATTGAGGAGAGCGATTTTTTGTCCTCCTGCATTTTTCAGAATGCCAGGCCTGACATTTCAAGGTCACACTAAAAATCAGTCAATATTCATGTCACAGCCATAACTCAGAAACGAATCGTAGTACAATTGTTAAACTTTTTACAAATGTTAAGGACAGTCAGAAGGTGTGTCGCGTTAATAGTTTCTGCTGCATCTGCAAGGTGAAGGTCACAGGGATGGGGGGGGGGGGGGGGGGGGCATGTGTTACCTTAGTAACATTTTTCTTGTTTTTCAAATTTTTCAAACAACTTTGGAAACACCATTTCATGTTATCTATCATTGGAATGACCTCGATGTGGGGTCACATGAAAAAGTTTGGTTCATATTTTTTTAAAAAAAAATTTTCTTTCTCGACTACAATTTGTAAATTATGCAGGCAGGTGTGACCAGTTTGTTAGGTAAAGGGTTAATTTACAGCTGTGATCAATTCATTCATCCATAATTAAGTGCCTGTTTATGTTTTATACCCCTTGGGTTTTATTTACAGATTCATTTGGGTCACAAAAAGTTCTAGGATTTCAGAACTGAAATATTTGGCTCTTGAAAGTGCTTGAAAATTGGACTTTCTTGTGAAGAGTCATGAAAAGTCCTTGAGAAATATATCAACATAATTATTTGGCTCGTTTTGGTCAAATGTGGGATGATTTCTGCCAGGGTATTTCCCCTTGAACTTAGAAGATTTATCTCCCACCAAAACTAAGTTTGGTGTGGAAACGACCTTGTACAAGCCAACGGCTTACTGTCGAATCCACAAACATCTTCATGTTGTATACTGTACTCACTGAGGTTGGAAATAAATATTGTTTAAAAAGACTAAAACTAAGTTTGTGAGGGATATAGAAATTGGGTCTGCCTGTCCATCTATCTGTTCATTTGTCTGTTTGTCCATTCGTCCATAACAACTTTGGACCTTCATATCTCAGTCGGAGGATGTTCGATTTAAATGGTCTTTGGTGTGCTGATAGACCACCATTGGGGAAAGGATATTCACGAGTAACTGGTTTTGTCCATTTTTATGCCCCCTGACTTAAGTCGGGTGGCATATAGTGATTGAAGTGTGCGTGTGTGTGTGTCCGAGCCAATAACTCGAAACCTGTTAGGACCATGGGAGGATGTGTCACATAACCATAGCCGGGTTCATATCTTCAATGTCAAGGTCACATTTCAAGGTCACACTAAAAATCGGTCAATATTCGTATCTCAGCCATAACTCAGAAACGAATCATAGTACAATTGTTAAACTTTTTACAAATGTTAAGGACAGTCAGAAGGTGTGTCGCATATAATAGTTTCCTCCGCATCTGCAAGGTGAAGGTCATGGGGGGGGGGGGGGGTGCATGTGTTACCTTAGTAACATTCTTCTTGTTTTTTCTGGAGTTAAGAGTCTTTTTAAAACCTCTGTTTCAACCGGTGGCATTCCCCCCTGTAAAAGATTTCTATATGAGCTTCTTCTGCACACAACTCAGCATACATTTGTGAACTAATTTTGATGAAATTTTTCAACTATGTTCACAAACAAGTGAATACGCACATATTCCAGAATTTACAATCTACAGTAATTTTATCATGGTTATCAGCTCACCTTGACGAAGTAAATCTGAGCTCATCTAATCGCTCTCCATCCGTCGTCCGTCAACACCATGTTTTGGTCTTCTCCCCCAAAATCACTGTGCCAATTCAAGTGAAAGTTTGTGTGTGTGATAGTGCTGAAGGGGCATTGCATATTTTTATACTGTACCAATGACCCAGACTTAGCTGGTGCTAATCTCCTTAATTCAGGGCCAAACACAAATTTTGCCCCCCCAATCCCCAAAATTTGCATCTAAAACCGAAAAATACATGTCCTATATGGCCCTCCATACATCCACTCCTCTGCGCATGCGCAGTGTCAAGGAGGTCCCGAAATTGGCGCCAATTATCATTCTTAGTTTGGCCCTCAAAACAGTCACACTTCTCTGTTATTTGTGCTTCCAAATCTCAGTTTTCATGATGCCAGACACATATTCATGAGAGAAATGGTGGAAATAAAGAGGATACATTAGGAGGAGAGGAAAAAATTTAGTGCAAGAAAATGTTCAGGGCTGTGACTTAAAATTATTTTATGAAATTATTTCTAGTTGCCTTTTTTCAAGGCATAGCCCTGATGTCATTCTTGCTATGAAGTACCATTGTTTGATCAGTGTTTCCTCTCTACCTTCCTTATTCCCCCCTAGCTATTCTCCCATGTTTTGGCTTATTTTTTTGTAATGTTTATTACTAAAATTTCTTGGGAGTTTTGGCTTGGTAACAGATTTATTTCTGTTTTTTCCCCATGTTTACGTCCTCACCCTAGGGGTGTTTAGGCGTTTTGGTCTGCATCTACCATCTGATGTTCTACAGTTTCTTCTCTGGAAGCCTCTGTTTTGCATCAGATAGTGTTTTAATTGGTGACTGATTTCGGGCCATGTTTGTTTCAGTGCCTGGAGTCATGTTTCCGGTTTGTTGACACTTTTTTTTCTTCTGAAAAAATTTTTTTTCTTAAAAAATTTTTTCCTTTCAAATCATTATTTATTAATGAATATAATGGATTGTTGTATTATGTATCTTTATTTTCAAGGATTAGTGCGAGTACTTTGATTGTTTACATTTCACAATGAATGATTATTGTTCAAATTGTAATAGGAGGAAATCTTCCTATGATTCTCATGATCTCTGTATTAATTGTTCTCTCTGTACTCGCACTGATCTTTGTTCTGTGTGTTTCAAATGGGATGAAAAACGTTGGAAACGTGTGTCACGGTATGTTGTTCCTGGAGAAAGGTCCATTCCGGTTCTTTCTCCTCAGAGTCACTCTAGTGTTTCACTCTCTTTTTCAGAGGAACAAGAACAGGGTGATGTTTCCGTGATGTCGTCCAGAAGTGTGCCTCCGTCGTCACATACAAGCGAAGAGCTAGCGGCAAAAGTGCTCATGGAGATTCGTCAATTCCCTGAAAGGAGCCCGAAGGGGTTGACGTCCGCTAGCTCGACCGGGGTTGCGTCCATTCACCGAATGCGGCAGCACTCGGGTTCATCCGTTGCGGTCCAGCAGAGAGAGTCGGGTGTTGCGAGCACTATAAAACATCCACGTGTACACCCAGTGACGACGGAAAGGAGGATGGATCGGAGGAAGCCTGACAGTCCGGTGTTTAGCTTATCCAGTTCGGCACGGGCTGCAAGCGAGAGAGGTCCCTCTCTCATACAGCAGCATCTGGGACCAGATGTTGTAGTCCGTAGTGTTACGCAGTCGGAGCATACGTCCGCCGCTCGGGATGCTCCGGTATATAGGCAGTCCGCCGAGGCTACCTATAAGGCTTCCATATCCTCTCAGCAGCACACTCGACCGCACCTTGGCTATGTGCCCAGTGAATTACAGTCAGCTTCGCCGACCAGGGATTCCACGGCAACCAGGTCACGCCATCCGGTAGCCAGGGATTCGAGGCCTTCTTCATCCGGACGTTCGCATAAAAGATGTATGCAGGATGCAACATCCAGGGAGCTTCCGGCGGCTAAATCCAGTAAGACCGCCGCTCCCCAGGCCCCTGTAACGGATGTGCCATCACAGATAGCAAAGTTAATCGCAGCATCCCAGCAACCGGCAGAGCCTCTGTCGGAACATGAAATGTCAGAAGATGCTGGGTCGGTAGGTTCCGCCGCTGGATCCGGTGCGGACGACCGAGATTTACATGATTTACATGAGGTCCGGCAGGATGGCGAAAGGGATTCTGCTGAGTTAGATATTTCCCTTTCGGAACAACATAAAATAGCCGTAGAATTCATCCGGCATTACCTTCCAGAAGTTGTTCCGCCAGACCAAAATGCTGCGCAGCCAGATAGGAGGGTGATAGCGCCACTGGACACCAAGTTTTTTAATCGGTTTAGGGACATTGTCCCGGAATTTCCGTCACAATCCAAGAATGTCTCTCGGATTTTTGAGTTATTGAATGACGCTATTGATAAACTTGCCAACAAGACGGGCAGGTCAGCCTTCCTACCGGCATCTGCTCTACAGCTGCCGTTTATTAATCAAAGGAACAAGTTTGATACAGCAGGTCAGGGCATCCAGAGAGTTCCTCTGCGTTTAGACAACCAGGCTGAAGACCTTGATATTTCCATGCCGTCGTCTATGTCACTTCCGTCGTCTATGATGGAAACGATGATATCGTCTAACAGAGCTAGTTTAGACGCTCTTTCCTACGCAGATCACCTTACTAGAGCATTGTCATTACGCTTTGAAGGACCAGAGTTTCAAGACGTACAAACGTCTTTAAGAGTTCTGTCTAGGGCCATAGCTTTTTCCACTTATAACTCCGCCCTTTCAGTGGCAAATCTGGAGTTAGCTCGACGTGACGCGGCCTGGCTACTTCCACACGCGTGGACAGTAAGGTGAAAAACTCTCTTAGAGTCGCTCCGGTCTCTGGAGAGTTTCTCTTCAGTGGCAAGCTTTCTGATATATATGATAAATTAACAAAGAAAGCTTCGGACTCTCTGCTGTTTAAGTCTGCTTCCAAGAAATCGGAACCAGCAGACAGGAGTAGGCCAGGCACTTCCGGGACGAGTTCGTCCAGGGGAAGTTCCTATAGAGGTTCCTATGCGTCCTCTAGGTCTTACACTAGAGACCGGCAGAGTAGCGACTCGACTAGGGGCCGTTATGCTGGCCGAAATAACCGGTCAGATGTCCCTAGGCCGACGGGGCGAGGTGCGTGTCGCGGAGGACGTGGTTTCTCCTACCGCAAGCCTCGCGGATCCAGGAAGTGATGGTCTAGACCTCTGTCGCGTTCCGGTGGGTGGAAGACTGTCGAGTTTCTCAAGCAATTGGGAATCAATTACGGAGGACCCTTGGGTTCGAGGGGTTATTTCGGAAGGACTAAAACTGTCCTTCAAAGGCAAACCTCCATTAACTCGAAGTCCAAGATGGACTCAGCTTCCGTCAAATTGTCAGAAAAGAACGGCACTTCTATCAGAAGTCCAGTCTCTTTTAACGAAGAATGCGATAGAGGTCGTAGAAAACCAGGAATCTCCAGGTTTCTACAGCCATCTTTTTCTGGTTCCGAAGCCAGACGGCTCGTTCCGTCCAGTGATCGACTTAAGCTGGATAAACAAGCTGATTGTGGCTCCAAAGTTTTATATGGAGACCATTCGATCGGTCAGAGCGAGCATTCGGGTGAACGACTATGCTGCGAGCATAGACCTCAAGGATGCGTACTTTCACGTCATGGTACATCCTGTATTCAGAAAGTATCTTCGCTGTCCTAGGTGTTGTTTATCAGTTCCGAGCGATGTGCTTTGGTCTGAATCTAGCGCCCTGGGCATTCACTCGAGTAATGAACTCGGTAATGACTCATTTCCGAGCTCATTCGTCTGCGGTAACGTCGGCTTACCTGGACGATATTCTTCAGAGATACGGCAACGAGTTAACGCTTCAGAACGACATGCACAATCTGCTTCTATTGCTCCGACGTCTCGGTTTCATAGTAAACGAAGAGAAGTCGGATCTGGCGCCGTCCAAGTCATTTACCCACCTGGGAATGAGCTTCGAGACGCACAACAATCTGGTTTGTCTGCCGTTAACCAGAGCGAAATTAGTCAGTTGTTATGCTCGCTATTGTCTTCACTCAGACAAAGTGTCAGCGAGGGAATTCATGAGACTAATAGGTCTGTGCAGAGCGGCCTCGGATCTCATTCCGATGGGGCGGCTACGCACTCGTCCTCTCCAGGTCTATCTGACTCAGAATTGGAGAGTGAAGATTCATTCGCTCGAAACGGACATACTCTTGTCAAGCCAAGTGAAACAAGAGATTCAGACTTGGGCAGACATACAGTGGTTAACTCAGGGAGTTCCACTGCAGTTGCCAGATCCGAGTTTTACGATTATGACGGATGCTAGTCAAACAGGCTGGGGCGCGACACTGAGCCCATCGGATTTGAAGTGCCAGGTTCTTTGGGATCCGCAGTTTCTAAGCAAGCACATCAACATCAAAGAGATGATGTCGATTTGGCTTGCTCTACGTCATTGGATAGACGTTATTCAGAATGCACACGTGCAAATTATGTCCGACAATACGACAGTAGTTGCGTATATTTGGAACCAAGGTGGCACTCATTCCATTCCGTTGCTCAATCTAACGGAAAGAATTCTTCTGTTTGTACTAGAACATCAGATTCTTCTCTCCATCCGTCATATTCCGGGTCGTCTGAACGTCTTAGCAGACTCCCTTTCACGGAGGGGTCGCCTGTTGCCGTCAGAATGGACTCTCAACAAGCAAGTATTCAATCAGATTGGCTACCAATGGGAACGGCCAATGATAGATTTATTTGCGACACATCTCAACAATCAGTTGCAGATGTATGTGTCACCTTGTCCGGATCCTCGAGCGTTTGCAGTAGACGCTCTCTCGATCTCTTGGGACGGAATGATAGGATATGCGTATCCTCCAGTGCCGTTGATTCAGCAGATATTGCTCAAGATAAAACAATCGCAATGCAAGATTCTGTTGGTAGCATCTCTGTCTCCACAGAGACCGTGGATAAATCTACTCAGGTATCTGTTGTGGGACATGCCGAGGAAGCTTCCTCAACGGGAAGATCTTCTTTCGCAAGGGAAATCGCGCATCCTCCATCACAATCCTCAAGGTGTAAACCTTCACGTATTTCTATTGTGCGGTCCTTCTTGCACGGAAAACATTTTACAGGACGAGCAGTGGACGCGATTTCTAACTGCAGGAGGACCTCCTCTTCGCTAAACTATGCTGCTCAGTGGAGGGTCTTTTGTCAGTGGTGTGAGGATCATTCAGTAGATATTTATGATCCCTCCATTCCAGACATAGCAAACTTTCTAGTATACTTGTTTGATGAGATTAATCTGCAGCCTATCACCATTAAGGGTTATAGGTCTATGCTATCCGATACCTATGCACATCATGATAGCCTGATGATTGGAACTAATGTCTCTTTATCTAAGTTAGTTAGAAATTTTTCGATAAATAGACCTAGAACCCTTAGATTAATTCCGAAGTGGAATTTGGCCTGGATTCTTCTTAAGCTAAAAGAAGTGCCTTTTGAGCCTCTTGACACAGTTGACTTCAAATTCTTAACATATAAGACATCTTTTCTCTTAGCTTTCTCTTCTGCTAGAAGAGTTAGTGAGCTTCATGCACTATCTGTGGAGGATTCTCACTACCGTAGTGTCGGTAATACTATTACCTTTACCACCAATGTTGGATTTTTGGCTAAGAATCAGGCTCCTAATAAGTATCCTGAACCTATTATTATTAAGGCCCTTCCATCATCTGATGGGCGTAGGCCTCTACTGTGTCCTGTTAGAGCAATACGTATTTACAGACGTAGATCTGAGTTCATCAGAAAGGGACGTAAGCATTTCTTTCTGTCTTTGATACCTAATAGAAAGGATATTATGGTTCATTCTATTGCTAGATGGATTCAATTAACTATTCGTACTGCTTATGAAAAATTATCTTCTTCTCAGCAGTCGGCACTCAAGATCTCAGCTCATGAAGTAAGAGCTCTTTCGACTTCTTGGGCCTATGCTAATTGTATTGCTATTACTGATCTAATGAAGGCTGCATATTGGTCTCAACCTTCCACATTCACTAATTTTTATCTCAGAAATATTGAGTCCATTTCTGGAGACCTCCATTGTTTAGGTCCGTTATCAGTTGCTCAGAATATCGTCCACTAAACAGTTGCAACTATAGTGATGTAGGCTTTCTGTTCCGGCAGTGACTCTGTCCTGCTGCCCTCTTTGCTCTGGGGTATTTGACCCAGGGCAAGGGGAAGGGGGGGGGGGGGGGGTTCCCTTAGGTCACCTGCTTTATAGTGAAAAGCAAGGGAATACCTCCCCCAGAGTCAGTAATTCCGAATCGGTACCGGGATGGTTTTAAAGTGTAAAGATAATGTTTAATCATCCATGTAATATTTTTAAAATGTAGCTCGGTGTGAAGCATTTGTATATGTCATGTGTCAAACGAGCGTTAATATACAATCCTCGGACACTTTTAATGAATATAAAGAGTCTCATTTCTCTGGACTTCCTTTATTTATTGGCTTACCTTTAAAAATATTAGTATAAAGGGTTATACTGGATGTTAATAGAGATCATTGTTTATTATCCTCAATTACTTATCGGTACTGTGTCTTTCTTCTTTATTATAAATAGGACAGATACATGTAAAGCCTATCTCTTCTTTTCTCCTGGAGAGGATATTCTATTATACATAATTGAGCTTATTGGATTTTCCTTTATGTCCTAGGCCCTCCAGCCTATTTACTATTCAGCTAAGTCTGGGTCATTGGTACAGTATAAAAATGTTAAAAAATTTATAGTAATTTATACATTTTTTATATTTACCAATGACCCAGACGGGGATGGCCCTCCCAGGAGTTGGGAACTCATACCTACCCGATGAGTACATAACGCTTACCAGGCACTGGTTGTAAGAATGATAATTGGCGCCAATTTCGGGACCTCCTTGACACTGCGCATGTGCAGAGGAGTGGATGTATGGAGGGCCATATAGGACATGTATTTTTCGGTTTTTGATGCAAAATTTGTGTTTGGCCCTGAATTAAGGAGATTAGCACCAGCTAAGTCTGGGTCATTGGTAAGTATAAAAAATATATAAATTACTATAAATTTTTTAACTTTTGTTCAACTCAATATGCCTGCCCCATACGAAGGGGGTGGGGGAAAATGCCACAAAATATTTTTTAAATCTTCTCATGAACCAGTGAGTACAATGACTTGATATTTGGTATGGAGCTTCCCTTTGAGGTGCAGATTCAAGTTTGTTAAAAGGAAGTTCGTGAAGCAATATTTGCCTTTGTAATGGGAGGGGCAAGTTTTTTGGCCCCACCCAAAATTTCTGTTTTCTGAACCGATGGTCCAGTTTGAACCAAATTTGGTTTGTGATGTTATTGGGTCATAAGTACTTGATTTATGAAAAAAAAATTTCCTGTGTCCCCATGTGAACATCAGGAGCTTAAAATAGAAATATCTTCAAACTCCAATATTTCCCAAACCCCACGGAACAGATTATTTGGTATGAAGCATCCTTAGGACCCATAGAACTGAATGGTAAAAAAAAATTGTCATCAGTTGTGTCGGGGTGGTCTGTAGGGAGGGGGGGAATCGGAAAGGTGCGGAGTCAGCATATTTGCAAATATTAGAAAAAATTATCTTCAGAATCAATGATCAGAATCTTTTGATATTTGGTATATAGCATCCATAGGAGGGCTGGGGAGGGGGGGGGGGTGGGAGGTGGGGGGGGGGGGGGGGTCAGATATAAATTTGTTAAAATGAAGCCCCTTGGTTCACATTTGGGGGAATTTTTAACTGTGGGCAATATGGGGAATGATCTTAAAAAATCATCTTCAGACCCACCAGTCACCATGCTTTCATATTTGGTACATAAAATCTCTAGGTGTGTGTGTGTGGGAGTGGGGGGGGGGGGGGGGGGGGGGGGGGAGTTGAGGTGTCAGTTTCAACTATGTTCAAATCAGGTCTCTGGGTTCATATTTGGGCTCTTATTGTTGCCCAAAAATTCATCTTGGTGCAATATGATGAAATTTCTTTAAAAATGTTTCTCAGTTCCACCAGTCATAATCCTTTCATTTTTGGTATACAACATCTCTAGGGAGGTCAGATTCAAATTCTTTCAAATCGGGCCCCTGGGCTCATATTTGGGCTCCCTATGGCAGCCCAAATTTTAACTTAGTGCAATATGAGGAAATTTCTTTAAAAATTCTTATCCAGATCCACCAATCCGAATGGTTTCATATTTGATATACAACATCTCCAGGGGGATGAGATTCAAGTTTGTTCAAATCGAGAGCAAGGTTTAATATTTGGTCTCCCAATGGGTATGAGGGAATTTCTTTAAAAATCATCTTCAGATTCACCAGGCAGAATCCTTTCATATTTGGTATACAATATCTCTAGGGGGATCAGATTCAAGTTTCTACAACTTGAGTGCGTGGATTAAGATTTGGGCTCCCATTTAACTTAGGGAAATCCTGGGGATAATCTGAAAAAATCTTCTTCAGATCCTCCAGTCAGACTGCATTCATATTTGGTGTACAACATCTCTAGGGGGATCAAATTCAAGATTGTTCAAATTTCGTCCCTGTGTTCAAATTTGGGCTCCCTATGGTAGCCCAAATTTTAACTTAGTTCAATATAAGGAAATTTCTTTAAAAATCTTCTTCAGATCCCCAGTCTTTCATATTTGGTATACAACATCTAGTTCACTACTTGGAATTCTTAGTCCGATTTCAACAAAATTTGATATGCAGAAAAAGTAGGAAACATATTTCATTTAAATAAAAAAAATTAACCCTAGCTATCACAGGACTCAAATGTGTCCTAAAAATAGAAACATAATTCCAAGTTAATTTTATAAGAAGCCATGTAGCGGGAGAATTAGAAACATTTTATTAAGTACTCTCTGGAGGTGCATAACAAAGATTAATCCACATTGGTTGTATATCAAGGAGCTCCATAGGGGAGCTCCATTTTTTACATTATGATCCTGAAGAAAAAGCATGATGCTTGAACTATTTTAGCCACTAACGAGGGGCTCAAGGATTGACAATGGATCCTATGAAGATTGATTGCTTAATGTAGATTCATTTGTGGCCTCGGTTTATATCAGGTTCTGTTCAAAATGAGCACCTGTGAGGCCTCTTGTGTTTCTTAGATTTCATACAGATTTCTGTATAAATTCTTCTGTGTGCTCAGTTTTGGCAAAAGTATTTGCTCACGATGACTTGTAAGTGGATACATGCTTATTTCCAAATTTTTAAGCTGCGACTATTTTGACCAACTTAATTTCCCCCCAACTTAAATTGAATGCAGGTTGCTGTCCAGCATTTTTCAGTGTGCAATTCCTATATTTCTGAACTGATTTCGATCAAACTTTTCAGATGTGACCATAAACATGTGAGAGTATGCTCATTGTTGATTGTTGAAGTTCCAGATGCAGAGGTGCATTCTGAAAAGCCAATAGTGGAGGTGTTAATCACTTTCAGTGGTTGTTCGAGTTTTGATGCAAGATCTCACAGATCAGCACTGGTGGCAAACCCTCATTCGTCCCATAATACATATGTTGCAATGCGAAGTTTCAGGTTCACCTTGTTGAATATCAACTCTAAAAGATTTCCAACATTACAAACTTTTGGATACTTTGAAGGCATAAGGAAGAATACCAGACAATGGACAAATTACTGGGGCAGTGATTCTAGTTATGAACCCATGCCTTGTCAGAGGGAAAGTTGAGATTTTTCATGTTATTTTTTGTTTTATCTGATTTCAGTCCTTGTAATTTATATTAAATTACTAGTTTTTATATCCTTAAATTTACATGAAAATAGTTTTTTAGACAAGGTTCATGTAAATTCAAAGAATTGAAATATCCTTCACAGCTAGATTTGAACAGAATATAATTATATATATTTGGGGACATAATGGGTGATTTTGATATCGATTTTCTTTTCTTTTTTAATAAAAAGAAGACTTCTTGTGCTTGAATTTAAGATCATGGTGTTGTGGAAACTGTTTAATAAAATTATCCTGGTCTTCAAGGGCTAAAATAAAACTTCACTTTGAGGAAAAGAACAAATATACCTTTTTCTTGATTTGGTAAATTTCCTATTACAGAAACAAGAACCAGAATCTCCAGAATTGAAAGTTATGCCATCATCACCACCACCACCACCACCACCTCCTCCTCCTCTTCCACCTCCTCCTCCTTCAGTTCCTCTACCACCCCCAAATCTTCCAGAAGTTCCTAGTGAAGATCTAGAAAAACAAAATAAAGATACAGAAGAAGTTCAAGAGCAAATTGTTGTACCAGAGGAAAAGGTTGAAAAACCTGAAAAACCCGAAAAACCTAAAACTACAAGCAGGTAATTTGAAGTTCATAGATGCAGTTTTTAGCTTAACTTGACAAAGTCGAGATAAACTATTGCCATCACACATGCAGAAGTCTTTTATTCTGTAAATCTGTGAGTCTGTTCACATTTTCCTTTAGCACATGCTACACCCCGTAGTTCTTGTCCGATCGTCACAAAATTTCATATGCAGGTTTGAGGTCATGTTTAGATAAGAATGTCCCCTTTTGGTCATGATCGGTCAGCCGTGATGGCTGCCTGAACCCAAAAAGCCTTTAGCACAGTCTACAGGTCGTATTTATGAAAGAATATCGTAACTTGGTAGGATGACTATAATGTCTAGATGAGAACATCCCCTTTGTCAACCATTTTGGAATAATTTCACTGTAACTTGGTAACTTTGGTTGACATACATGAACTGTGAGGGTCACATTAACCCACCCCTCAATTCTTTAGTACAGTCTATACCTCAAATTATTTTTATTGAAAACATAGCATACAGGGAACAGAAATTAACATATTCTCAATTATCACAATTCTTGTCGTATTTCATAATCTTTTCATAAACATTGAACACTATCCTTTTCATCAAACACAACACACATTCAAGTTAAGCTACAGTGACACTTTCATTGAATTTTATATTGCTTTTGAATCCATGTTATTTTAATTGTAATAACGCACTGATCATTTTGAGTATTCGTCTTTCTATTGTGTTATCAATGTGACGCTGTAAAAATTCAAGTAGAGATTGCATTGCTTGAGTATTACCTCTGGAAAATTGAATGGAAGGGGATATGAAGAACTCCATATGTCTGGAAGTCTGTTTATGCAATACCTGAACAGTAGTTATCACTTTTTAATGAACTTAATGTTTGCTGCTTTATATTAACAATCTCGTGAACAAGTTTGATAATCGCCATCATTCGATGAAAATTAAGGGAGTTATCGTTTGTTTAATTTGCCACAAATTTCATCGTTCATCATGGTGCTGTCAGTCCATTTGTTTATCTGCAGATGGATTTGGTTTCCACACTCTAATTAAAGTTCTGCTTGGCCAGTCAAAACGAAACTTTACTTGTGGGTTGGGTATTATGAGAGGAAGAATCCCATTTATATTTGTGCCAAAAATCAAGGTAACAGTGACCTTGAACTTGAAAATTTTATGGGAGTTGATTTTCAATCTCGAATTAAAATTCTGCTGGGCCGATAGAAACCAAACTTGACATATGGGTTAGGTATAATGAGAGGAAGAACCCTATTTATTTCTGGGACATTGTGTGAAAGGTCAAGGTCACAGTGTCCTTTAACTTGCAAATTTTCCTGGTTTTCTCTTTCTAAAAGTTCCTATCTGCCGATCAAAACCAAACTTTACGTGTGGGTTGTGTATGATGAGAAGAAGTGCCCTATTTATTTTAGGGTCATTGTGCGAAAGGTCAAGGTCACAGTAACCTCGAACATGCAGATTTTCTTAAGATTTCATTCTCCAGTTTTAATTCCCCACGGGAACCCCGGAAAGTGAAACAGTGCTTGTTTAATGTGTAAACAAGCTCTGTTTTACTGGTAAAATAGGACCCAGTAACCAATGCCTGGGGTGGAAGTCCGCAAAAATTGGCAGTATGGATATAAACGATTGGCTACCCTTGACTTTTTTCCATATTCTAGTCATGATTAGCCAATGTGCAGAAGTATGTGACCGTAAACACCAATAAATAAATAAATAAATAAATAGATTATTGCCCTTTTTAGCTCACCTTGACAAAGTCAAGCTGAGCTAATCTCATCGCTCTCCATCCGTCGTCTGTCCATCCATCCACCCGACATCTGTCATCCGTCAACACTATGTTTTGGTCTTCTCCAAAACCACTGGGCAAATTCAAGTGAAAAGTTTGTGTGAGTAATGGTAACAAAGGGGCATTGTATTTTTGTTCAACTCAACGTGCCCAGTCCCATAGGGAGGAGGTGGGGTAAAATGCTCCAAAATATTTTTTAAATCTTCCCATTAACCAGTGGGTACAATGACTTGATATTTGTTATGAAGCTTTCTTTTGAGATGTAGAATCAAGTGTGTTCAAACAAAGTTCATGAAGCAATATTTGGCTTTGTAATGGGAGGGGTAAGATTTTTGGCCCTGCCCAAAATTTCTATTTTCTGAATTGATGGTCAAATTTGAACCGAATTCAGTATGTGGTATTATTAGGTCATAAGTACCTGGCTTATCCACACACAAAAATTCCTGTATCCCCATGGGAACCCCAGGAGCTAAAAATAGAAATATTTTCAAACGCCCATATTTCCCACACCACACTGAACAGAGAGCTGTTATTTGGTATGAAGCATCCTTAGGAGCAGTAGAATTGAAAGGTAAAAAAAAATTGCCATCAGTTTTGTTAGGGTGTCCTGTAGAGGGCATCGAAAAAATGCTGAGTCAGCATATTTGCAGAAAAATTTTTAAAAATCTTTTCTCCAGAACCACTGGTCAGAATCATTTGATATTTGGTATACAGCATTCATAGGGTGGAGGGGGGCAGATAGTTTGTTAAAATAAAGCCCATTGGTTCATATTTGGGCTCAATACAGGAGCCCAAATTTTTAACTTGGGGCAATATGGGGAATATTCTTTAAAATTCTTCTTCTTCAGAACCACCAGTCAGAATCTTTTATTGTTTGCTATTCATCATTCTTATGAGGGTCAGATTCAAGATTGTTCAAACCAAGTCCCTAGGTTAATATTTGGGCTTCCTACGGACTTAGTTCAATATGGGTGATAATTTTTTAAAATCTTCTTCAGATCCACCAGTCAGAATTCTTTCATATTTGGTATACAACATCTCTTAGGGGTGTCAGATTCAAGTTTGTTCAAATCGGGTCCCTAGGTATATATTTGGGCTCGCTATGGTAGCCCAAATTTTAACTTAGTGCAATAAGAGGAAATTTCTTTAAAAATCTTTTTCAGATCCACCAGTCAGAATCCTTTCATATTTGGTTAACAACACCTCTATGGGAGTCAGATTCAAGTTTGTTCAAATTGGTTCCCCAGGTTAATATTTGGGCTCCCTGTGGTAGCCCGAATTTTAACTTAATGCAATATGAGGAAATTTCTTTAAAAATCTTCTTCAGATCCACTAGTCAGAATGCTTTCATATTTGGTGTACAACATCTCTAGGGAGGTCAGATTCAAGTTTGTTCAAATTGGGTCTGTTTAATATTTGGGCTCGCTATGGTAGCCCAAATTTTAACTTTGTGCAATATGAAGAAATTTCTTTACAAATTTTCTTCAGATCCAACAGTACGAATGCTTTCATATTTGGTATACAACATCTTTAGGGAGGTCAGATTCAACTTGGTTCAAATCAAGAGCCTGGATTAATATTTGGGCTCCCTATGGGAGCCGGAATTGGCCATGTAGCAGAAGAATTAGAAATTTTGTGTTCAGTACCCTCTAGAGGTGTGTAACTAAGATTAATCCACATAGGTTGTATCAAGGGGCTTCATAGGGGAGCTCCACATTTTACATTATGATCAACTGAAGAAAAGGCATGCTCGGACTATTTTTGTCACTCCTGAGGGGCTCAAGGATTGACAATGTATCCTATGGAGAAGGACTCTGTTTATATCATGTTCTGTTCAAGGTGAGTGCCTCAGGCCCCATGGGCCTCTTGTTCTCTTTCTGTTGGAAATTTTAGTGATTATATGATAACTTAAACAGTAATTATTAGATTTCAATACACATTCGTAAATGTCAAGGTTCATCACAGTTTTTCATCAGGAGTGTGAGGATGAAGAGGGTGGGGATCTCCTGAGCAACCGCAAGTAATTTTTGAAATTGCTACAGTACTATCCTGGCAGAAGCAGAGTAAGCATTGGTTCAAGGTGAAGACAGTTCATTTCATGCTACTGGCAGATATTCCTGCCAGCACAGGATTACTCTTGCAATGAAATAAGTATAACGCCCCTCAAAGTAGATTTGTTTCTCACGCCATTTTTAGCTCAACTTTGGCGAAGCCAAATTTGAGCTTATGCCATGGCCCGTCGTCCATCTGGCCGTCTGTCCGTCAACAATTGGATACGGCTCGGGTTAGAGGTCGTATTTATGAACCGATCTTTACGAAACCTTTGTTATGACTGTGGGACGAGAACGAGTGTTTTTGGGTGCGGTCTGAAATTCAAGATGGCTGCCAGCTGCCATTTTGTACCGACGATGCAGAAATCTGTTTTTTGTACAGAACTTCCATATGAAAGCTCTGATTTGAATAATTTTTTGTATGAATGTTTAGTACCATGGGATACATCACATATAATACGGGTTTTTTTCTCGTGCGTAAATTATGCAAATTAGACTAACTTTGATGTTTTTTGGTGATACTTTCAGCACTGTAAGTGCAAATGCCAATACGGCTCGGGCTAGAGGCCGTATTTATGAACCGATCTTTACGAAACTTCTTGGGTACCTTTGTTATCACCGTGGGACGAGAACGAGTGTTTTGGGGTCCGGTCCGAAATTCAAGATGGCTGATGGCAACCATTTTGTACGAAATTAGGTGCAATCAGATTTTTGCACAGAACTTCCATATGAAAGCGCTGATTTGAATAATTTTTTGTGTGAATGTTTAGTACCATGGGATACATCACATATAATACGGGTTTTTTCTCGTGCAGAAATTATGCAAATTAGATGAACTTTGATTTTTTCAGTGCTGCTTACACACAGTAAGTACACATGTCAATACGGCTCGGGCTAGAGTCTGTATTTATGAACCGATCTTCACGAAATGTCTTGGGTACCTTTGTTATCACCTTGGGACGAGAACGAGTGTTTCTGGGTGCGGTCCAAAATTCAAGATGGCTGCCAGTGGCCATTTTGTATCGAAATTAGGTCTAATCAGTTTTTTGTACGCAACTTCTATACGGCTCAGGCTAGATGCCAGATTTATGAACCGATCTTTACTAAACTTCTTGGGTACCTTTGTTATTACCGTGGGATGAGAACGGGTGTTTTTGGGTGTGGTCCGAATTTCAAGATGGCCACCAGCAGCCATTTTGTACCAAAATTAGTGCAATCAGTCTTTTGTACAGAACTTCTGTATGAAAGTTCTGATTTGAATAAATTTTTGTATGAATGTTTAGTAACATGGAATACATCACATATAGTACGGGTTTTTTTCTCGTGCAGAAATTATGCAAATTAGATGAACTTCGATTTATTCAGTGCTACTTATACTCTGTAAGTGCACATGTCAATACGGCTCGGGCTAGAGGCTGTATTTATGAACCGATCTTCACAAAACTTCTTGGGTACCTTTGTTATCACCTTGGGACGAGAACGAGTGTTTCTGGGCGCAGTCCAAAATTCAAGATGGCTGCCAGTGGCCATTTTGTACCGAAATTAGGTCCAATCAGTTTTTTGTCACAACTTCTACACAGCTCATATTTGTGAACTGATCTTCATGAAACTTCTTGGGTACCTTAGTTTTCACCTTGGGACAGGAATGAGTGTGTTTTGGGGTGCCTTTGTTATCACTGTGCTATGAGAACAAATATTTTGGGGTTCAGTCAGACCCACTGTGGGACTCAAAGATTTTTTCTAGTTTAGCATCTGACTGTCACCCACCTTTACAATACTTTACCTATACATTTGTTACAGGCAACGCTCAGTATTTATGTACAGACCGTTACAATACTTTATATGTACCTTTGTTATCAGGTCATTACCTAGATGTTTGTCATTGCTGTGTCACATACTATACATGTACATGTCTTTGTCTTGACAAGTTGAGCTACAGTGTCACTGACACTTTTATTTGTAAAATTGCATGCGGGCGGGTTTTAATTTTATTTTTTATTTTTGTAATTATTATATCTTTGCCATCAAAAATTCATCATCTTGGTTTGTTTTATGTTTTAGGCCTCATAATCTACAGAATAGCATGGGTGGTGGTGTATTTCGTCCCTTGAGTGCAACAAGGCTTTGCAATGCTGTTGCAAAGCCTTGTTGCACTCAAGGGACAAATATATCAATTTTATTAACTTGGTAAAATATCAGACATAAACTATTTAATTTTTATTTTTTTATGTTTGCATTGGTTATAAAAAGAGAACATGCAGCAGCCAAAGGGCCATGCTGGAGGGCCTGAGAAACAGATTTTTAACTTTTTTAGGCCTAATTTTGGGCACATTTTACCCACCCCCACCCCCACCCCCACCTCCTTGTAAATTGCATGGATTTTTTCACCAATGATTTCTTGAGTTAAATTCAGATGAATTATTCATCAAATGTAGTTATGGTGCTGCTGTGAATGAAGCAATGTCTAGATTTGACGAAAAGTATCTTAAAAATACTCAGCGGGTTAGTTAACCATCGGCATGCTGTATGCCTTAGTACATGGTACCACAATGTTCTCTTATGGAATCAGGATTAAGTGTGACAGTGACACAACACTGTTGACACAGGTGAGGATCAAAGAAACCAATGACCTTTATATTTGAGGTCAATGGCACTTGCCAATGAGTTCCTGCATCCCTCAAATGTAATGTCCAATTTTGAAAAACAAATAATTTTCAAAGTTTTTCAGTGGAGATCATTCTGCAAGTTATGTAGCGGAAAAATTCTTCAGACTTTGTTTATTTGGATTTTTATGCAATGTTTCTGACTGAACGTATGTGTCTTTTTAATTTCAGAAAGAGGAGACGAAGTCAGGCTTGCTCAAGAAGGTAAATTTATATTTCAAGTTTTATGTAGCTTTTTTTTTTTGCAAGTATTACATATGATAAGTAGAACATACTCTCTTTTACTTTATGTTGTATACTTTACAAATAATTTTTTCAAAGATTAAAATGTGTAAAACTTTGATGAATAAATATTTAAAGACCTGCATACAAAACACACAAGTTTGCATATGTTATTTTGTTGTACAATCATTGTCATTATTGAGACAATTTTTTTGGTGCCTTTCGCTAAATTGGTACCTGACAGTGTGACCACTGTTTACAATGATGGGAAAACCAGCAGGAAAGCGATTGACATCTCCAATACTAGGGAAACCCCAGCACTTGATGAACTACACGAGTGGAAAGAAATGACATTCTTGCAAATCTTTTTCTTAAAAAATGTTCTTTGTGTTACTGACTTTTTTTGTGAAAAAATCTTCGTCAGATTTTCTAAATGGGTTTGGAAATGGGCTGACATGTCTGACAAAAGTGTGGAACATTTTTTCACAGTAAGTGTATTAATCCTGCAGTTTGGTCAAAATATGTACTTTTGTTATACGCCCGTTTGAAAGAACAGTCATATTATGTAAATGGTCCGTCCATCTGTCTGTTAACAATTGGCTTCCGACCGATAACTTGAGTTTGGATTATTTGATCTCAACCAAAGTTTGTATGTGTATTACCCAGCTAGTAATACAGGCCAGGTTCGAATATAGGTTCTGTCCAATTATTTTTACATGAGTTACGACCCTTTTTCGACTTAGAATTTGACCGTCAATTAACATTTTTGGTTTCCGACCGATAACACCAGTTTGGAGTATTTGATCTCAACCAAAGTTTGTATGTATTTGTATTACCCAGCTAGTAATACAGGCCCAGTTCGAATATGGGTTCTGTCCAATTATTTTTACATGAGTTATGGCCCTTTTTCCCCTTAGAATTTGACTGTCTTTTAACATTTTTGGTTTCTGACTGATAACACCAGTTTGGATTATTTGATCTCAACCAAAGTTGGTATGTGTATTACCCAGATAGTAATACAGGCCAAGTTCGAATATGGGTTCTGTCCAATTATTTTTACAAGCGTTACAATCCTTTTTAGACTTAGAATTTGACCGTCTATTAACATTTTTGGTTTCGGACCAATAACTCCAGTTTGGATTATTCGATTTCAACCAAAGTTGCTATGTGTGTTACCTAGCTAGTAATACAGGCCAAGTTCAATTAGGGGTTCTGTCCAATTATCTTTTACATGAGTTACGACCCTTTGTTGACTTAGAATTTGGCTGCCTATAAACATTTTTTTGGTTTCTGACTGATAACTCCAGTTTGGATTTTTTGATCTCATCCAAAGTTGATACAACTCAAAATGGCTAACGGGCAGTAGTTTGTGTGTAACAATTCTGAATTGTTCTGTATACTGACATAAAAAATGTTGAAATTAAGTTCAGATAAGGCCCTACAAAGTAGATCTTCTGTTTCACAGGCCATTTTTTTAAAATTGCATGATGGAGCCGTTTTTTGGGGGGGGTGAGGGTGGGGGGTTGTACTTATTTCTTTGCATCAAAAGTTCATGTTCTTAATTTGTTTTATGTTTTAGGTTTTAGGTCTCATAATCTACAGAATAGCATGGATGGTGATGTATTTCGTCCCTTAACCCCCTTCACTCTGATGTCAGAATACCAAAATTTCAGGAAGTTGTTTTTTCTCCTTAATGCATCTAGAAATTTAAACAATTCAATGAGCTCTGTCAAACGAGATTGAATTGGTTAAATTCTAGTTGCATTATGGGAAATTTTTTCTACCTGAAATTTAGTTATTTTGACATCAGTGTGCAGGAAGTTAAGTGCAAGAAGACTTTGCAATGCTAAAGCATGGCAAAGTCTTGTTGCACTCAAGGGACAAATTGATCAATTTTATATTAACTTGGGTCCTGCATTATGTCCTTGGGCAAGGCACTTTATCCCAGTTGCCTACATGGGGGCACAATGATGCCATGTACTAAGGTGCACTGCACGTTGATGGTGCACATGTCTTCAACAGCTGTAACTCTGCTTGAGCGGAGCTTGAGTTAGAATGTTGAGGAACTGACAGTTGATTGGTGGTTCTCTCCAGGTACTCCGGCTTCCTCCACCTGTAAAACTGTCACGGTCAAGATTAGCCATTGTGCATAAATATATGACCTTAAACACCAATAAATAAATATTAACTTGGGTAAAATATCAGACATAAACCATTTAATTATTATTTTTTTAAAGTTTGCATAGGTTATGAAAAGAGAGCATGCGGCAGCCAAAAGGACCATTTAGGAGGTCTGAGAAACAGTTTTTTTAAAAACTTTTTTAGGCCTAAATGTCGGATAGTTCTTGGAAAAATTTTTCAAAAGTCTTTGATTTTTCTTCTGTCCATGGCAGGGTTTTACACATTTTGAACTTCTTGAAAAAGTATGGAAATTTCTGTTGGTCTGGAAAAGGTGTTAAATTATGGAAAATAGGTAGTCGAGCCTGTGGTTTGGAAAAGTATGGAAAACAATTTTTTGACTAAACTCGAAAGCATTTGAAATTAAAAAATCAATCAAAAGCCTTGTAATGTAATAGTCTTTAACCCATGAAACTCCCCGTGGGAACCCAGGGAAGTAAGCAGCACTTGTTTACTGTGGTAAACCAGTTCGGCTTTACTAGTAAAATAGGACCCAGTCACCAATGCTTGGGGTGAAAGTCCTCTACAATGGGCAACATGTTGATCAACGATTGACTAAACTTGACTTCATCTCCATGTTGTGTCACGATTAGCCATTGTGCCTAAATATGTGACGTTAACCACCAACAAACAAACGAACAAACCCATGAAACATACCTCAGAATTGCAAAGAGAGAAAATGCTTGTCAGAAACTTTCGATCATTAACAGGGATGTGTTTGTGCTCTAATCTATATAGAAGGTTGGTGGATACGTAGGGAGAAAGTATTGAATTCTTTTACTGTAAGTGTAAGACCCCTGCAGCAGTGTACAAACTCTTTGTTTTCCTACTCGATGGAAATTAATCTGATCAAATCTCCAATTCTTTGCAGGAGAACTAGACAGAACAGTAGCAGTTCGGAAGCAATTCTCTCGCATGATGAAAGTAGCTCAAGTCAGCTTAGTACAACCTCTGGTACACCAAATGATGTAGCTTCCTCTGGATCCATTTCTCCAATGAAAGGCTTCAAATTTCTAAAAACTAAAAAGGTAAGAAGATGATTCCAGTGACAATTTGTGTGACTGGAACATTTATTATGACCCCTCCCTAGAGCGATTTGACGGATTGATTAGCAAAGGGCTTAAGATTTGTTTTTAAATCATAGTTCATAAACATTGGAAGAACCTTGTTGCATTGAGTTATAAGAAATTTTTTAAAGAAAAGGTTATAAGAATGATTTTTGATGTACAATGCTATGTACAGATAATCTAGGATGATTAATTCAGCAAAGGTTCAAACCAATCTGTGCATGAGACTAATGAATTTCTGTAAGCTTATATATACAGCCCAGATTTTACGTCAAATCATTGACATGTTTTCTGTGCATTTTATTTGCCCCCAGAAGGAGACATATTGATTCCGGATTGTCCATCTTTCACCCATTTTTAGCTCGCCTGCCCTGAAAGGCCATGTGAGTTTTTTTGCTCACCGAAGGGAGCTAATCCTATCACTTGTCGTCCGTTTGTCGTCGTGAACTTTTTTCAAACGACTTCTCCTCTGAAATCGCTATGTCGATTTGCTCGAAACTTGGTATGGATGTTCATTACCATATGTCAGTTCAAGTTTGTTCAAATGAAATGGACATGCCCACTTGGAGCTCCATAGGGGGCATAACTCCGATAGCACCCTATGTATATTAGAGAAATTACTAAAAAATCTTCTTCTCCAGCACAAGTGGGCAGAATCATTTGATATTTGGTATACAGCATTATGGGGTGAATCTGATTCAAGTTTGTTGAAATTGGCCCCCTGGATTCATATTTGGGCTCACTATAGAAGCCCGAATTTGAACTTGTGCATTTCAGGCAAATTTCTTAAAAAAATCTTCTTCTTCAAATCCAGCAGGCAGAATCTTTTGATATTTGGTATGCAACATTGTGGGGTGGATCTGAATCAAGTTTGTTCAAATCTGCCTCCTGGGTTCATATTTGGGCTCAGTATAGGAGCCCGAATTTGAACTTAGTGCATTTCAGGCAAATTTCTTTAAAAATCTTCTTCTCAAGATCCAGCAGGCAGAATCTTTTGATATTGGGTATGCTGCATGCTTAGGGGGGTGAGATTCAAGTTTGTTCAAGCCAAGTCCCTGGGTTCATATTTGGGCTCACTGTGGGAGCCCAAATTATAACTTAGTTCAAAATGAGGAATTTTCTTTAAAAATCTTCTTCAGATCCAGCAGTCGGAATGTTTTGATATATGTATGCAGCATCCTGGGGGGGGGGGGGGGGGGGGGGGGGGGGATCTTTTGATATTGGGTATGCTGCATGCTTAGGGAGGTGAGATTCAAGTTTGTTCAAACCATGTCCCTAGGTCCATATTTGGGCTCACTGTGGGAGCTTGAATTGAAACTTATTTAAAAATGAGGTATTTTCTTAAAAAATCTTCTTTAGATCCAGCAGTCGGAATGTTTTGATATTTGGTGTGCAGCATCCTTAGGGGGATGAGATTCAAGTTTTTTAAAGCCAAGTCCCTGAGTTCATATTTGGGTTCCCTATGGGAGCTCAAATTATAACTTAGTTCAGTATGAGGAATATTTCTTTAAAAATCTTCTTCCGATTCAGCAGTTGGAATGTTTTAGTATTTGGCATGCAGCATTCTTCAGAGGTGTGAGATACAAGTTTGTTCAAGCCAAGTCCCTGGGTTCATATTTGGGCTCACTGTGGGAGCCCAAATTATCACTTAGTTCAAAATGAGGAATTTTCTTTAAAAATCTTCTTCTTCAGATTCAGCAGTCAGAATGTTTTGATATATGGTATGCAGCATCCTTAGGGGGGTAAGATTCAAGTTTGTTCAAGCCATGTCCCTAGGTCGATATTTGGGCTCACTGTGGGAGCTCGAATTGTAACTTACTTCAAAATGAGGAATTTTCTTAAAAAATCTTATTCAGATCGAGCATTCAGAATGTTTTGATATTTGGTGTGCAGCATTCTTTGGGGTGGGGGGGGGGGGGGGGATTCAAGTTTGTTAAAGCCAAGTCCCTGTGTTCATATTTGGGCTTATAACTTAGTTCAATATAAGGAATATTCTTTAAAAATCTTTTTTTTAGATCCACTGGTCAGAATCTTTGGATATTTGGAAAAAGCTTTTCTTAGTAGTTGCAGATGCAACTTGTTGAAATCAATTCCCTGAGTTGATATTTAGTCTACCTTGTCAGGTGAGCGCCCTCAGGCCCCCTTGGGCCTCTTATTTCATCACTTGGTGTCCGGCGTCCGTAAACTTTTAACATTTTCATCTTCTTTTCTGTAACCGCTGAGCCGGTGTGAACCAAACTTGGCAGGAATGGTCTATGGGAAGTCCTCTACAAACTAGCCTCATTTTGTTCCCGTCGGATAAAAACATGGCTTCCAGATTCATTCTTTGATTCTGGTTGGTGGATTTTCAAAAATCTTCTCCTCTGAAACCTCCAGGCCAAATGTTTTGAAACTTCATATAAATGATGACTGGGACCCCCTCTACCAGCGATCCTCCTCTAATGTTGATCAACAAGGCAAACATAGCTGCAATTGTGCCTTACAGTTACTATAGAAACCCTATGGGAAGTCACATTTTCATCTTCTTCTCTGGAACTACTGAGCCAACGTGAACCAAACCTGGCAGGGATAGTCTATGGGAGGTCCTCTACAAATGATCCTCATTTTGTTCCCATGGGTTTGAAAACATGACGGCCAGAGGCATTCTTTGATTCTGATTGGTGGATTTCGAAAAATCTTCTCTAAAACCACAGGGTCAAATGTTTTGAAACTTAGCATGGTTGATGACTGGGACACCCTATGTTGCAAGCATTTCCACAATTATGGCTTATAATTACTATAGAAACCCTATGGGATAACACATCTTCTCTGGAACTACTGAGCCGATGTGAACCAAACTTCACAGGAATAGTCTACAGGAGGCCCTCTACAAACGATCCTCGTTTTGTTCCTGTTGGTTGGAAAATATGGCCACCAGAGACATTCTCTGATCCTGATTGATGGATTTTGCAAAAATCTTCCACTTTGAAACTACAAAGTCAAATGTTTTGAAACTTCACATGATTGAGGACTGGGACACCTACCAATGATCCTCATGTAATGTTGATGTGATGTTGCAATGTAATAGCCACAGTAGCAGTTCATAGTTACCATGGAAAGCCTAGATGGGAGATCACATTTTTATATGTAGTTCCAGGTGAGCGACTACAGGCTCTTTAGAGCCTCTAGTTTGTATTTTGTCTGCCCATCTGGAAAATTAGAATGACTGAGTGGATTATCACAAAACTTCCACAAGGACAAAGGAAAAGTGTTGTATAGGACCACCAGATCCGATAAAGACAAAGGCCAAGTCCACATGATTATTAAAACTCAAATCTTAGAAAAATTTTGTCCAACCAGCAAAGAGAAGTTGAAGAGTGCTGCATCACCAGATCTGAATGACAAAGGTCAAGGATGCACAATTATGAAAACTGAAATCTCGTAAGAAAAATTGTGTCCCTCTGTCTAGAAAAATGTGTCTTAGTCATAACTCTATAATTGCTGGGTGGGTTTTCATAAAACTTGACTCAAGGACAAAGGGAAGGTGTCTTTTGTCTTCGCCATACCTCTTATATAACAACTTGGAGGGACTTGTTTGAAATTTAACAAAAGTGAAGATGTGCATTGTGACAAAAATGTCAGCGGAGCTTTTCTAATACTAAGTTGTCCGTCGTCTGTCCATCTGTCAACATTCTGTTTGTCCGGGCCATAAAGGATATTTGGATATTGCTATATTGCCCTTGTCTGGTCTCTATAATCTCATCCATATGGTTGACCTTGTTTATACTTGACACAGTTGCTGACCATAACCAAATGTTGTGTCATAATCTTGACCCCAAGGTCATATTCATGGTCAAGGTCACATTCAAGAAAATTTCAATATTTTACCATTTTGTTTGTCCGGGCCACAATTCTTAACCCCTGAATATTTTTAACAACATTTTGTAACTGTATGTATTGTTACAAGACAATGTGCCATCAGTCATAATGAGGTCCCTACCCTCAAGGTGAAGCTCACAGTCAAGGTCACCAAAAATAATATTTGGATATTGCTATATTGCCCTTGTCCAGTGTCTATAATCTGATCCATATGATTGATCTTGTTTATTCTTGACACAGTTGCTAACCATAACCAAAGGTTGTGTTATGATCTTGCCCCAAGGTCATATTCTCCATGTCAAGGTCACATTCAAGAAAACTGCAATATTTTACTATCTTTGTTATCTGGTCTATATAATTTGATCTAATTGGCAGATCTTGCTCATGCATCAACCAAATAATGCACATAACTGGATAGTGTGTCATGAACTAGCCCAATGGTCATATCATGAAGGCCACGGCCACAAACAGCTAAACTTTGATAGTTATACAGCACTTGTCCAATCCAATGATTGACAGATCTTGCTTATATTTGCTACAATTACAGCTTATGACTCAAAAGTGTGTTGCAACCTTGATTCAAGATCATATCATCAAGGTCACAGGCAGCAAACTTAAGGTCACTAGCAGTAACACTTGGATTTTTGTCATTCATGTGTTTAGCTTTCCCTAAAAGCAGTGACCCTGGGCAGAGCTGTCTAGGCTGAGAGGCCTCTGCTTTGTCTTTCCATTGTGTCTTCATCATAATTCTAGAATGAATGGGTGAATTTTCACAGAACTTAACAATAGGGTAAAGGACCTACACATTAACATATTTGTACATAAAAGTTTAATGTATGCTTCTAATCACACACTATAGCACAAGTAAACTCTTCTGACCTTTTGATCTGTTGTTGCATGTTTGAAATCATCCATGGTCAATTTTGAGCTATAAAAGTGGACCATCACTCTTTCTGAGAGTGTCAAACCTCACTAGGTTTATTTTCAGGTTACTGTTAACCCTTTACCCAACGCAGACGATATCAAAATTTATTATTTTAAATATCATTTTTTTTAATTTTTCAAAAAAGTTCAACAAAACCATATCATGTGACCCCTCGTTGGAACGAGCTCGATGGGATCGTTCCAACGAGGGGTCACATGATAGGGTTCTGTTGAAATTTTTTGAAAAATAATATTTTTTTCAAATGCTGAATTTGCATATTACGCGGGCAGATGCGGGCGATTTGTTGGGTAAAGGGTTAAAGTCTTCCTAACTCATTAGGATTT
Organism: Pictodentalium vernedei; assembly: GCA_031216915.1. Lineage (NCBI taxonomy): Eukaryota > Metazoa > Mollusca > Scaphopoda > Dentaliida > Dentaliidae > Pictodentalium > Pictodentalium vernedei. The sequence continues at coordinate 143,786,971 of CM062296.1, read as the reverse complement.
CAAACATTATTTCGACAGTCTACACATGAAAATTACTCTCTCTTATGTCTCCTAGATGTAAATTGAGTCTCCAAAAACACTGAAGGGATGCAGCAGTCAGGCATATCAAGAGACTGGCTGCTGTGCCACTAGAGGTGAAGTAAAGTGTGATCTCTTAAGGCCTAATAAAGTTGAGGAAAAACGTCATGCAGCTTTATTCTCTCCAAGAACTTGGACAAACCCTTGCTGGTGAATAGAAGAATCTGCAGGAACAAACATTCTGAAATTGATCCAAGCATGAGAACTGCTGTCAGAAAAATGTTGAATTGCAGAGGGGACATCCTGCATACTAAAACTGCATTTCTTGACATGAATAAATTTATTTTGGTTGTTGTGTTGGCCGTTTAAAATCCTCAGAAAAAAGTGTTTACCCACTTTCACATTCCTTGACTTCACCATGCATGATTGCACACAGATAATAACAAATGAAAGGATTGAGAATGTTTTCTGAATTGTGGAGAGTGATTAAAACTGCAAAGTTTTCCTCCAATTTACCTTTTATGTACAAATATGTCACTGTGCAGGGGGCGAACCTTGGGAAATTTTGAGTAGTATATTTGCATGTCTGCCCAAGTCAGTATCATTTCCTGAGATTTGTTAGTTTTTGAGCATCTAATTCAACAAATCTTAAACATTTTATTTTAGAAAATAGGCACTTAGGCCATGGATTCAAGGTAACAGTGGCCTGGCAGTCACTGCTTGCCTTATTTGATAAAGCTTTACATGCACTTGAAAAATTGGAAATTTATATTTCCCGAACAACATTCATCAGGGTCAATCATTGATTACTGTCTTTTTATGAACATTCAACCCTCAAAAGGCCAGGAGATTTTTCATACATTTTTGCCACACTATGATATTTAATGTTCTGTGACCTTGCAGTTGTGTCCACGTAAGTCTTGGCTGCTTACATAGGCAGCCAAGACTTGCCTTGAAACAAATGCCAAAGTACTTAGAGTGTATCTTGCAAGTTTACCCAAACACAGCAAGTTGGAGCACCTGTTCTAATGCAGTAAAAATTGACCAAAGTCGGAAATAGGCCCTTAAGGGTTAAACTCATTTATCAATGTCCTAAATTTTACTTCTTGGGAATAACATTTAAAGTCAGTAATTTAAAGTTGGTGTCATATGGAAGGACTGAAGTTTCTTCCATAACTTTCATTTTTTCAAGTTGTGTGAGTTATCGTCTGCAGAGATAAAGATAAATGGAATTCTTAGTTTTTCATGTTTTTCTTTTGTATCTCAGCATTTAATGAATGAGTGGCTAAGTGAAAAAAGTCAAGATGAGATAGGTTCACCATCAAAGACAGATCCTTTGGAAATACAAGTTGATGATGAAGCAAGATTTGTAACTTGTCTGCCCAGTCCAAGGAATACTATGGATCATCTAAGGCGAAACAGTCAAAGTGCTGGATGTGGTGGTAAAGTTGCAGGTGACAATGTCAGTGGTTCTGCTAAAAAGGTAATGACAGCTTTCATAGTCGGTGAAGAAAGTCAGAAAACTTGTTGCAATGACAGTTGTTTTACAACTGCATTATAGCATCACATACTGAAAGTGATCTTAAACTAAAATAAAAAAAAATCTATGAACACTCCATAATATCAGTGATAAGTTTTACCCCTCATTGGAATATGCTTATTTCTGTGATTGAAATTGTGGCAGAAACTAGAAAAAAATTAATAAAATTTGAATTTTGCTTTTTGTGAATTGCTCTGGTTGGATATGGCTATTATCAAAATTAGTTATTTTAGTTATTTTTTCAAAAATTTTCACAGAATTTCAAAACAGTATCTAGTGATCCCTCATTGAAATGAGCTTGTTTCAGTGAGAGGCCACATAATATTGTTTTGAAATATTTTTGTAAATTAAGAGAGAAAAAATATTTTGACTTCATTTGTAAATTACTCTGGTGGTTGTGGTCGATCTGTTGGGTAAAGGTTAGTATCACTTTTTAAAACAATCCTCTCATAAACTAAGCAAAGATTGAAAAGTAACGTGTAAAAGATACTTGGCTTTTTGGCTTTCCAACAATTCAAAACAAGTGACAATTAATTAAAAAAAAGAACTATCTTGGAGCCCATCTGCATGGTATATTTTGCTGAGCATGTTGTTGGTTAGTTTGTTAAAAAAAAAAAAATCTTTATCCAAGCACAAATAGCAGACCACGCTTGCCCAAAAAGTTATTTATTATAAACTAAAAATTATAAAATTATTTTGGCCTTAAAAACATAGCTTGTGATCCCTCATCATTATGGTCATTACATTTGGTAAAGGATTATAAAACTTGACTATAGAGTAGTAGATTACATCCGGTATTCATAATTTGTCACGCGGATTAGTTCTGTCACAGTTTATTGTTCATGTCACTCAAGTATCCCAGTTTTTGTATAATACAAATGGATTAAATATAGCCTTGTTGTGCCTTTTATCATGTTCTGTTCTGCAGATACCAGTTAAAAAAAAAATGAATTCTTGTGCACCCGTAATCTCCGAAGGAAAATAAATAATATGAAATCTGGCAGTGTATTTTGATTAATCCTTTATGCAACCCAAATAGCAGACAAAATATGCAAAAAAAATTCTGATTGACTAAAATTTTTAATTTTTTTGCCTCATGAACATAGCTTATGGCACCTGATTGGAACAAGCTCATCAAGCTTATTCCAATATGGGTGATAAAGTATATTTTTAGCAGAAGAAATGAAAATTTCTTAGTCATTCATGAATTGTTTTTGATGTGTTGTCCTCTTTCGTGTTCGATATTATGTTCCAGAATTATGAGACTTGAATCGTCAAAAATAGCAATTTTTAGGTCATCAGTGTTGAAGGAGTAGTGTGGACTTGGAAAATTTCTGACCTTTGCTATACGTGATTGCAGGCAACCGCTGACATCCAAGGTCTTTCAAATTTTGTATTTGTGTTAACATTAACCCTTGACCAGACAACTTTTTAGCTTGCCTGACTTTCAGTCAGGGGAGCTTTAGTGATCACTCACCGTCCGTCATCCTTGAACATTGGTTTTTGTGTCTTCTCCTCCCAAACCGCTGAACCAATTTAATCGATGTTTGAGATAATAGTTTGTTATGACATCGCATTTTGATTTTGTTCAAATCAAGGTGCCTCGCCCCTCGGTAGGGCCACGCCCAAAAAGTGTGCTTAAATCTTAAAAAAAATCTTCTTTTCATGAACCAGCAGTAGCAGAGACTTGATATTTGGTGTGCAGCTTCCTTTTGAGGTGTAGACTTAGATTTGTTCAAGAGAAGCTATATTTGCCCCACCCAAAATTTCTATTTTCAAAACCGAGAGGCAGATTTGAACCAAATTTGATATGAGGGCTTATTGGGCCGTGAGTACTTAATTTATGCCAAAAATGTTTTTCCTGTTGCCCCATGGGAACCGTAGAAGCTAAAAATATAAGAAGAAAAATTTAAATGCCCATATCTCCAAAACTACATGGCACTGATAATTCTTATTTGGTTTGAAGCTTCCTTAGGACCAACAGAATGGATTGGTCTAAAAAAATTGTTCTCGGGTTTTATCATGGGGTACTTTTTTTGGGGACTTTGAAAAAGTGCTGAGTCAGCATTTTTTAACATTGGGTAATGGGAAAAACATTTAAGACTACTTTTCTCCCAAACCACTGCTCCAAAAGCTTTCAAATTTCACATATAACATCTTTGGAAGATTGTTTCACATGTTTATTGAAATCAAATCTCTGGGTCCATATTTGGGCTCTCTCTGGGAGCCCAAATGTTTAAATTAGTGCAGTATGAGGAATATTCTTCAAAAATCTTCTTCAGATCTACCAATCAGAATTTTTTGATATTTGGTATGCAGCATGCTTAGTGGGGTGAGATTCAAGTTTGTTCAAGCCAAGTCCCTGGGATCATATTTGGGCTCACTGTTGGAGCCCGAATTATAACTTGGTTCAAAATGAGAAATTTTCTTTAAAAATCTTCTTCGTCAGATCCAGCAGTCGGAATGTTTTCATATTTGGTATGCGGCATCCTTACGGGGGGTGAGATTCAAGTTTTTTCAAGCCATGTCCCTAGGTTCATATTTGGGCTCACTGTGGGAGCTTGAATTGTAACTTAGTTCAAAATGGGGAATTTTCTTTAAAAATCTTCTTCAGATCCAACAGTCGGAATGTTCTGTTATTTGGTATGCAGCATCCTTTGGGGGGTGAGATTCAAGTTTGTTGAAGCCAAGTCCCTGGCTTCATATTTGGGCTCCCTATGGGAGCCTGAATTATAACTTAGTTCAAAATGAGGAATTTTCTTAAAAATCTTCTTCAGATCCAGCAGTCGGAATGTTTTGATATTTGATATGCAGCATCCTTAGGGGGTAAGATTCAAGTTTGTTCAAGCCATGTCCCTAGGTTCATATTTGGGCTCACTGTGGGAGCTCGAATTGTAACTTAGTTCAAAATGTGGAATTTTCTTTAAAAATCTTCTTCAGATTCAGCGGTCGGAATGTTTTGATATTTGGCTTGCAGCATCCTTAGGGATGCCCGAATTATTACTTAGTTCAATATGAGGAATATTCTTTAAAAATCTGTTTTTTTTTTTAGATCCACTGGTCAGAATCTTTGGATATTTGGAATAAGCTTTTCTTATGATGGGCAGATGCAACTTGATGAAATCAGTTCCCTGAGTTGATATTTAGGCTACCATGTCAGATGAGCGCCCTCAGGCCCCTGGGACCTCTTGTCTTAGTTTAGTCTTAAGAAAAATTCTGACCTGTTTTGCTACACATGAATGTAGGCAACCACTGGTTAACAAAGTTTTCGTGAGGGTAAACCCAATGTGCACCATTTATAATTCGCCTGAAGATATTGTATTCGATACTGTTGGTGAGGTGATGGGGATGGAACCTCTCCCCTCCCCCTTCTTGTTTTTAGCTCACCTGACTGAAAGTCAGGGTGAGCTTTTCTTATCACTCTCCGTCCGTCGTCCTGCATAAAGGTGGTGTTTGAGCCTCTTTCTCCTAAACCACTGGCCACATTTTAATTAAATTTCATGTAAGTAGTGGTTATATAGGGGCATTTTGATTTTTATCCAAATTAGGTTTTGGCTGATATTGAGCAGAGGTGTGGGGAAAAAATGGCCAAATTTTTTGAAAATCTTCTTCTAATGAACCACCAGTAGCAGAGACTTGGTATGTGGTATACAGAGTCCTTTTGAGGTTTAGAATCAAGTTTGTTCAAGAGAAGTTTGTCGGGCATTATTTGCCTTCGTTATGGGAGGGGCAAAAATTTTGGCCACGCCTAAAATTTCTATTTTCAGAACCGTGAGGTTGATTTGAACCAAATTTGATATGAGATAATAATGGGTCATAAGTAGTTGATTGATGCAAAAAAAATTTTTCTCATTGCCCCGTGGGAACCTCAGGAGCTAAAAATAGGTAAAACTGCCATATCTCCAAAACTACATGGCACAGAGAATTCTTATTTTGTATAAAGCTTACTTTTATCCAGTAGAATAGAATGGTTAAAAAAAAATCCCTATGGGTTTGATCACAAGGTACTTTTTTCAGGACTTTGAAAATGTGCTGAGTCAGCACTTTTTAACACTGTAGGTTTATGTTTATTGGTGTTTAAGGTCACATACTTATGCATAATGGCTGATCGTGACCGTGACAGTTTTACGGGTGGAGGAAGCCGGAGTACCCGGAGAGAACCACCGAGCAACGACGAGCAGCTGTCAGCTCTCCAACATCGTAACTCTGAAATCTGCACCGCAGCACAGGCAGGGTTAGATTGGTTGAAGACATGCACACCATCGACGTGCAGTACGCCTCAGTACACAGCGTCATCGTGCCCCCATGTAGGCAGTCGGGGTGAAGGAAGACTGTAGGTAATGGGAAAAACATTAAAAAATCTTCTTCTCCAGATCCAGCAGGCAGAATCTTTTGATATTTGGTATCCAACATTGTAGGGTGGATCTGATTCAAGTTTGTTCAAATCGGCCCCCTGGGTTCATATTTGGGCTCAGTATAGGAGCCCAATTTCGAACTTAGTGCATTTCAGGCAATTTTCTTCAAAAATCTTCTTCTCCAGATCCAGCAGGCATAATCTTTTGATATTTGGTATGCAACATTGTGGGGTGGATCTGATTCAAGTTTGTTCAAATCGGCTCCCAAGATTCATATTTGGGCTCACTATAGAAGCTCGTATTCGAACTTGGTGTATTTCAGGCAAATTTCTTAAAAAATCTTCTTCTCCAGATCCAGCAGGCAGAATCTTTTCATATTTGGTATGCAACATTGTGGGGTGGATCTGATTCAAATTTGTTCAAATCGGCTCCCTAGATTCATATTTGGGCTCACTATAGAAGCTTGAATTCGAACTTTGTGCATTTCAGGCAAATTTCTTAAAAAATCTTCTTCTCCAGATCCAGCAGGCAGAATCTTTTGATATTTGGTATGCAACATTGTGGGGTGGATCTGATTCCAGTTTGTTCAAATCAGCCCCCCTGGGTTTATATTTGGGCTCAGTATAGAAGCTTGAATTCGAACTTAGTGCATTTCAGGCAAATTTCTTCAAAAATCTTCTTCTCCAGATCCAGCAGGCAGAATCTTTTGATATTTGGTATGCAACATTGTGGGGTGGATTTGATGCAAATTTGTTCAAATCGGCTCCCTAGATTCATATTTGGGCTCACTATAGAAGCTTGAATTCGAACTTTGTGCATTTCAGGCAAATTTCTTAAAAAATCTTCTTCTCCAGATCCAGCTGGCAGAATCTTTTGATATTTGGTATGCAACATTGTGGGGTGGATCTGATTCAAGTTTGTTCAAATCGGCCCCTGGGTTTATATTTGGGCTCAGTATAGGAGCCCAAATTTGAACTTAGTGCATTTCAGCCAAATTTCTTTGAAAATCTTCTCAAGATCCAGCAGGCAGAATCTTTTGATATTGGGTACGCACCATGCTTAGGGGGGTGAGATTCAAGTTTGTTCAAGCCAAGTCCCTGGGTTCATATTTGGGCTCACTGTGGTAGCCTGAATTATAACTTAGTTCAAAAATGAGGAATTTTCTTTAAAAATCTTCTTCAGATCCATCAGTCGGAATATTTTGATATTTGGTATGCAGCATCCTTAGGGGGTGAGATTCAAGTTTGTTCAAGCCATGTCCCTAGGTCCATATTTGGACTCACTGTGGGAGCTCAAATTGTAACTTACTTCAAAATGAGGAATTTTCTTTAAAAAATCTTCTTCTTCAGATCCAGCAGTCGGAATGTTTTGATATTTGGTGTGCAGCATCCTTAGGGTGGTTGGGGGGGGGGGGGGGGAGATTCAAGTTTGTTAAAGCCAAGTCCCTGGGTTCATATATGGGCTCCCTGTGGGAGCCTGAATTATAACTTAGTTCAATATGAGGAATATTCTTTAAAAATCCTTTTTTTTTTTTAGATCCACTGGTCAGAATCTTTGGATATTTGGTATAAGCTTTTCTTAGGAGGAGCAGTTGCAACTTGTTGAAATGAATTCTCTGGGTTGATATTTAGGCTGCCATGTCAGGTGAGCGCCCTCAGGCCCCTTGGGGCCTCTTGTTAGCTTAACTTGACAAAGTCAAGATAAGCTATTGCCATCACGCGTGCGGAAATCTGTTAGTCTGTGAGTCTGTTCACATTTTCCTTTAGCACAGGCTACACCCCGTAGTTCTTGTCTGATTGTCACAAAATTTCATATGCAAGTTTAGGGTCATGTCTAGATGAGAATGTCTCCTTTTAGTCGCAATCGGTCAACTGGTATGGCTGCCCGAGTCCAAAACCTGAAAACCATTAGCACAGTCTACAGGATGACTCTGTATGATGTCTAAATGAGAACTTCCCCATTTGGTCGCGATCTGTCACCTGCGACGACTTCCCGAGCCCAAAACCTGAAAACCTTTAGCACAGTCTACAGGTCATATTTATGAAGGGATTTCATTGTTACTTGGTAGGATGTCTCCAAATAATGTCTAAATGAGAACGTCCCATTTTGGTCACGATCATTCAACCTTGATGCCCAAGCCCAAAAACCTTTAGCATTGTCTATAGGTTGTATTTATGGAAGGATTTCATTGTAACTTGTTAGGTTGACTCCATATAATGCCAAAATGATGACATCCCCGTTTCGTCGTGATTGGTCAACTGTGATGGCTACAGGGGCCCAAAGCCCGAAAACCTTGAGTACAGTCTACAGGTCATATTTATGAAGGGATTTCATTGTAACTTCGTAGGATCTCTCCAGTTGATGCCCAGATGAGAATGTCCCCTTTTGGTTGTGATCGAATTTTCAACCATGATGGCTGCCCGAAAAACCTTTAGCATAGTCTACAGGTCAAATTTATGAAGGAATTTCATTGTAACTTAGTAGGATGACTCCAAATAATGTCTAGATGAGAACGTCCCCTTTTGGTTGCGATCATTCAACCATGATGGCTGCCCGAGCCCGAAAACCTTTAGCACAGTCTACAGGTCATATTTATGAAGGGATTTCATTGTAACTTGGTAGGTTGACTTCATATAATGTCTAGATGAGAACGTCCCCTTTTGGACCCGATTGGGCAACTGTGACGGCTACAGGGGCCCGAAGCCCAAAAACCATTAGCACAATCTACAAGTCATATTTATGAAGGGATTTCATTGTAACTTGGTCGGATGCCTCTGTATAATACCTAGATGAGAATGTCCCCTTTTGGTCATGATCTGTCAACTGTGATGGCTGCCCAAGCCTGAATCCCAAAAACATTTAGCAGAGTCTGCAGGTCATATTTAATATGGAGGGATTTCATTGTAACTTGGTAGAATGACTCTGTATGATGTCTAGATGAGAACTTCCCCATTTTGTCGCGATCATTCATCATTGATGGCTGCCTGAGCCCAAAAACCTTTAGCATAGTCAAAAGGTTGTATTTGGGTGGCGCACTGTGGTTACGGTAACCGGTTCTCGTCAGATCACCGAAGTTAAGCAACGTCGAGCCCAGTTAGTCCTCGGATGGTTGACGGTAGAAAGTCACAGTATAATGTCGAGTTGAGAACGTCCCCTTCTAGTTGCAATCGGTCAACCGTCGTGGCTTCATGGTCCTGAAGCCCGAAAACCGTTAGCACAGTCTACAGGCCATATTTATGAAGGGATTTCAATGTAACTTGATAGGATGACTCGTTTTGGAATAATTTTACTGTAACTTGGTAACTTTCGTTGACATACATTGACTGTGAGGGCCACATTCATTAACAGTGAGGTCCTCATTTAACCCACCCCTCAGCTCTCTAGTACAGTGTGCACCTCATATTATTTTTAGCTCTACTTTGACGAAGTCAAATTTGAGCTATTGTCATGGCCCGTCGTCCGTATGTCAACAATTGGCTATGGCTCAGGCTAGAGGTCGTATTTATGAACCGATCTTTACGAAACTTCTTGTGTACCTTTGTTATGACCCTGGGACGGGAACGAGTGTTTTTAGGTGTGGTCCGAAATTCAAGATGGCTGCCAGCGGCCATTTTGTACCGATGATGCAAGCCAAGTCCCTGGGTTCATATATGGGCTCCCTGTGGGAGCCTGAATTATAACTTAGTTCAATATGAGGAATATTCTTTAAAAATCTTTTTTTTTTTTAGATCCACTGGTCAGAATCTTTGGATATTTGGTATAAGCTTTTCTTAGGAGGAGCAGTTGCAACTTGTTGAAATGAATTCTCTGGGTTGATATTTAGGCTGCCATGTCAGGTGAGCGCCCTCAGGCCCCTTGGGGCCTCTTGTTAGCTTAACTTGACAAAGTCAAGATAAGCTATTGCCATCACGCGTGCGGAAATCTGTTAGTCTGTGAGTCTGTTCACATTTTCCTTTAGCACAGGCTACACCCCGTAGTTCTTGTCTGATTGTCACAAAATTTCATATGCAAGTTTAGGGTCATGTCTAGATGAGAATGTCTCCTTTTGGTCGCGATCGGTCAACTGGTATGGCTGCCCGAGTCCAAAACCTGAAAACCATTAGCACAGTCTACAGGATGACTCTGTATGATGTCTAAATGAGAACTTCCCCATTTGGTCGCGATCTGTCACCTGCGACGACTTCCCGAGCCCAAAACCTGAAAACCTTTAGCACAGTCTACAGGTAATTTTTATGAAGGGATTTCATTGTTACTTGGTAGGATGACTCCAAATAATGTCTAAATGAGAACGTCCCATTTTGGTCACGATCATTCAACCTTGATGCCCAAGCCCAAAAACCTTTAGCATTGTCTATAGGTTGTATATATGGAAGGATTTCATTGTAACTTGTTAGGTTGACTCCATATAATGCCAAAATGATGACATCCCCGTTTCGTCGTGATTGGTCAACTGTGATGGCTACAGGGGCCCAAAGCCCGAAAACCTTGAGTACAGTCTACAGGTCATATTTATGAAGGGATTTCATTGTAACTTCGTAGGATCTCTCCAGTTGATGCCCAGATGAGAATGTCCCCTTTTGGTTGTGATCGAATTTTCAACCATGATGGCTGCCCGAAAAACCTTTAGCATAGTCTACAGGTCAAATTTATGAAGGGATTTCATTGTAACTTAGTAGGATGACTCCAAATAATGTCTAGATGAGAACGTCCCCTTTTGGTTGCGATCATTCAACCATGATGGCTGCCCGAAGCCTGAAAACCTTTAGCACAGTCTATAGGTCATATTTATGAAGGGATTTTATTGTAACTTGGCTGGATGACTCCAAATAATGTCTAGATGAGAACGTCCCCTTTTGGACCCGATTGGGCAACTGTGACGGCTACAGAGGCCCGAAGCCCGAAAACCATTAGCACAATCTACAAGTCATATTTATGAAGGGATTTCATTGTAACTTGGTCGGATGCCTCTGTATAATGCCTAGATGAGAATGTCCCCTTTTGGTCATGATCTGTCAACTGTGATGGCTGCCCAAGCCTGAATCCCAAAAACATTTAGCAGAGTCTGCAGGTCATATTTAATATGGAGGGATTTCATTGTAACTTGGTAGAATGACTCTGTATGATGTCTAGATGAGAACTTCCCCATTTTGTCGCGATCATTCATCATTGATGGCTGCCTGAGCCCAAAAACCTTTAGCATAGTCAAAAGGTTGTATTTGGGTGGCGCACTGTGGTTACGGTAACCGGTTCTCGTCAGATCACCGAAGTTAAGCAACGTCGAGCCCAGTTAGTCCTCGGATGGTTGACGGTAGAAAGTCACAGTATAATGTCGAGTTGAGAACGTCCCCTTCTAGTTGCAATCGGTCAACCGTCGAGGCTTCATGGTCCTGAAGCCCGAAAACCGTTAGCACAGTCTACAGGCCATATTTATGAAGGGATTTCAATGTAACTTGATAGGATGACTCGTTTTGGAATAATTTTACTGTAACTTGGTAACTTTCGTTGACATACATTGACTGTGAGGGCCACATTCATTAACAGTGAGGTCCTCATTAACCCACCTCTCAGCTCTCTAGTACAGTGTGCACCTCATATTATTTTTAGCTCTACTTTGACGAAGTCAAATTTGAGCTATTGTCATGGCCTGTCGTCCGTATGTCAACAATTGGCTATGGCTCAGGCTAGAGGTCGTATTTATGAACCGATCTTTACGAAACTTCTTGTGTACCTTTGTTATGACCCTGGGACGGGAACGAGTGTTTTTAGGTGTGGTCCGAAATTCAAGATGGCTGCCAGCGGCCATTTTGTACCGATGATGCAAAAATCAGTTTTTTGTACAGAACTTCTGTATGAAAGTTCTGATTTGAATAAAGTTTTGTATAAATGTTTAGTACCATGGGATACATCACATATAATACGGGTTTTTTTCTCGTGCGTAAATTATGCAAATTAGACTGACTTTGATTTATTTAGTGTTACTTTCAGAGCTGTAAGTGCCAACCTGCTATGGCTCGGGCTAGAGGCCGTATTTATGAACCAATCTTTACGAAACTTCTTGGGTACCTTTGTTATGACCCTGGGACGGGAACGAGTGTTTTTGGGTGTGGGTCGAAATTCAAGATGGCTGCCAGTGGCCATTTTGTACCGATGATGCAAAAATCAGTTTTTTGTACAGAACTTCTGTATGAAAGTTCTGATTTGAATAAAGTTTTGTATAAATGTATAGTACAATGGGATGCATCACATATAATACGGGTTTTTTTCTCGTGCGTAAATTATGCAAATTAGACTAACTTTGATTTATTTAGTGTTACTTTCAGAGCTGTAAGTGCCAAGCTGCTATGGCTCGGGCTAGAGGCCGTATTTATGAACCAATCTTTACGAAACTTCTTGGGTACCTTTGTTATGACCGTGGGACGAGAACGAGTGTTTTTGGGTGCAGTCCCAAATTCCAGATGGCTGCCAGCAGCCATTTTGTACCGACGATGCCGAAATCTGTTTTTTGTACAGAACTTCCATATGAAAGCTCTGATTTGAATAATTTTTTGTATGAATGTTTAGTACCATGGTATACATTACATATGTTACAGGTTTTTTTCTTGTGCGTAAATTATGCAAATTAGGCTAACTTTGATTTATTTAGTGTTACTTTCAGCACTGTGAGTGCAAATCCCAATACGGCTCGGACTAGAGGCCGTATTTATGAACTAATCTTCACGAAACTTCTTGGGTACCTTTGTTATCACTGTGGGACGAGGAGTGTTTTGGGGTCCAGTCTGAAATTCAAGATGGCAGCTAGCAGCCATTTTGTTCAAAATTAAGTGCAATCAGATTTTTGCGCAGAACTTCCAAATGAAAGATCTGATTTGAATAAATTTTTGTATGAATGTTTAGTACCATGGGATACATTACATATAATGCAGAGTTTTTCTCGTGAATAAATTATGCAAATTAGGGGTCCGGGTGGGACTTTTGGACCAAAATCCGGAAATTAGTTTTTTGGTTTTTTATGCGTTTTGGTCAATTTTAAGACAAAAAAAAAAAAAAATTTTTTTACCCTGGAAATTTAGGGTCTGGGTGGGACTTTTTTTTGTTTTTTTATGCATTTGGACCAAAATCCGGAAATTAGTTTTTTGTGTTATGATGCATTTTGGTCAATTTTAAGAAGAAGAAGAAAAAATTTTAATCTGAAAATATTTTGTTTCGGACTGAAAATTTCCACACAAAAATAATAATCTACAATGATTGGTCTTAATCTGTAGTCCATTACAGTCACCTTGTAATTCTTTTATTATTGTTGACTGGGCCAAAACAAATACTAATTCCTGTCATATTCATTATTCAGTTGTCTTGGTCACAGCAAGTACTAATTCCTGTCATATCCAAGTTGAGCTACAGAGTCATTGACTCTTTCATTTATTAAAAACATAGCATACAGGGAACAGAAATTAACATATTCCAAATTATCACAATTCTTGTCTTATTTCATAATCCTTTCATAAACATTGAACATTATCCTTTTCATCAGGCACAACACACATACAAGTTAAGCTACAGTGTCATTGACACTTTCATTTGTATGTAGCTTCCTGATTTGTACTTCCTCATCAAGTTTTAATTTCATTCCAATCCTTTCGCTTATCAAAGAGTGATTGCCCTTGAAATTGGAATTTCCCATATTAGCTACGGTTATAGCTCCTCATCCATCATACAGACAGCTGTTGTTGGAAATTTGAATGGAAAACAAATTTTTCAATGTAAATATCTCTTTTATTTAATAATACAATAATGATATAAAGACCCTGGAACCCAAAGCCGCTATTTGGTACATCGTTTCACTGGTCTCTCAAGGAAGATTTTACTGTACAGTTAAAACTAGAAGTCCTGTCACGAACTGTGCGCTTATTGTAGTAAGCGTGGTATTTCGTAGGAATTGCACGCAATTGTCATATCGAATGGCACCCAAAAGCATGGCAGGTTCTCCTTGTTACCCACTGCAAAACACAAGCAATGTTCCTGCCAATGGACCTCCGGGTAACCCGGAGGTCCATTGGCTGAAACTTTGCTTGTGTACAGGCCATATGTGCAGAATTTGATAGCCTTACCATCATCATAACGCGTAGATTAACGCGCAAATCGACGTGCTATTTGTGCGCATTTCAGGACAGGACTTCTAGTTTTAACTGTACTGTACTGTTTAAATTACAAACCATTTCAAGTGCAGGACCCACAAATGATGGCTCCCATCACTTTGTATCTAGTTGGTACAATTTTCAATACCATCACCACCAATACTTGCAAATTAAATCATAATCGGTATACCAAATATTTGGTTTTACTACTTTCAACTTGTTTATCAGAGTTTACAAGAAGTGAATTTACTTCACTCATGCGGATTATTGTTGGTTAAAAATTAGGTCCTTTTCCTTTTTAGTGCGTTGGAACGTTCTTGATTACTTTTCTTTCTTCTTTCCCAACTGTTTGTGTGGTTTGTCTCAACAGTCACCATTATTACGAAAGCGATAGAATATTGTTTACCTCGAATTTGAAACAAATTGAGGTGAGAAGACACAATCACATGTACTGCATTACACTAAGCATGCGTGATGAGCCACATTGGACATTTTGACCAATGGCATTCCTGCTATTTAAAACCTGGAAATTTTCCTTGAGAAATGCCAAGGGATTCCCTGTAGTTTTACACTTGTACTTCAGAGTGATTGACTGCTTGCACATGCCGGCGTCATCATAACATCTTGTCTTCTAAATAGTGTGCACACAGGTGTTTGATAAAGACCTACGCAAGGTACTTTATTGTTTTCAAATAAACAAAAGCAAACCATTTGTGCTTCCTCTGCCAAGATATATATGATGATACTTAACCAGCCCATTGCCACAATCACTTAAAATGGCAATTTCAGATGCTGAGGTGTGCTAATTTTAACACCTCTTGTGCAAACGCACACCTCAGTTCAGAATCTGAAGATAACTGAAGATAACATTATGAAGACTCCTCCAAGTCTGTTTCATTCCGAATTTGCGGAATTACACCCGGAATAACTTCTGCAATCGTGAATAAAGCATCTGCTAATAAACTGCCATTTTTGGTGTAATTTTTATATTCTGACTCAACAGAATATCAAAGCAGTATATTTCAGTCACAACTGTTGGAAGAATTGGTCCTAAAAATTAATTCAAGTGCAAATTCAAAGAAAGAAAAAAAAAAAATATCCCAAACCATCAACCCTGTTTTTTTCTATGTATCCTGAACCAAACCATTTTTTTTTTTTTTTTTTGGACTCACCTATATAAAAATACATGTCAAATTTGTACTGAGGAGATGGTAAATAGTTTGGTGTTAAAAGATAGGGTGTTTTTGAGTGGAAGAATTGGTTCATAAATCTGTGGAGATTGTAACTTTTCTTTGTGGTAACTCCAGTGTGTCAGATATTCTTGAGTTGAATAATCTTTGCAAATAACTGTTCTCTGTTTTGTGTTTTTCAGAGATGGTTACGGCAGGCAATGATTGAGACACCTGAACCAGGAAATTCCAAAGCAATGTCACCTGGACATAGTAGTGGTAATGCCAGCCCAGTGTCTCAGCAGTTTAATGGAAGCTGTAGTCCAAACCCTTCGATTTCAGTACATACTAGACATATTAGTGGCAGCTCAAGTCCAAATCCATCTGTCTCCATGCCCAGTCCAGGAGGATCTCCCCCAACAGGTAAATACCATTTAGATTGGCAGACGATATACAGTAGAATCCTCTTAATTGAATATCCATTTTGCCAGTGAAAATTATTCAACAGGAGTATACAATTAAAAGGGATTTGGTCAGTTTCCTGTGTTCTGGAGGTAAACTGAGCATTTATTCTATTATATCTTGTTTGACAGAGCTCATAGAGCTCTGTCAAACAAGATATAATAGAATAAATGCCTGCATTGGATGTAGTGAGGCCAAAAAGGTTGATAAATAAGGGGAATTTGGTGTGTGTCACAGTATTTGTTTCGACATATTACAAAAATTTATATACAATTAACAGGAGTTTACTTTACAGCCCATATGCAATTAACAGGTCAAATTTGTACTGAAGATATGGTAAATGGTTTTGTATTTGAAAATTATATTCAGTTAACAGGGATTTACAATTAAGAGATATCCAATTAAGTGGGCTCCCTGTATCTTGAAATGATTTATTATCAGAATTCTATCTTCATCTCCAACTCTTGACACTTTTAACACTTTAAAATGTGTTTGCTTTGGTAGAAGCTGGAGTCTTGTAGAATTTGAGATTCTCGTAGAAACTGGAATTTCAGGTTATAGGATTTCCACTTTCTCCTTTTAGAAGCTGGCATTTTTGTTAATACAGGGGTCATACGCCACTCCTCGAAACTGGAAAATACTGGAAAATGAACAATACATCTCCTGGAGAATTCTGGACAAGTGCCATTTTTTTTTTTTTTTTTGTTAACTGTAAAGTCTTAAACTATGCTGTGCGCGTTTCGAATTTAATAAAATATACCAAAGTGGGAGACGAATAAAAGATCATACATCCAAACATGATTTTGGGGGAACTTAAAAAAATGTTTTTAATGATATTGTTACATGACTTGCTAAATATCTGTCGTCTGCGATCGAAAATCAAAACAATAAACAATTTGACAATGATTGACGTGACCTGTTTGTGGGACACTTTCCTGAGTTCACCTGTTGTCTTTTTGAAAATTAAAAGTTTTTCGTTCATGTACACATAGTGTTTTTATTTTAATATCACAGCCGGATTAAATTATGAGAAATAACTGTTGTTTTCCTTCAGTTTATGCAGTATAAACCGAAAATTTTCAGCACAAGCTTAATCAACTCACTAAGCGAGTTATGAAGCTTGTGCTGAAAATTTTCGGTTTATATCGCATAAACCGAAGGAAAACAAGTTATTTCTTAAATAAATTGACTATTCATGGTACTTTTCCGAAGTGTTTTGTATCATACGAAAAACATGTTTTATTTTTATTAAACTGCTTAAAAGTTTGAATATATTTCATAAAAAAAATTATTTTAAATTCTAATATTTAAAATTTGTTTTCTAATGGTCACTGGTGGACAATGAAGGTTGGTCAAAGGTGCATATAATCATTTCTTAGCACCCCCTTTTCATGATTTGCAAATAGTTTCCTCCAAAAATTCCAATTGCAAGGAATTGGTAAATAAACTGTTTGTGACATCTATCTTAAAAGTAAATGCTTGTTTTATTGTCGACTAGTGCCGAAAATTTAACCGGCAATGACTAATCGACCAGTCCAGTCGTTTCAACACTACATCAAGCACTCCACAGTTTTCTTAACGATCTTCTTGTTTGAAGCTTTCAGTTGTGTAGGACAAAATTTATGCATTTAATTACATTCTTTTTTGGCATAACTAAAGTTGTTTTCCAAATAATTAAAAATTATTTTTATCACACCACAATAATCGTTCATTTTCACAATAGTAATTAGTTCCTAGTCAAGTCTTGGCTGCATTAGCGACCAATGGAGGAAATGGGGTCTCATGGTTACAAGCCAACATAGAAGCCCATATTTAAGATTCAGAAGCCAAATCAGAATTTTAGGAGTCAAATTCACACCGGCTACTTACAAAGTCGGTCCCTGTCATTCTCTGATCTGAGAAGTCCTTGAAAATTGGAACTTTGAAGAAACAGATATTGGGCATTTGGAGGAGATCATTTGAGTAATATTCAGCTCATGTCACAGCAAGCTAAATATTGTTGGAATGATTCTACTCGGCATATTTGCCTAATAGAATTTCTGCCTTATAGAACGACCATCCATAATTTTGTTGGTTTTACTTCATTATGGCCTTCTATGTCTTGATTTATTTTGTCTCTGATCCACCGCATGGATGTATGTCATTATCCCCTGAATTCTTTCCATATTGCAATTAGGAATTTAACCCATTCAGTCTTGTTCAACAGGGCTCACAGTGCTGTGTCAAACAAAACTAAATTGGGTGAATTCCTAGTTACATTACGGGGAAAATTGCTACTTCAGATTTTGGTATTTTCACATCAGTGTGCAGAGGATTAATTGATCTTGACACTTTACCTAACACGAAAGGCAGATAACACTTACAAATAAAATTATTGAATAAGGCCTAAAAAAATATGCTCTCTTTTTATAACCAATTTTACTTAAAAAAAATTAAAATTAAATGGTTTATATCTGATATTTTACCCAAGTTAAAAAAATTGATGAATTTGTCCCTTGAGTGCAAGAAGGCTTTGCAATGCTTTAGCATTGCAAAGCCTTCTTGCTCTCAAAGGATGAAATACACCACCACCCATGCTATTCTGTAGATTATGAGGCCTAAAACTTGAACCAAGAACACGAATTTTTGATGGCAAAGAAGTAATTACTGAAATACAAAATAAAATAAAAAAACGCTCGCCCGCATGCAATTTCACAAATAATGGCCTGAGAAATAGAAGATCTAATTTGTGTGGCCTAACTAATTTTTTTCATTTTTATGTGTACCCATACCATGTATGGTACACATAATGTCGGCATCCGGAGTGGTCCTCTGTCGTTCGTCCATCCTTTGTCTGTCTGCCCATCCATCTGTCTGTCTGTCCGGCGCCCGTACCCATAACTTTGGCATTCGATAACTTGAAAAATATTGCTTGGATTGTCATGTTACTTTATATTTGTGTTCATGTTACTGATGTGCCGAGCTGTATAGTTTTTGGTGTAAATCTAATAATTTGATCCTGAGATATTAACCCTTATCCTTCAAATTGAGAATTCTTCCAATCCCTTTGGCATGAGATAACTCAAAAAATATCAATCCAATTGTCACGTTACTTTATATATATCTTCAGGTTACTGATGTGCTGCGCTGTATAGTTTTTGGGGTAAATCTGATAATTTGATCCTGAGATATTAACCCTTTATCCTTCAAATTGAAAATTCCTCCAAAAATTGGTCCTGAGATAGTAACAGCTTTCTACTAGTTGTGCGTATGGGTACACATCTGACGATTTAATTGGCCTATTTTTTGTGTCATGTTTTTGAGACAAAAAGGGGAGAAAAAAAATGAAAACTGGATGGTGATTTTTGTGAATAGTGTTGGCCGTTATGTTGGGTAAAGGGTTAACCTTCAAAATAGAAATCAACTTCTGAAGACAATTTGTAGTGCTTGAAGATCGTGATTTGGATTTGACTTGGAAAAAAGTGATAAACCTTTTGAAGAATTCATACTTTAATACCTTTATTTGGCTGTGTCCTGGTCCCTGCTGCCTTACGACACCAGATAAATTATATTCCAATTGAATATCCACATTCATTGATGACTTTGAAAATTATGTCTTTTTTTTTTTACTCAAAAATTGAATGAATAAGAAAATTTAATTGACGAAACTTTGTAAATAATGCTGACCAGATATGAGCATTAGGTTAAGTGAAGGGGTGAATGTTTTGTGCTTCTCCATCACAAATTTAAGTTCTGTCGTTAATCAGTGATTTCCAATCTTCTGGGTTTTTACTCCCATTTTGAAATCTTTGAAAAAGAATGAAAATTATTTTTTTTACAAATAGCCCTCTCCACAGTAATGCAGGCCTGGAATTCTTAAAAATGCAGAAGGGCTAAAACTCTCTCCCCTCGCATGGCCTAGGCGAGCGATTAGCACTCCTCAAGCTTACAAAAGCTAAAATTGCAAAATGAAGTGTTACTGTTAATGAATTCTGCCAAGTGGGCTTTGTACATTTTATGTGGTGCTGCTAACAAGGTAGTCTCTGTGAGATGGCTACACTGCCCCTCCCACACATCTGGGACTTGGCAAGGCCCAGAGATGTGGGAGGGGCAGTGTGGCCGTCTTACAGAGACCACTAACATACATGTAGCAGAGATCTTAAAAGTTGTGGGTTTTAGGCATTGGCGGTTATGGTAATCATTATTTTCTAAGGTCAGGAGGGCTAGTTTCCGCCCTCCTTAATTTTTTTAAGGTGAGCAAATAAATCGCTCTCAACCGAAAATGCCAAGCCTGGTGATGTTCTGTCTTGCTTGATTCATGGCACAGCGCAGAACTGTTGAATTTGTGTTGGAATCAGGTCTTTTATTGTTGATGCAATTCAAGGTTTTTTGTATTATTTGTTATCACATTACTGATGTTTCAGACTTTGTTACTCCATTGAAGAAAAGGCGATTGGCAAGAGAATCACTATCGCTTGAGAATCCAAATACTCCTACAACTTCAACTCCGTCCCTGTCACTTACACCAACAGTAGGATTAGACAATCTTCAAGCACCTGTTCCATTCAGAGCTGCCCTTGAGGCATTCAAAAACAAGAATGGTTTCAGAAGTTTAAGTATTCCATCAGATGACCCAATGGAAGAAGAGGTAATTTGACTATAAATATAATATTAATTTGCATTTAGAAGATCTATGAGCTTTTCTTAGGATTATATCTCATATTGGAATAACTTGTCTTTATTCTTGTTCTGGAACTAGTGTTCAATGAAAGAGACAGACAAAAGTCATTGAAATGAGGTTTTACTTGATGAGTTACATGTACATTCCAATTCTAATTTTCTTAGTCTTTTCTTCTTTCTGAACATAAATAAACTACGTCCCCTTATTGGAGCTAAATCAACGAAACAGAAACATTGTAGGAATTTTTTGGGCCCCCACTGGGTCCCTTGGAAAAATTTGTCTCCCGGATCAAATTTGGGAATTTCTGTCAATCACAGAATGGACAGAAACAAGTGCCTATAACTTTCACAGAACGTACAGAAACAAGCACCTGTAACTTCATTTTCATTAAAACTTCAGTAACAATTGTGTATGCATGTGTTTTTGTTATTCAAACATTGCGGTTATCTTTTCAGGCAAGCAATTAACCCTTTACCCAACGAATCGCCCATATCCGCCCACGTAATATGCAAATTCAGCAGCTGAAAAAATATTATTTTTCGAAAAATGTCAGCAAAACCATATCATGTGACCCCTCTTTGGAACGAGCTCGTCGAGCTCGTTCCAAAGAGGGGTCACATGATATGGTTTTGTTGAAATTTTTTGAAAAAATTTAAAAAATGATATTTAAAAAAATAAATTTTGAAATCGTCTGTGTTGGGTAAAGGGTTAAGATACCCACCAGGAAAGATCATGCCTGTGCTTGTTATTGAAGCATTTACATTATCTGCCTCTTCTAAAAGAGAAACATTCAACATAGAAACAGTATTGAATGTCCCACTTGGCATTGTTTGCAGATTCAGATGTTTTGAAATATATCCAACACTTGTGAGTTGAATTGAGGTCAGGAATTGGGAAAAATCATGCCCAGATTGGGAATAGGCTGCATCTTCAGCCCCTCTTGTTGCCCAGAAAAACCCCTGCATTGTTGAGAGTCCTAAACTGTTGACTAATTACATCTTCAAGTAGAGAAACCAAAAGCAGTGTGGTTTTCAAGTCACAATTATTGGAGGGACAGGCCTGGCAATCTAGAAAATCAAGGAGTACAAAACAGTTGCCCTCCTCAAATTGCTTGGGAGTGCAATTGCACCTGAAATTTTCAATGCAAAAACTTGTAAGCTATTTTGGTTATATTCGCTTTAAGGTATTGATATTGTGACTGAAAAGGAGTCAACTTGTCCGTAGGTCGTCATCGTCGATCCATTGCACATGTAAACTTGTGGAGCGAACTACTTCCCCAGTTTTAGTTGCATTTTCATGAAACTTCACAAAAATGATGAACATGATGAGGGGAAGTGCGTGACATAATTTTTTTCCAGATCGGATTCAAGATGGCCAACTGGCGTCCATATAGAATTTTGCAAAATACTTTTGGATCGAACTACTACAGTTTTTGTCTCGCACAAGTTCATATTTGGGTCATGTTCGATTGTTTTCTTGGGAGTTATTGCCCTTTTCATACTTAGAAATCAGTCAAATTATGCTTTCTGTGCTCTACAGTCCGTGAACTTAATCGGATTCTTTTGAAATTTAATATGCAGCTTTATGAGCATGGTATCTCGCACAAGTGCAAATTTGGGTCATGTTTGTCGATTTCTGTAGGAGTTATTGCCCTTTAATACTTAGAAATCAGGCAAATTATGCTTTCCGTGCTCTACAGACCGTAAACTTAATCAGATTCTTTTCAAATTTAATGTGCAGCTTCATGGGCATAATATCTCACACAAGTTGATATTTGGGTCGTGTTCGGTTGTTTTCTTAGGAGTTATTGCCCTTTTCATACTTAGAATCAGTCAAATTATGCTTTCTGTGCTCTACAGTCCGTGAACTTAATTGGATTCTTTTGAAATTTTAATATGCGGCTTCATGAGCATGGTATCTAACACAAGTGCAAATTTGGGTCATGTTTGTCGATTTCCATAGGAGTTATTGCCCTTTTCATACTTAGAAATCGGTCAAATTATGCTTTCCGTGCTCTACAGTCTGTGAACTTAATCAGATTCTTTTGAAATTTAATATGAGCATGGTATCTCGTTTTTTATTTTGTGAAGACCACAGATCGCTTAATATGAAAATGTGAAAATAGGTGAATTACCCTTTACCCCAGACAGGGCAGGGGAATGGGCAATGATTGGAGGGGGGGCAGA
Organism: Pictodentalium vernedei; assembly: GCA_031216915.1. Classification (NCBI taxonomy): domain Eukaryota; kingdom Metazoa; phylum Mollusca; class Scaphopoda; order Dentaliida; family Dentaliidae; genus Pictodentalium; species Pictodentalium vernedei. The sequence goes on along the minus strand of CM062296.1, from coordinate 143,764,449 downwards.
CATAGTCGAGTCAACAAAAATTTCAAACTTTACCCCAGGGAAACTTGTGCATGTTCCAATTTTGAAGGGCGTATGTTGCCCCGCTAGGCGGTGCTCTTGTTCAATTATCAAGTGATACAATGAACATTTATTCTTTTGTTTCTTGTTTGACAGAGCTCTGCTAAACAAGATACAATCCTTGTGGGAATCCCGGGAAGTGAAGCAGTGCATGTTTACTGTGGTAAACCCACGTTGTGTCCTTGGGCAATGCACTTTATCCCGGTTGCCTTTATGGGGGCACGATAACACTGTGTACTAAGGCGTACTGCACATTGATGGTGCACATATCTTCAACTGCTGTAACCCTGCTTGAGCGGCGCTTGAACAGTTAGAATGTTGAGTAGCTGACAGTTGCTCGTCGATGCTCGGTGGTTCTCTCTGGGTACTCCGGCTTCCTCCACCCGTAAAACTGTCATGGTCATGATGAGCCATTGTGCATAAGTACGTGACCTTAAACACCAATAAATAAATAAATACTAAACAAGCTCTGTTTTAATGGTAAAATAGGAACCAGTCACCAATGCTTGGGGTGGAAGTCCTCAAAAATGGACAACATGGGTATAAACAATTGACTAAACTTGGGTTTATCTCCCTTGTTGCAATCACAATTAGCCATTGTGCAGATATATGTGACATTTTAAACATTAAAAATAATAATACATGTAATAATAATAATCAAACAAGATACAAAAAGTTTCAGGGGGAACCCTAGGAGGTGAAGCATTGCTTGTTTTCCATGGTAAACAAGCTCTGTTGTACTGGTAAAATAGGACCCAGTCACCAGTGCTTGGGGTGGAAGTCCTCAAAAATGGACAACATGGGTATAAGCAATTGACTAAACTTGGCTTTATCTTTGTGTTGCGGTCACGATTAGCCATTGTTCAGAAATATGTGACCTTACACACCAATCAATAAACAAATAGGTACAAAATATTAACTCTTTACCCAACGTAACAGCCAAAACCGGCTAGCGCTATTCACAAAAATTGCCAATTAATTTTCATTTTTTGTCTCAAAAACATAGGTTATGACCCATCTTCGAAACAAGCTTGTCGAGCTCATTCTAATGAGGGGTCATAACCTATGTTTTTGAGACAAAAAATGAAAAAAAAATTAGTTATTCAGGAATTTTGTTTGCAAGTGTCATGTGCTTTTCATGTTAGGTAAAGGGTTAAATGTTTATCTTCATGACAAAAACTCTGTGGTGTTCAGACTGATTCTTCCAATAGATTACCGATTTTTTGTTCAATTAACCCTTTATCTAATTAATTGTATACACCTGTCCACATAATTACAAAACTTCAAGAGAACCACATCATGTACCTCCTCAAAGAAGTGGTGTTACAAGATGAGATTTTCAGTACAAAGCAAGTGGAATTTTATTGCACTTTATCTTTAGCTCTTCTCAAATAATGTTCCATTATAGTTGGAAACAGAAACATCTAAACCGGCTGTAAATATTACATTTATGATGTTACTTTAAAAAAAATGATAATATGGAAAAAATTCTGAATGCACGTCTTTAAATTAATTTATTTTGTGCACACCAATTTGCCTTAATTTGGGCACATTAAAACCAGAAGTAACAGCCTTAACCTGTTATGTTGTTTATTGCCATGCCTTTCTTTGTGTTTCTTTGGTCATATTATGATGGAAGTTATTCTCAAATGCAGACGAGCCACAGAGAATTTATATATTTTTCTTGATGTCTTCACACCGTCTTTTTGAACTTTTGATGGCAAAGAATTAATTATAAAAATAAAAAATAAAATAAAAAAAAAAACCTGCCCACATGCAATTTTACACAAAATGGCCCGAGAAACAGAATATCTACTTTGTGGGACCTTAGCTCGTGTGTTGGGTAAAGGGTTAATCGCCAAAAGCCACCAGTTTTCTCAATTTAGTGAGATCAGGGTGATGAGTTATATATATATCTTTGCAGGATCCACTATCAAGAAAGCCAACTGTCAAAAAGGATGATTCGCTGGATAATGAACCAACAAGTGGTGATGTGCCAGATTCATCAGTGAATGAACACATGAATATTTCTGAAGAATGTGAGCAAATAAAGTGTGCAAATAAAACGTCAAATACATCCGAAGAAGGTGATAGTGGTTATATTTCAAGTACAAAACATACTAAAACAAGTGAAAGTGATTCGGGTGAGAAATCGGTGGAGGCAGAGCCATCCGATGAAGCAGATTCTGTGGAACCAGTTGACAAACAAAAAACAGATATTGTAGGTGAATCTGTATTAACTGTAAAGAAAAAGGAAAAATGTGGTACAGAAACTTCTGTCAACACTGCCGATTCATCAGAAATGTGTGAACCTTTAAAGCATTCAAAAATCAAAATTGATGAAGTTGATGAAGATCAGTTGATGCACACAAGTGAAGCTTTAAATAGCTCTTCATCATCTTCATCATCATCTCACTTAGATTTTGAGAACAAATCAGTGGAAGTTAGTGTTTCCACAACAGATTCAGATAAATTCTCATCAGTAGATAGAGTGACATCAGATTCAAGTTCAAACATTGTATTATATTCCCCTCAAAGTTCTTCATCAATACGGACGTCAGAAAGTGATGGCAAGGAGATTGAAAGTGATACTACTAGTGCTAACGGAACAATTGAAAGTTGTAGAAATAATTTTATATCACCTTCAGATTCAGCTATATCTTCATCAATTCATAAACAGAAATTAAGTGATGTAGAAGATTCAGTTGGTAGCTCCAACACTGCCATATATTCAAGTTCATCAGAAATAGTACAAAGTACTTCTCATGATAGTTATTCAAGCAGTGTAACCAAATTTCCCTCGGATAGTACTGATAGTATGTCAGGATTGAATACCTCAGAAATCATGGCAGATTGTTCTGAGTCAGTATCTAGGAATAGTGAACCTATAGCAGATTGCTCTGAGTCAAGGTTAAGGAACTTGGAAATAGTTGCCGACTCAACTAATACTTCACATGATTCTCACAACACTGCTGATATATTTCCAAGTTCTTGGAATCATTGTGACTCAAGTATTTCATCTTTTAGGGATAATGCACTCACTGTTCCCCAGCATTATTTTTCAGACAGTATGAATAACTGTGATGTCTCATCTAGTACAAACGTTTTGTTCAAAGCTTCTTCGGAGGTATCATCATCCCTTGATAACACTTCCAATGAAGCACAGAGCACTCAAGTTCCTGCAAAGAAAAAGGTAAGTCAGACAATCTCTTAAAAAATAGACCAAACTGGTCAGTTGATTGTTTAACTGTTAAAAATTCATGCAAAATGTTTTTAGTACATATGCTAATCAGACTGGCTCAAGAAGTATTACAGATGGTTTCTAGTTTTTTTTTCATTAGTCTGATGTTCTGTTGCAATGTACCAATTGTTAGAAATGCCTCGGAGTGCTCTTTCTAACAGTGTATCACAGAGTAGCATATCATTTGCTTAACAATTTCCCAATCACCATCTACCATTTTCCCATTCCCCAAACTGCAACAATATCTCCGACATGATTGAGGGAAACATTTGCGAAAAGTGTTATTACAGTTTTCATTTTTAGCTTAACTTGACAAAGTCAAGATAAGCTATTGCCATCACGCATGCGGAAGTCTGTTAGTCTGTAAGTCTGTTCACATTTTCCTTCAGCACAGGCTACACCCCGCAGTTCTTGTCTGATCGTCACAAAATTTCATATGCTGGTTTGGGGTCATGTATAGATGAGAACGTCCCCTTTTGGTCGCGATCGGTCAACCGGTATGGCTGCCCAAGCCCAAAACCCGAAAACCATTAGCACAGTCTACAGGTCGTATTTATGAAGGGATTTCATAGTAACTTGGTAGGATGCCTCTGTATAATGCCTAGATGAGAACGTCCCCTTTTGGGCAAGATCTGTCGACCGTGATGGCTGCCCAAGCCCGAAACCTAAAAACTTTTAGCACAGTCTGCAGGTCATGTTTAATATGGAGGGATTTCATTGTAACTTGGTAGGATGACTCCTTATGATGTCGAGATGAGAATTTCCCCATTTGGGCATGATCTGCCAACCGTGATGACTGCCCGAGCCCAAAACCCAAATACCTTTAGCACAGTCTACAGGTCATATTTATTGAGGAATTTCATTGTAACTTGGTGGGTTGACTTCATATAATGTCTAGATGAGAAAGTCCCCTTTTGGACATGATTGGGCAACTGTGACGGCTACAGGGGCCCGAAGCCCGAAAACCTTTAGCACAGTCTACAGGTCATATTTATGAAGGGATTTCATTGTAACTTGGTAGGATGACTCCAAATAATATCTAGATGAGAACGTCCCATTTTGATCGCGATCATTCAGCCTTAATGTTTGCCCAAACCCAAAAACCTTTAGCATAGGCAAAAGGCCATATTTATGGAAGGATTTCATTGTAACCTGTTAGGTTGACTCCATATAATGCCTAGATGATGACATCCCCCTTTTGGTCGTGATTGGTCAACTGTGACGGCTTCAGAGGCCCGAAGCCTGAAAACCCTGAGCACAGTCTACAGGTGATATTTATGAAGGGATTTCATTGTAATTTCGTAGGATCACTCCAGATGATGCCCAGATGAGAATGTCCCCTTTTGGTTGCGATCATTCATCCATGATGGCTGCCCAAGCCCAAAGCCCAAAAACCTTTAACACACTTTACAGGTCATATTTATGAAGGGATTTCATTGAAACTTGGTAGGTTGACTTCATATAATGTCTAAATGAGAATGTCCCTTTTGGACGCAATTGGGAAGCTGACGGCTACAGGGGCCCGAAGCCCGAAAACCTTTAGCACAGCCTACAGGCCATATTTATGATGGGATTTCTATGTAATTTGATAGGATGACTCGTTTTGGAATAATTTCACTGTAACTTGGTAACTTTTGTTGATATACGTTAACCTGTGATGGCTACAGGTGCCCGAAGCCCGAAACTCTTGAGCACAGTCTACAGGTCATATTTATGAAGGGATTTCATTGTAACTTTGTAGGATCACTCCAGATGATGCCCAGATGAGAATGTCCCCTTTTGATTGCGAGCATTCAACCATGATGGCTGCCTGAGCCCAAAGCCCAAAAACCTTTAGCACAGTCTTCAGTTCATATTTATGAAGGGATTTCATTGTAACTTGGTAGGTTGACTTCATATAATGTCTAGATGAGAATAGCCCCTTTTGGACACCATTAGGCAACTGTGACGGCTACAGGGGCCTGAAGCCTGAAAACCTTTAGCACAGTCTACAGGTGATATTTATGAAGGGATTTCATTGTACCTTGGTAGGATGACTCCAAATAATGTCTAGATGAGAACGTCCCCTTTTGGTCGAGATCATTCAGCCTTGATGGCTGCCCGAGCCCAAAACCTTTAGCATAGTCTATGGGTCATATTTATGGAAGGATTTGTTAGTGTTTGATTTGTTAGTTTGACTCCATATAATATCTAGATGATGACATCTCCTTTTGGTCGTGATTGATCAACTGTGACGGCTTCAGGGGCCCGAAGCCCAAAAACCTTGAGCACAGCTACAGGTCATATTTATGAAGGGATTTCATTGTAACTTCGTAGGATCACTCCAGATGATGCCCAGATGAGAATGTCCCCTTTTGGTTGCGATCATTCAACCATGATGGCTGCCCGAGCCCAAAGCCTGAAAACCTTTAGCACAGTCTTCAGTTCATATTTATGAAGGGATTTCATTGTAACTTCGTAGGTTGACTTCATATAATGTCTAAATGAGAACATCCCTTTTGGACGCAATTGGGAAACTGACGGCTAAAGGGGCCCGAAAACCTTTAGCACAGTCTACAGGCCATATTTATGATGGAATTTCTATGTAATTTGATAGGATGACTCGTTTTGGAATAATTTCACTGTAACTTGGTAACTTTTGTTGATATACGGTACCTGTGAGGGCCACAGACATTAACTGTGAGGTCATATTAACCCACCCCTCAGCTCTTTAGTACAGTGTACACCTCATATTATTTTTATCAGAAACATAGCATACAGGGAACAGAAATGAACATATTCCCAATTATCGCAATTCTTGTCTTATTTCATAATCCTTTCATAAACATTGAACATTATCCTTTTCATCAAACACAACACACAAGTTAAGCTACAGTGTCATTGACACTTTCATTTGTCTTCAAAACAGCTTATGACCCCTCAATGAAATGAGCTTGACGAGTACCTTCCAGTGAGGGGTCATAAGCTGTTTTGGTTGCATACAAAATAAAATCTGAAAGATGAGATTTGTGATCAGTGCAGAGTGGATATGATCCTCACTTTATAGCTTTGGACAGTTTTCCACAAATTCTATAACACAATGATCTGCAGTTCTGGGGGTAAATTCTAGTCCAGTCTTAGCCACATATTTGCAGTCCTAGAAATTTATCCTGGTTTCCTCGGCGAAAAACTTGCTGTAGAAAACTGGTGCTTCTATGGCAATTGCTGTGAAGCCTGTTCGATTGTGTAAAAATCATCGGGGAGCTGGGCCTAGTCTCAACTGCCATATATATATAGTATGCAGTAGGCCTGGTACGATACACATCTTCACGATGTGATACGAATCACGATACAGAGGTCACAATATGATACATATCACGATACCTCAGATTACCCATATCAAGTCTTGGTTGTATAAAACTACTCTTGAGATGCAAATGTACAGATACACACGGGGTCGGAATAATGGTATGGGCAGGGACCAGCCGTGAGGGCGACTAGGGCGATTATGTCGCCCTTCTAAGCCCAAAGTCACCTAGAAAAATAGTAGGGGCGATTACAAGTCGCCCTCTAAAAATTGGCCAAAAAATGAGGAAAGGCTGAACTGAGTGATGCGAGGTTTACAATTACATGAAAACGATTATTTTCAAAAATCGAATGTGCTCGAGCGTGATAAATGGGCATTTTAATTCGTCAAATAAACGTCCATTTATTTGAAATCACACGACAATCAGTTATCTATTGTCACTTTTGGCAGATTTTTTTTAATTTCTGTTTTGTTGCGTTTCAGTCGGAGCTTCAATTGTCGAAACGAAAATAGGTGACTTACGCGACTCAACAAAATAACCCAGTTTGAAAGTAGGTTACGTCGCTTAGGATGCCGAAAATGTATACACAATGGATGTATTTTATAACACAGTATTTTCATTTCGTTTTGCTGATGACTGTTAACGGTTGGACTGTCTATTCCCAGAAAAACACGAATGGAATTGAAACACATGAAAAAAATGCTTTGGTGATGACAAGAAAAGCTTTGTACAGGACACAAGTGTGCATGTGGACGATCTTGAAAAAGGGTCCTCCTAAACACTGGAATGACACGAAATGACACGGTATGACACCGGAATGCCTTAAAAATGATGCGAAATGACATTTCTTTTACAAAATACTCGACCCCAGAATGTATTTTGTTTATTAAGTAACAAAGTACCTCCCAAGCAACCTTCTTACATCTGGTCCTGTTCACAATTTCAGACTTAGGAAATTATTAGTTCAGTAGACTTTGGTGAAAGGCAACCACAGGAGGGTGCTGGGGGATTGACACGAGGAAGAGGGGAGGGGTCATGAAGGAGAGGGTAGCAGTGGGGGGATTTTCAGTCAATAATTACACATTGAAAAAAATATGAAGGGGCAGTGGGGGCGGTACTTGAATATTCTTAATTTTCCCCACTTGCCTATGAAGTCTCCCTACATGACTCTGCAGTCTCCCTATTTTTTCTGGAGGGAGACTTGAAGTCTCCCTAAACTTCCCCCCTAGGCTGGTCCCTGGGTATGGGTGGAATTATTTCCTGCGCAGTATCCAAGAACAATCTGCAGTTAATGATTTGATTTTTCACTAGTGTTAGGAGGTTATAAAAATTTTCCACTGTTTCTACTCGTTTTAAAAAAAAAAAAAAAAAAAAAAAAATTGACTCCGGTTTCGGTTTCATTTTTTTTTTTTTGAGAAAAATATTAAAGTATTAAACACAATAAACAGTTGGGTTTTTCCCCAAATATTATCTTTAATAAAAGTTCAAAGTGCAAGTACCTTCCCCTCTCTCTAACTTATGAGATTATGTATAGCACTGCATATGTACAGTGAGCCATTAATCCAGAAGACAATGAAGATTGTTCTCAGAGCCCTGGATATACAGTTGAATAGCATTTGCAGCCCCCCCCCCCCCCCCCCCCACACACACACACACACACACACACTAAAACGAGGAAAATGCTGTGGTAGCAATGCACACCTTCATTAAAGAAATGCTGAAGGTGTCATCTTGTGAAATGTCAGGCCAAAGAAAAAAAATCCCTTTGTTTGGGATAACCCAACCGACCCAAAGCAATTATGCTGACTCTAAAAATTTTACCAAGTAAAAGTCACTCATTTAGGTCATTGTAACCCTAATTTTTATCGGACTTCAGCTGTGAATTTGAAACTTATTTTGAAGTTCAAGCTTTCAAAAATACATGTAGAAATAAATTTATCGGACAGTATAAATGCTGAGCAAGTGGTAAGTTCCAGTTCAGCAAAGGAAGCTGCATTTGATAAACTGATCATTTTACAGATACATTGTTTTTCCGTTGGTGTTGCACTTGAGGGCTATGAAACCTATCGTGTTCAGTTTCGTGTGTTGATACTGAAAGCCCCAAATCTTGGCCTGTAGTCCTGAAAATGTTAGGGTACAACTGTTTTTTTTTTCTATTCAAACATATACATAGAAATCATTGACTGTGGCCAACAGATGCATGGATGTTACATTGAAGTGAAGTGTGTGGTCATTTTGGTAATTCGATGTTTGTTTTATTTTTGTCCAAAACCAGGTGGCGCTTTCAATCTCACCCTGAATGGGGAGATTTTTATCATTTCATTCATTTGTCATTCAAAGGAAAGTTTATTTAAAATATAAATACGTTTATATTATGGGCCCCAAAAAGTTATTAATTTTTTTTGTGGTTCTCCGTCCTTTTTATTCAAACACATTACTCAAAGTGACAGCATTCAAGATTGCACAGTTAAATAATCATGCGTGTCCTGACTGACGGTTATCCAGGGTTTTTGCTATACCGGTACAGCGGCCATCAAACGACCGCATACCCCCGCCAGGTCACCTTCCCGACATAACAGAATCTTTGAAATTCGTATTGATCTGCCCATCCCCCGAGAATACATTTAATTCCTGGCTTGTAGAATTGCCATTTCTAAACTTCTTTTGCCGATTTCCGTACACATACATGTGCGCATGTCCGTTTCACCGTTCTGTCGCAGTACCTGGAGAGTAATTGATTTCAAAGCATTTTTCAACATAAAAGACATCAAACGATAGTAAAATCGAGTATTCGTTTTCACAGTGGCTGCAAACGTCAAAAATTTGTACCATGCACGTGCAATGAGATTTTTGCGCAGTGCTTGTGTCTGCTAAAATATCTCTCAAGCATTGTTTCGCCCCTAATTTAAAATTGAATTTTTAAATTATGGGCGAATCTACCCTTCCTACTCACACTTTCTATTCTCCCTGGACGTTTAGTCCCAATGAAAATGCCAAGGCTTGACAGTTTTATTGGGACGAAATGCCCTGGGCGAATAGAAAGTCACTTATACTACAAATTATTTTTCGGTTGAGCAACCATTTTCTCTTACTTACGTCTTATTCATCGGAAATTACTGGCTGTCAATGTGTAAAATCGGACAGATATATCTCCGTGAAAAAATGCAAAATATCCTCTCAGACGCAAGGAAATGGGGGTTTGGGGATTCTGGAAACCGTGGGTTATGTCACGTTCAGGTCGGTCAGTGTTTTTAAATAACTGACACCGAGTTGTATTTTCGGTTAACCTCCCAACACTATTTTTCACTTCAAAACAAAAGCTTGTTACACCTCTTTGGAACAAGCTCATCGAGCTGGTTTTTGCACTATGTCAACAGACTTTTCTGATCTTATTTCTGATTCTGTTTCCATTTTTATGTTTGATACTCTGATATGTGCAGACGATATTTTTTAAGAAACTATGAGATTGATTGGTCTCAGACGAAAATATGCAACAGTGAACTACAGTGCAAAGTTCGTCCTCGATTCAACAGGTTCAAAAGAAGGTGCTATTCTATTGGGCAGTTAGAAAGTGTCAACCAATCGCAGAGCATGTAACATCTAAACAGTATCAGAAGTTTACTTCGGTCAAAAATGCCCAAACAAAACCATATGCGTTCCCCAATTTATTGAGTCTGGGTGTGAAAGTGAAAGATAGCTTTTAATGAATAAATATTACAGATAAACGTGAGTTTAAAGAAATCGAAATTATCTCTGGGTGAACCACAATCCGTATCGGCAAATTTGTACCGCGGTGCATCGAAGTTTCGATGAGTCGTACCAGGCCTAGTATGCAGTGAAGTGAAATCTTTCAAGTAACTTTAACATGTGAAAGTAATTTGAGATACATGTGTATATAATCACAATCAATGAGAAGAATCTTTCAGTTAGATCATGTGAATATCTTGAACCATGTGAATGCTGAGAAATAATCTTGGAAGTAAGCAGGCAACCTGTTTAATATGTATAACATGAGTGAAAATAAGATGCAGCATAACCACAAACGTAAGTTTCTTACTGCTTCTATGTTGATAACACCAGAATCTGACATCAGTTTCTGGAAAGCTCTGTAAGATTCAGATTCTGGTGTTATCAACATAGACGAAGCGGAACACATAGTTTCTAGTGGTTTTGCTGCAACTTGTACTGTAAATGGTAAGATTAGCAATACAGTGTAGTGCAACCCACATGGTTTGAGTCCTTGTGTAACCTGGAAGTTGTGCAATTTCTGCCACCACAAGGCTTTCTAAAGAAGCCATCCTCAGCAGTATTTTTGCTGTGGATATTATTCGTTTCCTCTGCATTTTCCTCAGCCCTGCTGATTGCTGAGGGTGAATTACCAGACCTGCAATAATCATCAAAAACTTAATTAATAAAGCACCAGGTACAAACCGGTGCTTCATTAATTAAAATTTTGCTGATGATTTTCATTACCTGGTAAATGCATGCGTAGTAAACCATGCGTGATACTTCACAACACACATTGACATCAAAGTTATTATTCAGTTAAGACACAAAGTATGTGTGCTCAGTATATTCCTGGTTAATACATCCAAGTGTATTGTATTCTTACACAAAACCGTATTAACACTATTTACCGGAATAAAACACAATCTTCATAAGAGAACAATATCATATGATTGTATTGTTAATAACGATCTTAACCCCCACCCCAACCCCCAAAAATGCAAATATTATTTTTGCTAATATTGCCCAGAACTAAACATGCATTCTCTGAGAAATTATGTGGTATTAAGCTTTTGTAACTGATGATTTATCAACGAAATTCTGTAATATAACAGGCACCAAGAAATTTTCTTCAGCCATCAGAATCTGCATAATCAGCAGAGAAATAACCGGTAATCGGTTGATAGCTAGGGCTGAAACAGTTAACTGGTTAACCGACCAATAACCAATCACGACTCTGACCGGTCATGAAATCCAAAACCAGTTATTAACCGGTCAAAATTTATTTATCAATGAAAGTATAGTATAGTAGTATAACAGGCACCAACAGATTTTCTTCTGTGTCCTATTTCAACCATCGGCAGAGAAATAATCAGTTCATAGCAAGTTTTGATAATCGGTTCATCACTAGTAACAAGTTGAAAACGTGAACATTAAATAATAATTTAATCATTTGCCCCGCCTCTGCGTTTGTTTGGTTGAAAGCATACAACGTGAAAGTCGTCAAAATCGTATAAACCAAAATCACGTAATGATTTGGAATGTCTACACGTTCGCACATCCGGTCCAATTTTGAAGACTCTGGAAGCCCTGCCCACTCAATCCAATTGTCACCGTGAGGGCATGACAGCAGACTGATAGATGGATAACAAGCTTGTAAACAAAGATCAATGATTGATTTTTCATCGCCTCCAGTCAGTGAGAATATAATGATAATTTCTCAGGAACAATTGAATTTAATAAAATATACCGAAGTGGGAGACGAATAAAAGATCATACATCCAAACATGATTTTGGGGGAACTTAAAAAAATGTTTTTAATGATATTGTTACGTGACTTACTAAATATCTGTCGTCTGCGATCGAAAATCAAAACAACAAACAATTTGGCAATGATTGACAAGACCTGTTTGTGACACACTTTTCTGAGTTTGACTGTTGTCTTTTGCGAAAATTAAAAGCTTTTCGTTCACGTACCATAGTTTTTATATTTTAATATTACAGCCGGATGAAATTATAAGAAATAACTGTTGTTTTCCTTCGATTTATGCGATTTTAACCAAAAAAAGACCGAAAAACGATCTTGGTGGCTGGTGAGACCACTGGCATTAGGGGAGAAATCTGATGTGTCGAGATCGTTCCCGGATCCCGATGGGTTGGGGGCCTGGTGGATTATTGTACTTTAATTTGCACCTACATAAGACACATTCAACTACTTTTCTGCCATTTTCGTCTTGGAGATTAAAATGTTTCCATACGTCCGAAGTGCGCTGTTGCTGATGTGAACTTTTTTAAGCCATTTTTGAAAAAAAATTTTTGTGTGAGCACTGCCGTTTATGTATTCGATAAAGGGAGGGGTGGGCGGTACGTGCTTCTGAAATTGAAATTTATTTGTGTTAGGAAGATGTTAGAAGTGTAGCGTGGACGAAAATTTTGATTTCAAAAGTTTCCATTCCTTTGATTTCCTCACTGGGCTTTGAACCCGATATTTTGCTGTGATGTTGACAGATCAAAGACATCCCCGACACATTGATCATGAGTGCAGCATGAGGCCTACAGTGAACTGTTCATGTGGAATCGTCTCGTAGAATAGCTGACACTCTTGTACCGATCAGTCCAATACAGATTTTATCATCAACTTTTGACAAAAATCGCGTCAATTAGTTGTTTCAACACTAATTCTTACACAAAACCTTGTTAATGCTATTTACCAGAATAAACACAATCTTCACAAGAGAACAATATCGTGTGATTCCTGGAATTAGTGTTTGGTATCTAATATTATTGCTTCCATGGAAAGTGATCAGTCCATGGCAGCTGTACTGTACAACTTGCAGTCGAGATTTTGTTATTAAAATACTGTAAAATATTTAATTCCTGGTCAAGGTTTCTACAGGACAAAAAATAGAGTAGGTCTGTGATGAAAATCCGAATTTGATAAAGAAAAAATATGTCTTCACACTGCACACACACATTGTTCATCTTTTCAGTCTAAAACACCACAACCTAGTACCTTAGACAGTTGGGGTCATACCTTTTTGTGTGATATGTTGTTGATATACAATGCCGACAAACTGCCAGACTTCACATTTCCCACCTCTTTTAAATTTTCATTCATTGTAAACTTGAAGGAGTTTACCCTTTGAAAACAATGTTAAATGCGATCGCACAAAATATTGCCTGACCAATATACCTCATTCGTAATTTCCTCATAATTTTTTAAAATTCAGGTTAGTTTATTGGAATACAGGAAAAGGCTGAAGGAGAAAAAAGATGTCAAACCGGAAACTCCTGTTCCATCATCAACTACTTTGACAACATCAACATCAGCATCATCATCAGCAACTCGAAGCTCTTCTTCAAAATCTAGAGCAATTTTAACAACTCGAATTCCGAAGTTAGACCCATTGCCACTTTTCAAACCCAATAGTCCAGAAAAAGAAAAGAAACCAGGTAAGTGAGGAACCTCTTTCTGCAGAAACTATGCCTACTGTAACATGTGTACTGTTAACAAACATGGATTCTTTTGGGTGTCTACAGGGGCCAAATATGGGGGACCTTTTCCCAATTCAGACCAAAAAGTTTCCAATCTCAGTCCCCATTCAAACAGACATTTAATTCTCATTTGGCAGCTACCTGAACTGAGAGGTTATATGCTCTCCGAAAACCAATAATTATCAACCTAATGATGCATAGAATGCATCAAATTCAAGGGCAGACAACAGGTTTTTCTTAACTGGTAGAGTGCTGAATTATTTTTGACCATCAAAATTTGTTCACATGTCTTTGCCTTGTTACAATTTATGGGAGAGTGCCTTTAGGCACTCTCCTATAAATTGTAACAAGGCAAATCTATACAGACTAAATAATTTCGCTTCAATGATAATATGAAGCATATCCACTGAATATGAGGCCTTTACATTACTGTCCCTGCATGTCAGAGTAAAGCCCAAATATGGGCTTCCAGCACTCTACGAGTTAACCAAATATAGAAAAATTACAATTTTGATCACTTTTTTACTGCAAGAAAACTGTTGCACCGACAGGCAATGTTTAGATACACTTGCAAGTTATATTCTAAGAACCTTGTCAGTTTGTCAGTTGTTTCTAGGCAAGTCTTGGCTGCTCAATTTGAAGGTAATATTTCTTATTCTTTGTTGGTTTCTTCTACAAAAAAAATTCCCAATTGGAGCCTCCATGCATGATGCAAATTTCCCAACTGCAAGGGCACTGGACCCTTTCCCAAAGAGGCCAGAGGAATCATTGGCAAACCTCATTTCTGATGGAAACAGTCAGTATAAAATGTTTTGTCTGTTAGGGATTTTGCTTTTCAATGAAGACTGGCTTCACTCAACAGTTTCATAGTTTTTAGTCTTAACACACTGGCATACCCCATGGGAACCGTGGGAAATGAAGCAGTGCTTTTTTACTAAGGAAATAAGCTCTGTTTTGGGGGGAAAATAGGACCCAGTCACCAATACTTGAGTCGAAGTCCTCAGATATGGGCAACATGGGTATAAACGATTGACTTAAACTTGACCTTATCTCCATGTTGCTGTCACGATTAGCCATTGTGAGGAATATGTGACATTAAACACCAATAAAACACTAACATCCCTGCACATATGACAAGCTCTAATCTGAGGTTCCTCTCAGGCCCCCCAACTTGTACCATTGGCACTAAGCAAGAACCTCTGGTTCTTAATTAAAGATTTTCAGGCATTTTTATCCTTTGGCACTTTCATCCCTGGATAAAACATATATTTACATGTTTCTTGGTATATTGCCCATCAGTGATGAGGGGTTTTTTTCATCAAGTTCTGGATAAGCTTAAATAAAGTAGGTGTGGTAACGAGAGAGACTGACCCAGAATCAGTAAATGGAAATTTAGGATATACAGCAAATCATTTGCACAAAAACCAACAAAATTTGAGTGTGCGATGAGAGTTTTGGTAAGTGGGTTTTTATTGCTCAATAGAGTCAAATTAGTCCATACCCGCAGTTTCTTACAAATTAGAATTAACCCTTTACCTACCTGGTAACATGAAAAGCAGACGACTCTTGCAAACAAAATTCTTGAATAACTAATTTTTTTCATTTTTTTGTCTCAAAAACAGGTTATGACCCCTCATTGGAACGAGCTCAATGGGCTCATTTCAAAGAAGGGTCATCATAACCTAGGTTTTTGAGACAAAAAATATAAAAAAAATGAAAATTAATTGGCAATTTTTGTGAATAGCACTGGCTGGTTTTGACCAGTACGTTGGGTAAAGGGTTAAAGGCAACTCAAGAAAACGTTACATTAACCTCTTCCAGGCAACCCATTTTCTGGTCATCCTTTTTGCATATATTTTAAGTATGAGAAGTAGGTTTATTTTTATGCACATATTGTGATGTGAAACCCAGAATTCAACAGCTTATTTCAAAGGTTGCTTTCATTGAGCTGGCATCATGTGTTGTAATAAGACACTATTAGAAAGGGCTTTGAGAGTCCTAGCCAACAGTATAGTACATCCCAGCATATCCATGTCAGTGTCTCAAGTGTTATCTTCAGTATAAAAGAGATCATGGTTCTGAACAACTTTTTCCTCCTTCAACACGAGTAGACATGTGGAAATTAGTCATTAACAGTCACTTAGGGTCGAAAGGGGCCTGTTCCCCATACCTTCCCTGCCCTCCTTCGGCATGTTAAACCATTCCTTTCGAACAACTTTTTACAAAAATCAATAGCAATTTGAGGAAATGTTTCTTGCTTTCCATAGGAAGTCTAGTAATCAGGGGATAAAAAAAGGCAAACGACAGGTGAATGAAACAAATACTCCCCTAATATGTGTGGGTCTGCAGATTTGATAGATGGTTAAAAAATTTTAAATTTTTGTTTTCAGCTTTGAATGGAGATCCATTCTCACCTCCATGGAGAAGTAAAACAATGAGTTTGTCAGAGAGATTGCGTCTTGAATTTGGTCTTGATGATAGTGAAGATGATGATAAAACCGGTAATTTTTTTTTTAACATTGAAGCCTGAAATAAGTATTTCATTATTTTTTAGTTGAGTTGCAACAATGACAAACTTCACATAATCTTCCCGCTTTGTCATTTGCTGTTGCTAATTTTGATGGCAGGTGTTGGGTCAAACTATTTTTTTTTATACAAAAAGAATTTGGGTGGTTCGAGAAAGGAGGTTGGTTGTGTCAAATGTAAGTTATGTGTGTTGAAAAGTTCATCCATATATCAGAGGATAGTGTCAATGGTAAGGGTTCCACGTTTAGACAAAATTGTAAACGTTTAAACGACTGTCTGTAAACGAAACGGAAACGTTTACACGTACTAACAATGCAAGTAGTCAATATTTGGTAGAAGTGTGTAATAATACACAGTAAGTTCATCATATCTTTGCGTACAGGGCATACAATTTATGTTACTGAGACAGCCGATTTACAGTTCGTCCAAAAACGACGTAGACGAACGATCACAGCATGCAGATGCCGAAGGCAAAGTCGCTCTGTCTATGGGGGGAGGGGGGGTAAATTTTGAAATTTATGGGGGTCTCTTGAGCTCATTCTGGTGGGTTCGGGGTGAAATTCCTTGTTTTTTTTTCAAACAGTAATGTTGGAGTGAGTTGCCATGGCACACAATAGTGACAATACCGGACTTGAGAGTGGAATGCAATGTCGCAACAATAAACAAAGTCTACAAACCATGCAGGGGAATCCAAATTTTCAAACACGGCAAGTGCCAGTCTGTCTGTCAAACTCCATAAATCGATCCCAAGATCATCCCATGTGTGAATAATAAATTAATAATCCATGTCAGGTGAACGAAATCATCGAGAACAATTGTGTATCACTTTGGGAATATACATGTAAATCCGAATAAACTAAAACATCCCACACCAAAGATAAGCACAGCCATGTGGCTCACGTGACTGTGTCACATATGATATCACATGATTTGAAGATGATTTCATTCGGTTACTGTGGCGGCGGCGCCAGTCGGAACTAGTACACAGTTTTTTTGAAGCATTACCAAAATATTGCATTGCGAAGTTGGAAATTTTTTTTTTGTTTCTTTGACTTTCTGCATTAATCTGCAATTTTGAAATTACTCTATTAAAACTTCATTCCGTGTACACGTTTACCAGAACTGTAAACGTTTAATGCCCATAAACGAAACGTTCAAGTTTACACGTGTAAACGTGGAAGCCTTAGTCAATGGCAACGACCTTTGATGAACTTTGTGCAGTTATGCATCAATATTTCCCTGCAGTGCACATTTTTGACCGGATCGTTTTGAAACTTGGTATGTGTGTTTGGGGTGACCACCAGCTATTGATTTTTAGCTCACCTGACTGAAAGTCAGGGTGAGCTTTTCTGATCACTTTTCGTCCGGCGTCCGTCGTCCGGCGTGAAGGTGGTGTTTGGGTCTTTTTCTTCCAAACCACTGGCCGCATGTTAATGAAATTTCATGTGAGTAGGGGTTATATAGCGGCATTTTGATTTTTGGGCAAATTAGGTTTCGGCTCATATTGAGCAGAGGGGTGGGGCAAAAATGCTCCAATTCTTAAAAAATCTTCTTCTCAAGAACCAGCAATAGCAGAGACTTGATATTTGGTATGCAGCTTCCTTTTGAGGTGTAGACTCAAGTTTGTTCAAGAGAAGTTTGTAGGTCTATACTTGGCGATGTTATGGGAGGAGCAAAAATTTTGGCCCCACCCCAAATTTCTATTTTTTAAACCGAGAGGCCAATTTGAACCAAATTTTATGTGAGGGCTTATTGGGTCATAAGTACCTAATTTATGCAGAAATTTTTTTTCCTGTAGCCCCGTGGGAACCACAGGAGCTAAAAATAGAAAAAAATTAAAACGCCTATATCTCAAAAACTGCACGGCAGTGAGAATTTTTATTTGGTGTGAAGCTTTCTTGGGACCAACAGAAAGGATTGGTAAAAAAAAATTGCTATCGGTTTTATCATAGGGTACTTTTTCGGGACTCTGAAAAAGTGCTGAGTCAGTATTTTTTAACACAGTAGGCAATGGGGAAAAAATAAAGAATTGTTTTCTTCCAAACCACTGCTCTAAAAGCTTTCATATTTTACATATAACATCTTTGGAACATTGATTCACATATTTGTAGAAATCAAATTCCTCGGTCCATATTTGGGTTCCCTATGGGAACCCAAATGTTCAAATTAGTGCAATATGAGGGATATATTTTAAAAATCTTCTTCTTCGGATCCACAAATCAGAATCTTTTGATATTTGCTATGCATCATCCTTAGGGGGGTGAGATTGATGTTTGTTCAAGCCAAGTCCCTGAGTTCATATTTGGACTCCCTTTGGGAACCCAAATTGTAACTTAGTGCAATACGAGGTATATTCTTTTAAAATCTTCTTCTTCGCATCCACCGGTCAGAATCTTTTGATATTTGGTATACAGTATGCTTAGGGAGGTGAGATTCAAGTTTGTTCAAGTCAAGTCCTTCGGCTCATATTTGGTCTCCCTGTGGGAGCCCAAATTATAACTTAGTTCAATATGAGCAATATTCTTTAAAAAAAATTTTTTTTTCAGATCCACCAGTCAAAATGTTTTGATATTTGATGTACAGCATTCTTAGGGGCTGAGAGTGAAGTTTGGTAAAGCCAAGTACCTGGGTTCATATTTGGGCTCACTGTGGGAGCCCAAATTATACCAAAATTTTTATTTTCCAAACCAAAAAGTCGATTTGAACCAAATTTGATATGAGGGCTTATTGGGTCATAAGTACCTAATTTATGCCGAAAATTGTTTTCCTGTCCCCCACGGGAACTGCAGGAGCTAAAAAAATTTTTTCTTTTTAAATGCCCATATCTCCAGAACTACATGGCACTGAGAATTTTTATATGGTGTGAAGCTTCCTTAGGACCGGAAGAAAAAAATGGTAAAAATTTTATCATAAGGTTCTTTTCTAGGACTAAAAGTGCCGAGTCATCATTTTTTAACAGTGTAGCTAATGGGAATAACGTTGAAGAATCTTCTTCTCCCAAAACACTGCTTCAGAAGCTTTTATTTTTGGGCTCCCTATGGGAGCCCATGTATAACTTAGTTCAGTATGAGAAATATTCTTAAAAAATCTTTTTTTTCTGATACTCCTCTCAGAATCTTTTGATATTTGATTTTTAGTTTTCTTAGAAGCGGCAAATTGAAATTTGTTCAAGTTCTGGTTTATTGATAAAATTGGGCCCAGTAACCAATTCCTGCGTTGAAAGCCCTGTAAAGTGGGCAGTAATAGGCATAAACGATTGACCAAACCTGATATTATAATTATGCCTCTGTAATGATGTAGCCTTAGAAAGTGACCTTAAATTCCAATAAATAAATAGATAAATTATTGAGTACCCAATATGGGGATCTAACATATGAACACTCTGGGTTACTAAGTAGAGAAAACACTTTTATGTTGAAAAACTGATAATAACCACAAGGCAGAATCCCTTGCTATTTTGGTGATATGACTCGGCCAGTATCAGGTGAGCGCCCTCAGGCCCCGTGGGGCCTCTTGTTTATGTGTACCCATACTATGTGTGGTACACATAATGCCGGCATCCGGGGTGGCCATCCGTCGTTCGTCCATCCTTTGTCGGTCTGTCTGTCTGTCCATCTGTCCGTCTGGCATCCGTATCCATTTCTTTGGCATTCGATAACTTGAAAAATATTGCTTGGATTGTCAAGTTACTTTATATTTGTGTTCAGGTTACTGATGTGCCGAGCTTTATAGTTTTTGGTGTAAATCTGATAATTTGATCCTGAGATATTAACCCTTTGTCCTTCAAATTGAAGAAAATTCCTCCAATCCCTTTGGCATTCGATAACTTGAAAAATATTGCTTGGATTGTCAAGTTACTTTATATTTGTGTTCAGGTTACTGATTTGCCAGACTGTATAGTTTTTGGTGTAAATCTGATAATTTGATCCTGAGATATTAACCCTTTGTCCTTCAAATTGAAGAAAATTCCTCCAATCCCTTTGGCATTCGATAACTTGAAAAATATTGCTTGGATTGTCAAGTTACTTTATATTTGTGTTCAGGTTACTGATGTGCCGAGCTGTATAGTTTTTGTATAGTTTTTGGTGTAAATCTGATAATTTGATCTTGAGATATTAACCCTTTATCCTTCAAATTGAAAATTCCTCCAATCCCTTTGGCATGAGATAACTCAAAAAATATCAATCCGATTGTCATGTTACTTCATTTATGTATTCAGGTTGCTGATGCGCCGAGCAGTATACATTTTAGTGTAAATCTGATAATTTAATCCTGTGATATTAACCCTTTATCCTTCAAATTGAGAACTCCTCCAATCCATTTCTTCGGCATGCGATAACTCAATAAATATTAATCCGATTATCAGGTTACTTTATATATGTATTCAGGTTACTGATGTGCTGTGCTGTATAGTTTTTTATGTAAATCTAATAATTTGATCCGGAGATATTTACCCTTTATCCATCAAATTAGGAACTCCTCCAATCCATTTCTATATGTACCCATACCATGTATGGTGTACATAATGTCGGCATCCAGGTTGGCCCTCCATCATACAGCTTCTACTAGTTGCGTGTATGGGTACACATCTGATGATTTCATCGGCCTATTTTTTTTCATTTCCATAAAAAATTGTCGTTATCACCAGCCCTTGAACTTTCTGCATTTGTGCAGCAACTTATTCCTTTTGCACTCTCTGCAGTGTATTTTTATGAATTTCCATAAAAAAGAGAGAAAAAAACATTGCCACAAGCAATGACCTTCAAACTGAGTGCATTTACATCTTTTGGCATGCCTCAGAGGGAGCATTCATTATCAGGTTCTTTTGAAACTTTGTATGCTTATGCAGGTTGACAAAGATAGGAGCTATCGATTGTCTTTTCATGTCCATCAAAAACTGTTGCTGTTTGCAACAATCTTGGAATTTAATGCATTTGTGCATCAACATTCTTCTTTGATATGGCCTACATGCCACATTTATCAGGGGATTGTTTTTTAACTTGGTGTGCTTATTAGGCGAGACTTTTAGATAAGAGCTATTGATTAGCATTCATTTCTGTGAAAAAAGTTGCCATTTACAATAACCTCTGAACTTACTGCATTTGTGTATCAACATTCTTCCTTAAGCCAGTCTTACAGTTTACATTTAAAAATGCATGGATTACTCAGACATTGTGCACACACAATGCAATGCTATTATGTTGAAATTTCACCAAATAACATTGGTACCAATGATCTTCAATTTTGCCATTTCACTTATAACTTACCAAGTTCAAGTTTATCAAGTTGAGCTACAGTGTCATTGACACTTTCATATTAATTTGCCTGCATTTTGCCGGCACAGTTTTTTTTACTGTCCTCAATCAAATCGTGATTTCAACAAAATCAACATTTAGCCCTTTACTCACCTGGCCTAAAGGAACTTCTGAGCTATTGCCATCACTAGGTGTCTGTCGTCGTCTGTAAACTTTTCACATTTGTATCTTCTCTGGAACTGCTGAGCCAATGTGAACCAAACTTGGGCATGAATGGTTTATGGGAGGTCCTCTACAAACTGTCCTCATTTTGTTCCCATCGAATGAAAAACATGGCTGCCAGAGGCATTCTTTCATTCTGATTGGTGGATTTTCAAAAATCTTCTCTGAAACTACAAGGCCAAATGCTTTGAAACTTCATGTGCTTGATGACTGGGACACCCTGTACCAACGATCCTCATTTGATGGTGATCGGTTGGCAAATATGGCCGCAATTGTGGCTCATAGTTATCATGGAATCCCTGTGGGAAATCACATTTTCATCTTGTTATCTGAAACTGCTTGGCCAGCGTGAACCAAACTTGGCACAAATAATGCATGGAAAGTCCTCTGAAAACAATCATTCTGTTTCGCTCGGATGAAGGAACATGGCAATGAGCTGCATTCTTTGATTTTGCTTAGAATAACTGAGGGATATTTAGTTCTGCCAGGTGAGCAATTGCAGGCTCTTTAGAGCATCTTGTTTTCATTTTTTGTCTCAAAAACATAGCTTATGACCCCTCATCGAATGAGGGTCATAAGCTGATTTTGATGCAAAAAATGAAAATATTTAGTTATTCAAGAATTTTGTTTGCAAGTGTTGTCTGCTTTTTGTGTTAGATAAAGGGTTAAGAACTGCTTTTGTTCTCACAGTACTGTACCTTATAATCTGCCTACTCCAGTGAGTGGTGAGTCTTCAGCTATGTTTTGAAACAAAAATAAATTTTAGTTATTAAAAAGCAGATTTTGTAAGCATTGTCTTCTAAGCAAACAAGCTAAAGAATAAAACACCTGCAATTTAGTCGGTATCCCAGAAAATACAGCTGTGCCTACCTATAGCTAATTTTATAATATCTTCTTCTTTTTTTTATAAATCCTCAAGTGTTGAAAGTGAGACAACAGTTACTCAATTTTTTGTAACATTATTTGTTGATCCAAATGGTCTTTCAGGGACCATATGAAGAACGCCCATAAAGTTGATTTTCCACCCATGCAGAAACTCATGTTGTGAAATGCATACAAAACAAAAGCAAAGTTTCAGCCAGTATCAAACTTGTCATTTTGAGGTGAATTATCACCCTCACGTCTGTTGCCCACTCAATTTGAAAATACAGAAGGCAGAAAATATTGATAAATGTAAGGCCTAAAAAAGTTAAAAATCAGTTTCTCAGGCCCTCCCGCATCAACTTTTTGGCTGTCGCATGCTCCCTTCTTTATAACCAATGCAAACTTAAAAAAATAAAAATTAAATGGTTTATGTCTGATATTTTACCTAAGTTAATAAAATTGATAAATGTATTCCTTGAGTGCAACAAGGCTTTGCAATGCTTTAGCATTGCAAAGCCTTCTTGCACTCAAGGGATGAAATACACTACCACCCATGCTATTCTGTAGATTATGAGGCCTAAAACATAAAACAGACCAAGAACATGAACTTTCGATGGCAAAGAAATAATTACAAAAATAAAAAATAAAATAAAAAAACGCCCGCCCGCCTGCATTCAATTTTACAGAAAATGGCCCTGAGAAATAGAAGATCTCTATTTTATGGGGCCTAAGGGATTCTAAATCAGTGTTGTACAATTAATTTAATGGAAACATAGTCCCTTTCAACCCTTTAGGGTCTGGGTAATTTACTGCACACCTTGTAATTTCTATCCAAATACTGTCCTAGCTTCTACAAGATAGATCCAAGATAATTTGATTATTCTCCACAGAACTTATTCTGGAAGATATGTTTAAGTACCTGTTCTCAGACATTTTCATTTTGTCAAAATCTGATAAGGATCTTTGATGGTTTGCAGCTCCCAGTGGATGGTACTTAAAAAGCCCATGGAGCAGGGTTTCCCATCATTGTGTAATGACTTATTCTATGAGAGCAGTCACCTTCCTGAAACTATTTCCAGGAGGGTATTAGTTGTGGGGGAGGGGGGGGGGGGGGGGCGTCATGGTAACCGGTTCTCGTCAGATCACCGAAGTTAAGCAACGTCGAGCGCGGTTAGTAGTTGGATGGGAGACCATTTCAGCGACTGATTCGTGCTCCTGCGTTGTGTCCTTGGGCAAGGCACTTAACCACGATTTCCTATATGGGGACACGATAACGCTGTGTACTAAGGCGTACTGCACATCGATGGTGCGCATGTCTTCAACCAATCTAACCCTGCCTGTGCCGCGGTGCAGAGTTACGATGTTGGAGAGCTGACAGCTGCTCATCGCTCGGTGGTTCTCTCCGAGAACTCCGGCTTCCTCCACCCGTAAAACTGTCACGGTCACAATTAGCCATTGTGCATAAGTTTGTGACCTTAAAGACCAATAAATAAATAAATAAGTTGTGGTGTGAGTGGGTAAAAATCCTTTATAATTTCGAAATATAGCTCAGTAATGAGTGAAAAGGATGAATCACTGTTCTGCATATGATTTGTAAGTCTCTTCATCTGACGCCGAACTGCGGATATAGACTCAGGGTTCCCACAGGGGCTTAGATTCAAGGAATGGCCTTGAATTTGACTATGTGTCATTCAGGGCCTTGAAATCCTGGAAAATATGGTAAGAGGCCTTGAAAAACCTTGAATATTCATGAATTAAAATGCTAACGAATTACAGAAAACTCGTGTCGAGGTTTTCAACCTGAATGTTGAAAAACCCTAATCTGATCTTCACTTCTCAGAATAAAGAGAGAAACAACCTGAAGTTTACCTTGTTTTCAAACTTTAGAGTCGTCATACCCCTTTTTCAGAACAACTGCACTAATTGGTATTGCATTCGAGCGTGGCATTTACTGCGAACATAGGTGACAGAATTACTGTTTACGCATCATGGTTTAAATGTTCATCTGTTTATCAAAATCTATTTCCTTTGCAGAACTGGAACTTGTCACTTGTTCCACATTTATAATGACAAATATATTCATTTCTACATGTAATTTTGAAAGCTTGATCTCCAAAGCCGGAGTCAAAATCACAGTTGAAATTGGATGGAAATTTGGGGTTACAATGACCTATAGGAGTAACTTTTACTCAATAACATTTTTATGGTCAGCATAATTTTTTAGAGTCGGTCGGGTTGCCCTAAACACAGGTATTTGGGGGGGGGGGGGGGGGGGGGGGGGGGGGGGAGGTTGGGTTTGCAACAGACTCCAGGCAAAAATCATTTTTCTCAAACTTAAAAACTCTTCAAGTTAATTTATGCAAATACATTGTGCTAAGGAAATCAGAGAACCAGTATATTACACGGGCATTGTCCCGGAAAGGGAGTCCCTGTGAACACTGACTGGCACATAAATTAACACCTCATAAGATATATGCGAACATTTTACCTCATAGACCACTGGATTGTATCCAGTGACCCACAAGATGCCATCATGCCAGCTTGCAAATACTTCTTGTGTTTTGTTCTCAGAAATTTTGAATGATCACCAGTGGAAAATGCATCCGGCTTCAATTTAGTAGTAATTCACCATCCTGTATTCAGCTACTATAGTTCCGCCAGTTGAATAAATTACAGCTTCAAGCAATTCGTGACCGAGTGCTGCTATAAAAGATGAAATTTGATCTGGATATCTCAACAAAGTGTCATGTTCTGTTTTATTTTATAAATGGGTCGATTTAAAGTTCTTATTTGTTTGATGCAAATGCATGTACTGCCAAATACATCTTCCTTTTTGTAAATGCAATGTATTGTTATGTTTGTACAATGAAAACCGAAACCAAAAACCCAACTTTTTCAATGAAACCGAAACCGGAACCGACATGAAATTTGAAAACTGCTTATCTCTAGTCCTATCTAGGACCCACAGGTCATGACCCCTTCCTCCACTCCCTTAAATGGAAGTGGGAGGAGGTAATGACTGGAGGGTCCTAGTTAGGAGTGAAGGTAGGAGCTCGGAAATCCTTGAATTTTGCTGTTATAGGGCTTTGAAGAATGCTGAAATATGTCGTGAAACGGCCTTGAATAGTCTGGAGTTTTATCAGTCCTTGCCTGCAGGAATCAAGCCAGCAAATAAGCAGCCTGTCATGGTCACTAACAGACACAATTTGCATGTTTGACAGGCTCCAATTCAATTGTGCCTGTCATAATGACCAGTACAATTTATTAGAACTAAGTAGAAGTCAGGTTCAATTTGAGTAGAATTTAACAGAACCAAATTCTTGACTTATTATCATTTATTGGAAAGCTCTCTGAAAGAGAGCTTTCCAATAAATGATAATAAGCAAAGATTATTGTCAGATCGGCATATACAACACACACCACCATGATACTTTGAACTTATAACATGCTAACCCCTGAAATTTTGTAACAAAATGTCAAGAACCACATATACAGTTGAAACTCGTAAACTCAATGTTTACCGGACCAACCAATAACTTCAACTTATCTCAGGCTTCGAGTTATGCACTTTGGAAGTATTTGAGGTATTTGAAAGCCTTGAACACAAGAACACAGAAACTTGGAAATTGGACAAGGGAAAACACCTCCACACATCCCAGAAAATATAGGCCGTCACTGACATTGTCAAGAACAGTCAGTATTTCCTGAGAGGGTTGAAGGAGGGTTGCAAGGCCCAAATTGCTGGGACTGATAGCCAACTTAGGGTTATCTCATATATTTGAGTTATCCGAAGAGTTCAAGTTATCAAGTGCTGACTGTGTTTAATTAAACATTATGACAGGTACAAAGTCTTCGATGACTGGCACAAAACTGTTGGTACCTGTCAGAATGACAGGCACCAAATAAATTATTTGCAGGCTTGGCAGGAATCCTGAGACTGTAAATAAGGGAAATTGTAATGTAAAATTACCTTGAAGTTTTTACTCTACTTGTAGATTGTTTACACACAGAATGCATTAGTAGTCTTTTTTAATTGAAATTAGAAGTAACTTCCAAACTACAGTACTTTGATCACAAGGACAGACAGATTTTTGATTGGATTGCAACTGAGCCACAATGTGGTCCAATTTATCTTTTCGCTTTTCTACTCATAGCTCTGCAGAATCTTCTCACCAATTGAAAGAAATGTGCAGACATTCAATTGCAGTTGCTGTTTTTGTTATTTTTTTTTTTAAGCTCACCTGACCAACAAAATAAATTAAAACATAGACAAAATAATTTTTACTTGAAAGGTAATACGAAGCAAGCCTTTACATGCACTCTACCAATTAATAGGCTGGAGGTAGGTGGACGGACGATCCACCAGATCATGACCTGGTCGCGATCCAATAAAAATTATCTCATATTACTGTTGTTATTCAACCAGGGAGCTAAGAGGAAAGAAATAAATAATTCAGTATTCTGGACCCACAAATCTGTCATCAATAAGGCTGAAACGATTGGCTCATTTTCGTAACTGACTGAGAGCTATAACCGGATAATATCCGGTTATCCATGGCCATTATTTCACTGAATGTGGGATCAAAACTATAGGAATTGGAAAGCAGTATTCTCAAACTATTCTGTAGTGTGTATACAAACTAACGTTGTCGAGTTCGTTTGTTTTACACACTGCAGAATAGTTTCTGCGATTACTCATTACTCATGGAAAGTGTCGATCATTAACGAAGTCTTGAACGCCAAAGTTGATTCTTTCTCAATATATACAACGCGGCTTCGATGTGTAATCTATCCCAAAGGAGAAGCTGCAGATTTACTACGTTTTAAACATGGAATGACGATCACTATTGATATTTCTGATAACCAGTTGACGGTTTTTCTAATTGGTTAGGTAGCTAACTCGTTTCAAACAGATTATCCAGTTAACCATTTCAGTACTAGTCATCAAACCTGAATAGTTGAAAATATTGATCACAAATAACAGGGATTCTTGTCTTAGATCTTTTTGCCAAACCTCTGGCTTTTAAACCAGCTCCAGGTTTTTTTTTTTCGTATTCCTACTTTTTTTTTTCTGATTTCTTTTTTGAATCATTGTTACATTCCAACATTTTTTTTCACCCATGAACAGCATTTGTATTTTAAATGTGACATGAGTCTAATTTTGCTGTTTCTTTTCAATATTGTATCATGTTTCATGTGATTTTGATTGACAAATGGTGTGAAACATGCGCAGTCAATTTTTCAACAAGTGAACACGTTTGACTTCAGTTTAACACTTTACCCAATGAATCGTCAAATCCGCCCAGGTAATATGCAAATTCAGCTGCTTAAAAAAATATTATTTTTCAAAAAATGTCAACAAAACCATATCATGTGACCCCTCTTTGGAACGTGATATTTAAAATAATAAATTTTGATATCGTCTGCATTGGGTAAAGGGTTAAAACTTTACTGGGGATCATGTCTCTATTATTACAATGGCATCTTTACCAACTTTTTGTAAACAATTTGTTTCCGGTTGATAACTTGATAATGGTTCAACCCATGTTCATGAAACTTCATAGGTAGGTTGGTATCGGTGAGAGGAAGAACCCTATTAATTTTGGACTTGCTTGGTCAAAGGTCAAGGTCACAGTGACCTTGAACATAGTAAATTGTAAACAGTTGGTTTCCGGATGATAAGTTAACTACGGTTCAACCCACATTCATGAAACTTCATAGGTAGGTTGGCCTTCATGAGAGGAAGAACCCTATTTATTTTGTACTCACCAGGTCAAAGGTCAAGGTCACTGACCATGAACTTAGTAAATCAAAACAATACGTTTCCAGATGATAACCCCCTTTCATGAAACTTCATAGCTAGGTTGGCATCAGTGAGAGGAAGAACCCTATTTATTTTAGACTTGCTAGGTGAAAGGTCAAGGTCACAGTGACCTTCAACATAGTAAATCGTAAACAATTGGTTTCCAGATGATAACTTTATAATATTTCGACCCATGTTCATGAAACTTCATAAGTAGGTTGGCATCAGTGAGAGGAAGAACCCAATTTATTTTGAACTTGCTAGGTGAAAGGTCAAGGTCACAGTGACCTTCAACATAGTAAATCGTAAACAATTGGTTTCCGGACGATAACTTGATGATGGTTGACCCACATTCATGAAACATCATAGGTAGGTTGGCCTAGGTTAGTGGAAGACCCCTATCTATTTTGGACTCACTAGGTCAAAGGCCAATGTCACAGTGACCTTGAACATAATAAATCGTAAACAATTGGTTTCCAGATGATAATTTGACAATGGTTCCACCTACGTTCATGAAACTTTATAGATAGGTTGGCATTGGTGCAAGAAAGAGCCCTATTTATTTCGGAATCACCAGGTGAAAGGTCAAGGTCACAGTGACCCTTCACATAGTAAATTGTAAACAATTGGTTTCTGGATGAGAAGTTGATGATTAAACCCACTTTTGTGCTGTCACAACTCGACATTGGATCGGTGATCCTATCGGCATTTTTTTTTTTGATGCTAGTGAAACGAAAATTTTTATCCACTGCCAAAACGGAGTTTGCGGGGGATATAGAAATGGGTTCTGTCCATCCATCTGTCCATAACAACTTCGTACCTTCATATCTCAGTCAGTGGATGTTGAATTTAAATGATCTTTGGTATGCTGATGGACCACCATAGGGGAAAAGATATTCACATTAACAAGTTTTGTCCATTTTTTTTTCAAGAGTTATGGCTTTTTCCCCCTTTTTTCGACTTACAAACCCTTTGCGGGGGATACCTGTGGCGTTGCACCTTGTTTTAATGGCCCAAGCATGAGTCGTTTTTCCCCCTACTTTTATATTGTCCTATATTAATAACTTTTCTATTAGACCTTAAAATCTTGTATATTAGAGACCTTTCGCACAATGAACGATCACTGATGAGAATTAGGAATGGGGTACTACATACTGGAATTTGTGTTCTTCCTATCAGCTGTCGTTTTCCCTTATACATAGTTATGATTACGATTTCTCATTGAAACACGCAGGCATGTCGTATTGCAAAAGGTTTGAGAACGTTTCTCTGTCACTTAATGTGGGGGTTCACTCTAAGATTGTCCTTAAACTGTAATCGTCATGTGGCTTTAATTTCCATCTCTTATTGGCAATCAAATCCTTCGTTCCCACGCAACATGAGAAAATTTGTGAAACACAGACTCATAGTCCTCAATTCTGCGAAAAGGTTTTTCGACTGCCCGACAAATTTACGAATGCTATTAACCATTCGTAATTTTTATCAGTCTCTAGTATAAACACTTTTCAAAAATGATTACCTGAGAAAAAAATTACTTTAAGGCCTAAAAAAATCTGTTTCTCAGGCCCTCCTGCATGGTCCTTTTGGCTGCCGCATGCTCTCTTTTTATAACCAATTTAAACTTAAAAAAAATTAAAATTAAATGGTTTATGTCTGATATTTTACCCAAGTTAAAAAAATTGATGAATTTGTCCCTTGAGTGCAAGAAGGCTTTGCAATGCTTTAGCATTGCAAAGCCTTCTTGCACACAAGTGTTGAAATACACCACCACCCATGCTATTCTGTAGATTATGAGGCCTAAAACTTGAACCAAGAACATGAACTTTTGATGGCAAAGAAGTAATTATTGAAATAAAAATAAAATAAAAAAATGCTCTCCCACATGCAATTTCACAAATAATGGCCTGAGAAACAGAAGATCTACTTTGTGTGGCCTAATGAGGATTTCAGGAGCCCTTTGTAGGTTGACTGAATTTCTTATTTGGAGAGGTTTGATAAGGCACAAAACTTAGCATATACTTAAATGACTTGTTGTTTTTAGCTGTAAGGAAGCAGGAGAAACAGAAATCCTTATCTCCTCCTCCACCACCACCACCAAGCTGTTTGCCTCCTCCAAAGAAGCAAGTTGATGGTGAGTCGTTCTGGTTGGACATCCACATTCTTAGCATTTTTTGTTAGATTCTATAGTTTCTCTCTTGCATTTTCCATTCAGTAATGATTTTTAATCTCTATGATGCATTAACTCTGCTTTAATTAAACTTTTTTTCTGCTAGCTTACTTTATTGCATTTCTTCTGTTGAAACAAAATTTCTTCCTGTTTTCCGTAATTTATGTGTTTTTATAAAATTTAGATCGAATATGATATAACTCTTGTCTTTTGAAAGTGTTTTGAATATGATTAAAGAGAGATCAGACTCCAGTTAGAGTATGTAGAGATTAAAACAGAACACAACAGGGTGGGGACTGGAATCAACAACATGAGGTGTAGTTTTTGTTGTATTTCATAAGTGCCGAAGGGTTGTTGATTTCCGTTTCCCCTCCCACAGTCGACCCGAGTTGTGTATTTATACCATGCTTAAATTTTAATTAACCCTTCACCCAACGTAACAGCCAAAACCGGCCAGCGCTATTCACGAAAATCGTCAATTAATTTTCGTTATTTTTTTGTCTCAAAAACATAGGTTATAACCCCTCTTTGGAATGGGCTCGTTCCAAAGAGGGGTCATAACCTATGTTTTTAGCTGCGACTAGCAGCTCTGTAAGTGGCAATGTCGGTCGGTCGGTCGGTCTGTCTGTGACCAACGAGTTTCAAAACTCAATAACTTTTGAAATACTTGATGGAATGACTTTATATTTGGCATGTAAGTGTATCTTATTGATGTCTAGCCACTGTTCAATGCATGTGTTGTTCCAAATATTTTTCTTGGGAGTTATGGCCCTTGATGAACTTAGAATGTCGGTCGGTCTGCCTGTGACCAACGAGTTTCAAAAACAATGCATGTGTTGTTCCAAATATTTTTCTTGGAGTTGTGGCCCTTGATGGACTTAGAATTTTGTGAAATTGCACCACCCGTCGCAGCTACGGCGTCGATGTCGCGATTTTTGAGACAAAAAATGAAAAAAATTAGTTATTCAAGAATTTTGTTTTCAAGTGTCGTCTGCTTTTCATGTTAGGTAAAGGGTTAATTGAATATTGTATCATGATGGGCAAGGAACTTTATCCCGGTTGCCTACATGGGGGCACGATGACGCCGTGTACTAAGGCATACTGCACGCCGATGGTGCACATGTCTTCTTCCACTGTAATCCTGCTTGAGCAGAGCTTGAACAGAGTTAGAATGTTGAAGAGCTGATGACAGTTCCTCATCGATGCTTGGTGGTTCTCTCTGGGTACTCCGGCTTCCTCCACCCGTAAAACTGTCACGGTCACGATTAGCCATTGTGCATAAGTATGTGACCTTAAACACCAATAAATAAATAAATTGAATGAAGTTGATATTTTGAAAGCAAAATCACCTTTAGTGGTCTGATAATTTACTTGTTGGATGCTCTTTTGTCTGGGAGCATTTCATTCAGGCCATAACATCATTCAGATGTGTAATGCCCAATCAGATGCATTCTTAAATGACATTTTTTGTGTTATCCAGAATCCAAGCATGGTGTATCTTGAACATTTCCTAATGTCCGTATTGTATCATTTAACATTGAATACTCAAAGCAATCGTGGTATAATGGTTTATTACTAAAACATCCTTAGAGTTTAATTTATACTCTGGCAACAATTCATATTCTACAAAACAACATAGGGAACAAACTGGTTTTCAGCCTTTGGATTGTTGTATTCATAGATTGTTAGGCTTATTGCTTTGGTTGAATCTTCACCCTCAGGCCTGCAAATAAGAAGTCTGACATTTGCAGAATGAGGTCCCCAGAGGGTAAATTTGATAATGCTATCCCATACAGTGGGTCAATTTATCCTTTGGGTACCTCTTTCTGTTTAGTTTTGAGAACTCGATTCAGATTGATGTTCACAGAGGGTAAATTCAGTGATGCTACCCTGCTGTGCAGGGTAGCATCACTAAATTCACCCTCTGGGGACCTCATTTTGCAGATGACAGTCTGCTTATTTTCTGGCTTGTTCACGCTGCATGTTTTTTTTAGTAATAATCAACTCTCCACATACTCTATCTGACTTGATTTTAGTCCTGTTGTCAGTCACAAATCACATTCAGAAATGTTGTTTCATGACATGAAGAATAGTGAATTAACCCTTTACCTAACATGAAAAGCAGACGACACTTGCAAAAAAAATTCTTGAATAACTAATTTTTTTCATTTTTTGTCTCAAAAACATAGGTTATGACCCCTCGTTGGAACGAGCTCGAAGAGCTCGTTCCAACGAGGGGTCATAACCTATGTTTTTGAGACAAAAAATGAAAATATTTTGAAAATTAATTGGCAATATTTGGGAATAGCGCTGGCCGGTTTTGGCCGTTACGTTGGGTAAAGGGTTAATAAGATTATCCAGAGAGTATAACAATCATGCCCAATTTGAACCCCTCACTTATGTATTAACAGTGAACCCTGTTAATTTAGTAGCCACTCTGCCATTAAAAAATATTTAGTAAGCAGAAGGAGGGATTTTTCTGTCTTCAAGTGATAAATTGAGCATGTATTCAATTTTATTTTGTTTCACAGAGCTTTGCCAAACAATATAAAACAGAATAAATGCTTAAATTGCATGAAGTGTGGCCTAAAAATGTCTATAAACATGAAAATTTATTGGTTATGAAATACGGTCACAATTGGCCATTATGCCAAAATATTTGACCTTAAACACCAATAAATAAATAAATAGAGATTTTTAATTAAGTTCATTGGAATTTACTCTATAACCTATATGCAGTTAAGTTAAATTTGTATTGAAGGTATGGTAAAGGGCATGGTGTTTGGAAGTTACATGCAGTTAACAGGGTTATTCAAGAAAGAAATATCCAACTTAAATGGGTTCTTCTGTATCATATTTTCTTCAAACAATTATCTAAATTTCAGTGGTATTAAGTTCATTCATAAGAGATCTAAATGCACTCGGCATTTTTGACCAGAAAGTCTCTGTTATCTGATGGATGAGTTGGATACCGTTTTTGTTCAAGGGCATAAAAAGAATGTAGTGAAAGAAATTTTTTTTTTCTTTGGACTTGCATGTTATAGCTTTAGCCTGTTCACTTAAGCTGCGTGGAAGAACTTTGTTTTTTTCTAGCTTGTTTATATATTTCCTTAATTTTGCTTATGCTTGACTTGTTCATCTTGCTTAATTCATTTAATCTTAAATCATGTTATTTATTGTTTTATTTTTTTTATTTTTTTTTTTTTGCATCAAGCATGAATTTAAACCAATGTGTCTTTCTTATTTTTGGAAGTCACACAATAGATTTGTTTCAGTTAGATTTTAATGAACGAACTGGAGAACTTGTATTTTTAATTTCATACAAATTGAAATGTGGAACTCCAAACATTTTTTTAAAAATTATGTACAAAGCAAATACTATTGCTCCCTGTTTTAGTTGAGAAACTACTGAAATATTGTCATGCTTTTGATTAATTTTAGCTCAACTTGACAGTCAAGCTGAGCTATTGCCGTCACTTCTCGTCCGTCGGAGTACGTACTTACATATGTATGTCCACACGTACGTCCACAATTTCCTTTGGCACACTGCACTGGTCGCATTTATGATCAGATCGCTTTGAAACTTGATAGGCTTGTTTGGGGTAACCTCTAGATGATAGCTATCGCTTTTCTTCCATTTTCATCAAAAAATGTTGCTGCTGGCAACAGCCTTTGAACTTAGTTTAGTCAGACCTCAAGATTTCCCTTTAGCACACCCTACAGGGCACATTTGTAATCGGAGTGCTTTGAAACCTAGTATACTTATTTGGGGTGACCTCTAGATGGGAGCTATCGATTTTCATCCATTTCCATCAAAAAATGTTGCTGTTGGCAATGACCCTCGATGAACTCAATATTTCCCTTTGACACACCCTGAAGAGCACATTTATGATCGGATCACTTTGATACTTGGTGTGCTTGTTTGGAGTGACCTCTAGATGGGTGCTATCAATTTTCTTCCATTTCCATAAAAAAATGTTGCCGCTGGCAATGACCTTTGAACTTAGTTTAGTCAGGCATCAATATTTCCCTTTGACACACCCCACAGGGCACATTTATGATCAGATTGCTTTGAAACCTGGTATGCTTGTTTGGGGTGATCTCTAGATGGGAACAATCGATTTTCTTCCATTTCCGTCAAAAAATGTTGCTGCTGAACTTTGCTGTTTTTGCATCAACATTTTTCTTTGACATGCTCTGCAGGGTGCATTTATTAATGGATTGGTTTGAAACTTAGTATGCTTAAGTTGGGTGACTTCTTGATGAGAGCTATAGATTTTCCCCCATTTCTGTCAAAAAATGTTACCCTTAGCAATAACCTTCAACTTTGCCATTTTGTCTGTCGATAGTTTTCTTTGGAATACCGCTCAATTCACGTTTATGATTCGATCGCTTTGAAACATGGGGTGCTTGTTTGGAACGACGTCTAGATGTGAGCTTTGATTTTCTTTCATTTCTCT
Source organism: Pictodentalium vernedei (assembly GCA_031216915.1). Taxonomy (NCBI): domain Eukaryota; kingdom Metazoa; phylum Mollusca; class Scaphopoda; order Dentaliida; family Dentaliidae; genus Pictodentalium; species Pictodentalium vernedei. The sequence goes on along the minus strand of CM062296.1, from coordinate 143,729,346 downwards.
TGAAAAATGTTGCCGAATGTTGCCATAAGAAATGACCTTTGAACTCATGGCATTTGTTCATCAACATTTTCATTTAGCAAGCCCTGCAGGGTGAATTTATAAATGGATCAGTTTGAAACTTGGTATGCATGTTTGGGGTTTTCGATTTTCTTCCATTTCTGTCGAAAAATGTTGCTGTCATACCTCAAAGTTATTGCTAATACAGCATTCAAATATGCCATAAATTTTAATATCATAACGTGTGACATGGCAGAAAACTGTTTAAAATTCCATGACATTTCGAAAATCTTCACATTTGGTCAGTTCCCAAGATTTTCGAAACCTTTAAAATTAGTGCATTTGTGCATCAACATATTCCTTTGGCATGCGCTAAAGGGTACATTTATGAATGGATTGCTTTGAAACTTGCTTCAAGTTCATCAAAAAAACATTGCCATAGCAACGGCCTTTGAACTTGGTTCTAGGTTCATAGGTCAAGGAATCCTGGAAAGTCGTGGAATTTTAAAATTATTTTTCAGGCTTTCGAAAATCTTGGGAACTGACCAAATGTGAAGATTTTGGAAATGTCATGGAATTTTAAACAGTTTTCTGCCATGTCACACGTTATGATATTAAAATTTATGGCATATTTGAATGCTGTATTAGCAATAACTTTGAGGTAGGCATCTCACTGGCATTTGCTTTTCTTTTTTGACCGATGAGGTTGTATAGTACAGTGGAGAGGAAAGCAGACAGAAATTTTCACAAGAAACAGGACAATCCAAAATCCAATATGATTCTATAAATCAATTGATCAAAAACCTATTAACAGATTCCTAAATTATCAAGAAACAAACATTACCTTACATAAGGCCACAAATTAATTTCTTTTGATGGAGCATCAGCTCCAAAAATATTCTTACCAGTAGAGTTAGGTTTGTACGCACTAGTATATCATTATTCTAGATTCCTCATATAAACCCTTGGAGGTAAAGCAGTGCTTGGTTAGGGAGGTAAACTAATTCTTCTTTAGTGGTATTATAAGATCTGTTAGCAATGCTTTGCTGGACTTGATTTCATATCCATGTTGAATTCATGATTAGCCATAGTGCAGAAAAGTGTAACCTTAACCCTTTACCTAACAGATTGCCCGCATCTGCCCCTTAATTTGTAAATTGCGCAGTTGAAAAAAAATCATTTTTCAAAATATTCCAATATCATATGACCCCTCATAGGAATGAGCTCATGGAGCTCATTCCAATGAGGGGTCACATGATATGGTTTTGTTGAATTTTGTTTGAAAAATTTTAAAAATAGTAATTAAAATAATAAATTTTGATTTTCTCAGTGTTGGATACAGGGTTAAACACCATCAAATAAATAATAAATGAATATAAATAACAATTCCTTCAGAGAGAAAAGACAAAATTGTTCACAAATTGTGTATTGCGTTTAATGCTGTGTGCATTTGGCCAATAGTAAATTTAACTTAGAGGCAGGAACCAGTTTAGCCCTTTTATAAAAATCATATACACTTGAACCATACCCCTTCATTGCACCAAGATCTGTTCTCTTCTAAAAAGGAGTCGCAATCTGAAGATTGGAAATTATGGGGGTGGGGGGGAGGAGGGAATGTTTACTTACAGATTTGGGCAAATTGTTTGACAAAGGATTAATGAATATCGGATTCCCTGTGGAAATCCCAAGAAAGTGAAGCTGTATTATCTGTGGAGGTGCTCTTCTTCACTGGTATGATAACAGCTGGTTTGAGAGTCCAGTAAATTAGACTACTAGACAGTTTAATTAGTGATAATAGGCCGAATTTTACTATCTGTTGTAACATAACGGGTTGAGTGTTGGAAGCTCAAATTTGGGCCTTACTTGGAAGTGCAGGTACCACAAGTTGAAGGCTTCATATTCTGTGGATGTACTTCATATCTTCTTTGAAGTGAAATTATTTCGTCTGTAAGGATTTGCCTTGTTGCAAATTGTAACAAGGAAAAGACATGAGAACAAATTTTGCTGACCAAAAATAATTTAGCATTCTACCAGTTGACCAGTGATGCTGAAAGTCATATTAAACTGCAGCAAACAAAAAAACAAACAATGGTGATTGAAGGGAGGGTTATCCCTTTACCTGACGAATCGGCCGCATTTGCATGCATAATTTCCAAATTGAGCAGTTAGAAAATATTTATTTTTCCAAAAATTTCAACAAAACCACATCATGTGACCCCACATTGGAACAAGCTCATAGAGCTTGTTCTAATGAGGGGTCACATAGTTTTGTTGAAATATTTGGAAAAATTTGGAAAAGTAACATTAAAAATAATAAATTTTGGTGTTGTGTGCTCTGAGTAAAGTGTTAACTGCTTTATCAGCAAATTACATATGTGTTACTGTTCTGACAGTTTTGAAAGGCTTGGTCATGGCTCTCCAAGCTTATAAGTAGTTGTTTACTGTGTTTACTTAGCATATCTCATTATGTACACTATTGTTCATATCTCATTGTATTCACTATTGTTCATAAGATGTTGTGTAAGGATTTTTATTCACTTTTCCAAATAAATTGTATTTAGGCTATAAGTAGGCAACTGAAATATAAAGGCCAGGTTTGTATGCATGATAATCAGTGCATGAAAATTTTTAAATGCCGGACTGAGGTGGCACGGTGGTGCTGTGTACTAAGACATACAGCATGTCAATGGTGCCCTTGTCTTTAACCAATGCTAACCATGCTTGTATGGAGTTAGTACATTGGGGAGTCTGACAGTTGCTTGCCATTGCTGGGTGGTTCTCTCCGGGTACTCCAGCTTCCTCAACCCATAAAATCATTCTGCACGAGGTGACCCTGGCTGTCGAACGTGTCATTAAACCTCAATAAATAAATAATTAATGCTTGACATGACATATTAAAACAATTTATTTTACTATCAAAACATATTGTCATAGGAATTGAATTTTAAAAATGCAGAATTATCATTGAAATTTGATCCTTAGTGCCAGATAAGGTTTTGGTATAAATGGTTTGAATGCTTCATATTCTGTGACATGCTGTAGAACTTGTGCACCTTTGCCCCACCTTATTTGTGTATGGGTACACTTTTTTTTTCACGCACCTAAATTGTCAGCAGTAGAATATGCTTAGAAATTTCTATGCCACACCTACAGTCCAGAGCCCAGGTAAGTATTGGGTGTGACATAGGAATTAAAACACAGGCCTTGCATTTTGAAATCATACTGGTGCCTACCAAAAACTACCGACACAAATCTTATCTGTAAGCATATACAAAAAAAGAACATACATTCGTGGAGCTTTCGTACATTCCAATTTTTTATCGGCTAATACAAGACTTGCACGGGAACTAGGCTGGAACTAGGCCTATGCCTGCATGCATGGGGTACCGTTTTATCACTGATAAAACATGGACATCCACTACCAAAGACAGTGTACAAAATTTAACAAGACCGCTCATTTCGTTCACGAGGTGGTTATGCAAATTTAAATCTACGCGAACGGATGACCCATTCGCCAAAAATTGCATCTTGAATGGAAAGTCTGAGTAACTTAACTGGTAGGGTGCTAAATCTTTTCTCAGCCTCAAGATTTGTTCACGCATTTTTGTCTTGTTACAATTAATGGGAGAGTGCCTATAGGCACTCGCCCATAAATTGTAACAATGCAAATCAATAGAGATGTAGTAATTTCACCTCCAAGATAATATGAAGGACATCCACAGAGTATGAAACCCTTAGATTTAAGTGCCTGCAGTTCAGAATAAAGCCCAAATATGGGCTTCTAGCACTCTACCAGTTAACCTGCCTTTCTTGTGTCTTGATAGATTTTTAGACTTTTGCCTTGAGAGGCTATATATATTTTAATTCCCCGCAATATATCATTACTTGTAATGATAAAAAGGCAGTTTCCCAAGAAATTTTATGCAGACGAGTGTTGGGTTAGCCATCTCCAAAACACGTAAACGGTCAGTCGGTTAGAGTCATTTTTGAAATTTTGCACACTGCAAAGACAGTGGATGCCCATGTTTTATCACAGTTAATATGTTGTCCCTTGGTATGGGTGCTTGTAAAAATAATTAAAAATATAGGTGCAGCAAGAACCAGATGTGCCTCTCTCAGAATCCGCCCATGGTATTTACCCATTGGCCATGTGGGGGCATGGTGACGCTGTGTACTAAAAGCGTACTGCACGTCGATAGTGCACATGTCTTCAACCAATGCTAACCCTGCTTGTGTGGAGTTAGTATGTTGGGGAGCTGACAGTTGCTTGCCATTGCCCGGTGGTTCTCTCCAGGTCCTCCGGCTTCCTCCACCCGTAAAACTGTCACGGTCATGATCAGCCATTGTGCAGAAATATATGACCTTAAACACCAATAAATAACTAAATAAATTTACCCATTGGAGATTATTGCAACAGATGTTTTAAAATTTTTACAGGGCTGTTGACCCATTCTCGAGCGACAATATCATATCAGTTTAGCTGTGTTCATTATAGTGCTGAACATAAAATGACGTATTAAAAAAATGATATCTGATAATATTCTGAACAGAATCAATTAAAAAATGTCATTAAGATTAAGTATCATTTTTCGTCTTTTCTGTTTGCATCGAGCAGCTTTAAACAAGAGAGTACTTCATGTTTTGAAAATTCTAAGCATATTTGTATGCCCCAAAATGTTCATTGCATTTTTGGGTAAAAATCTGAACATTTTATACCTGTTTGCTTTTTTTGGTGCTCTGTTGATTTCTTTATCATTTCCAGTGATTCATTGGCGAGTGAATCAGATGTCTGGTCAGTGGATTTATTTTAGTCATGGTTGTTGCCTTCAATTCTCACTTCCCTGCAGGAAGGTGAGACAGTGGGTAATGAACAGACCTTCCAAGTTGGGGCACTGGAAGGAAGTTTTCCTTTTTAATTATTAGCTCACCGAAGGGATCTCAACTTACCACTTGTCGTCCGTCGTCGTGAACATTTTTCAAACGACTTCTCCTCTGAAACCACTGGTCCGATTTTCACGAAACTTCATGTGGATGTTCATTACTATATGGCAATTCAGGTTTGTTCAAATGAAATGGCCACTTACCTTGGGGGCTCTGTATGGGGCATAACTCTGATAGCACCGTATAAATTATAGAAAAATTATTTAAAAATCTTCTCCAGAACCAGTGGGCAGAATCTTTTGATACTTGGTATGCAGCATCTTGGTATGGGTCTGATTCAAGTTTGTTCAAATCAGCCCCCTGGATTAATATTTGGGCTCACTATAGAAGTCCAAATTTGAACTTCGTGCATTTCAGGCAAATTTCTTCAAAAATCTTCTCCAGATTCAGCAGGCAGAATCTTTCGATATTTGGTATGCAACATTGTGTGGTGGATCTGATTCAAGTATGTTCAAATCGGCCCCCTGGATTCACATTTGGGCTCAGTATAGAAGCCCAAATTCGAACTTAGTGCATTTCAGGCAAATTTCTTCAAAAATCTTCTTCTCCAGATCCAGCAGGCAGAATCTTTTGATATTTGGTATGCAACATTGTGGGGTGGATCTGATTCAAGTTTGTTCAAATCGGCCCCCTGGATTCATATTTGTGCTCACTATAAAAGCTTGAATTCGAACTTAGTGCATTTCAGGCAAATTTCTTTAAAAATCTTCTCAAGATCCAGCAGACAGAATCTTTTGATATTGGGTATGCAGCATGCTTAGGGGGGTGAGATTCAAGTTTGTTCAAGCCAAGTCCCTGGGTTCATATTTGGGCTTACTGTGGGAGCTTGAATTCTAACTTAGTTCAAAATGAGGAATTGTCTTTAAAAATCTTCTTCAGATCCAGCAGTTGGAATGTTTTGATATTTGGTATGCAGTATCCTTGGGGGTGAGATTCAAGTTTGTTCAAGCCATGTCCCTAGGTCCATGTTTGGGCGCACTGTAGCAGCTTGAATTGTAACTTTGTTCGAAATGAGGAATTTTCTTAAAAAATCATCTTTTTCAGATCCAGCAGTCGAAATGTTTTGAGCCCGAGCCCGAATTATAACTTGGTCAATATGAGGAATTTTTCTTTAAAAATTTTCTTCTTCAGATTCAGCAGTCGGAATGTTTTGATATTTGGCATGCAGCATCCTTAGGGGGTGAGATTCAAGTTTGTTCAAGCCAAGTCCCTGTGTTCATATTTGGGCACACTGTGGGAGCCTGATTGATAACTTAGTTCAAAATGAGGAATTTTCAAGTTTGTTCAAGCCATGGCCCTAGTTCCATAAAATTTGTCTCTCATGACTTCATTCCTTTGTAGTGTTGATGAACCATGTCTTACTGAATGTGACCCCCAAATACTTCTTTGAACCACTTTGGCCATTGAGCGATTAAGGCTCCTTGGGGCCTCTTGTTCTTGAATAGCTGACAGATGTTTCCTTCAAAAATGTTTTTTGACCTCTCTTTAGAATGATCCCAACAAGCTCATTCAAATAAGGGGTCATAAGCTGTGTTTTTCGGTGAAAATGAGATAAAATTTGAATGTGAATAGAACTATCTGGTTTTGGCCATTAGGTAAGTTGAGGGTTAATTCTCTTCCACTTTCATCCCTGAAAGTAAAAGGATTTTGTGTTATGTGTTCACAGTTTTGTTTTCCTTTGTCATTTTTTGTTTCTCATACCTACCATAATAATATTTATTTTTTTTTGTACAGAGCAGCCTACAAGTGCATCAGAACAGAAGGATGTGAATACCCAACCAGGTTTTTTGCCAACACAAACTGGTAATATACCTGGTACCATTCAGCAACCTCCTCTAATCAGAGCACCAGCTCCACCACAGCCGGGACATGTGCCTCTTGCACCACTTGGTCAGAGGATATCAACCCTTTTATCACTACCACACTATCCTGAACGTTTGAGGGATGTGAGACCACCGAATGGCATTGCAACTCCCCCTCCACCACATGTGCAGGGACCACCTCCTCATCGACCTGGAATCCCTTCACAACCTTCTCAACAATACGGTAAGTATTTCAATCTTTCGGTTGTAAAAAGAAGTCAGATTAGGCTATTAAAAAAAATGATTGTTTCTTGGGCACCTCCCTTGTGAATCTGCCCCATCCTTTTTTTCCCCTGGAAATCTCATCGATGAAACTATTTTGCAATTGTTGGACTCAAAATTTAAACAACTCCATTTTGTTTGACACAATTCACTGAGCTCTGTCAAGCAAGATACAGTTGGTTAAATAAATTTGCAATTGCATTATGGGAAATTCTCAATACCGAAAACCTTTTTTCACATGAAAGTGTGAGGAGCTAAATTTCTAAATCATTTTCATGACTGTTTTGTGAATTGAGAAGAAAGGGAAAAGATAAAGCCTCCCTCCAGGGTTCCTGCAGAGTCTTGGATTCAAGGAATAGCTTTGAAATGGACCAAGGGTTATTCAAGGCCTTGAAAACCTGGTAAATGGGCCAGTAGGCCTTGAAAAACCTTGAATATTCATGAAATAAAAAATGTTGACGAAGCAAATATTCATAACCATACTGTTTCATAATCCAGAATTTGTGAAGGCATAGTACTATCTATGACCTCCAGTCATTGTCACTTCCTCCCACTGCCCTTGAAATGAATAATGACCCAAGAGGCCTAGTTAGAATTAGTGAAGGCAGGGCCTTGAAAAGCTTTGAATTTGACTATTGTGGGGCCTTGAAAAAGGCAGCAAAATGTCAAGAAATGGCCTTGAATAATCCTTGAATTTTATCAGTCCTTGACTGCAGGAATCCTGCCCTCCCTCATAAAAATGGGGAAATATTACCTGAAAATCAAGGAATTTTTTTTTATGGACCTTGCCATTAATTGAATATCTTCTTTCTCATTTAAAAAATATGTACTTCCCAGGAATAATCATTTAACCCTTATTCCCTATGCAGCCACACAATGATGTAGAAACACTGCTAACCCTTAAAGGCCTAATTCCAACTTTGATTACTGTTTACTGCAGCTGGTGCCCCCAACAGGCAGTGTCTGGGTAAATTTGAAAGTTATATTCCAAGCACCTTTGCAGTTATCTCTAGGCAAGTCTTGGCTGCCTATTCAAAATAGGCCACATTCGTTTCAATTATTTGACACAATGAGAAGTGTCCATATTCATTATTTGGGGGTAGACCAATTAATATTTTCAACATGGCACCTGGGACTGCACAATGAAAATATTGATTGGTCTACCCCAGCTTTATCTTTGCAGCCATCCTACTTAGCAAAAGTATGATGTATCATGTTCCTGGGCCGGAAAAGCAGCCTCTCGTGTTCAAAGGATCAAATTGTCCAACTTGGACCATTGTAACTTCAGACCATTTTCCTGTAAATTCAAAGATATAAAATGTCCTTCAAAGCTTTATTTGAACAGCATATCAATTATTTGAAATGGTACAATGGATGATTTTGATACATACATGTATTCTTTTATTTCAGTTTAGTCCTAAAAAAAATAAAAATCTGTTTCTCCGGCCCTCCCGCATGGTCCTTTTGGCTGCCGCATGCTCTTTTTTTTTTATAACCAATCCAAATTTTAAAAAATCAAAATCAAATGGTTTGTTTCTGATATTTTACCCAAGTTAATAAAATTGTCCCTCAAGTGCAACAAGGGTTTGCTAAAGCGTTGCAAAGTCTTCTTGCACTCAAGGGCTGTAACACCACCACCCACGCTATTCTGTATATTATGGGGCCTAAAACATAAAACAATCCAAGAATATTAACTTTTTAATGGCAAAGAAATAATTACAAAATAAAATAAAAAAATGCTTGGATGCAATTTTACAAAAAAATGGCCTGAGAAAGAGGAGATCTACTTTGTAGGCCTTCTTTTCAGTTTTGTTGTTGTCTCACACCTGTGAGAAGTTGTGGCAGAATATTGAATTAATTGCTATAAAACTCTATTTAACAGGTAGGGGACCACCAAATCCACCATCATCACAGAATCAAAACAACAGTGGCTTTCCTCCATTATCTTCGGAACAAACTTTACCATATCAGCCAACATCATCCAGTCAGCATCACCAGCCTTGTCAAGTAATAGAGTACAACCATCAGACTAGATCTCCTGCAGTGATACAACCAGGACAGCCTCCCCAATATAGTCAGCCTCCACCCCCACCACCTCCACGTTACTCTCAAAACAGTCATTCACGAGGTCGACACTACATGAAAAAAAGGGGAAGACATTTTCGCTGAGGTTTAATGTGTTTTTCTACTTGAATTTCTCTACCAATAGAGAGGAAGGTTTGTTTGATGGATACCCATGAAGAGATTCAGTCTTGAGAGGGACATCAGGAGAGGCATTTTTCCGTTGATTAGGCTTTGTGACGGGCAGTTTTAAATGGAAGAATTTCTGTATTGTTGATCTCAGATTAAAAAACTTGAAAGAACGTTCTTGTTTAAAACATTTTGGGGTTTTTGAGGTTTGTTTTAGGTTTTTTTTTTTTTTTTTTTTTTTTTTTTTTTAATAACATTAACCCTTTACCTAGTATGTCTCTTATGTAGTATCTGCAAAAGACCAAATATGATTTCAAAGAACGTAACCTCACACAAAAGCATCCATTGAGTCAAAAATAACATCACCCTCCCGTCATTATCAAAAAATAGATTACGACTCAGAAAAACAGATGAATAGTATTCAAGGTATTTTGAATAAATTTCTTGTTATTTCTCCAGCCTTAAAATATATGCAAACAGAAAAAGGTCTTTTCATTTTTCTTGGTAAGCAAAATGATAACCAAATTTATGGAGGGTTGTTGGAGTTTTGGTTCCGAAGTCATAGAGTGTATGAAAGTCAGACTAGTCTTTTAAGCCTTAACTGGTTGAATGCTGGAAGCCCATATTTGGACTCTATTCGAAAGTGCAGGTATCACAGCTTAAAAGCTCCTTATTCTGTGGATGTGCTTCATGTTATCTTTGAGATAAAATTATTTCATCTGTATGGATTTACCACCCCTATTGGAACCCTTGGAACTGAAGCAGTGCTTGTTTACTGTGGTAAACCAGCTCTGTTTTGCTGCTAAAATAGGACCCAGTCACCCAATTCTTGGGTTGGAAGTCCTCCAAAATGGACAACATGTAAGTGATGGACTAAACTTTACTTCATCTCCATGTTGCAGTCACGATTAGCCATTGTGCAGAAATATGTGACCTTAAACACCAACAAATAAATATATTGATTTGCCTTGCTGCAATATATGGGATAGTGCCTATTGGCACTCTCCCATAAATTGTGACAAGGCAAAGTCATGTGAGGAAATTTTATTGATCCAAAATAATTTAGCACTTGACCAGTTAACTGGTAGAGTGCTAAATTTTATTTGGCCACCAAACTTTTTTCACATGTCTTTGCCTTGTTACAATTTATAGGAGAGTGCCCACAGGCACTCTCCTATAAATTGTAACAAGGCAAATCTTAACAGACTAAATAATATCACTTCAAAGATAATATGATGCACAACCACTTAATTTGAAGCCTTTAAGTTGCAGTACCTGCACTTCAGAATAAAGCCCAAATATGGGCTTCCAGCACTCTACCAGTTAAGGGCCCATTTCTGACTTTCATCACTTTATACAGCAACATAACAGGTGCCCAATATGTCATCTCTGGGTACTAATATTACAAAGCAAGTTAAATTACCCATTGGAACCCCAGGAAGTAAAGCTGTGCTTGTTTACTGTTGTAAATAAGCTCAGTTTTATTGGTAAAATAGGACCAATGCTTCAGGTGGAAGTCCTCTAAAATAGGCAAAATGGGTACAAACAATTGACTAAACTTGACTTTGTCTCCTTGTCTTGGTCACAATTAGCCATTGTGCAGAAATATGATCTTAAACACCATTAAATGAATAAATTGCAAGTTAAATTCTTAGTAACTTAACAGTTGTTCCTAGGAAGGTCTTGGCTGTCTATATAAGCAGCCAAGACTTACTTCGAAACAGCTACAAACCCATATAATGTTGATTGTTAGAGTATAGTTAAAATCTTGAAACATTTCTCGTCCTTTTTATTGTTTACTCTCAAATGTCTGAATAAGTTTTTACAACTTCTGCAACTCATGACATTGTTAGTCCTATGCTTTTCAGTGATTTCCAGCCCAAATTTACGGCATAATTAGCCACAAAGAGTTAACTAGAAGCAACTATTTGGGCCCATTGAATTTAACTCCTAGCACTGGCAGATCTAGAGTATGTTATCTGCTAATATTTTATTTATATAAGAGCAATTATTTAACAAATTATATTTAGTTTGACAGATCTCACTGAGCTCTGTCAAAAAGATGTAATTGGTTAAATTCCCAAATTGCATTATGGAAAAAAAACTGTGATTTTTTAATCAAAGTTTTGGGAGTTAAGAAACATGTAAGAACAGATAAGGGCAGTCTAAATTTAACTAACATATTAACACAAGTGCTGTCGGAAGAGGCTAAAATTGCCAAAGCTGAAATTAGATCCTCAAGAGTAAACTATTCAACTCACAAATCGCCCAAATCCATCTATATCACTACAAAATAAGAGGGCAAGCAGCCTCAAAAAGTCAGTGACCATTTTTCTTTGTCCATGAATCTGTAGTATTCACGAAAGTCTGGAGAAAAATTAAGAATTGCTTCAAGCATGTTTATTTCTGTTGTGCCCACAGAAATGGCTATCCTAATATCCAACGGTTTTTTGTTTAAAATTATTTTCTCACAATTTATCACAGACTGCCAACAGACACCTTCCAAATAAAATACAAGAAAATATTTTTATTCTTTACCAAAATCTATTAATGGACAAGGAAATGCTGAGTAAGCAAATGATAAATTGAATAAAAATGGATAAATGGAAAGAAACTGCAGTTTGGGTTAAAGTGGAGGCAATTAAAATCTTGCACTTGTGATTAGTTAGAAAAAAAACTTTTTTTTGTTAATGAAAATCTGGGGTTCTTTCTTCCTTGTAAAATTACCATCCTGAAAAAATGTTCACTTGAATTTTATCCCTTTTTTTCTACGCAAATAGAATATAGTGTTTGACCCTCACCGGTAATTGGAACATTCCAGTGAGAGGTCATAAGCTTTGACCGGAAAGGGGAAAGACTTAATTCTTTAATTTTCACCCAATTCTCATGTCACTTTTCGTAATTTACTCTTCATACACATTACCCTTTTTATACCATGCTTGCCTGTTACTACCTGTGAAAAGCCTGTGTGTTAAATTTTAGCTTTTAATCCCATTACCAGTGTAAAGCTTCTACTGCAGTAAAATATTTACACCTATAGTCAGAAGTTCATTCAACTTGACCTTTTGCATGATGCAATTTGCCAACTTCCATACATTCACACTTCGCGATGTTTCATTCAAACATACGACATTTTGCGGTACTATCTACTACGTATAAATGCCTTATGTTTAAAATACCTGCAATTAAATATTTAAAATAAAAATTTAACAATTGTTAATAATAATTTGACTGAAAAAGCAAGGTCACTTCAATCATCTTTGACGATGTGTCTAGCTGTCAATCAAGCATTCACATACAGCTGGTAGTACTGCCCACCAGGGCAGATGTAAACAAAACAAACCCGTGCGTTTGCAATAGAAAGTGTCATTTTTTCTCCATTTTAAGTGACGAAGTCGATTATTTATTAAGAGCATGGTATAAATAAAACAAATAGGTACTAGGGCCGGTAATTAGATTTAAACCACTCATAGAATAAGGTGAGTGGTTAAAACTGTTATCCTACTCCTTTAAATCTGATGACCGGCCCTAGTGCCTGTTTATTCTATATAAATACCATAATGACGATAACAGGTCGCCGCACATTTAAAAAAAGTGCCAGTAGCATTTTATTTTTTCAATAAATACCATAATGACGATAGCAGATCGCCGCACATTTAAAAAAAAGTGCCAGTAGCATTTTATTTTTTCAATGTTTGCCAATAAAACATAGTTTATGGCCCTTCATTGTAATGACCTTTGTTCTAATGAGTTGTCATAACCTATGTTGTGTAGGCAAAAAATTAAACTATTTTTTTGTTCAAGCATTTTTTTTTTTTGCAAGTACCATTGTTCATATTGGGTAAAGGGTTGAATTAAAACTATGAATTGCCAAATTGCCAAAACTGGTTGTGCCTCCACAAGCTCCAGATTTGAAATGATGTACAGTGAATGATTTGTACACAGTTCTGTGTCATGGTTTTGAGAAGTAGAAACAGCTATGGAGTTTTATCGCTATCTATTTAAACCGATAAAATGCTGCTCAATCACCAGAAGTATTTGGTAAGTGGATTATTACCAAAACATCCATAGAATGGCTTTTCCACCCAAGCATTAACTCCCATTCTGCCAGGGTTCATACAGATCCGTGAACAGGCTTGAAAATCAGGATTTCTTTGGAGATTTTTTAAATTTTTGCTGCACTTTGTTTACATAATGTGGCTTTAAAGTTGTTTCTAGGCACGTCTTAACTGCCAATATGGGCCCATATGTATATATACAACTGCCAAGGTATTTGGAATGTAACCTGCAAAAAAGTTTTCTCTTGTTTTGTTGCAGTAAAAAGTTAACAAAATTGAATTGAGATTCAAGTGTCAAAGTCCTGGATTTTTCTTTTCTCTGACTGAAAAAAATGAGAGACAAAAACATATGCGGAGGCAATGGACCTCAAAATTAAACACCTAGGCCCATTATAAAACATGGCTTGTGTCTCTTTTGCTTGTTCAAAAGTGAAAGTTACTGCCTGGGTGGAACCATGGTTCCATGGTTAGAGCCGTGAACTTCATACCAAAAAGGTCCCCAGTTCTATTCTGACCAGCAGAAACTGCATTGTGTCTTGGGGCAAGACACTTAATCCTAATTTCCCTTGTGGGAGCATGGTGGCACTGTGTGCTAAGGCGTACTGCATGTCGATGGTGCACTTTCCTTCGACCCATACCAACCCGGTTTCTGTGGAGTTTGGGAGTCTTCACAGTTGCTTGGTGGTTCTCTCTGGGTATTCTGGCTTACTCCGCCTGTAAAAACTGTCTGACATGAGGCGACTGGCTGTCGAAAGTGTCCTTAAATCCCAATCAATAAATAAATGTGCCTCTTATGCATGCTCGCAGTAAAAGTTACTACCTGGGTGGACTCGAAACTCCATAGGTGTTTTGGTGACAATCCTCTCTCCAGTACTGTTGGAATAGAGTCACTGAGTTCTTTCCACCTCAGTGCAATAGTGCTGAAACGAGGTGCAGATTTTAGGGGTTGAATATTCATTCAAAGTATTCAAATAGTATTGGAGTATTCGTTTCCTTTCCCATGTGTAAAGTAGCATTGTTTATATGTACTCATAGTACAGTGGAGCCCACTTAATTGGATATCTCTTAACTGAAAAACCCTGTTAATTGAATATAATTTCCCAACACAAAACCATGTACCATACCTCCAGTACAAATTTGACCTGTTAATTGAATATAGGTTATAGAGTAATTGAATAAAAAATTTGGTCACCTGTTGAGAAATTACCCTAATTCTCCCCAGTTTTCCTTTGTTTATAGACCTATTTGGCCTCAGTACATCCAATGCAGGTATTTAATCTATTATATCTTGTTTGACAGAGCTCTGTCAAACAAGATATAATAGAATAAATGCTAAGTTTATATCTTAAAATACAAGAAAGTGACATAATCCCTGTTAAGTGTATACTCCAGTTAATTGATTAATTTTCATTGGCTAAGTGGCTATTCAAGTTGAGAAATTACCCTAATTCTCCCCAGTTTTCCTTTGTTTATAGACCTATTTGGCTTCAGTACATCCAATGCAGGTATTTAATCTATTATATCTTGTTTGACAGAGCTCTGTCAAACAAGATATAATAGAATAAATGCTAAGTTTATCTCTTAAAATACAAGAAAGTGACACAATCCCTGTTAAGTGTATACTCCTGTTAATTGAATAATTTTCATTGCCTAAGTGGCTATTCAATTAACAGGGTTCCACTGTGTATATATTATTAAGTACAGACTTGGACGGTAAGGCTGAAAGTTAACTTGTTGATTTGAAACATCATGACAGGCTGTGTCACACCAACAAAACATACAACCTTACTGTCGGATTCTTTTCTAACATAAGTTAACTGGTAGAGTGCTGGAAGCCCATATTTGGGCTTTCTTCTGAAGTGAAGGTGCCACAACTTAATGGTTTCATATTCTGTGGATGTACCTCAAATTATTTTTTAATTGAAAGTATTTAGTCTGTGGGGATTTGCCCTCTCCCATAAATTGTAACAAGGCAAAGAGACGTGGACAAATTTGGCTGACCAAAAATAACTTAGCACTCTACCACTTAAGCTTTCTGGGTCAGCCTCCCTGAGAAATGGAACAGTGCCTTTTCTAATGTTCACTGCAGAAAACAAGTTCTGCTATTGTAAAATAGGAACTGGAACCATCGTGCGGGTCAGTGTCCTCTAAAGTAGGCAGCATAGGTGTAAACAATTGGCTACACTTGACTGTGTCCGTATGTTATGATAGCCAAATATACTGAAAAATGACGATAGCCAAAGCTGCTGAAAATCACTTGAAACACCAATGAATAAATAAATTCTGGGGACAACATCCAAGTTACCAAAATTTTCTGTTGTTTCAATCAACAAGGCCAAGAAGAGTGATAACTGCGGCAAACCAGGTGCTGTTGAAAAATTTGCCTTGTCACATTTCCGTAAAGTCAGGTCAGTATTGTTACTTTTGCTTCCTCAAGGAGCCATGGCTGCAACTGATGTTTGTTGAAGGGGAATTAGGAGGAGACGAAATATTTGCATGTCCATTTAATATTTAGCTTTTGCCTCAAACAAATGGCTTTTCAAATACTTGGTACAGTAGTACTAGGGAGCTGGGAGGTTTTGATTTTTCAGTTCCGTTTTCAGGAAAAAAACTTTTGTTTTGGTTCAGTTTTTCTATGTGTTAAGAACATATAGTAAATATATTAACCCTTTGCCCAACGTAATGGCCAAAACCGGCCAGCACTATTCACAAAAATCGCCAATTAATTTTTCATTTTTTGTATCAAAAACATAGGTTATGACACCTCTTTGGAACAAGCTCATTCCAATGAGGGTCATAACCAATGTTTTTGAGACCAAAAAATGAAAAAAAATAGTTATTCAAGAATTTTGTTTGCAAGCGTCGTCTGCTTTTCATGTTAGGTAAAGGGTTAACAGGTTTCTTAACTTGGGGGAAAAAAGCATGAATATATTGTATGACACCACTAAAAACAAAAGCCCTCTCTGTAAGTATCTTCATTGGGTTCAGTCTAACTTCCCTCAAATCATTCTTATGGGTTCTGGAGCATCAGATGCTGTGCATATTGAGTTTGAGAAAGACATAAATTATGGTAACAAATAAATAAAGTTAGGCATAAAAAAATTTGAAATCTGTTTTTCAAGCCCTCCTGCATGGTCTTTTTGGCTGCCGTATGCTCTCTTTTTAAAACAAATGTAAACTTAAAAAAAAAAAATTGAATGGTTTAGGCCTAAAAAAATAATAAATCTGTTTCTCAGGCCCTCCCGCATGGTCCTTTTGGTTGCCGCATGCTCTCTTTTTATAACCAATTTAAACTTAAAAAAAATTAAAATTAAATAGTTTATGTCTGATATTTTACCCAAGTTAAAAAAATTGATGAATTTGTCCCTTGAGTGCAAGAAGGCTTTGCAATGCTTTAGCATTGCAAAGCCTTCTTGCACTCAAGGGATGAAATACACCACCACCCATGCTATTCTGTAGATTATGAGGCCTAAAACTTGAACCAAGAACTTGAACTTTTGATGGCAAAGAAGTAATTATTGAAATAAAAAATAAAATAAAAAACCGCTCGCCCACATGCAATTTCACAAATAATGGCCTGAGAAACAGAAGATCTACTTTGTGTGGCCTTATGTCTAATATTTTACCCAAGTTAAAAAATTGATAAATTTGTCCCTTGAGTGCAAGAAGGCTTTGCAATGCTATAGCATTGCAAAGCCTTCTTGCACTCAAGGGATGACATAACACCACCACCCATGCTATTCTGTAGATTATGAGGCCTAAAATATAAACCTGAACCAGACCGGAAAACCCAAAAATGCCCAGCTCTTCAGCATGATAAGCTTAATGTATTCAGTGTTCCGCAAATTGACTGTAACCATAGACAAAATATATATAAAATAAAGCAAACTGTTTCACAGTGATCACAAATTGAAATTATATTTTTTTAAAGGTTATCTCCCTGAACATGGCTTTTCTTATTTGTTCACTAAATTCAATATATTCTCCCCAATAACTTACAATATTTATATATTTATTCTTACTTCAGTTGTGAATAAAAATGGCAACAGTATAATTATTTTGCTACCATATATCATGATATTTGCTGCAAGTGATGTTAAACTGTTGGAAAAGGATAAATTGAATAAGTGAATAAAAACTAAATGACCCTCACAAAATTTTATTTCTGTGTTTTGAGCCTCTAAGGTGTTTCCCTTAGGGCTCTACAAGGTTATGCAATTTTTTTTTCTATTCAAAATCTTCCAAATGATTTGAGTTCCGATAATTTGGAAATTTTTTGAATTGTCCAGATGTTCTCGAAATATGAGTATTTCCCCTTGAACTCTTTCTGTCGTCATGTACAAGGGATTCCATTACTGAACTGTTTACAAGGGACAGAGTACAAGAGATTCCATTACTGAAACTGTTTTGATTCTGTTAATCAAACATTCTGTATTTTTGATTGACACAGCCAAAAAGAAGATGACTTGTCATTCAGTAGGTGGAGGGCTAGATTATTTTTGGTGGTCAGAATTTGTTATTCAAAATTTGTTTTATTACAAATTATTGAGAGTGCCCACAGGCACTCCAATAATTTTTAATAAAGCAAATTTATACAAACAAAATATTATTTACGTTTGACTGAATATGAAACATGAGCAAGGAACATTCTGGCTTTTACTCTGGTACTCTCAGTTTTTTGGAAAGTCTGGATATTGGATTCTAGCACTCAGCAAGTTAATAGGTTGAGTTCTTTAACTGACAATACAATACTTAAGTGGAGACTGACACTGCAGTCAGAAAGTGCGATATGCTTAATTACTTGAAAGTGGTAAAATTTGATTTGAGATTCGAATTGATTTGAAATCATCTTCCCAATTTGATTCCACTCCAATTGGGGTGGGGGTGGCATTGTCATCTGCTAGTCACGTAAAGTAAAGTGGTGTGATTCTCATATTGTGAGCAACCTCTCCAAAATTTCTTCAGAAATTCTTGTGGTATACAAAAAGACGTGAAGATTGAAATCTTTTGAAAAGTGTTTATTTATTCGAGTTTTATAGGATCAATTAGCATATGGTATTTACCACAGATTATTGCAGATACATGATCAGCATCATAAAGACTGTATAGAATGTGATTGAATATGAAAACACTCATGAAGTGGACTTTTTATTCCAATTATGAACTCAGATTCTGTGGAAAAACTTGGAAATCCATTTGATGCATCCCTGCTTGTGCAATTCGTGCAATGTTTCAAAAAACATGTGCACAGGTGGATTAATTTTGATACTAAGAATTTTTTTTGTGAATTCTCTTTGGGAACACCTGAAACATTGCTTGGTTTCTGTTGTAAACATGTTCTTTTTTGCTGGTAAAATAGGATCTGAAGTGGAAGTCCGATAAAGTGGGCATCATAGTTGACTGATTGGTGAAACTTGACTTTATATTTCTCTCATGGGTACCCCGAGAAGTGGAGCAGTGCTTGTTTTTGACAGCAAACATGTTATGCTTCACTGTATGATGGGACCTCAGTACCAACACCTGAGGTTGAAGTCCTCTAAATTGGGCAGCATAAGTATAAATGATTGGTTTATTACAGCAGTATACAGTTACAGAAATTGTCTCATGTCTCTATTTTTTATTTATAAACTGAGCATTTATTCTATTACGGACGAACCATGTCAATTGAATAACCTTTATGCCATTGAAAATTATTCAATTAACAAAAGTATTCATTAACAAGGATGTGGACACTTAGCTGTATTCTTGGGTTAACCTGAGTATTTAGTCTAGCATATCTTGTTTGACAGCTCATGGAGCTCGGTCAATCAAGATACAATAGATTAAATGCCTGTGTTGGATGTACTGAAGCCAAATATATCAATAAACAAGGGGAAGTTGGTGACTCAGTAAATTCTCAAAATATTATAAGATTTTTTATTCAGTTAACAAGAGTTGACTCTATAATCTATTTTCAATTAACAGGTCTAATTTGTACTGAAAGTATGGTCAATGATTTTCTGTTTGGAAATTATATTGAATTAACAGGGTTTTTCAATTAAGAGATATCTAATTAAGTGGGTTCCACTGTATATCTTGTTTGACAGTGCTGTTAGAGCTCTGTCAAACAAGATATAATTGATTAAGTGCCTATATCGATTGTATTGAGGTCAAAGAAGTCTATAAATGTGGGGGAATTCAGTGGATATGAGTAATGCATCGATAAATAAGATTTTTTTTCAATTAGCAGGAATTTGCTCTATAACCTGTAGGTAATTCACAGGTCAAACATGTACTAAAGGTATAGTAAACGGTTTTGTGTTTGGAAGTTATATTCAATTAACAGGGTTATTCAATTCAGCGATATGCAAATAAGTGAGTTCCACTGTATCAGTACTTTTCACGAGTCCATCAGTTTCTTGCACTCAATTTATTAACTGGTAGAGTGCTAGAAGCCACTATCATGGCTCTATTGAAAAGTGTTGAAAGCCACTATAGTGGCCTTATACTGTATGCATTAGGCCTAAAAAAATTAAAAATCTGTTTCTCAGGCCCTCCCGCATGGTCCTTTGGGCTGCGCATGCTCTCTTTTTATAACCAATGCAAACTTAAAAAAAATAAAAATTAAATAGTTTATGTCTGATATTTTACCCAAGTTAAAAAAAAATTGATAAATTTGTTCCTTGAGTGCAAGAGGGCTTTGCAATGCTTTAGCATTGCACAGCCTTCTTGCTCTTAAGGGATGAAATACACCACCACCCATGCTTCTCCATAGATTATGAGGCCTAAAAGCCACGAAGGACATGATGGCAAAGAAATAATTACAGAAATAAAAAATAAAATAAAAACCCGCTCGCCCGCATGAAATTTTACAAATAATGGCCCAAAAAACAGAAGATCTACTTTTTGTGGCCTTAGCTTAATGTTTGTTCAGCAGTAGAACAAAAAATGTTGATGTGAAATTTGTTTAGTTACAATTTATTGGAGAGTGCCAACAGGCACTCTCCAATAAATTGTAACTAATTATTTATGAACAAAATTTGGCTAAACTATCCCCGCAGGAACCCTCGAGAAGTGAAGCAGTGCCTGTTCACTGCGTTAAACTGGCTCTGTTTTACTGGTAAAATAGGACCCAGTCGCCAATGCTTCAGAGGTGCAAACCCTCTCTAAAATGGGCAACATGGCTTATTAACTCTCACCCCTGGTCTTGAGTTGATACTCATGTTGTGGTTATGATTAGCCATAGTGCAAAAATATGTGACCTTCAACACCAATAAATAAATATTTGGCTAAACTAAGGCTCCCCTTGCTGGTAGCAATATGATTTTTTTTTTTTTTAAAGAGTCACATAACACACACAAATCACCTTTCAAATATTATTTAGCACACTATCAGTTAATGGAATCTGAGTTGGTATGTTCGCAGAATCTCCACTCTAGCTGTTTTCATGTCAAATTACTCTCATTGTACTCCTTGATGGATCACCTGTAAACTTGCCTGGGTATACTGTATATACAGAAATATAGCTTCATACACAAAGGAATAGCGGGTCCGACAACATAGTTCATTTAGTGTACATAAACAACAGACCATAGGGATTATACTATAGTGCTGTACATTTATTTGTAGATCATAGTGTCGTCATCATCATTGTACATCTCATCTCTTTTGTACAGTGTAAATTAAAACATAGAGTATGTACATAAAATATCATCATCACTACCACATGGTATCATGGACAGAAAGTAACTTTGTGTCGGGTGTTACTTTATTTTTTTTTTTTTTTTTTGTATTTGGCTGTAATTAATTTATTTAAATGTTTGATAGTCCACTAGTGAAGAAAGTATTTGTAATGTTATTTTTGTATTATTTTTGATTAGAGTTTCATATATTGCAGAATTGATGGCCAAAGTTTACTGTTCAAAGCCAAGCCTCGCAACACTGAATGCCAGCTTTTATAACATAAAACACCCTTTCCAATTCGCCATTCACCGGTTGAGAGCTAGAAACCGCTTTCATGGTTCTATTGAAAAGTGCTGAAAGCCACTTTGGTGGCTGGCTTTTACTCTTACTTTATAAGCCTGCTGTTTGCTCAACAGTTGGAACAAATATTTATACAAAATTGCTTTATTACAATTCATTGGAGAGTGCCAATAGGCACTCTCCAATAAAGTGTAACAAAACAATTGTTTATGCACAAACTGTTGTTGAACTAAGACACCCCTTGCTGGTAGTATAGTATCTTTGAAAAAATAATATGCTTCAGATCACCTTTGAAAAATAGCTTGGCACTCTACCAGTTAATGTAGGTACTCATTCACTTGAAAGCCTGTATACTTTTGTACCCTTCCACCATGCCTCGACTGGGAAAGAGTTTATACAGAGTTGAATCTCAATTGCTGTGGTAGAAATCTCCTGTTTTACATATAGAATAGTCCCGGTAACCAATACCCTGGACGTGAGTCTGCTAAGTAAATGATTAGCTCTAAACTTGACTGTGTACTTTTTCTTACGTTGGCGTTGTTTGTCCTCCATGTACAGGGTTTCTGTGGGGCCTTGGATTCAAGGAATAGATATCAGATTGCCCACCTGGGAGAATGGTGATGCTGTGTACTGAGGCATACTGCACATTGATGGTGCCTGGATGTGAGTCTGCTAAATGATTGGCTCTAAACTTGACTGTGTTCTTATTCTTACGTTGGCGTTGTTTGTCCTCCATGTACAGGGTTACTGTGGGGCCTTGGATTCAAGGAATAGATATCAGATTGC
Source organism: Pictodentalium vernedei (assembly GCA_031216915.1). Taxonomy (NCBI): domain Eukaryota; kingdom Metazoa; phylum Mollusca; class Scaphopoda; order Dentaliida; family Dentaliidae; genus Pictodentalium; species Pictodentalium vernedei. Next base: position 143,707,328 of record CM062296.1, on the reverse strand, counting down.
CCACCTGGGAGAATGGTGATGCTGTGTACTGAGGCATACTGCACATTGATGGTGCTTGGATGTGAGTCTGCTAAATGATTGGCTCTAAACTTGACTGTGTACTTATTCTTACGTTGGCATTGTTTTTCCTCCATGTACAGGGTTCCTGTGGGGCCTTGGTTTTAGGGAATAGATATCAGATTGCCCACCTGGGAGAATGGTCATGCTGTGTACTGAGGCATACTGCACATTGATGGTGCACTTGTCTTCAACCAGTGCTAACTCGGCATGTGTGGAGTTAGTACATTGGGCGCCTGAAAGTAGTTCCTTACTGAATAAGTAATATCACTTCAAAGATAATGTGATCTAGAGCCACTGAATATGAAGCCTTTAGGTTGCAGTACTCGCACTTCAGAATACTGCCCAAATATGGGCTTCCAGAACCCAACCAGTTAAATTGTGGACATCCGATTAAAATAGGAAATATTGAGCACAAATACCTTCAACTTATTTGTTCGTGTAACTAGCTCTTCTAAGAGTGCTCCCTTGATTTTGCACTTGAATATTCTTGAAAACCCTTGAATTTCTGATCTCTAGCTCCAGGAAAAAATTCCCTGTAGATTCTGGAAACTCTATGAATTTATTACTAATTGAAGTACATTAATACCATGGCATAGGTTACAAGTAACAATATCAGTATCTTCTCATGAATGACTCCATGGTTTCATTTTCTTGTGAAGGTTATGCTTGTTTACTGCGGTAAGCAAATTCAACTTCACTGGTAAAATAGGAAATTGATGCCTGGTGTGAACGTCCTCGAACATGGCCAGCATAGGAATAAACAATAGGCTAAACTTGACTTCTTACCTATGTTGTGCTCCAATAAATAAATGTGAAAGCATATTTGTGCGTGTTTGTTAGTTTTAATGAGAAGTTGTGATATATTTTTAAGCTATGATTTTGATGAAAACAAGGGAAAATAAACAGTATAACTCTTTACTTAACGAATCGGCCGCATCCACCCGCATAATATGCAAATTCAGCAGGTGAAAAAATATTTTCCAACAAATTTTTACAAAACCATATCATGTGACCCTTCTTTGGAATGAGCTTGGCATCATGTGGCACCTCATTGGAACGAGCTTGCTGAGCTCATTCCAATGAGGGTCACATAATATGGTTTTATTGAATTTTTTTGAAAAATGTAAAAAATGATCTTTAAAATAATAAATTTTGATATTGTCTGCTTTGGGTAAAGGGTTAACATCCTTATATCAGCGTTATAATACTTCAGAATCTGGGAATGATATTCTGCTCTAATTTCCCTGTGGAAATCCCAGGAAGTGAAGCAGTGCTTGTTTACTGTTTTACTAAATAAGCTTTGTTTTACTGGTAAAATAGGACCCGGCCGCCAATGTCGGGGGTGGAAATCTTGTAAAATGGACAACATGGGTATAATTGATTTGCTGGACTTGACTTTATATCCATGTTGTGGCCACGATTAGCCATTGTGCAGAAATATGTGAACTTAAACACAAACTAATAAATCGATGTTCAGCTCGAATTGAAGAATACATTGAAAGGTGTCTTATTGGAGCATGTGCAGGTCCAGTAGAAATTTGTTGACTCACATTTGCTTTTGGTGAAAATATTCTAAGTAGAAGCCCACTTGAATGTATGCCTCTTTATCCTCAACTTTACATAAAGAAGATAATTTAATGCTTGCACTTCCAGTTATTTCCTTCTCGGAAAATAAAAATATTGAAAGAATCCTGTAAGCTCTCATTTGGTTAGATTAATAGACGATCTGCAGCAATAAGTCGCTATTTCATATGAAATTTTAGTACGCCGTTCACTAAAATTCACCTGAACCGAGGTTTATCAATACAGATTATCATGATCATGTGCATGTCCTGTGATTTGTATCAGATTCGAGGTGGTGTCCAAAAAGGGATCTCAACAAGCCGGCTTTCCCGGCGAGTTTTGATCCCATTTGTGGACACCACCAAGAATCTGATGCAAATCACAGGATATGCACATTATTATGATAATACATTTATTTAACAATTGTGTCACATAAACAGATTAACCCTTTACCCAACGCAGCTGATATAAAAATTTATTATTTTAAATATCATTTTTTCAAATTTTTCAAAAAATTTCAACAAAACCATATCAGGTGACCCCTAGTTGAAACGAGCCCGTTTCAACGAGGGGTCACATGATATGGTTTTGTTGAAATGTTTTGAAAAATAATTTTTTTTCAACTGCTGAATTTGCATATTACGCGGGCGTATGCGGGCGATTCATTGGGTAAAGGGTTAAATCTTAAATTATTAAACAGTTTTGAGACATAATGTTGGGCAAGAAAAAGTTATTAAAAAAACATATTTTATGGAACGATATTGTTGTGCACTCTGACAAACAATGAGTAACGCATCACCGCAATTGTCAAAGTTGTGTTGTCAAATTGTTCAATCTCGGTGTCACTTCCTGTGATGATCCGCTTGAATTTTCGAGTTTGCGACCAGGGCACATCCTCAGGAACCGTTGGTGTAATATTGAATTGTGCAGTTTCTATTTATTTTAAAAAGATTTAGCCAATCGCCTGCAACTGTCACTGTTGCATTACTGGTAACGAGTTGTCTGTATGATACGGAATCAGAATGAGTCATCTATGTGATACGGAATCGAAACACATTGTGATACATACTCTTTCTCGTGGTTTTCAGACCAAAATCTGTATGATTGTTAGATAAAAGCTCAGATCAGTTTCAGTGAACGAGGTTCAGAAATTTCATGTCAAATCATAACAAATTTGAGATTCTGTTTCTCACATGGTGTGTAATTTAACCTTTTACCTAACTTGAACGACTGAACTCCCCGTGGGAACCCTGGGAAGTAAGCAGCACTTGTTTACTGTGGTAAACCAGTTCCGCTTTACTAGTAAAATAGGACCCAGTCACCAATGCTTGGGGTGTGAGTCCTCTAAAATGGGCAACATGTAGATCAACGATTGACTAAACTTAACTTCATCTCCATGTTGTGTCAAGATTAGCCATGGTGCATAAATATGTGACGTTAACCACCAACAAACAAACAAACAAACAGAACGACTGAACTGGCCAGCTCTATCAACACAAATTGCCAAACAAATTTTATTATTTTTTCAACTTTGCCCTTGAAAATATAGCTTATGACTCCTCATTGGAATGACCTCATCCAGGTTGTTCCATTGAGGGTTCACAAGCTATGTTGCTGAGGTAAAAGATGAGAATGTTCAGATATTTACAAAATGCTGGGTTTTGGGGGTTTTTTTTGCAATTGTCATCTGCTCTTTGTATCGGGGAAAATATAAGAGAAGATTAATTTAATTCCACTTCTGAAACCAACTCACAAATATTACGACATTGATATCTGATGTCATTCCCATATTAGATGTGTTGTGAACAATATCTTCCGTAATGAGCTATTTGGTGGTGATTTTGTGATAAAATCAGTTCTGCAAGAAAAGTTGATATTTAGGAAAAGTAGGTAAAACTTGATGCAAGCACAAAAAGAATTATAGCTACTTTCATCACGATTTAATTTTCAACATAGCATATGCAGCTTATACAGTATTGGTGAGATAAAAGGCAGCTTTCATTCAACACTGCAACTTTATGAAATCATTGATTATTATGTAGTTCATCATTATATTATATGACTTCCACAGCTATTTGTTTTCTTTATATTATGCAGTCCCCCCCCTCTCCCCCCCCCCTCCCCATCCCATGAATGCTGGGAAGTGAAGCAATGCTTGTTTACTGTGGTAAATGAGCTGAACTCGGTTAGCAATACTTGGGGTGGAAGTCCTCTGTACCCAACCCAGACGATATCAAATTTTATTCCTTTAAATATTATTCTTTCAAATTTTGAAAAAAACTTGAACAAAACCATATCATGTGAAACCATTGATGGAACGAGCCTGCCAAGCTCGTTCCAATGAGGCATCATATGATATGTTTTTGTTGAAATGTTTTGAATTTTTTTTTTTTTTTTTTTTTTTTTTTTTTTTTTTAACCCTTTACCCAATGCAGACGATACCAAAATTTATTATTTTAAATATCATTTTTTAAGTTTTTTCAAAAAAATTCAACAAAACCATATCATTTGACCCCTTATTGGAATGAGCTTGTTCCAAAGAGGGGTCACATGATATGGTTTTGTTGAAAGTTTTCAAAAAATAATATTTTTTCACTTGCTGAATCTGCATATTACGCTGGCGGATTCGGGTGATTCATTGGGTAACAGGTTAAAGACTGCTCAGTGTGTATATTATCCGTGCAGATGTATCTGATTCATTGGGTAAAGGATTAAACTCTGCACACTTAACCCTTTACCTAATACGAAAGGCAGATGACACTTGCAAATAAAATTCTTGAATAACTTCTTTTTTTTTTCATCTTTTACGTCAAAAACATAGCTTATGACCCCCTCATTGCAATGAGCTCATTTCAATGTGGGGTCATACGCTATGTTTTTGAGACAAAAAATGAAAATATAATGAAAATTTAATGGTGATTTTTGTGAATAGCGCTGGCTGGTTTTGGCCGTTGGTTGGGTAAAGGGTTAATATGAAATAAGAAAATTTTTCCTATAATGCAACTAGAAAATGAACTGATTGAGCTCTGTCCAACAAGATTGTATTGGTTGAATTACTAGTTGCATTATGGAAATAAAATTACTACTTGAAATTTTCATACTTTGACGTCACTCTGCAGTGGGTTAAATTCAGTTATAAATTTTGAGGGCCTTGAAAATAGCATCTGAACCTGATAGGTCCTGGAAATTAAAATAAGAGTTCCCAGTACTCTTAATACTTTTATAAGAAGATTTTGTAGAACCTGGGTTGCAATGTTCATAAAACTACCGTATTTACTCATGTATTGGGACAGTTAAAAATAATTATTTTCACAGGTGTCCCAATTCTTAGAAAATGGGGAAAGAACACAGCCTGGTCTTGATTTGATGCTGAATAAATTTGTGTGTGATTCGTTTTCCATCACTATATACGGAAATCGCCGTCCAATTGTTTTTTATATTTTCATTTTTTTGTTTCCAAAACATAGCTTATGATCCCTCATTGGAACGGCGCATTGCGCTCGTTCCAATGAGAGATCATAAGCTATGTTTTGGAAGCAAAAAAATGAACATTGGAACGAGCGCATTGTGCTCGTTCCAATGAGAGATCATAAGCTATGTTTTGGAAACAAAAAATGAAAATTTTTAGTTACTCAAGAATTTTTTTTATGAGTGTCGTCTGCTACTAGTGACAGGCCAACTGGAAACAAATCTGAATGTCCCAAACTTTGGAGCATAAAAAAATATAGTTTTCCGGAAAAAATGTGTGTCCCAAATCATAGAGTGTCTCAATACATAGAGTAAATACTGTACATACTTGTCTTAACTCTTGATTGACTTGTATTTTCTCATTTTTTGCATCAAAAACATAGCTTGACCGCACATTGGAATGAGCTCAATGAGCTCGTTCCACTGAGGGGTCAGAAGCCATGTTTTTAAGATAAAAGAAATGAAAATTAAAGGGTGATTTTTGTGAATAGTGCTTGTTGGTTTCAGTCGTTATGTTGGGAAAAGGGTTAAAATTATCTTGAATAACTGAAAAACTATTGTGTTTAACTCCAACTCGACAAACTTGTACGAGTGAGATGTCAAAAGCATTCGTTTGGAGGTAGAAAGTGAACAAATAATACAACCTAAATGGTGATTATGATGAGGAAAAATACAGGAGAGCGAGCTAGATTGGCATTCCTGGACAGTGAGTTAATGGGTTTTCTAGTGCTTATAAAAGCATTGGCACTGCAAATAAAGTTCTCGTATTCATAGCATGAATTCCATATTTAACAGAAGTAAAAACAAAATTTTAATTTAACAGGTAGAATGCTAGCTTTTTTTTTTTTATCAATAGTTCCAATCTTTGGTTGTAATTTATTGTAGAGTGTTCCACGTAGGGACCCTGTGAGTGAAACACTACTTGTTTACTTTGGTGATCAGGTTCTGATTTAATGTTGAAATAGGACCCGGTAACCACTGCCTGGTGTAGAAGTCCTCTAAAATGGACAACATGGGTATAAACAAATGGCTGGACTTGACTTTATCTCCATGTATATATATTTATATCCACATTGCAGTCATGTATTAGCCATTGTGCAAACATATGTGACCTTAAACACCAATAAATGAATAAATAAATAAATAAATAAAATGGGGAGTGCCTAAAGCACCCTCAAGTAAATTTTTTAAAAATCAGTATTGGAAAGTATCTTGCTTTCAGTGGAATTTGGAACAGTTACTAAAACTGCAAGAACTTTTATCATGAATGGCACCTGAACTCCTTATTAACTGGTAGAGTGCTAGAAGCCCACATTTGGGCTTTATTCTGAACTGCAGGTACCTAATGTTAAAGGCTTCCCTATTCTGTGGATGTCCTTCATAGGATCTTGTAAGTAAAATTACTTCATCTCTATTGATTTGCATTCCTCGCGGGAACCCCGGGAAGTGAAGCAGTGCCTGTTCACTGCGGTAAACAGGCTCTATTTTACTGGTAAAATAGGACCCAGTCACCAATGCTTGGGAGGTGCAAACCCTCTCTGAAAAGGGCAACATGGCTTATTAACGCTCACCCCCTGGTCTTGAGTTGATACTCATGGTGTGGTCATGATTAGCCATTGTGCAAAAATATGTGACCTTGGACACCAATAAATAAATAAATAAATAAATTGATTTGCATTGTTAAAATTTATGGGAGAGTGCCTGAATTGTAACAAGACAAAAATGTGTGAACAAATCTTGAGGATGAAAAAAATTTAGCACTCTACCAGTTAAAGCTTAAATTTGGGCTTCTAGCACTGAATTAGTTAATTCAATTTTAATTTGGTACAGTTTATTGGAGTGTGCCTATTGACATTTTCCAATAAATTATTACAGCTACTTATGAACTAATTTCAATGGGCAAAAATAATTACTTGACAGTTAATTGTGTGCTAAAGTAGCGAGATTTTGTTCATAAATAATTTTGTTAGGTTTTTTGAAGAGTGCCTGTTAGCACTCTCCAATAAATTGTAACAAAACAGTTTGATATATTATTTTTTTTTTTTTGCTGAAAAAAACAAGCAATGTATTTCGTGTAAAGCAAGTGGCTTTCAGCACTATTAAGTAGAGTTGTGATAGTGACATCTGGCATTCAGCCAGTTAAAGAGCAAGGATCAAAGTTGAAATGCTTTTTCTTTCTGTTTACAGGAGGTTTTTACAAGTTCTTGAATTTGGTCCCCCAAATCCTTGAATATCTGTGAATTCATCTGATAAAGGTCTTAGGAAATCTCTAAATTCAGTTTCTGAAATTGTGAGGCCACCTTTTTTTTAACCCTTTACCTAACAAGAAAAGCAGACGACACTTGCAAATAAAATTCTTGAAGCACTAATGTTTTTTATTTTTTTCATCAAAAACATAGCTTATGACCCCTCATTGGAATGAGCTTGTTGGGCTCGTTCCATTGAGGGGTCATAAGCTATGTTTTTGTGACAAAAAATGAAAAAGTAATAAAAATTGAATGGTGAATTTTGTGAATAGCGCTGACCGGTTTTGGCCTTATGTTGGGTAAAGGGTTAAGATGACCAATAATTCTTATGGAGTTGCAGTGTTGACAAATTGTAGCTTGGTCTCCATTGTATATATTGTATTCTGTTTTGTGAGACTGTGTTGCTTTCTGATCACTATCTTGAAAAGTTTGTACATTTTGTGTACAGCCGCTCAAGCCTGAATATAATAGCAGAGTATGCAACTGAGATATAATAAAATTTCATCTCAGTACTGTAATTTAGTTCTGTTATTTTTTAGCTGCAATAAGCAGCCCCATATTTGGTACACATGTGTATCTGATTGATGTCAAAACCCATGCTCAAAGGTGTTAATATTTATTACCTGCGTCGCGAGCAGTAGAGCAGGTCTAGTAACCACTCAACTCTGTCCGTCAGTCCATCCGTCCATCTGAAACACTTTTTCCGTCAAGGTTTTCTTAGCTTCTATGAAAGGGAATGATTTTATATTTGGTCTGCTGCTTCATAATGATGAGTTGTATCGTGTAAGCAATTTTCAGATCTGCCGTGCAGCCACTTCCTGTTTGCCGATTCAATTGCATGCAGCGACGCATGTCCAGACCCGGTATTGCTCTTGGCTTGTTTGTCAGAGTCATTGCCCTTTATGGACTTTGAATTTATTAGCTCACCTGACTGAAAGTCAGGGTGAGCTATTCTGATCACTTTTCGTCCGGTGTCCGTCGTGAAGGTGATGTTTGGGCTTTTTCTCCCAAACCATTAATGAAATTTCATGTGAGAAGGGGTTGTGTCTGCGGACACCGATTTTTTGTCAAATTAGGTTTCGGCTCACATTGAGCAGAGGGATGGGGCAAAAATGCTGCAATTCTTAAAAAATCTTCTTCTCAAGAACCAGCAATAGCAGAGACTTGATATTTGGTATGCAGCTTCCTTTTGAGGTGTAGACTCAAGTTTGTTCAAGAGAAGTTGGAGGGGCTATATTTGACGATGTTAAAGGAGGGGCAAAAATTTTGGCCCCGCCCCAAAATTTCTATTTTCCAAACCGCGAGGCCGATTTGAACCAAATTTTACATGAGTGCTTATTGGGTCATAAGTACCTAATTTATGCCGAAATTTTTTTCCCCATAGCCCCGTGGGAACCACAGGAGCTAAAAATAGAAAAAAATGAAAACGCTCATATCTCCAAAACTACACGGCACTGAGAATTCTTATTTGTTGTGAAGCTTCCTTAGGACCAACAGAATGGAATGATCAAAAAAAATTGCCATCGATTTTATCATGGGGTACTTTTTGGGGAGTTTGAAAAAGTGCTGAGTCAGCATTTTTTAACACTGTGGGTAATGGGAAAAACATAAGACTACTTTTCTCCGAAAGCACTGCTCCAAAGCATTAAAATTTCACATATAACATCTTTGGAAGATTGTTTCACATGTTTATTGAAATGAATTGCCTGGGTGGATATTTGGGCTCTCTATGGGAGCCCAAATGTTTAAATTAGTGCAGGATGAGGAGTATTTTTGAAAAATCTTCTTCTTCAGATCTAGCAATAAGAATGTTTTGATATTTGGTATGCAGCATCCTTAGAGGGGTGAGATTCAAGTTTGTTGAAGCCAAATCCCTGGGTTCATATTTAGGCTGAAAATTTGGGGTCCCGTTGTGGACTTCGAAATTTTGGACCAAAATCTGAAAAAAAAATTTTTTTGTTTTTTATGCGTTTCGGTCAATTTTAAGACAAAAAAAAATGTTTTTTTTCCCCCTGAAAATTTGGGGTGCGGGTGGGACTTAGAAAATTTTGGACCAAAATCCGAAAAAAATTTTTTTTGTTTTTTATGCATTTCTGTCAATTTTAAGACAAAAAAAAAAAAAAAAAAATTTTTTCCCCTGAAAATTTGGGGTCCAGGTGGGACTTTTGTCAATTTTAAGACAAAAAAATTTTTTTCTAGCTCATCTTGACAAAGTCAAGCTGAGCTAATCTCATCGCTTCCCATCCGTCGTCCGTCGTCCATCAACACCATGTTTTGGTCTTCTCCTCCAAAGCCACTGGGCCGATTCAAGTGAAAGTTTGTGTGAGTGATGGTCCCAAAGGGGCATTTCATTTTTGTTCAACTCAGCATGCCCAGCCCCATAGGGAGGGAGTGGGGGAAAATGCTCCAAAATATTTTAAAAATCTTCTTCTCAAGAACCAGTGTGTACAATGACTTGATATTTGCTATGGAGCTTCCATATGAGGTGTAGAATCAAGTTTGTTCAAACGAAGTTCGTGAAGTAATATTTGGCTTTGTAATAGGAGGGGTAAGATTTTTGGCCCCGCCCAAAATTTCTATTTTCTGAACCGATGGTCCGGTATGAACCAAATTTGGTTTGTGGTAGTATTGGGTCATACGTACTTGACCCATGCAAAAAAAAAAATTCCCGCATCCCCATGGGAACCCTGGGAGCTAAAAATAGAAATATTTTCAAACGCCCATATTTCCCAAACCCCACGGAACAGAGAGCTTTTATTTGGTATGAAGTATCCTTATGACCAGTAGAATTGAATGGTAAAAAAAAATTTCCGTCGGTTATGTTAGGGTGTTCTGTAATGGGCATCGAAAAAATGCTGAGTCAGCATATTTGCAAAAATTTTAAAAAATCTTTTCTCCAGAACCAATTATCAGAATCTTTTGATATTTGGTGTACAGCATTCATAGGGGGGTCAGATAAAAGTTTGTTGAAATAAAGCTCATTGGTTCATATTTGGGCTCTCGACAGGAGCCCGAAGTTTTAACATAGGGTAATATGGGGAATATTCTTTAAAAATCTTCTTCTTCAGAACCACCAGTCAGAATCTTCTAATATTTGGTATACATCATTGTTATGAGGGTCAGATTCTAGATTGTTCAAACCAAGTCCCTAAGTTAATATTTGGGCTTCCTACGGAAGCCCACATTTTATCTTTGTTCAATATGGAGGGTAATTTAAAAAAAATCTTCTTCTTCAGATCCATCAGTCAGAATGCTTTGATATTTGGTATGCAACATCTCTATGGGGGTCAGATTCAAGTTTGTTCAAATCAGATCCCTAGGTATATATTTGGGCTCACTATGGTAGCCCAAATTTTTACTTAGTGCAATATGAGAAAATTTCTTTAAAAATCTTCTTCTTCAGATCCACCAGTCGGAATGCTTTTATATTTGGTATACAACATCTCTAGGGGGGTGAGATTCCAGGTTGTTCAATTCGAGTGCCTAGGTTAATATTTGGGCTCCATATGGGAACATGAAATTTAACTTAGTACAATATGAGGGAATTTCTTCAAAAATCTTCTTCTTCAGATTCACTTGACAGAATGCTTTCACATTTCACATACAATATCTCTAGGGGGGTCAGATTCAAGTTTGTTCAAATCGGATCCATAGGTCAATATTTGGGCTCGCTATGGTAGCCCAAATTTGAACTTAGTGCAATTCGAAGAAATTTCTTTACAATTTCTCTTCTTGAGATCCGACAGTCAGAATGCTTTCATATTCGGTACACAACATCTCTAGGGCAGTCAGATTTAACTGTGTTCAAATCAAGAGCCTGGGTTAATATTTGGGCTCTCTATGGGAGCCGGAATTGGCCATTTTGCTGAAGAATTAAAAATTTTGTATTCAGTACCCTCTAGAGGTACTAAGATTAATCCACATAGGTTGTATCAAGGGGCTTCATAGGGGAGCTCTACATTTTACTTATGATCAACTGAAGAAAAGGCATGATGCCCAGATTATTTTTGTCACTCCTGAGGGACTCAAGGATTGATAGTGTAGCCTATGGAGATGGCTTGCTTAATGTAGACTCATTCTTGAACTCTGTTTAAATTGTGTTGTGTACAAGATGAGCGCTTCAGGCCCCGTGGGGCCTCGTTTTTTTTTCCCCCTGAAAATTTGGGGTGCGGGTGGGACTTGGAAAATTTTGGACCAAAATCCGAAAAAAAATTTTTTTTGTTTTTTATGCATTTTTGTCAATTTTAAGACAAAAAACTATTTTTTTTTTTACCCTGAAAATTTGGGGTGCAGGTGGGACTTGGAAAATTTTGGACCAAAATCCGAAAAAAAATTTTTTTTTGTTTTTTATGCATTTCTGTCAATTTTAAGACAAAAAAAATTTTAGTTTTTTTTCCCCTGAAAATTTGGGGTCCAGGTGGGACTTAGAAAATTTTTGACCAAAATCCGAAAAAAATTTTTTTTTGTTTTTTCTGCGTTTTGGTCAATTTTAAGACAAAAAAAAAATTTTTTTTTTCCCCTGAAAATTTTGGGTCCGGGTGGGACTTAGAAAATTTTGGACCAAAATCCAGAAATTTTTTGTTTGTTTGTTTTTTATGCATTTCTCTCAATTTTAAGACAAAAAAAAAAAATTTTCCCCTGAAAATTTGGGGTCCGGGTGGGACTTAGAAAATTTTGGCCCAAAATCCGAAAAATTTAATTTTTTTTCTGCGTTTTGGTCAATTTTAAGACAAAAATTTTTTTTTTTTTTTCACCCTGCTTTTCTTGGGAGGGGGCATATGCAGCTTATTGAAGTCAAGTCCCTGGTTTGATATTTAGACTACCGTGTCAGGTGAGTGCCCTCAGGCCCCCTGGGGCCTCTTGTTTAATTTTTATCCCCGCATGTACCTAATGTTAAAGGCTTCCCTATTCTGTGGATGTCCTTCATAGGATCTTGTAAGTAAAATTACTTCATCTCTATTGATTTGCATTCCTCGCGGGAACCCCAGGCAGTGAAGCAGTGCCTGTTCACTGCGGTAAACAGGCTCTATTTTACTGGTAAAATAGGACCCAGTCACCAATGCTTGGGAGGTGCAAACCCTCTCTGAAAAGGGCAACATGGCTTATTAACGCTCACCCCTGGTCTTGAGGTGATAAATTTAATTTTTAGCTCACCTGGCCTGAAAGGCCATGTGAGCTTTTCAAATCACTTGGCGTTCGGCATCCATAAACTTTTCACATTTTCATCTTCTTCTCTGTAATCGCTGAGCCGGTGTGAACCAAACTTGGCAGGAATGGCCTATGGGAGGTCCTCTCCAAACGATCCTCATTTTGTTCCCCTCAGATGAAAAACATGGCTTCCAGAGGCATTCTTTGATTCCGGTTGGTGGATTTTCAAAAATCTTCTCTGATGAAATCGCCAGGCCAAATGTTTTGAAACTTCACATAAATGATGACTGGGACCCCCTCTACCAACAATACTCATTTAATGTTGATTGAATTACAAACATGGCCGCAATTGCGATTTATAGTTACTATAGAAACCCTATGAGAAATCACATTTTCATCTTTTTCTCTGGAACTACTGAGCCAACGTGAACCAAACCTGGCAGGGATAGTCTGTGGGAGGTCCTCTACAAACGATACTCATTTTGTTCCCATGGGTTTGAAAACATGGCCGCCAGAAGCATTTTTTGATTCTGCTTGGTGGATTTTGAAAAATCTTCTCCTCTGAAATCACAGTACCAGTGATCCTCATTTAATGTTTTAATTGCAGCTTATAGTTATTATAGAAACCCTATGGGAAATCACATTTTCATCTTCTTTGGAACTGCTAAGCCGACGTGAACCAAACTTGGCAGGAATGGTCTATGGGAGGTCCTCTGCAAACGATCCTCATTTTGTTCCTGTGGGTTGGAAAACAAGGCCGCCAGAGGCATTCTTTGTTCTGGTTGGTGGATTTTCAAAAATCTTCTCTGAAACTGCCTGGCCATATGTTTTGATACTTCGCATAAATGATGATTGCGACCCCCTCTACCAACGATCCTCATTTAATGTTGATCGGGTTGTAAACATGGCCGTGATTGCGGCTCATAGTTATAATAGAAACCCTATGGGAAATCACATTTTCATCTTCTCTGGAACTACTGAGCCGACGTGAACCAAACCTGGCAGGGATAGTCTATGGGAGGTCTTCTACAAAAGCTCCTCATTTTTGTTATCATGCATCGAAAAACATGGTTGCCAGAAGCATTTTTAGCTCACCTGACTGAAAGTCAGGGTGAGCTTTTCTTATCACTCTTCGTCTGTCGTCCTGCGTGAATGTGGTGTATGAGCCTCTTTCTCCTAAACCAGTGGCCACATTTTAATTAAATTTCATGTAAGTGGTGGTTATATAGGGGCATTTTGATTTTTATCCAAATTAGGTTTCGGCTCATATTGAGCAGAGGTGTGGGGAAAAAATGACCAAATTTTTTGAAAATCTTCTAATGAACCACCAGTATCAGAGACTTGATATGTGGTATACAGAGTCCTTTTGAGGTTTAGAATCAAGTTTGTTCAAGAGAAGTTTGTCAGGCATTATCCGCCTTCGTTATGGAAGGGGCAAAAATTTTGGCCACGCCTAAAATTTCTATTTTCTGAACCGTGAGGTCAATTTGAACCAAATTTGATATGAGATGATAATGGGTCATAAGTAGTTGATTGATGCAAAAAATATTTTTCTCATTGCCCCGTGGGAACCTCGGGAGCTAAAAATAGGAAAAACCTTAAAACTGCCATATCTCCAAAACTACACGGCACAGAGAATTCTTATTTTGTATAAAGCTTACTTTTATCTTGTAGAATAGAATGGTTAAAAATAATCCCTATCGGTTTGATCACAAGGTACTTTTTTAGGACTTGGAAAAAGTGCTGAGTCAGCACTTTTTAACACTGTAGGCAATGGGAAAAACATTAAAAAATCTTCTTCTCCAGATCCAGCAGGCAGAATCTTTTGATATTTGGTATGCAACATTGTAGGGTGGATCTGATTCAAGTTTGTTCAAATCGGCCCCTTGGGTTCATATTTGGGCTCAGTATAGGAGCCTGATTTCGAACTTAGTGCATTTCAGGCAAATTTCTTAAAAAATCTTCTTCTCCAGATCCAGCAGGCAGAATCTTTTGATATTTGGTATGCAACATTCTGATTCAAGTTTGTTCAAATCGGCCCCCTGGGTTCATATTTGGGCTCAGTATAGGAGCCCGATTTCGAACTTAGTGCATTTCAGGCAAATTTCTTAAAAAATCTTCTTCTCCAGATCCAGCAGGCAGAATCTTTTGATATGTGGTATGCAACATTGTGGGGTGGATCTGATTCAAGTTTGTTCAAATCGGCTCCCTAGATTTATATTTGGGCTCACTATAGGAGCTCGAATTCGAACTTAGTGCATTTCAGGAAAATTTATTAAAAAATCTTCTTCTCCAGATCAAGCAGGCAGAATCTTTTGATATTTGGTATGCAACATTGTGGGATGGATCTGATGCAAATTTGTTCAAATCGGCTCCCTAGATTCACATTTGGGCTCACTATAGAAGCTCAAATTCGAACTTAGTGCATTTCAGGCAAATTTCTTAAAAAATCTTCTTCTCCAGATCCAGCTTCAGAATCTTTTCATATTTGGTAAGCAACATTGTGGGGTGGATCTGATTCAAGTTTGTTCAAATCGGCCCCCTGGGTTTATATTTGGGCTCAGTATAGGAGCCCAAATTTGAACTTAGTGCATTTCAGGCAAATTTCTTAAAAAAAATCTTCTTCTCCAGATCCAGCAGGCAGAATCTTTTGATATTTGGTATGCAACATTGTGGGGTGGATCTGATTCAAGTTTGTTCAAATCGGCCCCCTGGATTTATATTTGGGCTCACTATAGAAGCCCGAATTCGAACTTAATGCATTTCAGGCAAATTTCTTAAAAAATCCTCTTCTCCAGATCCAGCAGGCAGAATCTTTTGATATTTGGTATGCAACATTGTGGGGTGGATCTGATTCAAGTTTGTTCAAATCGGCCCCCTGGGTTTATATTTGGGCTCAGTATAGGAGCCCAAATTTGAACTTAGTGCATTTCAGGCAAATTTCTTTGAAAATCTTCTTCTCAAGATCCAGCAGGCAGAATCTTCTGATATTGGGTATGCACCATGCTTAGGGGGGTGAGATTCAAGTTTGTTCAAGCCAAGTCCCTGGGTTCATATTTGGGCTCACTGTGGTAGCCTGAATTATAACTTAGTTCAAAATGAGGAATTTTCTTTAAAAATCTTCTTCTTCAGATCCAGCAGTCGGAATGTTTTGATATTTGGTGTGCAGCATCCTTAGTGGGGTGAGATTCAAGTTTGTTAAAGCCAAGTCCCTGGGTTCATATATGGGCTCCCTGTGGGAGCCTGAATTATAACTTAGTTCAATATGAGGAATATTCTTTAAAAATCTTCTTTTTTTTTAGATCCACTGGTCAGAATCTTTGAATATTTGGTATAAGCTTTTCTTAGGAGGAGCAGATGCAACATGTTGAAATCAATTCTCTGGGTTGATATAAATTTAGGCTACCATGTCAGGTGAGCGCCCTCAGGCCCCTTGGGGCCTCTTGTTTTTTATTCTTATTGGTGTAATTCGGAAAATCTCTGAAACCACAGGGCCAAATGTTTTGAAACTTTGCATGGTTGATGACGGAGGCATCCTCTACCAACAGTCCTCATTTAATGTTGATCGGGTTGCAAACATGGCTGCAAATGTGGCTTATAGTTACTATAGAAACCCTATGGGAAATCACATTTTCATCTTTTTCTCAGGAACAACTGGGCCAACGTGAACCAAACTTGGCAGGAATGGTCTGTGGGAGGTCCTCTACAAACGATCCTCATTTTGTTCCCGTGGGTTGAAAAACATGGCCGCCAGAAGCATTCTGTGATTCTGATTGATGGATTTTTAAAAATCTCTTCTGAAACCACAGGGCCAAATGTCTTGAAACTTTGAGTGGTTGATGCCTGGGGCACCCTCTACCAACGATCCTCATTTAATGTTGATTGGGTTGCAAACATGGCCACAACTGCGGCTTATAGTTACTATAGAAACTCGATGGGAAATAACATTTTCATCTTCTTCTCTGGAACTACTGAGCTGATGTGAACCAAACTTGGCAGAAATGGTCTATTGGAGGTCCTGTACAGACGATCCTCATTTTGTCCCCATGGGTTGAAAAACGTGGCCGCCAGAGGCATTCTCTGATTCTAATTGGTGGATTTTGAAAAATCTTCTCTGAAACTACGGGGCCAAATGTTTTGAAACTTTGCATGGTTGATGACTGGGACCCCCTGTACCAATGATCCTCATTTAATGTTGATCGGGTTGCAAACATGGCTTCAATTGTGGCTAATAGCTACTATAGAAACCGTATGGGAAATCACATTTTCATCTTCTTTGGAACTGCTGAGCCGACATGCACCAAACTTGGCAGGAATGGTCTATGGTAGGTCCACTACAAACGATCCTCATTTTGTTCCTGTGGGTTGAAAGACAAGGACGCCAGAGGCATACTTTGATTCTGGTTGGTGGATTTTCAAAAATCTCTGAAACTGCCTGGCCAAATGTTTTGATACTTCACATAAATGATGACTGCAACCCCCTCTACCAATGATCCTCATTTAATGTTGATCGGGTTGCAAACATGGCTGCAATTGTGGCTTATAGTTACTATAGATTCCCTATGGAAAATCACATTTTCATCTTCTCTGGAACAACTGAGCCAACGTGAACCAAACTTGGCAGGAATGGTCTATGGGAGATCCTCTACAGACGATCCTCATTTTGTTCCCGTGGGTTGAAAAACATGGCCGCCAGAGGCATTCTTTGATTCTGATTGATGGATTTTTAAAATTCTCTGAAACTACAGGGCCAAATGCATTGAAACTTTGCCTGGTTGATGACTGGGATACCCTCTACCAACGATCCTCATTTAATGTTGATTGGGTTGCAAACATGTCTGCAATTGAGGCTTGTAGTTACTTTTGAAACCCTATGGGAAATCACATTTTCATCATCTTCTCTGGAACTACTGAGCCAAAGTTGGCAGGAATGGTCCATGGGAGGTCCCCTACAAACAATTCTTTTGTTTCTGTCAGTTGGAAAACATGGCTGTCGGAGGCATTTTCCGATTCCGATTGGTCAGTTTTGAAAAATGTTTTCTGAAACTACAAGCTAGGCCAAATGTTTTGAAACTTCACAATGTAAGAGGAACAACTTTTGCTGTTATATGTTTTTATGAAAATATAAACGCTATGCCGGCAGGGAAGCTTGAATAGTACAGTAAGTGGAGAGTAGATTGTAACTAAATCACCTGTGTAGTGGAATAATCACCCAAGGTATCAGTTTCAAATTCTGTACAAAACGCAAGCAATATGCCAGCAATGGACCTCTGGGTTTAACATGGAAGTCCATTGTCTGGAACTTTGCTTGTGATTGTTATGCTTTGCAACAAATTTGCAGTTATTGCTTGGGTGGAATTTCCACTGTGGGTGGTTTTAGTGATAATACACTCCCCACATACTGTAGCTGTTTTCTCCACTGAGAACTGGGATAAAGATTAAATATTGTGTACAGGTTTATGTTTGGGATGTAAGTGGAAGCAACTTTGATACTCTGTGTTATCAGAAAAACTGTCCAGTTGTGATTGATGACAGGTGTTTGGAAAATGATGTAATTTACTGGTCAGCTCTAAATGATAGTATACAAATATTCTGCACATTATTATTCTTTTGATTTTATTCATTCAAGATAGACAAAATGACAAATGCTTTGAACAAAATGTTGTTCTTTGTGTAACCCTTTATCTATCCAAAGCTCTTTGAAAGAGAGTACTGTCTGAAAAACTAATTTTCAAAATGTTCTTTAACCCTTTACTGATTTTTATTCAAACAGAATTCATAAATGTGTGCTGGCACTATTTGGTAAACAGTATTACTGTAATACTGTTGATTTCTAATTTAATCCTGCATATATGGTTTCAGAGAAGTAAATATGGATTCCCAGCAATTATGGCTGGAATATTATGAAATGCAGTCAGTCTGTCCCGGGCTCCCATCCGTCCATCCATCTGACCGTCCATCCATCCATTCGTTCGTCTGTCTGCCTGCCTGTGCCTGAAAGATTGCCTGCCTGCCTGCCTGCCCACGCGCCCGCCCATGCACACACCCATATGCCTGCCAGCGTGCTGGATTGGTCTGATTGGTCAATTTTGAAAAATCTCCGACGAAATTATAAGCCCAAATGTTTTGAAACTTCACATGATTGATGACTGGGACACCCTCAACCAATGATCCTCGTCTAATGTTGACTGTGTTGCAAACTTTGCCGCAATTGCAGCTCATAGTTACCATGGAAACCCTATAGGAAATCACATTTTTAACTCACCTTGACAAAGTTAAGCTGAGCTATTGCCGTCACTTCTCGTCCGTCAGCATACGTACGTACACCCACAATTTTCTTTGGCCAATCACACAGGTCGCATTTATGATCAGATTGCTTTGAAACTTGGTATGCTTGTTTGGGGTGAGCTCTAGATGGGAGCTATCGATTTTCTTCCATTTCTGTCAAAAAATGTTGCCGATGGCAACGGCCTTTGTACTTAGTTTAGTCAGACCTCAATATTTTCCTTTGGCACACCCTACAGGACACATTTATTATCAGATTGGTTTGAAACTTGGTATGCTTGTTTGGGATGACCTCTAGATGGGAGCTATTGATTTTCTTCTATTTCCGTCAAAAAATGTTGCCGCTGGCAACAGCCTTTGAACTTAGTTTAGTCAGACCTCAATATTTCCCTTTGGCACACCCCACAGGGCACATTTATAATCGGATTTCTTTGAAACCTGGTATGCTTATTTGAGGTGACCTCTAGATTGGAGCTATAGATTTTCTTCCATTTCCGGCAAAAAATGTTGCCACAGGCAACGACCTTTGAACTTAGTTTAGTCAGGCATCAATATATTTGGCAAAACCTACAGGACACATTTATGATCAGATCCATTGAAACTTGGTATGCTTGTTTGGGGTTACCTCTAGATGAGAGCTGTTGATTCCATTTCCGTCCAAAAATGTTGCCGATGGTAATGACCTTTGATGAACTTGGTGCACTTATGCTCTTTAATATTTGGTATATTATATAACACTCCAGGGGGAATCAGATTCAAGCTTGTTCAATTCCAGTCCCTGGGTTAATATTTGGGCTCTCTATGGTGGGGGGGGGGGGGGGGAAGCAGGTTCATTTCAAGTCTGTTCAGATTCCTTAGTGTTTTTCCTTTCAAACTGCAGTGACATAACAACCCTTGGAAGTTTGGCAGTGCTTGTCTAGAATTGGAAGCAGTCAAGAATACCTATGATAATAATCATTTGACATGGACACCAGAGTTATGAATAATTTTATGACTTCATTCTTCTATAGTGTTGATGAACCATGACTAACTGAATGTGATCCAAAATACTTCTTTAAACCACTTTATCAGGTGAACAATTTGGGGCCTCTTATTCACATACTATCTCACACATTTTCCATTGAAAACACTGTTTTTGACAGCACTACACTGAGCATATGCTATCCATGGTGCTGTGCAGGGGGTGCTTTGCTCCTTTTCTCTTGTTACTGTGAGTAATGGAGGAAACTTTAAAAAAAAATCACTGATGAAACAACTAATCCAAAAGTTGATATTTTGTTATTTAACATTGTTATTTATTTATTTATTGGGGTTTTTAACTGGTAGAGTGCTGGAAGCCCATATTTGGGCTTTACTCTGAAGTGCAGATGCCACAACTTAAAGGCTTCATATTCTGTGGATATGCTTAATATTATTTTTGAATTAAAACTGTTTAGTCTGTGAGTATTTGCCTTGTTACAATTTATGGGAGAGTGCCATTAGGCACTCTCCCATAAATTGTAACAAGGCAAAGAGACATGGACAAATTTGGATGACCAAAAATAATTTAGCACTCTACCAGTTAATGACACTTTCAACAGCCAGGGTCATCTTGTGTCGGACAGTTTTACGGGTGGAGGAAACCAGAGTACCCGATGAGAACCACCGAGCAACTGCAAGCAATTGTTAGACTCTCCAACGTACTAACTCCACATAAGCAAGGTTAGCATTGGTTGAGGACAAGTGCACCATCGACGTGCAGTATGCCTTAGTACACAACACCATCGTGCCCTCATGCAGGCATTTAGGATTAAGTGTCTTGCCCAAGGACACAATGCTGTTGCCGTAGGTGAAATTCGAACTGAGGACCTCTCGGCATGCAGCCTGCTTTTCTACCTACTGAGCCACCGCGCTACCATTTAATATGGTTATAAGAATTAATAACTCCCAATAAATGCTTTAGTGGCTGTTCTCTTGCTAAGGATTTTCCTAAAATTTCAAAGTCCATTTTGCCCCCAAAATGCATTAAAAGGGTGGAAATGTTTAAAAATTTAAATAAAAAAATGGAAATAGTTCAAAAGCAAACTTGGCATGGGCATTGTAAAGTTATTAAGGCATGGATTAGATAATTTGATTCCGAGTTGCCCACGCTGATTTCTCTGATTTAGGGTTACAAATATGAAACTTTGGGACATTCTTCATTTCATCATGGTGCACATGTATGCAGTATGCTGGGGAAAAAAAGAGTTCTTTCTATTAATATACTCGGAAAATGGACAGGGTTCATTGTGGACTTGGAAATTTTCAAAGCCCTTGAATTTGAAACTTCAGTTTCAATGCCTTCAAAGTGCTTAAAATCTTTAAAATTTATACACTTTCCTTGTATGGCTCATATATACTACTCAAAGTTTGCTAGGCACCAAGTATATCCAACTACCTGTTTTACGTTTTAGTTGAAATATTGTTATGAAAAGTGTATATATTTTATATTTAATTATATCTATAATGATTTAAGCACAGAAATTAAGATTTTGTTTGTGTTTGACATTATTTTTTAGCTTTTGAATACGATAACCATGGAAAATGGAAATTATTGGTAAAAGAGGAATTTTTCAAATTTGTTAAAAAGTTGACGGAGCGAACTGATATGGGTTCAGTAATAACTTGAAAACTTCATGTCCAACATATTAGGCATGATTGGAGGAAAGTTCCTTTTGATAACACCATTCTAGTTTATTCAACATGGCAGCCATCCTTGATATTTTGTGTTTTAGCTCACCTGACTGAAAGTCAGGAGCTTAAGTGATCACTTTCTGTCTGTCCGGCATGAGATTTACATTATCGACTTCTTATAAACCACTGGGCCGAATCGAACCAAATTTGATGTGCATATTCCTTATCATATGTCAAATCCACAGGGAGCACCACAAGGGGCATTACTCTGATAACACCCATAAATTGTTTTACAAAATTAAACAAATTTTCTTCTTCAGAACCATAAATTACAATCTATTGATATTTGGAATATAACATCTCTAGTGAGGGCAGGGGAGGGGGGGGGGGGGGGAGGAGGGGGAGGTGATCAGATTCAGATTTCTTCAAATCAAGTCACTGGTTGAAATTTCTTTAAAAATCTCCTTCAGATCCACCAGTCAGAATGCTTTCATATTTGGTATACGACATCTTTAGGGGGATAAGAGTCAAGTAAGTTCAAATCGGGGCCCCTATGTTAATATTTAGGCTCTCTATTGGAGCCCAACGTTTAACTTAGTGCAATATGAGGAAATTTCTTTAAAAATCTTCTTCAGATCCTCCAGTCAGAAACCTTTCATATTTGGTATACAACATCTCTTGGGGGCTCAGATTCAAGTTTGTTCAAATCGAGTCCCTGGGTTAATATTTGGGCTCCCTATATATTTTTAGCTCAACTTTGACGAAGTCAAATTTGAGCTATTGTCATGGCCCGTCGTCCATCTGTCCGTCCATCCATCTGTCCGTCTGTCTGTACGTCAACAATTGGCTATGGCTCGGGCTAGAGGTCGTATTTATGAACCGATCTTTACGAAACTTCTTGTGTGCCTTTGTTATGACCCTGGGACGGGAACGAGTGTTTTTAGGTGTGGTCCGAAATTCAAGATGGCTGTCAGTGGCCATTTTGTACCAATGATGCAAAAATCAGTTTTTTGTACAGAACTTCTGTATGAAAGTTCTGATTTGAATAAAGTTTTGTATAAATGTTTAGTACCATGGGATACATCACATATAATACAGGTTTTTTTCTTGTGCGTAAATTATGCAAATTAGACTGACTTTGATTTATTTAGTGTTACTTTCAGAGCTGTAAGTGCCAAGCTGCTATGGCTCGGGCTAGAGGCCGTATTTATGAACCGATCTTTACGAAACTTCTTGGGTACCTTTGTTATGACCGTGGGACGAGAACGAGTGTTTTTGGGTGCGGTCCGAAATTCAAGATGGCTGCCAGCTGCCATTTTGTACCGACGATGCAGAAATCTGTTTTTTGTACAGAACTTCCATATGAAAGCTCCGATTTGAATAATTTTTTGTATGAATGTTTAGTACCATGGGATACATCACATATAATACGGGTTTTTTTCTCATACGTAAATTGTGCAAATTAGACTAATTTTGATGTTTTTGGGGGTTACTTTCAGCACTGTAAGTGCAAATGCCAATACGGCTCGGGCTAGAGGCCGTATTTATGAACCGATCTTTACGAAACTTCTTGGGTACCTTTGGTATCACCGTGGGACGAGAACGAGTGTTTTGGGGTCCGGTCCGAAATTCAAGATGGCCGATGGCAGCCATTTTGTACAAAATTAGGTGCAATCAGATTTTTGCACAGAACTTCCATATGAAAGCCCTGATTTGAATAATTTTTTTGTGTGAATGTTTAGTACCATGGGATGCATCACATATAATACAGGTTTTTTTCTCATGCAGAAATTATGCAAATTAGATGAACTTTGATTTTTTCAGTGCGACTTACACACAGTAAGTACACATGTCAATACGGCTCAGACTAGAGTCTGTATTTATGAACTGATCTTCACGAAATGTCTTGGGTACCTTTGTTATCACCTTGGGACGAGAACGAGTGTTTCTGGGTGCGGTCTAAAATTCAAGATGGCTGCTAGTGGCCATTTTGTACCGAAATTAGGTCTAATCAGTTTTTTGTACACAACTTCTATACAGCTCAGACTAGAGGCCATATTTATGAACCAGTCTTTACGAAACTTCTTGGGTACCTTTGTTATCACCGTGGGATGAGAGCGAGTGTTTTTGGGTGTGGTCCGAAATTCAAGATGGCCACCAGCAGCCATTTTGTACCAAAATTAGTGCAATCAGTCTTTTGTATAGAACTTCTGTATGAAAGTTCTGATTTTAATAAATTTTTGTATGAATGTTTAGTAACATGGAATACATCACATATTGTAAGGGGTTTTTTTTGTGAAGAAATTATGCAAATTAGATGAACTTTGATTTATTCAGTGCTACTTACACAATGTAAGCACACATGTCAATACGGCTCAGGGTAGAGGCTGTATTTATGAACCGATCTTCACAAAACTTCTTGGGTACCTTTGTTATCTCCTTGGGATGAGAATGAGTGTTTCTGGGTACGGTCCAAAATTCAAGATGGCTGCCAGTGGCCATTTTGTACCAAAATTAGGTCCAATCAGTTTTTTGTCACAAGTTCTATACAGCTCGTATTTATGAACTGATCTTCACAAAACTTCTTGAGTACTTTTGTTTTCACCTTGGGACAGGAACGAGTGTGTTTTGGGGTGCCTTTGTTATCACTGTGCTATGAGAACAAATATTTTGGGGTTCAGTCAGACCCACTCTGGGACTCAAAGATTTTTTCTAGTTCAGCATCTGACTGTCACCCACCTTTACAATACTTTACCTATACATTTGTTACAGGCAACGGTCAGTATTTATGTACAGACCGTTACAATACTTTATATGTACCTTTGTTATCAGGTCATTACCTAGATGTTTGTCATTGCTGTGTCACATACTCTACATGTACATGTCTTTGTCTTGACAAGTTGAGCTACAGTGTCATTGACACTTTCATTTGTCCAATTTATTGCTGCACATGCGAGATATTTTAAACTGCCGGGTTTATCTCAATGGGGTTACCGATCTCGTACAATCAATAAATCAAAGCCAGTAACACCTGATGTTCAATTGCCATAGATACCCAATCAGAACCCAATTAGTAACAATAAAAAATTTCAGTTACGTCCCTCCAGAAGAACCCTACTGGAGAGACGCAACTGCGACGTGAGCTATATTTTTGTAATCGTGTTAAATTCATCTTTCTCCATCGAGGGCGGGTCATCTTCCCAACTTTGACAAATAACCTCCAGCTGAGTTTCGTAAATAATCAGATATTTTGGGAAATAGCCCGGATGCATTCAGAGTTCAAAAGTTGAGAAGGCAATTGACAAGGTCCAACCTAGAATTTATTTCATTGACACGTTTGTTTGGGTATGAATGTCAGGAGATGAGTTCTAAGTTCTTGTACTATCGGAGTTGATTATGAAACCCAAGATAGGTTGGTTGACTTTTTTTCACTTTACACGAGTAAATGAACTTCTTATAAAGAAGCATAAAGACATTGGTTGTGCTATTGAAAGCATCTGGTGTGTTACTATAGCCTAAGATTACATATTCTGGTATTAAAGGAAAGGTTACTTTACATTTTTAGCTCAACTTGACAAAGTCAAGCTGAGCTATTGCCATCACTTCTCGTCTGTCGGCGTACGTACGTACGTATTTCCCTTTGGCACACCCTACAGGGCACATTTATGATTTGATTGCTTTGAAACCTGATACGCTTATTTAGGGTGACCTCTAGATGGGAGCTATCGATTTTCTTCAATTTCTGGCAAAAAATGTTGCCACGGCCAATGTTCGTAGAACTTAGTTTAGTCAGACCTCAATATTTCCCTTTGGCACACCCTACAGGGTACATTTACGATCAGATTGCTTTGAAACCTGGTATGCTTGTTTGGGGAGACCTCTAGATGGGAGGTATCGATTTTCTTCAATTTCTGTCAAAAAATGTTGCCGCGGCCAACGTTCTTAGACCTTAGTTTAGTCAGAAGACTCAATATTTCCCTTTGGCACACCCTGCAGGGTACATTTATGATCGGATTGCTTTGAAACCTGGCATGCTAGTTTGGGGTGACCTCTAGATGGGAGCTATCGATTTTCTTCAATTTCTGTCAAAAAATGTTGCCGCGGCCAACGTTCTTAGAACTTAGTTTAGTCAAACCACAATATTTCCCTTTGGCACACCCTACAGGACACATTTATGATTTGATTGCTTTGAAACCTGGTATGCTTATTTAGGGTGACCTCTAGATGGGAGCTATCGATTTTCTTCAATTTCCGGCAAAAAATGTTGCCACGGCCAACGTTTGTAGAACTTAGTTCAGTCAGACCTCAATATTTTCCTTTGGCACACCCTACAGGGCCCATTTATGATTAGATTGCTTTGAAACCTGGTATGCTTGTTTGGGGAGACCTCTAGATGGGAGCTATCAATTTTCTTCAATTTCTGTCAAAAAATGTTGCCGCGGCCAACGTTCTTAGAACTTAGTTTAGTTAGAAGACTCAATATTTCCCTTTGGCACACCCTACAGGGTACATTTATGATCGGATTGCTTTGAAACCTGGCATGCTTGTTTGGGGTGACATCTAGATGGGAGCTATCGATTTTCTTCAATTTCCATCAAAAAATGTTGCCGTGGCCAATGTTTTTAGAACTCAGTTTAGTCAGACCACAATATTTCCCTTTGGCACACCCTACAGGACACATTTATGATTTTATTGCTTTGAAACCTGGTATGCTTGTTTGGGGAGACCTCTAGATGGGACCTATCATTTTTCTGCAATTTCCATCAAAAAATGTTGCCGCGGCCAACGTTCTTAGAACTTGGTTTAGTCAGAAGACTCGATATTTCCCTTTGGCACACCCTACAGGGTACATTTATGATCGGATTGCTTTGAAACCTGGCATGCTTGTTTGGGGTGACCTCTAGATGGGAGCTATCGATTTTCTTCAAATTCTGTCAAAAAATGTTGCCGCGGCCAACATTCTTAGAACTTAGTTTAGTCAGACCACAATATTTCCCTTTGGCTCACCCTACAGGGCTCATTTATGATTAGATTGCTTTGAAACCTGGTATGCTTATTTACGGTGACCTCTAGATGGGAGCTATCGATTTTCTTCGGTTTCTGTCAAAAAATGTTGCCACTGGCAAAAAAACTGACATTGGTCCCAATGATCTTCAATTTTGCCATTTCATTTATAACTTACCAAGTTCAAGTTTGTCAAGTTGAGCTACAGTGTCATTGACACTTTCATTCTTTTAAATTTTCCAAAAAGATCAAAAGAACTGTTTTTGAGACAGAACATTAAAAAAACAGGTGATGTACAGTCTCTTTTGAATTATTACAGAATGTGCATAACTCTGTTTCTGAAATTTTGGATTTGTGTAGTTTTGAGTTCGTATACAAGACTCTATTGATGATTTTAAATTGTAGGTATGTATCGTCTGTGGTTGAAAATGGGATTCTATATATAAAATTCCAGTCATCTGGCTGCAAATTTATATCTAGAATCTCGTTCCACTTTATCTGGAAATTCATGGGAGACCGCCGGAGACGTCGCATAGAGTTCTAAGAAATTGATATAGGATATTTGGCAAACTTTGTATGAAGATTGTAGCATACCAATGTTTGCATTATATACAGACGATAATTGTTTATGTGATTTTGCTGCCGCTTTCCAGGATTTGGGTATTGCATTTATAACACCTTGGTAGACTGTGAATGGGGTCTTAATGTTACATTTGTTGAAGTCAGAGAAAGTTAAGAGACTGTTGTTCTCAGATAACAAGTCATTTATGAAATAGATAGCATTTTCGCACCCAGATTTGTTAAAAAATAATTCACCGTTAATTTTTATACTATTATTAAAATGAGAGTGGCATTGACACTGTAGCTGAACTTGTGTGTTGTGTTTGATGAAAAGGATAATATTCAATGTTTATGAAAGGATTCTGAAATAAGACAAGAATTGTGATAATAATTGGGAATATGTTAATTTCTGTTTCCTGTTTGCTATGTTTTTGATAAAAATAATATGAGGTGTACACTGTACTAAAGAGCTGAGGGGTGGGTTAATGTGACCTCACAGTTAATGTATGTGGCCCTCACAGTTAACGTATATCAACGAAAGTTACCAAGTTACAGTGAAATTAGTCCAAAACGAGTCATCCTATCAAGTTACACTGAAATCCCTTCATAAATATGGCCTGTAGACTGTGCTAAAGGTTTTCATGCTTCGGGCCCCTGTAGCCGTCAGTTTCCCAATTGAGTCCAAAGGGGACGTTCTCATCTAGACATTATATGAAGTCAACCTACCAAGTTACAATGAAATTCCTTCATAAATATGACCTGTAGACTGTGCTAAAGGTTTTTGGGCTTTGGGCTCGAGCAGCCATCATGGTTGAATGATCGCAACCAAAAGGGGACATTCTCATCTGGGCATCATCTGGAGTGATCCTACGGCTACAGGGGCTTCGGGCCCCTGTAGCCGTCACAGTTGCCCAATCACCTCCAAAAGGGGACTTTCTCATCTAGACATTATATGAAGTCAACCCACCAAGTTACAGTGAAATCCCTTCATAAATATGACCTGTAGACTGTGCTCAAGGTTTTCAGACTTTGAGCCCCTGACGCTGCCACAGTTGCCGAATGGTGTCCAAAGGGGGCTGTTCTCATCTAGACATTATATGACCGAAAGGGGATGTCATCATTTAGGCATTATATGGAGTCAAACTTACAGGTCACAATGAAATCCTTCCATAAATATGACCAACAGACTATGCTAAAGGTTTTGGGGTTTTGGGCTCGGGCAGCCATCAAGGCTGAATGATCGCGACCAAAAGGGGACGTTCTCATTTAGACATTATTTGGAGTCATCCTACCAAGGTACAATGAAATTCCTTCATAAATATCACCTGTAGACTGTGTTAAAGGTTTTCGGACTTCAGGCCCCTGTTGCCGTCACAGTTGCCTAATGGTGTCCAAAGGGGACTGTTCTCATCTAGACATTATATGAAGTCAATCTACCAAGTTACAATGAAATCCCTTCATAAATATGACCTGAAGACTGTGCTAAAGGTTTTCGGGCTTTGGGCTCTGGCAGCCATCTTGCTTTGAATGATTGCAACCAAAAGGGGACAATCTCATCTGGGCATCATCTGGAGTGATCCTACGAAGTTACAATGAAATCCCTTCATAAATATGACCTCTAGACTGTGTTCAAGATTTTCGGGCTTTAGCCATCACAGTTGACCAATCACCCAAAAGGGGATGTCATCATCTAGGCATTATATGGAGTCAACCTAACAAGTTACAATGAAATCCTTCCATAAATACGACCTATTGACTATGCTAAAGGTTTTTGGGCTCGGGCAGCCATCAAGGCTGAATGATCGCGACCAAAAGGGGACGTTCTCATCTAGACATTATTTGGAGTCATCCTACCAAGCTACAATGAAATCCCTTCATAATTATGACCTGTAGACTGTTCTAAACGTTTTCAGGCCCATGCAGCTGTCACAGTTGCCCAATCGTGTCCAAAAGGGGACGTTCTCATCTAGACATTATATGAAGTCAAACCTACCAAGTTACAATGAAAACCCTTCATAAATATGACCTGTAGACTGTGCTAAAGGTATTCGGGCTTCGGGCTCGGGCAGACATAATGGTTGAATGATTGCAACCAAAAGGGGACATTCTCATCTGGAGTGATCCTACAAAGTTACAATGAAGTTTGTTTGTTTGTTGGTGGTTAACGTCACATATTTATGCACCATGGCTAATCGTGACACAACATGGAGATGAAGTCAAGTTTAGTCAATCGTTGATCAACATGTTGCCCATTTTAGAGGACTTTCACCCCAAGCATTGGTGACTGGGTCCTATTTTACTAGTAAAGCGGAACTGGTTTACCACAGTAAACAAGTGCTGCTTACTTCCCGGGGTTCCCACGGGGAAAGTTACAATGAAATCCCTTCATAAATATGACCTGTCGACTGTGCTCAAGATCTTCGGGCTTCGGGCACCTGTAGCCATCACAGATGACCAATCACGACCAAAAGGGGATGTCATCATCTAGGCATTATATGGAGTCAACCTAACAAGTTGCACTGAAATCCTTCCATAAATACGACCTATAGACTATGCTAAAGGTCTTTGGGCTCGGGTAGCCACAAAGGCTGAATGATCGCGACCAAAATGGGACGTTCTCATCTAGACATTATTTGGAGTCATCCTACCAAGTTACAATGAAATCCCTTCATCAATATGACCTGTAGACTGTGCTAAAGGTTTTCGGGCTCGGGCAGCTATCATGGTTGAATGATCGCAACCAAAGGGGACAATCTCATCTGGAGTGATACTACGAAGTTACAATGAACTCCCTTCATAAATATGACCTGTAGACTGTGCTCAAGGCTTTCGGGCACCTGTAGCCATCACAGTTGACCAATCACGACCAAAAGAGGATGTCATCATCTAGGCATTATATGGAGTCAACCTAACAGGTTACAATGAAATCCTTCAATAAATATGACCTTTTGCCTATGCTAAAGGTTTTGGGGCTAGGGCACCCATCAAGGCTGAAAGATCGAGATCAAAATGGGACGTTCTCATCTAGACATTATTTGGAGTCATCCTACCAGGTTACAATGAAATCCCTTCATAAATATGACCTGTAGACTGTGCTAAAGGTTTTCGGGCTTCAGGCCCCTGTAGCTGTGGCCGTCGCAGTTGCCCAATCACGTCCAAAAGGGGACTTTCTCATCTAGACATTATATGAAGTCAACCCACCAAGTTACAATGAAATTCCTCAATAAATATGGCCTGTAGACTGTGCTAAATGTTTTCGGGTTTTGGGCTCGGGCAGTCGTCACGGTTGGCAGATCACGCCCAAATGGGGAAATTCTCATCTAGACATCATAAGGAGTCATCCTACCAAGTTACAATGAAATCCCTCCATATTAAACATGACCTGCAGACTGTGCTAAATGTTTTTGGGTTTCGGGCTTGTGCAGCCATCACGGTTGACAGATCATGCCCAAAAGGGGACATTCTCATCTAGGCATTATACAGAGGCATCCTACCAAATTACAATGAAATCCCTTCATAAATACGACCTGTAGACTGTGCTAATGGTTTTCGGGTTTTGGGCTCGGGCAGCCATACCGGTTGACCAATCGCGACCAAAAGGGGACGTTCTCATCCAGACATGACCTCAAACCTGCATATGAAATTTCGTGACGATCAGACAAGAACTGCGGGATGTAGCCCGTGCTAAAGGAAAATGTGAACAGACTCACAGACTAACAGACTTCCGCAAAAAATGGTTTCTCCAAATATCTCTTCCAGAGTTGTGGTGGTTTTGGTATAAAGCATCCTTTTGGGGGCAGATTCAGGTTTGTTCAAATCAAGTCCCTGCATTCATATCTGCACTCCCTGTGGAGCCCGAATTTTAACTTAGGGAAATTTGAGGAAAATTCGTTAAAAATTGTTTTCTTCAGATCCACCATTTAAATCTTGATATTCAATATACAGCATCATAATGTGGGTCGGATTCAAGTTTCTTTAACTGGTAAAGTGCTTAGTTTTTTCTGACAACAAATCAAAGCTCATCCTATACTGCTCTATTACATTTAATTGGATAGTGCCTTATGGACACTATCCAATTAAATGTCAGAGAGCAAGGTATTGTATAAAAAATCTGATTCATATCAGCGACAATAAAGGCTTCCTCAGGCAGAATGGAGCTACAGACAGTTATTGCCTGTCACTTTTAGTAAAGCCCAAAATAGGGCTTCCAGCACTCTACCAGTTAACCCTTTACCCACCGCAAAATATATCAAAATGTATTATTTCAATTATTGACTTTCAAACTTTTTAAAAAAAATTCAATAAAACCTTGTCATGTGACCCCTCATTGGAACCAGCTCAATGAGCTCGTTCCAATGAGGGGTCACATTATATGGCTCTGTTAAATTTTTTTTTTAAATATATTTTTTTCAACTGCTTAATTTGTAAATTCCTCAGGCGGATGCGGCCGATTCATTAGGTAAAGGGTTAAATCAATTCACCGGTTCATATCTGGACTCCCTTTGGAACCTGAATTTTAACTTAGTGCAATATGAGGAAAATTCTTTTACAATCTTCAGATCCACCAGTCAGAATCTTTTGATATTTAGTATACAGTATCACTAGGTAGGTCATATTCAAGTTGTTAAAATCAACTCCCTGGATTCATATTATTTGGACTCCCTGTGGAACCGAAATTTAACTTGGTGCAATATGAGGAAAATTCTCATTCAGAATATATTATTTATTTATTGGTGTTTAAGGTCACATACTTATGCACAGTGGCTAATCGCGACGGTGACAGTTTTTCGGGTGGAGGAAGCCGGAGTACCCGGAGATAACCACCGAGCATCGACAAGCGTCAGCTCCTCAATATTCTAACTCTGTTCAAGCAGGGTGACAGCTGTTGAAGACATGTGCACCATTGACGAGCAGTACGCCTCAGTACACGGCATCATCATGTCCCCATGTAAGAAACCAGGTTCAAGTGCCTTGCCCAAGGACACAATGTCGGTCGTCCCGGATGGGGATCGAACTCAGGACCTCTAGCATAGAAGTCCAACAGTCCACCACTGAGCCACCGCCCCCCCCTCCCCCTTATTTAGAATAACCTGTCAGAATCTTTCAATATTTTATACACAGCATCCTTATAGGGTCAGATTAGCATTTGTTCAAATCAAGTCTCTGGATTCATATTTGGGCTCCTGAATTTTTATCTCGTGTAGTATAAGGAAAATTCTGTTCAAAACTTTCTGCAGATGCACCAGTCAGGATCTTCTGATATTGAGTATTCAGCATCCTTAGGAGGGTCAGATTCAAGTTTGTTCAAGCAAGTCACTGGGCTCATATTTGGGCTCCCAAATTTTAACTTGGTGCAATATGAGGAAAAGTATTTTAAAGCCCTCTTCTTTAGATCCCCCAGTTAGAATCTTTTGATATTCCGTTTACAGCATCCTTGAGGGTGAGGTTGAAGTTCGTGGAGATAAAGTTCCTGCCAATCCAGCTTCTTTCTCTGTTTTTTTGTGGAAATTGGGAATTTTCAGTTTATTTGAAATATTTGTAATAATTCAATTTCCTTGTGAGCAAGCCTGACAATAAGCAGTCTGACAGTTGCAGAATGAGGTTCCCAGAGGGTGAATTTGAGGATGCTATCTCATACAGTGGACCAATTTATCCTCTGGGTACTTCTTTCTGTTTAGTTTTGAGACCCTGATTCAGATTGATGTTCACAGTGGGTAAATTTAGTGATGCTTGACTGCTGTGCTGGGTAGCATTACTAAATTCACCCTCTGGGGACCTCATTTTGCTGATGACAGTCTGCTTATTTCCTGGCTTGCTTGTGAGACCTCGAGATGTTTGGTATTGCCAATTCTCTCAAACCAACCACTTCAATCAGTGAACAAATTATTAAAAGTTAATATGGCCCCAAAGTAGATCTTCTGTTTCTCGTGCCATTTTTTGTAAAATGGCAGGTAGGCAGGTGGTTTTTTATTTTATTTTTTATTTTTGTAATTATGTCTTGGCCATCAAAACTTCATGTTCTTGATTTGTTTTATGTTTTAGGCTTCATAATCTACAGAATAGCATGGGTGATGGTGTATTTTGCCCCTTGAGTGTAAGAAGACTTTACAATACTAAAGAAGTGCAAAGCCTTGTTGCACTCAAGGGTCACATTTATCAATTTTATTAACTTGGGTAAAGTATCATGCATAAACTATTTAATTTTTATTAGCTCAACTTGACAAAGTCAAGCTGAGCTATTGCCATCACTTCTCGTCCGTCGGCGTACGTACGTATGTTAGTACATACGTCCACAATTTTTAGCTCAACTTGACAAAGTCAAGCTGAGCTATTGCCATCACTTCTCGTCCGTTGGCGTACGTACGTACGTTAGTACGTACGTCCACAATTTCCTTTGGCTCACCTCACAGGTCGCATTTATGATCAGATTACTTTGAAACTTGGTATGCTTGTTTGGGGTGACCTCTAGATGGGACTTATCGATTTTCTTCAATTTCCGTCAAAAAATGTTGCCGCGGCCAACGTTCTTAGAACTTAGTTTAGTCAAACCACAATATTTCCCTTTGGCACACCCTACAGGGCACATTTATGATTTGATTGCTTTGAAATCTGGTATGCTTATTTAGGGTGACCTCTAGATGGGAGCTATCGATTTTCTTCAATTTCTGGCAAAAAATGTTGCCACGGCCAACGTTCGAAGAACTTAGTTTAGTCAGACCTCAATATTTCCCTTTGGCATACCCTACAGGGCCCATTGATGATCAGATTGCTTTGAAACCTGGTATGCTTGTTTGGGGAGACCTCTAGATGGGAGGTATCGATTTTCTTCAATTTCTGTCAAAAAATGTTGCCGCGGCCAACGTTCTTAGAACTTAGTTTAGTCAGAAGACTCAATATTTCCCTTTGGCACACCCTACAGGGTACATTTATGATCGAATTGCTTTGAAACCTGGCATGCTTATTTGGGATGACCTCTAGATGGGAGCTATCAATTTTCTTCAATTTCCGTCAAAAAATGTTGCCGCGGCCAACGTTCTTAGAACTTAGTTTAGTCAAACCACAATATTTCCCTTTGGCACACCCTACAGGGCACATTTATGATTTGATTGCTTTGAAACCTGGTATGCTTATTTAGGGTGACCTCTAGATGGGAGCTATCGATTTTCTTCAATTTCTGGCAAAAAATGTTGCCACGGCCAACGTTCGTAGAACTTAGTTTAGTCAGACCTCAATATTTCCCTTGGGCACACCCTACAGGGCCCATTTATGATCAGATTGCTTTGAAACCTGGTATGCTTGTTTGGGGAGACCTCTAAATGGGAGCTATCGATTTTCTTCAATTTCTGTCAAAAAATGTTGCCACGGCCAACATTCTTAGAACTTAGTTTAGTTAGAAGACTCAATATTTCCCTTTGGCACACCCTACAGGGTACATTTATGATCGGATTGCTTTGAAACCTGGCATGCTTGTTTGAGGTGACCTCTAGATGGGAGCTATCGATTTTCTTCAATTTCCATCATTTTAGATTACAAATTCGTACTGACGTCCAACAACCAGAGGGCACTGTCGAAGATTTTAACTCTTGCCAGAAACATGTTAGAAACTTCTGAGATCCTGGGTTGGGCCTGTTACTCATGTGGAATAAGTCTAAATGACCACAATAAGCAATAGGAGACCAAACATTCCTGTTATCACCAAACACTGCCCGACAGTCTTTTCAAAACAAAATTAAGAAATTTGTTCTCATGTTTTAATTTTATGAATAACTAATACACACCTGTGGGCAATAAACACATGAATTTATCTCCCCTAACAGCACTGATCTTGCTAGATTAATTTAACAATGCTCAATTAAGTTTGACAATATTTGCATTTGAAGAGAATGTATTATGTATGACTTGTCATTTTTTACCTCATCTTGTCATCCATTTTAGAACACTGACGAGCAAAATCTTATCTTAAATGTGTAGACGACTTTCGTGATGAATTATCACAATTAACTTTTGCAGCAATAACAAACAGCTGCTTCAGACATAATTTATTTATTCATTGGTGTTTGAGGTCACATATTTTTGCACAATGGCTAATCATGACCACAACATGAGTATCAACTCAAGACCAGCGGTGAGTGTTAATAAGCCATGTTACCCATTTTAGAGAGGGTTTGCACCTCCCAAGCATTGGTGACTGGGTCCTATTTTACCAGTAAAACAGAGCCAGTTTACCACAGTGAACAGGCACTGCTTCACTTCCCGGGGAAGCTTCAGACAAAATTAAAAAGCATACACAAAGTGTCCAAACACAAAAATCCCTATTAAAGAACATGTGAATGGTATAAAAAATCTTGATGCCAGAGAAGCCTGATTTGGAAATGGTGCATGTGCAGGGACACCCATTCTGCAGAATGGGCATTCCTGCACATGCATCATTTCCAAATCGACCTTCTCAACCAATCTGAAATGCCACTGGGTTGTTGGAGGGTTGTGTCATTACAAAGTTATGGAAGCATTTATTTAGGTTCTACTTCGCACTTTTCCACAGAGGTAGCATTCTAAATCGACAGAAGCTAATACCAAGTAAATTGGAGATGTATGTTTAGTATCATGTATAAGATAGTAGAAGGCTATGTTTTGGACAACAGAAATGGAAGTTTTGGTCACTGAGCTGGAGCCTGATGCACAGGGGAAATTACCACAGAAATTATACAAAACAGTGGCTTCAAACAATTGTCTTTTTTATGTTTTCACATGGAGTTGCTCCAGCTCAGAGGTGTGTAGCAAAAAAATGAGAGGCAACATACAATTTCTTTTCACATTTCAGAAACTTGGGATGATATACACCAAGGGTAGGTAGCTCAGGCAGTGGAAAAATTCTGCATTTGAGGCTTCCTGACAAAAATGTCCATTTTTATATCCGGATTTTTTAATGCATTTTTTCCAGGTTGAAGCCCTGTATTTGACACTGAATTATTCCTCCCACATAAAGTGTAATTATTTCTACCTTGCCAGATAGTGTCTGTTTTTAGTGGATTTTGAAAATATAATACATGTCATGGTTTAGAATAAGTTTGGGAAAACATGTATTTGTATTTCCAGAGAATGCATGGCCTGTCATTTTTGGAAAGGTCTGGAAAACTGTGGAAGTGGGGGTGGAACCTAAATGCTCCAGGCGAGAGAAACAATCTGAAGAGATCAATCAAAATGTATATAAGTATTATGTTATGAAATAAACTTCATACACAGTTTATAAAAATGCAGAGAAACCAAAACAACTAACCAAATATTATCATTTATTGATCAGAAAGATTCATACATTTCTCCATACACTCAGCTTATTATTCAAAACATTGAATGTTCAACCCTTTCCACTTTGAACGACCATGAACACAAAGACACAAGTTTGACTAGTTCAGTGCTGAATTAATGTTTCAGGTCTGAATTGTCTTTTTAGAAATATTACTCACAACCAAAAGCCCAAGCTCTCTGGCCACCAGTTGAATTTTGTAAGGAATTTGATGCCGTTATGGGTTGTTCTTCATGGGGTTTGCCTGTGATGTAACAGGATGTCCCGTTTCTCAAAAAGATATAGATATTCTTTCGTGCTCCAGTAGAGATGGGCGGTACTGGAATTTTGAGTTCGGTACCAGTTTCGGTATTTTTATGGGGGTATACCACTGGTATCAGTTTGATATCAGGCTTGACTGAGATTTGCTGATAGTACCAAAGGGGAACTGAACCCAGAAAAATACAGAATAAGTTGTTCTTGTATCATTCTACCACATCGCCACAAATGCCACTGCCATTGAGCTCAACTTTTGCATTCTTTTGTGAACACAAATCAAATCTACAATAATTTTGTGACTTCATCCCAACACACCTTAAGCTTTAAAGGCCTATATCAAGCTTCTGTGATCTCAGAGAATGTGCCCATAACATGCCATAATCAGGAGATTCTGCTGACAATAGAGAAATCACCAGGGCAGTGATTTCTAATCAAGTCTTGGCTGCCCTTCAAGGCAGCCAAGACTTGATTAGAAATCACTGCTAAGCATCAGAACATGTACAGGCTGTAGTCTAGTGGAACTTCAGAACAACTGCCCTGGCCCATATTTATATATTTATTGGGGTTTAAGGTCATATATTTCTGCACTGTGGCTAATCATGACCATGACAATTTTACGGGTGGAGGAAGCCAGAGTACCCGAAGAGAACCACCGAGCAACAGCGAGAAACTGTCAGCTCCCCAACATACTAACTCCATACCAGCAGGGTTAGCATTGGTTGAAGACAAGTGCACCATCGACGTGCAGTACGCCTTAGTCCACGACGTCACCGTGCCCCCCAGATGGGCAATGGGGGTCAAGTGTCTTGCCCAAGGACAAGTGCGGTTGCCACAGGTGGGATTCGAACCAAGGACCTCTCGGCTTGCAGCCTGCACCTCTACCTACTGAGCCACCGCGCCCCCACCCTGGCCCATAAGGGTTAACAAAACTGAAGAGAAAATCAGTCACTTCTTTCATGAAAATGAACACACTTCAACTGCAATCAAGCTTCAACAAGGCCTGATAAATGGTAAATGCAGGGAAATTTGAAAATACAGATGGTTTCAGTATTCTGTGGTATTCTGTGATTGGTTTGGTTCAGTTTTTCGGTATCCCCATGATATCGGTATTGGTTTGGTTTTTCGGTATATTGCCCATCTCTAAACTCGAGTTTTATACAGTTAAAACTAGAAGTCCTGTCATGAAATGCGCACAAAAAGCACGCCAATCTGCACGTTAATCTATGCGTTATGACCACAGTAAGGCTATCACATTCTGTACATATGGCTTGTGCACAAGCAATGTTTCAGCCAATGCACCCCCAGGTAACCCGGAGGTCCATTATCAGAAACATTGCCTGTGTTTGCTATGCATAACCAGGAGACCCTGCCGTGTTTTGGATGCTATTCCATATGGCAATTGCGTGCAATTCCTACGTGCAATTCCTACGCGCAATTAAGCCTAGATAAGCACACAGTTCATGACAGGAATTCTAGTCTTAACTGTGTATTCCAATCACGAAGTATTTAATTTACCTTCAAAACATTAAGATGTTAACATAATTAGGGGAACTATGCAGCTTAATGATAATACTACAGCTGTGACAAGTCTACATTCATAATGTTTATAGTAAACAAACATGTCTGACACTAATATCATAGATTCGCATAAGTCAAGTCTCGATTGAGAAACATTTCTTGCGATGATTCAAAGAAAATGAATATTGATGGTACTCTTGAGATTCAGTAGGATGGAAATATTTCAGTTGTTTGTAAACGCGAACTATTCAGGTACACTTTTCTGACCACGGACCAATACTATAAACTTTTACAAGTGTTGTTTTCCAGAATTGTATTTCCTACATGTGACTATAAATTGTCAAA
This sequence comes from Pictodentalium vernedei, assembly GCA_031216915.1. Lineage (NCBI taxonomy): Eukaryota > Metazoa > Mollusca > Scaphopoda > Dentaliida > Dentaliidae > Pictodentalium > Pictodentalium vernedei. Next base: position 143,668,916 of record CM062296.1, on the reverse strand, counting down.
ATGAACCATTAGCATTTTAAAAGACATCTTTTGAATTGGTAATGACTCACTGCAGTCACTTATATTCACATGCAGAAAATACAATTATGGAAAATACAATTGTAAAAGGTTTATAGTACTGGCCCCTGATGAAATAATCCATGCGACTGAATCTAAAAATAGGTGATGCCCCATTTAAGGGCCAGACTGGTTCCAGGCCGTAATAGCATCAGATTTTTTTTTTATTGTTTTCATTTTTTATTAACTGGTAGAGTGCTGAATTATTTTTGGTCATCCGAATATTTCCATGTCTCTTTGCCTTGTTACAATTTATGGGAGAGTGCCTAATGGCACTCTCCCATAAATTGTAACAAGGCAAATCCTCACAGACTAAATAATTTCAATTCAAAAATAATATGAAGCACATCCACAGATTATGAAGCCATTAAGTTGTGGCACATGCACTACAAAATAAAAAATAAAGCCCAAATATGGGCTTCCAGCACTCTACCAGTTAAATGGTGCTTAAGGTCATGTAAGATTTGTTAAAGCCTTTGGACCCAAGCAGCCGATTCCATTCTAGGATCCTGATAGACCCGGATTTATAAAGTAGACAACTTTGAGAGGCTGCATGTTGAAAATATTATTTGTTCTATCCCCAAACAATGAACATGGACTCTTCCAATTGATGACATTGAACTGGGATGGAAGATACCATCAGGGTTCTTGAGTTCAAAGGGTAAAGAATTTGATTGGTGACTTGAGAGCTTGCCAAAAACCCTTACAAGGGCTTTTGCACTAAACGAGTCCGATATTTTTAGAGTTCTTTCACTGCATATCAATCAGCAAAACTTAATTCTTGGCCGTGATCTCTCATTTTGACTAGACTAACGTTTCGAAGACTTGAACAGAATCTGACAATAAACAATACAGGCTACCAAAGTTTGTTTGCTTATTTGGTTTAACTACACTTTCAACAACCAGTGTCGGAAAAATTTACAGGAAAGTTGGAGTACAAAGAAAGACTACCTAGAGGTGACAAGCAACCGACATATTCTCCACCATACCAACTTTGAATGAATAGAGTTAGCAGAGGTTGAAGCAAAGTACACCATCACTGTACAGTATGTCTTTGTATACAGTGCCACCTGGACAATTGGGATAGAGTGTCAGTGATCTTTCGGTTTAAAATCCAATGCACCACACTTCCGCCTACCAAAGTACATTGCCACAAAAACACAATGAGGTAATTTTCCACCCGTGAGTTAAATGAAATTTTTTAATGCATTTTACATCAGTACTTTCAGTGTATGCAACATATGTCTTGAATTAACTGGTAGAGTGCTAAATTACTTTTCAATGGCCATTTGTGACTTGAGTATTTGTTTTCAAAGATATCACACTACTACAAAAGGAGCTTTATTTTAGCAAGCTGTCGCTCATAATTGTTTTGTAGCAGTTTATTGGAGAGAGTCAGTTGGCACTCTCCAATAAATGATAACAAAACAATTCTGTATTAATAATTTTCTTCCAGTTTTGAGCCAACAACAAATTTATTTATTTATTTATTTATTGTTGTTGTTTATGGTCACATACTTCTGCACAATGGCTAATCATGACCACAACATGGAGATAAAGTCAAGGTCAATCAATCGTTTATACCCCATGTTGCCTATTTTAGAGGACTGGCACCCCAAGCATTAGTGACTGGGTCCTATTTTACCAGTGAAACAGAGCTTGTTTACCACAGTAAACAAGCACTGCTTCACTTCCCGGGGTTCCCACGGGGGAAACAACAACAAATTAGTGCGTACAGTGTTAAGTCACTATAGTGGCTTTCAGCACTTTTCAGTAGAGCCCTGAGAGTGGCTTCTAGCACTCAACCAGTTAATTGTGAGGGATTTTCCCAGTCTTGTTTTGCTTCTCTCAATCCAAAGACTTGTCATGTTAACCCTTTACCCAACACAGACCATATGAAAATTTATTATTTTAAATATCATATTTAAAAAAAATTTCAACAAAACCATATCAGGTGGCCTTTTGTTGGAACAAGCTTGTCGAGCTTGTTCCAACGAGGGGTCACAAGATATGGTTTTGTTGAAATTTTTTGAAAAATAATATTTTTTTCAACTGCTGAATTTGCATATTACGCAGGTGGATGCGGGCGATTCGTTGGGTAATTGGTTAAAGGGGTTGGTCTAAATGACAAACAACTCTTTACTTGAGGAAAAACATACATCCTAGTTTTGAGTGTCAGACTGGAGAACTGGAGAACGATACAAGTTATCCAGGCCTGGAAATAACTCGAGAACAATCATTTAGGTTACGTGAGGATTACGTCAATCATAAAATATGCAAACAGACTTCGGGTTACAACAAAATAATACAACATAAATAAAATTCCTAATGCCGCATGTTTTGTCGGTCAGATTTGACAATCTTTTGGAACTCAACACAAAGGTTGCTCATCTTATCCACATATAAATAGAGTGACATGCTGTTTACATCTGAGCAGAATTTCTGCCCAAATAAATGGCCACAACTAATGCGCGATCTTGCTAAAGCAAGATTGAGCATTAGTTATACTATTCATTTTGACGGAAATTCTATTAAAATGTAAACAGCATGGCTGGTGTTGTAAAAGCAGAGAAGATGGAAGAGCCTCAAAACTCTATTTTTTTCCTTTTGCATACTCTGATAACCCTTTACCTAACATGAAAAGCAGACGACACTTGCAAAAAAAATTCTTGAATAACTGATGTTTTTCATTTTTTGTCTCAAAAACATAGGTTATGACCCATCTTTGGAACGAGCTCAATGAGCTCGTTCCAATGAGGGGTCAAAACCTATGTTTTTGAGACAAAAAATGAAACAAGAGGCCCCAGGGGGCCTGCGGGCACTCACCTGACATGGTAGTCTAAATATCAAACCAGGGATTTGAATAAGCTGCATACGCCCTCCTAAGAAAAGCATATACCAACTAGATGAAGCGATTGTGCCCACACAGTACACAGGCTTTTCCTTCTATTTTCAGTTCCTGCACTTTTACGTCCCAAAATTGGGATAAACGCATAAAAAAACAGATTTTTTTTCCAAACAAAATATTTTCAGTCTAAATTTTTTTTTTTTTCTTAGAACGAATAAAAAACAAAAAAAATAATTTCCGGATTTTGGCCCAAAATTTTCGAACTCCCATCCGGACCCCAAATTTTCAGTCTAAAAAAAAAATTTTTTTTTGGTCTTAAAATTGACCAAAACGCATAAAAAACAAAAAAAAAAATTCCGGATTTTGGTCCAAAATTTCCTAAGGATGCTGCATACCAAATATCAAAAGATTCTTATTGGTAGATCTGATGAACAAGATTTTTAAAAAATACTCCTCATACTACACTAATTTAAACATTTGGGCTCCCATAGAGAGCCCAAATATAGACCCAGGCAATTGATTTCAATAAACATATGAAACAATCTTCCAAAGATGTTATATATGAAATTTGAAAGCTTTTGGAGCAGTGGTTTGGGAGAAAAGTAGTCTTATATATTTTTCCCCATTACCCAGAGAGTTAAAAAATGCTGACTCAGCACTTTTTCAAAGTCCCCAAAAAGTACCCCATGATAAAACCGATGGCAATTGTTTTTTACCATTCCATTCTGTTGGTCCTAAGGAAGCTTCACAACAAATAAGAATTCTCAGTGCCGTGTAGTTTTGGAGATATGGGCGTTTTAATTTTTTCTATTTTTAGCTCCTGCGGTTCCTATGGGGTGACGGGAAAAATTTTTTTTGCATAAATTAAGTACTTATGACCCAATAAGCCCTCATATAAAATTTGGTCCAAATTTGCCTCTCTGTTTGGAAAATAGAAATTTTGGGATGGGCAAATATTCTTGCCCCTCCTATTAAGAAGCCAAATATAGCCCCACAAACTTCTCGTGAACAAATCTGAGTCTTTTACACCTCAAAAGGAAGCTGCACACCTAATATCACGTCTCTGCTACTGCTGGTTCATGAGAAGATTTTTTAAGATTTCAACACACTTTTTGGGTGTGGCCCTACCAATGGGCGAGGCAACTTGATTTGAACAAAATCAAATTGCGATGTCATAACAAACTATTATCTCAAATATCAATTAAATTGTTTCAGCGGTTTGGGAGGAGAAGACGCAAACACCATTTTCACGGACGACAGACGGTGAGTGATCACTATAGCTCTCCTGACTGAAAGTCAGGTGATCTAAAAATAATGAAAATAATTGGCGATTTTTTAAAATAGCGCTGGCCGGTTTTGGCTGTTGCGTTGGATAAAGGGTTAACAAGTTACGACATAAGGTCTTTATTTCCAGACCTGGTTATCCCTGATAAAAAGGAGGAAAACATACATACATCATTGTCTGAACAAATTTTATTGTTATTCTAATCACAGATCTCTTTTTATGTCACCGGGATAATCAATTTGTCAGATATTTATATATCTCTTGTCCAAAGATCTGTCATTCACATGATATGCAATTAACTGGTAGAGTGCTAAATTATTTTTCGAAGATTATATGTAAATGAGAATTTTTTCTCAAAGATATGATGTTACCAGCAAGGGGTGCTATAATTTGGCAGACTCTTACTCAAAAACAAAAATAATCGTTTTGTTGCAATTTATTGGAGAGTGCCAATTGTCACTCTACAATATATTGCTGGAAAACAATTTATAGATATGTATATAACAAAAGCATTATACTGCAGCGCAAACAACTGGCTAATGTACAAAGTGTAAAAAAAAAGTTATTAATTGAAAATAAGATTTTTAAAATTCAATAAAAAAATTACCCTTTCCACAATCCATTCCGATGAGGGGCCAAAAGTTGTGTTTAACTCTTTAACCCACTTGGATTTTCAAGACATTTTTTCATAAAATCAAGTCATGGCTGCTGTGAAGCAGTCATGCATAGATTTGATGAAAAAAAATCATTTCAATTTAGCTTAAGAAATCCATTCAATTTACAGGGGGAAATGTTATTAAATGTACCCAAGTTTTACATATTTCAGTGGTGAGAAAATTCTGTTCTGCAAGGAGTTATTTATTTATTTATTTATTGGTGTTTTAAGGTCATATACTTATGCACAATGGCTAATCATGACTGTGACAGTTTTATGGGTGGAGGAAGCCTGAGTACCCGGAGAGAACCACCGAGCAACGATGAGCAGCTGCCAGCTCCCCAACATCGTAACTCCGCACTGCAGCACAGGCAGGGTTAGATTGGTTGAAGACATGCGCATCACTGACGTGCAGTATGCCTTAGTACAAGGCGTCATTGTGCCCCCATGTGGACAATCGGAGTTAAGTGCCTTTCCCAGGTACACAATGCGGGAGTCTGAATCGATCACTCAGACAGTCACCCATCCAAGGACTAACCGGGCTCGACGTTTCTATACTTCGAAGATCCGACGAGAACCGGTTACCGCAACACCACCGCAACTCCCTGCAAGGAGTTAAATGCTTATTGAGAATATTACTTTCTGATTTTAGCAACAACGTTGGGTAAAGATTTTCTATAGATGAGATTTACACTAAGGCTGTACAGTACACGGGGTTAGTTACTCAGTTGATAAAATTTGTGTGTAACCAGAAAGTCTTGACTAACCCCATGCAGGGTTAGTCACACTTTCTGGTTATAAAAATTGGTAACAACCATTATCAAACACTGCATGACAAAGTACACTCATTGAGGCTGTGTATGCAAAGGGTCAGTGTATAATATAGATAATCTTATCTGTAAGTGGAAAGAAAAAGAGGGACTAACCCTGCGAGAGGGTGTTTCTGCAACACAGATACAAAAGGGATCAAAATAGATAGCATGTTTTGTATGGGCAGATAATAGCACAGATGTGTGGCATGATTTATGTAGAAAATCAAGTCACTCCAAGTAAGTTAAGATGAGCCCAGATGGATTGTTTCATGCCCAATACAGGCACCCCCCCACCCCCCTCCCCACAACCTACCCATCGAAGTTCCACCACCTCTGTTGACCAGTCAGTTATTTCCCCCATCACTATGCAATGTGAACAATATCTAATTTCAAGTAAAAGCCAAGCTGAGTAATATCAGGACGAGATTCAAATAATGAATACTGATAATTTTATTGAAGATAGTTTCAGTAAGCATGAAAGAATCGTGCAAATACTTTTTTTTTGGTTTGGACACCCCACAATCAAGATATTTGCAACTATTCGTTCAGTATTATAAAAGTATGTTTTAAATTTTTTTGAGACAAAACTAGAGAATACAAGAATTTTTAGCTGAGCCAAGAGGAAATTGGTACCTCTTTTTTTTTTTTTTAACAAATTACAAAATGTAGGAAAATTATCAGAATCTTTGAATACTATTAATACGTTTTTTTTGTATTTTTTATCTAAATTTTTCAAATACAAGAGATAAAAATATCCCAAAATCATAGATCAAGTACTTACACTGTGAAAGAAAAGTACTGCTTTTGCATGGTCAACTTGGGAAGTCTTCATATACAGTTTATATTGTTAGTGAAGACTGATTTGGAGAAAGCCTGGAGTTCTCAATTTAAAAATCAAGCTTAACCCATTCAACTCCCAAGTTCTTACAGTTCCTTCCCTACAGAATATTAACCATCTACACACTGATACAGTAGAATCCTTTTAATTGAATATCCATTTTGCTAGTGAAAATTATTCAATTAAGGCCTAAAAAAATAAAAAATCTGTTTCTCAGGCCCTCCCGCATGGTCCTTTTGGCTGCCGCATGCTCTCTTTTTATAACCAATTTAAACTTAAAAAAAATTAAAATTAAATGGTTTATGCCTGATATTTTACCCAAGTTAAAAAAATTGATGAATTTGTCCCTTGAGTGCAAGAAGGCTTTGCAATGCTTTGGCATTGCAAAGCCTTCTTGCACTCAAAGGATGAAATACACCACCACTCATGCTATTCTGTAGATTAGGAGGCCTAAAACTTGAACCAAGAACATGAACTTTTGATGGCAAAGAAGTAATTACTGAAATAAAAAATAAAATAAAAAACCGCTCGCCCGCATGCAATTTCACAAATAATGGCCTGAGAAACAGAAGATCTTCTTTGTGTGGCCTAACAGGAGTAGGGATTTGGTCAGTTTCCTATGTTCTGGAGGTAAACTGAGCATTTATTCTATTATATCTTGTTTGACAGAGCTCATAGAGCTCTGTCAAACAAGATATAATAGAATAAATGCCTGTATTGGATGTAGTGAGGCCAAAAAGGTTGATAAATAAGGGGAATTTGGTGCGTGTCACAGTAATTTTTTTGACATTACAAAAATTTATATACAATTAACAGGAGTTTACTCTACAACCCATATGCAATTAACAGATCAAATTTGTACTGAAGATATGGTAAATGGTTTTGTGTTTGAAAATTATATTCAATTAACAGGGATATACAATTAAGAGATATCCAATTAAGTGGGCTCCACTGTACCAAATATTTATATTACAAGCAGCAAATTTCTCTCTTAAGGCCTAAAAAAAATTAAAAATCTGTTTCTCAGGCCCTCCCACATGTTCCTTTTGGCTGTCACATGCTCTCTTTTTATAACCAATGCAAACTTAAAACAATAAAAATATTAAATGGTTTATGTCCGATATTTTACCCAAGTTAATAAACTGATAAATTTGTCCTTTGAGTCCAAGAAGACTTTGCAATGCTTTAGCATTGCAAAGCCTTCTTGCACATAAAGAGCAAAATACACCACTGCCCATGATATTCTGTAGATTATGAGGCCTAACATATAAAGCAAACCAAGAATATCAAGTTTTTATGGCAAAGAAATAATTACAAAAATAAAAAATAAAAAAATGCCTGTCTGCATGCAATTTTACAAAAAATGGCCTCAGAAACAGCCTATCTACTTTGTGTGGCCTTACAAGCAGCAAATTTTCCCATACTGTAACTAGAAATGAAAAGAATTTGATCATAATAATATAAGAGAAGGGAGGGTACCACTGGGTAGGTCCAAGTACCTTTGAAGTAGTATGGAATGAGCGTGGTTAATTTTACAGAAATCTCTGCGCACTCGATTTGTATCATAGGTGTGCTCAGTACATTACCAGTTTTCAGTATTATTTTGACTTTGGAATTAGTTCACAAACTGGTTCAAACAAATGATAATTTGTCGCATGTTCTTATAAACTTGGTTTGTGTGAATGTTAAGTCTCTCGAAGTCCACCTGTCTGCGTATACAGTGGAGCCCACTTAACTGGATATCTCTTAACAGAATAACCCTGTTAACTGAATATAATTTCCCCAACACAAAACCATTTACCATACCACCAGTACAAATTTGACCTGTTAATTGAATATAGGTTATAGAGTCAACTCCTGTTTATTGAATAAAAAATCTTGCAACCTGTTGAGAAATTACAGGCTCTCCCCAGTTTTCCTTTGTTTATAGACTGATTTGGCCTCGGTACATCCAATACAGGCATTTAATGTATTATATCTTGTTTGACAGAGCTCATGGAGCTCTGTCAAACAAGATATAATAGAATAAATGCTAAGTTTATCTGGAATACAGGAAAATGGCACAATCCCTGTTCATTGAATACTCCTGTTAATTGAATAATTTTCATTGGCAAAGTGGCTATTCAATTTAACAGGGTTATACTGTATTTGTCTTATCACAACAAGATGAAACACATGGCAAATTATCACTCCTTCAAATCTAACCAATGAATAAATTCTATGAATGAGTTCACCAGCTGTGATGGAATTACCCACACTCATTTCTAACAGCTTCCTTGGCTCCTTTTTATTTCACTATGGCATCTGCCCTCACGTCTCTTATTATCTTATCATTGAATTGGTTATATTCCTAGTTGCATTATGGGAAAAATTTGCATTTTGAAATTGTGATATCACGGTGAAGAGGTTAACCCTTGATCCAGGATATCAAACTTTATTATTTTAATTATTGTTTAAATAAAATTTTTCAAAACATTTCAACAAACCCCATTCATATGGTTTTCAGGGTCCATACAGACAAGTCAATTTAGTTTTCGATACCTTTTTGATACCTGTAACATCAAACTTCCATAATCCCAAATGTCAAAAGTAACTCAGTTAGGAGTGTCACGACTAATCGATTGTTGATCGGTCACAGCAAAATCGATTAGTATTTTTCGTTGTTGAATAATCGGTAAATTGTATCACGCTTTAGACGTTTAATAATTATAAGAAAATTTGATGAAAAAACTATTGTTTCTAAAGGTAAAGAGTTACAAACATTTGATGTTAAACCCCAAGAAGCCGTTGGAAGCATTTGTCTTTCAGGAACATTCATCAAAGCTATGATGTTCTGAACTTTTGAACCGTCAGTGTAATAATCAACACCGGTCGGCAGTTGCGAAGTTCGCAACTGCCGACCGGTGTTGATTATTACACTGACGGTTCAAAAGTTCAGAACATCAAAGCTTTGAGTGTACCTAAAAGAGGATCGTCTTCGTTGTTTACCGAAGGTAGGTCAACTGACATGAACTTCATTTTTTATCGACTTCAAAAAGAGGGAGGAGGTCATGTAGTACGATTATTAATGATTATTTGCGACGATTAATCGCTTCCTAAATTAAAAAATCGTGACAGCCCTAAACTCAGTATATAATTCTTTCTCCCCCAACCCCCCCACCCCCAACATGCCTTGACAACTCTTAACCTTAAAGGGCCCAATTCCAACTGGGATACCTGTGTACTGTAATAAAACCGATGCTCGAACATTGAGGCATTAGGTAACTTTCAAACTGCATTCCAAGTATCTTAGCAGTTTTTTCTATTCAAGTCTTGACTGCTATACAGAGTCAAGACTTGCATAGAAACAATTGCAAGGCCACCAGATCTTCACCATAAAAGTTTTGCAAAAATGTTTACAAACCACCTGGCCTTTAAGGGTTAAGAAACCCCAAACACCAATGACTCAAGTAACGATTCTTGGTGAATGCTACAAATTGAGTACACAAATATTTTTTGAATGGTTACATTAGAGAGTAGAAATACCTGCGTTACACTTATCTGTTCAATTTCCATAACTTTTCCAAAACCCACCCCAATTTTCCATACTTTTCAATTTACTGTTTTCCAAGACTTTCCATAACCTGTATGAACCCTGGGTTTTGTTGTAATCTTTTGAAAAATTGTTTTTTTTCTTTTTCAAATGCCCACTTTGTAAATGATGCAAGGGCAATGAACTCTTATCAAACAAAACTGCAGTGATCAAATTTTAGTTGCCTTATGGGAAAAAAATTGCAGGTTGAAATTTCGGAATTTTATTAGCAGTGTGTGGAGGGTTACTTTCAATTTCCTTTTTTTTAATAATAAAAATTATTTTCTTATAATTTATGGAGAGAGGCTCCTGGCAATCTAAAATTAATTATAAGTAAACAATTTTATATGCTCAAACTTTCATTCTACTATGTAAATACTGAGTAAAAAAAATGTATGGCCCAAATATGAGCAATCAACAATTGTGAACCGAGTGTAGATGTGTGTTTCTAAGCACTTAACCAGTTAACCACAACCTACACAATGTAGGCCTAATGAAAAACTTAAACAGATACAAAACACAACATGACATAACTAGTAGCAATGACATAACAAATTTATCAAATATATTCATTGTTGAATAGTAAACTATTCAGTCAGTTCTGAGAGCCTCATTTTGAAGCATGTTTCCATCATTTTATTGTCATATGAAAGAATGACGTTAACAGTTATTAGGTGGAGAATAACGTTTCGTCTTGGGTATAGCTGTTTTTCAAAATGTTTCAGTCCAAAATTCCCGTTTAATAAATGCAGATAGATGAAATACATTTAAAGGCAAGGCAACTATCAATTGTATTCCATTGTAACCGCCTTTGTCTTGAGATATTCGTTGAGAGCTTCTTTACCTGGAAAACAAAAAAAGCATCAACATCTAAAACTTTAGAAAGCTGGAATAACTTTATTTAACTGTTAGAGTGCTAAATTATTTCTGGCCACCAGAATTTGTTCATGTCTTTGCCTTGTTACAATTTATAGGAGAGTGCCTGTGGGCATTCTCATATATATTGTAACAAGACAAATCTTAACAGAAAAAATAATATCACTTCAAAAATAATAAGAAACACAGTCACTGAATTTGAAGCCTTTAACCCTTTACCCAACGCAGACGATATCAAAATTTATTATTTTAAATATCATTTTTTAAAATTTTTCAAAACATTTCAACAAAACCATATCATGTGACCCCTCATTGGAATGAGTTCATTGAGCTCGTTCCAATGAGGGGTCACATGATATGGTTTTGTTGAAATATTTTGAAAAATTTAATTTTTTCAACTGCTCAATTTGCATATTACGTGGGCGGATGCAGGCGATTCGTTAGGTAAAGGGTTAAGTTGCAATACCTGCAATTCAGAATAAAGTCCAAATATGGGCTTCCAGCACCCTACCAGTTAAAGGGTTTGGTTTTTATATATTAAAAATATTTATTTTATAAAAATAAAGACAGGTCAGAGCAGAAAAATTGTAACAAGGAGTTCAGCAGAATACCTTATCCATGCTTTTATCACTTCAAAATACAGCAGCCAATATGGTCTTTCTCACCAAAAGGCACAAAACATTTAACACCTGTACTGAAAGCTCTACATTGGCAACCCATTTCAGTAAGAGTAGAATTTAAGATTATGCTTTTCACTTAGAAGGCAATGGATGGAAAGTGATCACTTAAGCTCCCCTTGAGCTTTGCTCAGATGTGCTAAAAAGCATTTTTTACTCAAGTGCCTCTCATCACTGAAGTTCTGCCTAATTTTTTGTCATTAGTTTCTTTTTTGGAGGAGGTGGTGGTGGAGGGACGGGGGGGGGGGGTTACAGCGGTTGAAAACGTGCACCATCGACGTGCAGTACGCCTCAGTACATGGCATCATCGTGTGCCCACGTGGGCAACCAGGATAAAGTGCCTTGCCCAAAGACACAACGTGGGTCATCCCGGACGAGGATCGAACTTGGGACCTCTAGCATTGAAGTCCAACAGTCTACCACTGAGCCACCGCGCTCCCATGGGATTGAACAAGTCATCTTTGTGTCAACTTTGTGTCCACCTGCAGGCTTGACCTCTTGAATATAAACCCACCCATATACTTTTGCCCTCTTTAACTTCATGCACCCTCTGGGCTTATTCCCAGGTGAGTATTTATTTATTGGTGTTTTAAAGTCACATACTAATGCACAGTGGCTAATCATGACCGTTACAGTTTTACGGGTGGAGAAAGCCAGAGTACCCGGAGAGAACCACCGAGCAATGACAAGCAGCTGCCAGCTCCCCAACATTGTAACTCCGCACTGCAGCACAGGCAGGGTTAAACTGGTTGAAGACATGCACACCATTGACGTGCAGTACGCCTTAGTACATGGCATCACCGTGCCCCCATGTAGACAATGGAGGTTAAGTGCCTTGCTCAAGGACACAACCCGGGAGTCCAAATCGATCGCTCAGACGGTCACCCATCTGAGGACTAACCGGGCTCAACATTGCATAACTTCGGTGATCTGATGAGAACCGGTTACCGCAATGCCACATCACCCCCTCCGGGCTTATTCCCAGGTGAGTATAGAATAATGAACACTTTGCCATGTAAAAAGCAGCTGCTGAAAGAGTTATTTCCTAGAGAGAAAATTGTAACCGCTAGCATACTAGTAATTCAATAGAAAGCATACTGAAGACACCATTGTGCACTAGTAGAAGTAAAAAGTTAATCCAATTGTATCTTGTTTGACAGAGCTCACTGAGCTCTGTCAACAAGATATAATTGGCTAAATTCACAGCTGTGACATCAGAATTTTTGCTGCTGAAAACGTTGGTTCTTTTGACAACCGAGTGGAAAAGATTGAAATTTCTGTGATATTTCCAAGCGAACATGGGGCTATTTCATGAAATAATAAAAAAAAAATTAAGTATAAAAAACCCAGACATCCTTCGTCCCTCTTCATAAAATAACAAAAAAAGTGGTACGAGAAACACAAGTTTGTTTTTTAAAGGGCTTAATCTTTTAACTTTGGCTGACATAAGCTAAACTATCTAGTTACCTAAATCTTTGCCAAATCCTGATTGTTTAAATCCGCCAAATGGAGCTGCTACATCTGTCTTGTTGTAGGTGTTAATGAAAACAGTACCAGCCTGAATGCTGTCTGCTACATACATGGCTTTGTTGATGTCTTTAGTGAACACACCTGAAGCCAGACCAAATTCTGTGTCATTTGCTCTCTTGATCACACCTTCAATATCACTGAAAGAAATAAGAGATGAGAGTTTAAAAGAATAAAAGCTGTTCATAATTTATTAAAAGGGTTAATTTCCATAATTTATTTTAAAAGGGTTAATCTCAAGAAATTACAGAATTTTATTTGAGTTTATGTCATAAAAAAGTCTCTAAGCGAAAATGGTGTAAAGTACGGCAATCTGACAAAATAAAAATCTATTAAGTGCAAAAGAATGTACTCCAATGTCAACCCCTGCTGGAAAGGAACACATTCTGGTCACAAACCACCCTCTAACAAAAACCAATGTTTAAGTCTTGTATGACCAATATGACATTGTGTCAAAGTGATATTGATCAATAATATTTTGTCGGAAGCGATGGAGCTTGCTATTTTGGAAATATTCTCAAAATCCTACCGAGTGTTTCATCTTGGAACTCTTCTTCTATCATCAAGTATTTATTTATTTATTGGGGTTTTTAAGGTCACATACTTATGCACAATGGCTAATCGTGACCGTGACAGTTTTACGGGTGGAGGAAGCCAGAGTACCCGAAGAGAACCACCGAGCAACGACGAGCAGCTGTCAGCTCTCCAACATCGTAACTCTGAACTCTGCACCACAGCACAGGCAGGGTTAGATTGGTTGAAGACATGCGCACCATCGACGTGCAGTACGCCTCAGTACACAGTGTCATCGTGCCCCCATGTAGGCAATCGGGGTGAAGTGTCTTGCCCAAGGACACAACGCGGTTGCCGCAGGTGGGATTCGAACCGGGGACCTCTCGGCTTGCAGCCTGCACCTCTACCAACTGAGCCACCGCGCCCCCCTCTATCATCAAGTCTACAGTAGAGATGATAGAAGAGTTAAAGAGGGTTCAGCTTCCAAATCTACGTCAATTCTATTGAGGAATATTCTGCTCATTCGATAGATTTACCAAAAGTGACTAGCTACCAATGCACCCAATACTTGAATGAAGACCAACAATATTTATTGCATGCCTGTTCTATGTAATCCCCATCTGCAGCAACTCTACACCATGTGGAAAATGAAAATTTGTTCCACACATATGTGCGGAACGGAAATCGTTGATGGTCTATTTTTAAATAGAAGCGAAATTTAACTGGAATTTTCTACAAATTGTGCAACGCAATTACCATTTGAATCGCTTGCAATAGCATAAAATCGTCCCGTGAGTTCCAATGTGTTCTATGTGCCAGTAGGCACATAGAACACATTGGAACTCACAGGATGAAATAGTATTACAGGTTCCTCTCGCAAATTTGGTTGGCAAAAAAATGTGTTCTTTTTGTTAATAGTTGTCAAATGAATTGCTGAGTAATTGTTTTTATAGATGGGAAGGCATGTATTAAACACAGATCGATACACGTGTGAATGGGTTAATCAATATGGTACTTGTGCCATTGCGGTAGGATACAACTCTAGGCCTGCGGCCTCTGATTCTAGCTTTCTACACAGGCAATCGTGCCATATCGATTCACCCATTCACATGCATGTGATATTGTGTGTAATTGCAGTTGTAAGGTGCAATACCTACAACTTCAGAGTCGATTTCATTAAAAATCCTCTGCCAGATTAAATTGTGGATTCAATTCAACACTAAATTTTAGATTCACAACATCCTAATTAAAGTTTTATTTTTGTCTCCCAAACATGGTTTATGACCCTTGGTTGGAATGAGGGGTTATGAGCCATGTTTTGCGAGCAAAAAAGAAACATTTTTAGTTCTCCATTAACTGGTCGAGTGTTCAACAGTCAGTAGTAGCTTAAGTATGTTTTTAAAGATATCATGCCAGCAGCAAAACGAAGTTTTTGGCCTAAAAAAGTTACATATCTGTTTCCCTACTGAATGGTCATTTTGGCTGCCATAAACTCTCTTTTTATAACCAATGCAAACTTAAAAATAAAAATTAAATGGTTTAAGTCTGATATTTTACCCAAGTCAATAAAACTGATATATTTGTCCATCAAGTGCATCAAGGCTTTGCAATGCTTTAGCACTGCAAAACTTCTTGCATTCAAGGGATGACATACACCATCACTCATGCTATTCTGTAGATTATGAGGCCAAACCAAGATCATGAACTTTTGATGGCAAAGAAATAAATACAAAAATAAAATATTAACCCAGGGACCCGATTTGAACAAACTTGAATCTGAGATATTGTATAGCAAATATGAAAGCATTCGGACTGGTGGATCTGAAGAAGATTTTTAAAGAAATTTCCTCAAATTGTACAAAGTTAAAATTTGAGCTCCCATAGGAAGCTGAAATATTAACCACGGAGTCGATTTAAACAAACTGGAATCTGAGAATCTGACCAACCCCTCACACCACACCAAATATTAAAAGATTCTAATTGATGGTTCTTGAGAAGATTTTTTTTAATTTTGGGAAACAATTTATGGCTGCTCCTAGAGAAATGCCCCTTGTGGTGCCTCCTGTGGGCATGGCAACCATAGGGAACCCAAATATTAACTCGGGGATGCAACTGAACAAAACTGAATGTGATCCCACTAGAGATATTGTATACCAAATATCAAAAGATTCTATCTAACTGATGGTTCTGGAGAAGTTTTTTAAAGACATTCCTTCATATTGCACAAAGTTAAAACTCAGGCTCCCTTACAGATTATGGAGGCCAAATATTAACCCTGGGATTCGATTTGAACAAACTTGAATCTGGCCCTCCTAGAAATGTTGTACACCAAATATAAAAGTATTCTGACTGGTGGATCTGAAGAAGATTTTTAAAGACATTTCATCATATTGCACAAAGTTACAAGTCAGACCCCCATAGACCCCAAATACCACTTCAGGAACCTGATTTTAACAAACTTGAATCTGACCTTCCTAAAGATGTTGTATGCCAAATATGAAAGGATTCGGACTGGTGGATATGAAGATTTTTAAAAAAAATTCCTCATATTGCACTAAGATAAACTTTGGGCTCCAATAAGGAGCCTAAATATTAACACAGGGACCCGAACTGAACAAACTTGAATCTTATCCCCCTAGAGATGTTGTATACCAAATATGAAAGCATTCTTCCAGGTGAATGTGAAGAAGAATATTTTTAAAGAAATTCCCTCCTATTCCACCACGTTAAATTTGGGCCCACATAGAAAGCCCAAAAATGAACCCCGTGACTTGATTTTAACAAATTAGAATCTCCCCCCACCACCTTCCAAGATGTTATATACCAAATATGAAAAGATTCTAATTGATAGTTCTGCAGAAGAAGATTTTTTATATTTTGTTAAACAATTTATGGGTGCTATCAGAGTAATGCCCCTTGCAGTGCCCCCTGTGGGCTTGGCAACTTTATTTGAACAAATTTGAATTGACATTTGATCAGGAACATGCACATCACATTTGGTTCAATTCGGCCCAGTGGTTTATGAGGAGAAGTCGATAATGTAAAGTTCAAGTGGACGGATGACGGACAGAAAGTGATCACTTAAGCTCCCCCTGACTTTCAGTCAGGAGAGCTAAAAACACCCACCCACATGCAATTTAACGAAAAATGGCTTGAGAAACAAGAAACAAGATATTGCTCATAAATAATCATTTTGTTGCAATTTATTGGAGAGTGCCAGTTTGCACTCTCCAATAAATTGTAACAAAATAATTTTATTTTAATATTTTGTTCTACAGCTGAGCCAGCAACAAACAAGAGCTGGACTGTCGTCCGGTACATACCCTCACATGGTGTACCGCCTAGTATGGGCATACCTATGACCAACAAACATTATTTATGAATATTCTCATATGGACTGATGGATGGATGTACAGATGGGTGGACACAATCCAGTATATCTCCCCCCCCCCCCCCCCTCCCATTTTCTCCGAACGTTTTCAACAATTTCTAAGTCAAAATGTATGGTAAATTGTTTGGTGTTTGGAAGTTTTATGCAATGAGGCAGAAGCCTTTGTCATAGGCAAACTGCATGCCATATTTCACTGAAATCTGATAACCCTAATCCAGTATACCCCCACCCCCCACTCCCCATTTTCTTCGAAAGTTTTCAACAATTTCCAACAATTTCTAAGTCAAAAGGTATGATAAATTGTTTGGTGTTTGGAAGTTTTATGCAATGAGGCAGAAGCCTTTGTCATAGGCAAACTGCATGCCATATTTCACTGAAATCCGATAACCCATACCTGAGATACAGGCTGAACAGACAAATAATGTCTATTTCCTACAATTTCTAAGTCAACAATAAAAAAAAAAATCAAAAAAATCATTCATGTGGGCATTGTGGACATACCTATGACCAACGTGGGCATACCAATGACCAACAAATATTATAGAAAATAATAATTTACTTAAGTTATGAAAGTTATGAAAGTTCTGAATATTCTCGGATGGACTCACACATGGATGGATGGACGGACGGACAGACAAACGCATTGACGCATGTAATCCAGTATACTACCATTTTCTTCAAAGTGGTGGTATAATTAGTGCAAACAGTTTAAAGCACTATATTGAGTTTCTGCACTTTTCTAGTGAGCCCTGATAGTGACTTCTGGTTCTCGACCATTTAACTGTTAAAATAAAATTTTGTCATCTGAAAAAAAAATACAAAAACTGTTACCCATCATAGAATTTGGAAATTATCATCACTGGTCCAAATGACTCCTCTTGGGCTATGAAGGTACCATCTTGAACATCGGTGAAAATAGTGGGCTCCAAGAATAAACCTGAAAAGTTTACATTATACACTGTCAGTTTTCTATTCTTTCCAATACACTGAGTTATGGTATTAAATGATAAAATATTTTTTATACAGTTACATACAAACCACCACCAAGTTTGGGTACAATTTATTTTCAGTTCATGTCAGACATTGCATAACTTGTCCATTCAACCAAATTGTCCATTCAACCAAATGGATCAAGTTTTCCAATCTTCTTTCTCAAGAAATACCATAAACTTTCGACAAAATATCAGCATGTGGAAACAATGAAGGTGCACTGGCGACATGTATAAATATGCCATGGGTCCACACATTGTAGAAAAAAGTATCAATTAAATTTATTTTGTTATTTTTCTACAGAGATCAGCATTTCCCATATTGGGTCACAGAAGGGGAGGGGAGGGGATGGGATGGGGGGGGGGGGGGGTGATAACAAGTACAATATGCTTAATATGGTGTGGTAAATCCAAGTTGAAAACAAGAAGGGGGTGGGGGTGGGGGTGTCCAACCCCATTAGCTCACCAATGCATGACATGCAATAAACCTAGGCTTATTTCAAAACTGCAAAAAATGTCTGGTCAAGGGTTAATGTTAACTTATCTTGATGTATTTAACACTTATATGAAATATTAAAGCCACAACATACCAGCGGCAGCCTCCACTCATGTACATGTATAGCATAACAGGTCAGAATTTCAGATTTTTCTAAGTCCACACTTACAAAAATGTCTAACATTACATTAACAAAGTCCAAAATCTCCGAAAAAGGTCCGGCCAAGGGTTAATGTTGTCATAAATTGATGCATTTAACACATATATGAAATATAAAATCCACAGCATATCGGTGGTAGCCTCCACTCATGTATAGCAAAACAGTAGATATGTTTCTCAAGTCCATACTTACAAAAAGGTCTAACTAACATTGCAAAAAACACCATAAAAATTGAAAAATATCACTGGGTAGGGGTCTGTGTAAGCCATAGAAACAGTATGAGGTGCATAGGAATTAGTGGGAAGTCAATGACAAAACATTTTCATGTTTTGCTTCAAACATGTATGCTCATGCCCCCTCGATAAGCTCAATCAAATGGCGGGTCAAAACCTGCTTAACAATATCTGAATGGCCATTTTAATGTAAAGTGCTTGGCAGATATGGTTTGATGTCAGATGAAAAGTTAACACTTCACCAAATCTGAAGAGCAGACGACACTTGGAAGAGCAGACGATACTTGCCAAAACAATTAAATAACTAAAAAAAATTCCTTTTTGCCTCAGTACCTCAAGAACATGGCTTATGACCCCTCACTGGAATGAGCTCATTATTAATGATGTGAGTCAAGTTTTTCCAGCATTTAATGCATGCCAAAGAAATGCCATGAAATACAGAGAAAACTCCAACAAGTGTCATTGAGTTGTTAAGTGTCCCTAGTTCCTGTTCACTGTACTCTACCCACATTGTGGTTAGGGCTGAAATGGTTGGCTCATTTTCGAAACCGACTAACCAAGCAAGCCTGAAAATACGCAGTCTGTCATTTGCAGAATGAGGCCCCTAGAAGGTGAATGTGCTGAGGCTATCCCATACAGTAGGCCAATGTATCCTCTGGTACCTCTTTCTGTTTAGGTTTGAGACCATGATTCAGATTGAGGTTCAAAGAGGATAAATTTAATGATGCTACCCTACTGTGCAGGTAGCATCACCAAATTCACCCTCTGGGGACCTCATTTTGCAGATGACTGTCTGCTTATTTTCTGGCTTGCAGCTATAACATGATAATATCTGGTTATCCGTGGCCATTATTTCACTGAATATGGGATCAAAACTATAGGAATTGGAAAGCAGTATTCTCAAACTATTCCGTAGTGTGTATACAAACGAACGTCTAGTACTCGACAACATTCATTTGTATAATAACTACGGAATGGTTTCTACGATTACTCATTACTCACGGAAACTGCCGATCATTAACAAAGTCTTGAATGCCCAGGTTGATTATTTCTCAATATATAAAACACGGCTTCGATGTATAATCTATCGAAAAGGAGAAGCGGCAGATTTACTATGTTTTAAATGTGGAATGACTATCACTATCGATATTTTTGATAACCGGTTGATGGTGTTTCTAATCGGTTAGGTAGCTAACTGGTTTCAAACCGATTATCCGGTTAACCATTTCAGTACTAGTTGTGGTCTGTATTTATACCGCAAAGCCTTCTTGCACTCAAGAGACAAATTTATCAATTTTTTAACTTGGGTAAAATATCAGACATAAACCCTTTAATATTTAAGTTTTCATTGGTTATCAAGAGAGCATGCAGCAGGCAAAAGGACCATGTGGGAGGGCCTGAGAAACAGCTTTTAAATTTTTTGAGGCCTAATAGCTTATTTAATAATGTTAGTACACAGTGATACCTTGTCAATCTGAAAACAACTTCGCAAGTGAAAAATATTTATTTGACAGGATTATTTAATTTACAGGAATCTGAATATTTTCCCATATTCTAGTGACAAACTGAGATTTGTTTTATTATATCTTGTTTGACAGCTCCCATGGAGTTCTGTCAAACAAGATGTAACAGATTAAGACCTCCTACTGGATCTTCTGAGGTTGAATTTGAGGTTTTTAATTTGATGGTTGTTGGAATAATTCTTCAGTAAATCGCAAGATCTTATATTAAATTAACTCTGTAGGCTATATGCAATTAAAGGGACAATAAGCTGCTAATTTGAAAAAAAACATCGATTCTCAGATTTTGCTTGTATGTGAAACAACATGTTAAAAAACCACTGTATTAGGAATCAGAAGCAACAAAACTTTCATGAAGAAGATAAATTTTCAGAAGATATGACATTGTGAAGATATAAACAAAGTTGCCCAAAGTAATCTGATGTAAACTAAAACTGTGTGTTGGATAATCATTTAATACCACAGCTGCAATCGTAAGTTTTGATCGCCATGGACAACTGTGCATTATTTTATGCATTCGTAAGTTTTGATCGCCATGGACAACTGTGCATTATTTTAGCAATAACTGGGCATTATTTATTTATTGGTGTTAAAGGTCATACATTTCTTCACAATGGCTAATTATGACCACGACAGTTTTACTGGTGAAGGAAGCCTGAGTATCTGGAGAGAACCACCGAGCAATGGCAAGCAACTGTCAGCTCCCCGACATACTAACTCAACACAAGCAGGGTTAGCACTGGTTGAAAACAGGTGCACTATCAACGTGCAGTACGCCTTAGTACACATTGCCACCGTGCCCCCATGTGGGCAATGGGCATGAAGTGTCTTGCCAAAGGACACAACACAGTTGCCGCAGGTTGGATTCCTACTGAGCCACTGTGCCCACAATAACTGGGCATCATCTTACATCAAAAAGTTATTATTTCAAATGAAGCACAGTTATGCTTGCAATAAAACCCACAAAATGTGTATCAACAATGGCAAAACAAGGTAGATTTTATGGATGCATATGCTATAAATAGACATTAGTGTATACAAACTGAGAGAGCTAATTATTTATTTATTGGTGTTTAAGGTCACATACTTATGCACAATGGCTAATCATGACCGTGGTAGTTTTATGGTTGGAGGAAACCGGAGTACCCGGAGAGAACCACTGAGCATCGATGAGCAACTGTCAACTCCTCAACATTCTAACTCTATTCAAGCTCCACTCAAGCAGAGTTACTGCAGTTGAAGACATGTGCACTATCGACATGCAGTACACCTTAGTACACGGCATCATTGTGCCCCAATGTATGTAACCAGGATAAAGTGCCTTGCCCAAGGACACAATGCGGGTCATCCCAGACGTGGATCAAACTCGAGACCTCTAGCATAGAAGTCCAACAGTCTACCCCTGAGCAACCGTGCTCCCTGAGAGAGCTAATTTCAATGAATTTGGAAAATGACATTACACTTCTCGCTGTTCCAGAAATTTCTGTGAGTGATCAGGCAACAATATCAGGATAAAAAACTATGGCATAGTTTTTCAATAAAGCCAATAAATTCTCACCTAATTTATTTAATTGATACAAGCGTGGTCATATG
Source organism: Pictodentalium vernedei (assembly GCA_031216915.1). Classification (NCBI taxonomy): domain Eukaryota; kingdom Metazoa; phylum Mollusca; class Scaphopoda; order Dentaliida; family Dentaliidae; genus Pictodentalium; species Pictodentalium vernedei. The sequence goes on along the minus strand of CM062296.1, from coordinate 143,646,875 downwards.
AATGATAAATGAAACATAGGGGTGCTTTTGCATAACAGAAATTATGATTTTGTCAAATGGTCAACTTTTTTTCAAATTCACAGCTTATTGTTCATTTAAAAGTCAAATGTGTACTCAAAGTATGGCAAATATTTTTCTGTTGAAGTTATATGCAATTAACCCTTTGTGACTACGGTACGTAATATTACGTACGAAAGTTAAAAAATTTATAGTAATTTATATATTTTTTATACTTACCAATGACCCAGACATAGCTGGTGCTAACTCTTAAAATATAGGGCCAAACACAAATTTTGCCCCCCAATCCCCAAAATTTGCATCTAAAACTAAAGAAAACATGTCCTGAAAGGCCCTCCACACCTCGCCCCCACTGCGCATGCGCAGTGTCCAGGACGTTCCGAAATTGGCGCCATTTATCATTCTAATAACCAGTGCCTGGTAAGCGCTATGTACTCAGCGGGGAGGCAAGAGTTCCCAACTCCTGGGAGGGCCATCCCCGTCTGGGTCATTGGTAAGTATAAAAAATATATAAATTACTATAAATTTTTTAACATTTTTATACTGTACCAATGACCCAGACATAGCTGAATAGTAAAAAGGCTGGAGGGCCAAGGACATAGAGCAAAATGGAATACGCTCAATAAAATAAAATAGAGTCATCCCCTGTAGGGAAAAGAAGTAATAGGCCTTACATGTATCTTTCTTATTTATGATAAATTAGAAAGATACAACACCTTCCAAAAATTGAGCTTCATACATCCATGTACTCTATTAATATCCAATAATCCTTATACTAATAATTTTTAAAGTAAGCCAATAATAAAGTAAGTCTAGAGAATAGAGACTCTTATACTCCTAAAAGCGTGTGAGAATTGCATAATCATGTCCGTTGACATATGCAATATTCAAAAGCTATACTTTAAAAACTAAGACTTGAATGAATTTTATAAACTTAAACTTCTCACTAAACAACCATCCCAATAACAGCTCAGAATTACTAACTCCGGAGGAGGTATCCCCTTGTTTTCATAGTAAAAACAGGTGACCCAAGGGAACACCCTCCCCCCCCCCTTTTTCTTGCCCTGGGTCAAATAGCCCAGAGCGAAGAGGGCAGCCGAACGGAGACACTGCCGAAACAGACAGCCTACCTAGCTATAGTAGCAACTGTTAAGTGAATGACATTCTGAGCAGTAGATAATAGACCTAACAATAGAGGCCTCCAGAAATGGACTCGATATTTCTGAGATAAAATTCATGAATGGATGGCTGAGCGCAATGAGCAGCCTTCAAAAATCTATAATAGCAACACTATTAATGTAAGCCCAAGAAGTAGAAGAACTCTTACTTCAAGAGCCGAAATCTTAAGCACAACTGCTAAGCCAATGATATACCATAAGCAGTACGCTAGTTAATAGAAACGATTAACAATAAAATGGAGCGTAACGTCCTTCTACTAGACATCAAAGACAGAAGAAGCTTACGCCCTTGTAATAAACAGATATCTGTTTATAAATACATAAACTGTACCCGGAAAGAGTAAAGGCCTATGCCCATACGAAGACGGAAGGACCTTAAAATAATAGGTTCCGGATAATAGGAGCCTAACTCTTATGCAACAATCCAACCTAAATAGTAACGGAAGTATTGATTCCGAAACTATGAAAGTGAAAATCATCCATCGATAGTGCATGAAACTCACTGACTCTACAGTAAAAGAGAAACCAACAGAATTACTGTCTAAAAGGTCAGAATTTGAAAACTACTGTTTCCAGAGGCTCAAATGATTACTTAGCTAAATAAGAACCGAAGTTAAAATCCGTATAGGAATTTAATCTAAAGATTCTAAGTCTATTTATCAAAAAGTTACTAACTGACTTAGATAAAGAGACAAAAGACTCAATTGTAAACTATCGTAGAGTGCATAGGTATGAGGTAACATAAACCTATAACCTAAATAACAACAGGCTGCAGTAGATCTTGTGAAACAAGTATACTAAAAACTAGCAATGCGTAGTATGGAGGGATCAACCATATGAACATAATGATCCCTACACCACGACGGAAGAGCCTCCACTTTAGTCGCATAGAATAGCGAAGAAGAGGATCTCCTATAGTAAGAAATCGCGTCCAAAGCTCGTCCAGTACAGTGCTTACAATGCAATACGGACCACACAACGGAATACATGAAGGTTGCGACCTTGCTGGTTGTGATAAAGATGACACGATTTACCCCGTGAAAAAAGATCCTCACATAGAGGAAGATTTCACGTTAAGATCCACAGTAGACAAGAGAGTAAATTACTCATGATCTCTGTGAAGATAGAGATGCTATCAACAGAAATGTATTGTGGTTGTTTATCTTAGCAATACCTGCTAAAACAACAGCGCCGGAGGATACGCGTATCCTATCATTGCGTCCTATAGATCAATAGAGCGTTAACAGTATTAGCTCAGAGATCTGGACAAGCCAACACATACGTCTGCAATTGATTAGCAAGCTGTGTCATAATAAAACATCATTGGGCGCTCCCATAGATAGCAAATCTGATTAAATACTTGTTTGTTGAGAGTCCATTCTGACAGCAACAAGCGACCCGTAAGAGAACGGGAGTGCGATAAAACAATCAGACGACCCCGAATATGACGGACCAAAACTGAACTTGGTGTACTATAACCAACAGACGGATTCTTTCCATTAAATTGAATAACGGAAACGAAAGAGTGCCTCCCTGGTTCCGGAGATACGCCACTACTGTCGAATTAAAGGACAGGAATTTGGGCATGCATTTCTGAATAATGTTCATGCAATGACATAAAGCAAGCCTAAAAAACATTATTCCGCGGAAGTTAAACTGATAGCTAAAAGACTGCGGAACCCAAAGACCCTGGCACTTCGAATCCGTAGGGATCAGTATATATCCCAATCTGTTTGACTGGCAACCGTCATAACAGCCACACTAGGGTCCGGCAACTGCGGCGGCACTCTCTGAGTCAACCACCGAATGTTTGCCCCAGTCTGAATCTCTTGTAACACTAGATAGACAAGAGAATGTATAAACCAAGCAATTCATGGATTGCCGGAAAGTTGCCGTCGAAGAGAAGCTCCTCCGAGAACGAAGCGACTCTGAGAGAGTTCTTAACCTACTATCCACGCGTGGATGTAGCTAGGGCTGCATCACGTCTAAACACTCCAATCAGCCACTGAAGGGTGGAGTTATACGTGAACAAAATACTGCCCTCAAAAGAAATTACATTGAGAATAATATCCCGTAAATCTTTTCTTGAAGACGTAATGATAACGCCTCAGTAAGGCGGATTACGTATAATAAAGCGTCTAAGTTAAGTCTACTATACATAATGTCGTTCCCAATATTGAAATTGGAAAAGACATAAACGGCGAAAAAGAATATATGCAGTCTTTAATCACACCGTCTAGACGCATATGAACTCTCGGTTTGCCCTGCTCTGCCAAAATAAACTATATGTAAAAAAGATAAAATGGCAGAAATGAGCCACGCGGACAAGAAACTAAACTATCATGCTTAGTAGCAGGCTTGTATATATATATATAATATATAGCGTCGAAAAATAAAACACATGTTGTAATGACAATATTGGACTGCGTCGGTAAGTCAGGGACAAAGTCCCTGTACCGATCGAAAAATCCGAGTCCAATGACGCTATAAGTCTCTTATCCAAGATCGCAGCAATGAAGTCCGAAAAATAATCACTGGAAGAAATGCCAGAAGATATGAAAGGCATCTTCCGATACTACTAAAGGGAAAACTCGAATTCTTTCGAATCCCTTTCGCCATCCTGTCGGACCCTATAAAGCGTTCGGTCGTCCGTAGCTTGATGCAACCGCGGACGGCACCGACCCAGCGCCGTCGGATAATTCCTGATTCGACCGAGAAACCGTCAATTGCTGGGATGCTGCGAAACAACTGTGCTAACTCGGATAGCACGTCCGTCACCGAGGCCTGAGGAGCAGCGGTCTTACGATGCATTGCCGCAGGAAGCTCCGAGATCGTTACCCCGTGCATACTTCCAATATGCGAGCGAACGGAGTGTATAGGCCTCGTGTCCCTTGGCTACCGGATGGCGCGACCTATTCGCTGTGGAATCACTGAATGCCGAAACTGATCGGATACTCGAGGTCACGTAGCCAATGAGCGGTCGTGTGCCCTGCTGTGAGGATGAGGAAGCATTAAAGACAGTCTCTCGGACTGTCAATATAACGGAGCGTCCCGAGCAACGGACATATGCTCCGAATGTAAAATATCTGAACCACAACATGCGGTCCCCTATGTTGTTGGCTTCCTCCGATCTGTCCTCAATCTGCCGTCACTGGGTGAGTACTAAAGTAATTAAAGTGCTCGCATCACCCAAATCTCCTTCCTAGACCGCAACGGACGAACCCGGCAGCCGAACCATTCGATGAATGTATGCTACACCGGGTGAGCTAGCGAATGTCATTCCGTAAGCGATAGACATATTCCATGAGCACTTATTGCCGCTAACTCTTCATTAACTATGACGACAGAGGCACACTTTTGAAAGACATCTCCATAACTCTTCGAACAAGAAACCAGAAATGCTTGGATAGCAAGCATAAAATAATAATATATATAGCGTCGTTCAATAATTCGAAAGTTTGTGTGACATTATTGGACTATGTCGGAACTGAGGGACGATGTCCCTGAACCGAACCAAAAATTTCTAAGTCCACCGACGCTATCAGTTTCTTATCCGGCATCGCAGCATATGTTGTTCCGAAAGGGAAAGCTTGAAATCCACCGAATCCCTTTCGGTATCCCGTCGGACCGGATGAAACTTTCGGACGTCCGTACCCGCTTCCGCGGAGCGTCCCGACCCAGCATCGTCGGATAAAATATATGCGACAGATTCAGTTGATGCTGGGATGCTGCGATAAACTGTGCTATTAAGGAAAGCACGTCCGTTCCCGAGGCCTGTGCCGTAGCGGACTTACGATGCATTGCCGCTGGAAGCTCCGTGTACGTTGACTCCCGCACACTTCCTATGCGAACGTCCGGAGTCTGCAGGCCTCGAGTCCCCGGCTACCGACCCAGCGCTGTCGGATAATTCTCGATCCGACACCGTTTCTGTCGGCTGCTGGGATGCTGCGATAAGCTGTGCCATGTGCACAAGAATGTCCGGCGTCGAGACCTGCGGAGGCGCAGTCTATCGGTGCTTCGCCGAGGGCAGCTCCGCATCAGATGGCTCCCGCATACTTCCTATGCGAACGTCCGGAGTCCATCGGTCTCGAATCCCTGGCTGCCGGATGGTGTGACCTGGTCGCCGAAGAATCCTTGATCGGCGAAGCTGGTAATATATCGGCGGTCACGCAGCCAAGGTGCGGTCGTGTGCGCTGATGAGAAGAGGAAGCCTTAGCAGTCTCAGCGGACTGCCTATACAACGGAGCGTCCCGAGCGACGGACGTATGCTCCGCTAACAACACATTTGTACCACAACATCTGGGGCCAGATGTTGTTGAACGAGAGAGGGGCCTCTCTCGCTTGCCGTCCGGATGGACCGGAACGAGCTATGAACCGGACTAAAAGGCTTCCTCCGTTCTCCCTCCGATCCGCCGTCACTGGGTGTGCATTAAGTTAATTTTATAGTGCTCGCATCACCCCAAAATTCCTTCTAGACCGCAACGGACGAACCCGGCTGCCGAACCATTCGGTGAATGGACGCTACACCGGGCGAGCTAGCGGACGTCAAAGGCCGTCGAACCTACTAGGGTCCTCTTAGGCAATTGGCGTATTACATGAGCACTTTTCCGCTAGCCCTTCATTAATTGTGACGACGGAGGCACACTGTTGGAAGACATCACAGATACATCACCCTAATCTTGATCGTCTGAAATAGAAATTGATAAAGTAGAGTGACCCTGCGGGGAAAGGACCGGAGTGTCCAAATCCCCAACAACATACCGTGACATACGCTTCCCATATTGTCATCGAAATCATACGATACAGAACAGGAGTTAATGCGAGTACACTGACCACATATAGAATGATAATAAGGTCAGAGGAAGACTTCCTCCTAAAACAATTGATCAATATCCTTTCAATGAGAAAAGAAAACAAGTCCTGGTACTCGCACTAACCCCTGGCAATCAAATACATAATAATAATATGATCCATTAATATAGAAAAAATAATTGAAATCAAAATATTTTGAAAAAATATTTTTTCAGAACAGCCCAAGTTTCTGAAAAGTAACGTTGAGCCCCAATGGATCCCAAGCCTAAGTGTGGACAAAAATTTTAAAAATATTTTAAACAATTTATTCAACACTTACGAACAATAATAATGTATCTAGTTATGATTAAAATAACATAAAGATATTATTATTTAGAAATCCCCCCCTCACACAGAGGGCTGTTGTAAATGTAAACAATGAGTGTAAAAACACTAAAATAAGACTCCAGGCACCCAGGCCCGAAATCAGTTACCAAAAATACACCATCTGATGCAAAACAGAGACTTCCAGGGAAGAAACTGCAGAACATCAGATGGTAGATGCAGAACACAACGCCTAACCACCCGTAGGTGAAGACGTAAACATGGGGAAAGAACAGAATTCATTCTGTTATTAAGCTAAAACTCCCAAGAAATTTTAGTAATAATAATTACAGAAACTATGCCAAAAGCATGGGAGAATAGCAAGGGGGAACTTAAAGGACAGGGAGAGAGGAAAAACACTTGAAAAAACAGTGTAACTAAATAATCAGAATGACAACAAAATGGCTGCTGCCTTGAAAATAGGTAACTTAACATAATTTCATTAAAAAATTTTAAGTTACAGCCCTGATAATATTCTGTCACACATTCTTTTCCTCTCCTCCTTTTCTATCCTCCTTAGAATCACCATTTCACTAATATTTATGTGTCTGGCATCATTTAAACTGAGATTTAAAAGCACAAAGATCAGTCAGATGTTAACTGATGAAGGGCCAAACTTAGAATGATAAATGGCGCCAATTTCGGAACGTCCTGGACACTGCGCATGCGCAGTGGGGGCGAGGTGTGGAGGGCCTTTCAGGACATGTTTTCTTTAGTTTTAGATGCAAATTTTGGGGATTGGGGGGCAAAATTTGTGTTTGGCCCTATATTTTAAGAGTTAGCACCAGCTATGTCTGGGTCATTGGTACAGTATAAAAATATTGCCGTGTGTTGCGACTACGGTACGTAATATTACGTACTCAGACTTTGAACCCGACCGGTCGCTTTTTCGTCCAGGAACATGATACTTCATAATTTCATTAAATAGGATGGATGCTAAGTGCATGCGTGTGGTAGACCAATCAATATTTTCAACGTGCAGCCACAAGGCTGCACGTTGCAAATATTAATTGGTCTACCCCCAACTAATGAATATAGACTCTTCCTGCTGCTGTCATTGAACTGATATGGAAGATACCACCAGGGTTCAAAGGGCTAATTTTTGCGTTTGACGTCGACAAAACCTGATTCTTAAAACGTCACGATAACCGTAGTCGGAAAGGGTTAAAAGGATTATTTAATTAGAAATACTGAATAAAGAGCAGTTCAATGTACATCACCACTACAGCAAGTTAGCACATATGTCTGGAAGCCACATACTTCATCAGAGTCAGTAGTAGGCTCCTTAGTGTCTTTCTGTCAACAAAAACAATAGTTTTACCACAAGAAAACTTTCATCTTTAATTGGTAGTGCTAAATTAACTGGTTGAGTGGTAGAAGCCACTATCAGGGCTTTATTGAAAGAAAAGATGAAATCAACCTTATTAACTTTACATTGTATGCATAACCTTTTCATTTGTACAGTAATAAAAAAAAAAATTTTTCAATAAATTATAAAATTGTTTAGCTCCCATTTATTGGAGAGTGCCTATTAGTGACAAAACAATTATTTATTAAAAAATTCTGGCTAATTAACACTCCCTTTGGCAGTACCATCATATCTTTGGAAAACAAGTGTTTGACCACCAAGGTGGTATTAGTCCCCTACGGCGCTTTTGTGACATAAGGTGTTTTTGTCACAGAAGACACTAGAGTATATAAGCATCTTGGATTTTGAAAAAAAAATATTAAGCATGCATAATCCCCTTACAACCCTTTATCTGTGTACCATATATGAAAGGCGTAGCTTGAACCATGTTGGAGGGAGGCAGGCTTGGCAATTTCAGGAGAGCGATTTTTTAGCTCTCCTTACTGCCCTCCTGAAAGAATTAAGGAGAGCGAAAAATTGCCCTCCTAAATATTTTGGTCTGGGATGATTGAGATTACATGTATTATGCTCACATTAAATTTTTGTTGTAAAGCAAAAATGTAATTTAACTTCGAAGTCACATAACATCACGTCATTTCATTTTGAAAGTGGTTCAGTGGTAAAAGGTAATGGCTGCAACTATACCCAAAGACAGTTGCAATCATTTGAAGCAAAATGGGTCACAGCAATATTTTTTTTCTGTCAGTTTCAAGTTCAACAACTGACATCACAGTTTGAGGGGTAATTATTCAAGGAATACTGACACTATAATATACTACCATTACTACTATCCTGTCACTTGAAGCACTTTCACCAGAATGTGACTGTAGATTCAAGCAGACCTGTTGTCCAAGAAAGTCATAAGCCTACCACTACCACCTTCAACCCCCCTTGGGGGGTTGAAGGTGGTAGTGGTAGGCGTATGACTTTGTTGGACAACAGGTCTGGGCACACACACACATCTTGTCAAGTGTGTGTTCGGTTGTTGAGTGAGACATCTAGATGTCTTAAGAGATTTCGCTTTACCTTAGTAAAGGTAATAAAATCACTGATGTAGTCTGTTGGTTTCAGTTTCAATGAGTTCGTTCAACTGGATACTTAAGGATACTTAAATGCTGTGTAAAGCTAATTGCTCTCCTAAGCTGATTGAGGAGAGCGATTTTTTGCCCTCCTGCATTTTTCAGAATGCCAGGCCTGGGGAGGGGTGGTAACATAAAATAGAGAAAAAAGCTTAAAAAACCAACAAAAATGGCCGCCATTCTGCCATCTTGGATTTTGAAAAATAAATATTGACTGTGCATCATCCCCTCAGAACCATTTATCCATGTCCCAAATATGAAAGGTGTAGCTTGAAGCATGTTGGAGGGAGGGGCGGTAACATGAAAATAGAGAAAAAAAAAGCCTAAAAAACACAACAAAAATGGCCGCCATTCCGCCATCTTGGATTTTGAAAAAAAAATTTTGAGCATGCATCATCCCCTCAGAACCATTTATCCATGTACCAAATATGAAAGGTGTAGTTTAAAGCATGTTGGAGGGAGAGGTGGTAACATAAGAAACAGACAGACAGACAGGCAGGCAGGCAGGCAGGCAGACAGACAGACAGACAGACAGACAGACAGACAGACAGACAGACAGACAGACAGACAGACATACAGACAGACAGACAGACAGACAGACAGACAGACAGACAGACAGACAGACAGACAGACGGACGGACGGATGGGCGGACGGATGGACGGACGGACGGACGGACGGACGGACGGACAGACGGACGGAGTGCAATCCTATATATATAGTCCCCTTATGGTTCCCGTAGGGGACTAAAAATAATCATGTTACAAATCACATTTGAAAAATAATTCAGCACCCAACCAGTTAATTTTGGTCTTCAGAATTTGTTTACATGAGTTTCCCTTGTAACAATCTGAAGACACTAATAAATTACAACAAGACAAAGTCATACAAGCAAATTTATTTTATTTATTGATGTTTAAGGTCACATATTTTTGCACAATGGCCAATCATGACCACAACATGAGTTATCAACTCAAGACCAGGAGTGAGCGTTAACAAGCCATGTTGCCCATTTTAGAGAGGGTTTGCACCTCCCAAGCATTGGTGACTGGGTCCTATTTTACCAGTAAAACAGAGCCTGTTTATCGCAGTGAACAGGCACTGCTTCACTTCCTGGGGTTCCCGCGGGGACATACAAACAAAACATATTAATTGTGCTCTGAAGTGAATACAGAACAAATGTACACAATATGAAGCCTTTTAATCCTTTACCTAACAGGAAAAGCAGACAAGGCTTGCAAATAAAATTATTGAATATCTCATTTCTTTTTACTTTTTGCATCAAAGCCATAGCTTGTGACCTCTCATTGGAACAAGCTCAACACGCTTGTTCCAATGAGGGGTCATAAGCTATGGTTTTGAGATAAAAAATGAACAAAATAATGTAAATTGAATGGTGATTTTTGTGAAAGCACTGGCCGGTTTTGGCCATTTCGTTGGGTCAAGATTTATCTAGGATAACAATAGAGTTAATGCTGCCGGGAGCCAATGGTACCAATTGCACTAAAAAAAATTTGTTTGGCACCCAAAATATAATTTGGGTAAGTCTAAAAGACTTTGCAAGGTTATTTTATTAGTGCATTGTTTTCCATAAAATCGTCATCTCACAGAATTCACACCTGTGAGGTAATCTGTTGGTAAAAGGTTTAATCATGGCTGGGTTTGTTAAGGGTCAACTGAGTTAACAGTCTATCCATTTAATCTGATTGTTATAAAAAAAACATTTCTTTATTACTTAATCTATTTTATCTTGTTCAATATTTTTTATAATCCTTCTGGAAGATACATTATTTGCTGCTCTAGTTTATTTGGAGTGAATAAACAGTGAGTAAATAATGATCACAAAATTATTTTGTAAAATTTATAATAGGCTTTTTAGCTTATTTATTTGTTTTATTTATCATCATCTACATTTTATCATTTGTGGTGTTTTTTGCACTAAAATACCTAAAAAATCGCGACATCGATGCCGTAGCTGCGACGGGTGGTGCAATCTCACAAAATTCTAAGTTCATCAAGGGCCATAACTCCAAGAAAAATATTTGGAACATCACATGCATTGAACAGTTGCTAGACATCAATAAGATACACTTACATGCCAAATATAAAGTCATTCCATCAAGTATTTCAAAAGTAATTGAGTTTTGAAACTCGTTGGTCACAGACAGACCGACCGACAGAACGACAGACAGACTGACATTGCCACTTATAGAGCTGCTAGTCGCAGCTAAATAGCCAGGTAATACTAAATTAAAGTATTGTACTTTGAATGCAATAAGGCACCATCTGCAATGCAATAGCATTGCAAATTGCAAATTGTTGCACTCAAAGGATGATACATAATTATTTTGTTTTCATTAACAAGATTCCATTTAGCAAAAAAATCTTTCATTTAGCACCAAAAACTTCATTTGAAATCGAAGAAAAGTTCCATTTGGCATCAAAAGATTAAGGGTCTGCGAGAACACTGGGTAACTGCACATCTGAATGGAGCCAAAATATTCACTTCCAAACTTGAGCAGCTACATACCTGGTCGATCAACCTGCTTTCCTCCATAGATCAGTTTGGCTCCTTCTTTCACTCCTGTGTCACAATATTCCAACAATTTCTCTAAATGGGCTCTGTGATTCTGTGGGCCATGATCTGTTGATCTGTCTAATGGATCTCCAACCTTCATTTTCTTCACTTCTGCAGTCTACAAATGATAATGAGATTCCAAGGATGATATCAAAGGTCTTTTCATGAATACCAGAAGGCACAAGAGCAGGCCTCGACAATTCAGGCAAACGATCGCTCAGTTCCCCTAGAGGTTACGCAAACAAAAATTGAGGCAAACGATCAATCGGTTAACCAAAAGGATACATCGGTTAACCAACTTTTTTACAATCAGATGCCTGAACAGAAAGTAGCACACATACTAAAAATTAAATTTGTGCTTATTATTCAGCTATAAGCATAGTCCAAACGTGGCCTGAAAGTCTGTAATATATTTTTTTGATTTGATACGTCCTTGAAAGGATGTACCAAACCAAAAAATTATATTACAGACTTTCAGGCCATGTTTGGACTACTGTAAGAATAATTAGAAATATGTTATTACAGTTGATGGAAATTGAAATGCACCAACAGGTTAATGAAACAAATTTACTTAACCTTCAAAATAGGTTAATGAACATCTAAATGGGTAACCTGATAACCCTTTACCTAACATGAAAAGCAGACGACACTTGCAAAAAAAAATTCTTGAATAACTAATTTTTTTCATTTTTTGTCTCAAAAACATAGGTTATGACCCCTCGTTGGAATGAGCTCGACGAGCTCGTTCCAACGAGGGGTCATAACCTATGTTTTTGAGACAAAAAATGAAAATATTTTGAAAATTAATTGGCGATTTTTGAGAATAGCGCTGGCAGGTTTTGGCCGTTACGTTGGGTAAAGGGTTAATGGATCAATCAAAATATGGAATTGTCAAGGCCTGAAGAGGCATCAGTGGGCTGGGGCAGTGGTATCAAAAATTGGCCCTCGACTCAGGGTATGAGTAACAACACTTTGGGTATGAGTTACAACACATCATAAATTGCAATGCACTATTGACATTATATATATACTGTCCCTCGAGTGCAACAAAGTGCATCCTGCAAGGGACAATATAAAGCTGAGAACACAACAAGGTGCATCCTGCAAGGGACAATATAAAGCTGAGAACACAACAAGGTGCATCCTGCAAGGGACAATATAAAGCTGAGAACACAACAAAGTGCATCCTGCAAGGGACAATATACAGCTGAGAACACAACAAAGTGCATCCTGCAAGGGACAATATAAAGCTGAGAACACAACAAGGTGCATCCTACAAGGGACAATATAAAGCTGAGAACACAACAAGGTGCATCCTGCAAGGGACAATATAAAGCTGAGAACACAACAAGGTGCATCCTGCAAGGGACAATATAAAGCTGAGAACACAACAAAGTGCATCCTGCAAGGGACAATATAAAGCTGAGAACACAACAAGGTGCATCCTGCAAGGGACAATATAAAGCTGAGAACACAACAAGGTGCATCCTGCAAGGGACAATATAAAGCTGAGAACACAACAAGGTGCATCCTGCAAGGGACAATATAAAGCTGAGAACACAACAAGGTGCATCCTGCAAGGGACAACATAAAGCTGAGAACACAACAAGGTGCATCCTGCAAGGGACAACATAAAGCTGAGAACACAACAAGGTGCATCCTGCAAGGGACAACATAAAGCTGAGAACACAACAAGGTGCATCCTGCAAGGGACAATATAAAGCTGAGAACACAACAAGGTGCATCCTGCAAGGGACAATATAAAGCTGAGAACACAACAAGGTGCATCCTGCAAGGGACAATATAAAGCTGAGAACACAACAAGGTGCATCCTGCAAGGGACAATATAAAGCTGAGAACACGACAAGGTGCATCCTGCAAGGGACAATATAAAGCTGAGAACACAACAAGGTGCATCCTGCAAGGGACAATATAAAGCTTGAGATCCAACCCCACCAATTGTACAGTCTCTTTGATGATTATCAACAAACCTGACATTATACTTGACACCCTCCTTCACCAACCCCTCCCCCCCAACCTGCTTTGCCATTGGCACATGTAAAAAACATTGGAAACGAACACCAGAGTTTCTCAGTTTCAGAAAGTAAAGTCTTTTCCACTGGCAAAAAAGGGCTCATTCTGCCCAACCCCACCCACCTTGCCTCCCACCACCCCTGCTTCTGACACCATTGTGGATTCTGACAAATATCTCACTTGTGAGCCCAAAACCAAAACATAAGATAATTGTTGGGATCCACTCACACACTTGATGCCCTTTCGATTATGCAGGCATCGGGTATATTTAAATACATTTTTAATATTTTTTCTATTTGTTAAAGCCATGAGTAAATCATTCAAAATAAAATTCATCCGATCATCGTCTATTCACTTGCTATGTATTATTATGGCCATCAAAGTCTTATGTGTGCACCTGATCTTCGGTGATCATTAACCCAACATACAGATACTCACACAAACTGACAATGACACAAACGACGGAGACCGATTCCGGTCTATTACCTTTCGTTAGTCATGAAATTTCAATAAAAAAACATAGAAGTTGAGGCTGATGAGCCCGATCGATACACATTATAAGTAAGGGTATGTTTATGTTTGTGGAAGATGGGATGGTGAAAGAAATGAGAAAGAGACAATGTATTTAACAAACTAATAAAGAACTTGAAATGAAAGTGTCAATGACACTGTAGCTTAACTTGTCTGTGTGTTGTGTTTGATGAAAAGGATAATGTTCAATGTTTGTGAAAGGATTATGAAATAAGACAAGAATTGTGATAATTGGGAATATGTTAATTTCTGTTCCCTGTATACTATGTTTTAAAAATCCCGCTCAGGATCACAGATCCAATGTCGAGTTGTGACCTTGACCTTTGACCTGGCGAGTCCAAGGTCAATAGGGTTCTTCCTCGCACCAAGGCCAACACACCTATGAAGTTTCATGACTCTAGGTTGAACCACTATCAAGTTCTCATCCGGAAACCAATTGTTGCGATATACTATGTTCAAGGTCATTGTGACCTTGACCTTTGACCTGGTGAGTCCAACATCAATAGGGTTCTTCCTCGCACCAAGGCCAACACGCCTGTAAAGTTTCATGGCTCTAGGTTGAACCACTATCAAGTTATCATCCGGAAACCAAATGTTGCGATATGCTATGTTCAAGGTCACTGTGACCTTGACCTTTGACCTGGTGAGTCCAAGATCAATAGGGTTCTTCCTCGCACTAAGGCCAACATACCTATGAAATTGCATGACTCTAGGTTGAACCACTATCAAGTTATCATCCGGAAACCAATTGTTGCGATATACTATGTTCAAGGTCACTGTGACCTTGACCTTTGACCTGGTGAGTCCAAGATCAATAGGGTTCTTCCTCACACCAAGGCCAACACACCTATAAAGTTTCATGACTCTAGGTTGAACCACTATCAAGTTATCATCTGGAAACCAATTGTTGCGATATACTATGTTCAAGGTCACTGTGACCTTGACCTTTGACCTGGTGAGTCCAAGATCAATAGGGTTCTTCCTCTCACCAAGGCCAACACACCTATGAAGTTTCATGACTCTAGGTTGAACCACTATCAAGTTATCATCCGGAAACCAATTGTTGCGATATACTATGCTAAAGGTCACTGTGACCTTGACCTTTGACGTAGCGAGTCCAAAATCAATAGGGTTCTTCCCCTCACCAAGGCCAATCTACCTATGAAGTTTCATGAATGTGAGTTGAACCATTATCAAGTTATCATCCGGAAACCAATTGTTTAAGATTTACTATGTTCAAGGTCACTGTGACCTTGACCTTCGAAGTAGCATGTCCAAAATCAATAGGGTTCTTCCTCCCACCAAGACCAACCTACGTATGAAGTTTAATGAATGTGAGTTGAACCACTATCAAGTTATCATCCGGAAACCAATTGTTTACGCCCGACCAACGGCCCGCCCACCGGCCCGCCCGCCCACCCGCCCGCCCGCCCGCCCACCTGCCCGCCCGCCCGCCCGCCCGCCATTCACCAAACTATAAGTCGAGTTTGACTTCGTCACAACTCGACTAATAAAAATGATATGAGGTGTACACTGTACTAAAGGGTGGAGGGGTGGGTTAATATGACCTCACAGTTTATGTATGTGGCCCTCACAGTTAATGTATGTCAACGAAAGTTACCAAGTTACAGTGAAATTATTCCAAAATGAGTCATCCTATCAAGTTACGTTGAAATCCCTTCATAAATAAGGCCTGTAGACTGTGCTAAATGTTTTTGGGCTTCAGGCCTATGAAGCCATGACGGTTGACCGATTACTACTAAAAGGGTCTGTCCTCGTCTCGACATTATACTGAGTCATTCTACTAAGTTACAATGAAATCCCTTCACAAATACGACCTGTAGTCTGCACTAAAGTTTTTCGGGTTTTGGGCTTGGGAAGCCATCATGGTTGAATGATCGTGACCAAAAGGGGACGTCATCTGGTCATCATCTGGAGTGATCCTATGAAGTTATAATGAAATCCCTTCATAAATATGACCTGTAGACTGTGTTCAAGGTTTTTGGGCCCCTGAAGCCGTCACAGTTGACCAATCACGACCAAAAGGGGATGTCACCATCTAGGCATTATATGGAGTCAACCTAACAAGTTACAATGAAATCCTTAAATAAATACGACCTATAGACTATGCTAAAGGTTTTGGGGTTTTGGGCTCGGGCAGCCATCAAGGCTGAATGTTTGCGACCAAAAGGGGGCATTCTCACCTAGATATTATTTGGTGTAATCCTACCAAGCTACAATGAAATCCCTTCATAAATATGACCTGTAGACTGTGCTAAAGGTTTTCGGGCCCCTGTAGCCATCACAGTTGCCCAATCGTGTCCAAAAGGGGATGTTCTCATCTAGATATTATATGAAGTCAACCTACCAAGGTACAATGAAATCCCTTTATAAACATGATCTGTAGACTGTGCTAAAGGTTTTTGGGCTTTGGGCTTGGGCAGCCATCATGGTTGAATGATCGCAACCAAAAGGGAAATTCTCATCTGGGCATCATCTGGAGGGATCCTACGAAGTTACAATGAATCCTCTCATAAATATGACCTGTAGAATGTGCTAAAGGTTTTCGGGCTTAAAGCTCGGGCAGCCATCATGGTTGAATGGTCGAAACCAAAAGGGGACATTCTAATCTGGGCATCAACTGGAGTGATCCTACGAAGTTACAATGAAATCCCCTCATAGATATGACCTATAGACTGTGCTCAAGGTTTTCGGGCTTCAGGCCCCTGTAGCCGTCACAGTTGACCAATCATGACCAAAAGGGGATGTCATCATCTATCTAGGCATTATATGGAGTCAACCTAACAAGTTACAAAGAAATTCTTCCATAAATATGACCTGTAGACTATGCTAAAGGTTTTTGGGCTCGGGCAGCCATAAAGGCTGAATGATCATGACCAAAAGGGGACGTTCTCATCTAGACATTATTTGGAGTCATCCTACCAAGTTACAATGAAATCCCTTCATAAATATGACCTGTAGACTGTGCTAAAGGTTTTCGGGCCCATGTAGCCGTCACAGTTGCCCAATCACATCCAAAAGGATCTAGACATTATATGAAGTCAACCTACCAAGTTACAATGGAATCCCTCCATAAATATGACCTGTAGACTGTGCTAAAGGTTTCAGGTTTTGGACTCGGGCAGTCGTCACGGCTGACAGATCGCGACCAAAAGGGGAAGTTCTCATCTAGACATCATCTGGAGTCATCCTACCAAGTTACAATGAAATCCCTCCATATTAAATATGAAATGCAGACTATGCTAAAAGTTTTTGGGTTTTGGGCTTGGGCAGCCATCATGGTTGACAGATCATGACCAAAAGGGGACATTCTCATCTAGGCATTATATAGAGGCATCCTACCAAGTTACAATGAAATCCCTTCATAAATACGACCTGTAGACAGTGCTAATGGTTTTCGGGTTTTGGGCTCGGGCAGCCATACCAGTTGACAGATCGCGACCAAAGACATGACCCCAAACCTGCGTATGAAATTTTGTGACGATCAGACAAGAACTACGGGGTGTAGCCTGTGCTAAAGGAAAATGTGAACAGATTCACATACTCAGACTCACAGACTAACAGACTTCCGCACGTGTGATGGCAATAGCTTATCTTGACTTTGTCAAGTTAAGCTAAAAATGAAATGCACAAAATTCTCAATTCTTTTGTGCAAGAAGACTTGGCTTTATTTTTCTTTCAGTCTACAGTTGTTAAGTTTAGACAGCATTATCCCTGAAAAAATGTTTTTTTAGCATTTTCTAGGCATGTGGAGTAAAGGATTAATCCTTAGGTCCGCATATAGCCACAAACTGCACCTTTTATACTGCTCTAACTGTACTACAGCTGAAATGGTTAACCGATTAATCAATAATCAACATCTTGATCGATCCAAAAAGTAATTGTTCGATTCACCATTACTTTTGAACTACTGTATTATATGGGTCAAGAAAGGAAGAAACTTGCTCCAAAAGAGGCAAACGTTGTCACACTGACTCACATCAATTATACGAGACAGGAGTACAGCATGCAAGTTCCTTGATGACATACTTTTTATTTGCATGATCATCAATCTGTATCAGAAGCTGGAAATGGTCATTCTTAACCCTTTACCCATTGTGGGTAGCAGACGGTACTTGCAAACTAAATTCATGAATTACTAAAAATTTTCTCTTTTTGTCTCAAAAACATAGCTTATGACCCCTCATTGGAACGAGCTCAACGAGCTTGTTCCAATGAGGGGTCATAAGCTACGTTTTAGAGACAAAAACTGAAAAACATAATAAATTTGAATGGAGATTTTAGTATATAGGCCTAGTTGGTTTTGTTTGTTACGTTGGGTAAAGGGTCCATGCTGTAAATCATCAACGGTATGGCAATTATTCAGATATCTATTTGGACAAGTGATTAATCAGTTAACTAAGGTTAATCCATGTGATTAATCGATCAAGAAAACCCCGTAACCATTTAGGGCTGCACGGTATTCAAATTTCAATACCGGTATCGGAATTGAAATGAGTGTCAATGACACTGTAGCTCAACTTGTCAAGACAAAGACATGTACATGTATAGTATGTGACACAGCAATGACAAACATCTAGGTAATGAACTGATAACAAAGGTACATATAAACGAGTCCCAGAGTGGGTCTGACTGAACCCTAAAATATTTGTTCTCATAGCACAGTGATAACAAAGGCACCCCAAAACACACTCGTTCCTGTCCCAAGGTGAAAACAAAAGTACTCAAGAAGTTTTGTGAAGATCAGTTCATAAATACGAGCTGTATAGAACTTGTGACAAAAAAACCTAATTTCGGTACAAAATGGCCACTGGCAGCCATCTTGAATTTTGGACCGTACCCAGAAACACTCATTCTCATCCCAAGGAGATAGCAAAGGTACCCAAGAAGTTTTGTGAAGATCGGTTCATAAATACAGCCTCTACCCTGAGCTGTATTGACATGTGTGCTCACATTGTATAAGTAGCACTGAATAAATCAAAGTTCATCTAATTTGCATAATTTCTGCACGAAAAAAAACCCCTTACAATATGTGATGTATTCCATGTTACTAAACATTCATACAAAAATTTATTCAAATCAGAACTTTCATACAGAAGTTCTATACAAAAGACTGATTGCACTAATTTTGGTACAAAATGGCTGCTGGTGGCCATCTTGAATTTTGGACCACACCCCAAAACACTCGCTCTCATCCCACGGTGATAACAAAGGTGACCAAGAAGTTTCGTAAAGATTGGTTCATAAATATGGCCTCTAGTCTGAGCTGTATAGAAGATGTGTACAAAAAACTGAATAGACCTAATTTCGGTACAAAATGGCCACTGGCAGCCATCTTGAATTTTAGACCGCACCCAGAAACACTCGTTCTCGTCCCAAGGTGATAACAAAGGTACCCAAGACATTTCGTGAAGATCAGTTCATAAATACACACTCTAGTCTGAGCCGTATTGACATGTGTACTTACTGTGTGTAAGTCGCACTGAAAAAATCAAAGTTCATCTAATTTGCATAATTTCTGCACGAGAAAAAAACCCGTATTATATGTGATGCATCCCATGGTACTAAACATTCACACAAAAAAATTATTCAAATCAGGGCTTTCATATGGAAGTTCTGTGCAAAAATCTGATTGCACCTAATTCTGTACAAAATGGCTGCCATCGGCCATCTTGAATTTCGGACCGGACCCCAAAACACTCGTTCTCGTCCCACGGTGATACCAAAGGTACCCAAGAAGTTTCGTAAAGATCGGTTCATAAATACGGCCTCTAGCCCGAGCCGTATTGGCATTTGCACTTACAGTGCTGAAAGTAACCCCAAAAAACATCAAAATTAGTCTAATTTGCACAATTTACGTACGAGAAAAAAACCTGTATTATATGTGATGTATCCCATGGTACTAAACATTCATACAAAAAATTATTCAAATCAGAGCTTTCATATGGAAGTTCTGTACAAAAAACAGATTTCTGCATCGTCGGTACAAAATGGCAGCTGACAGCCATCTTGAATTTTGGACCGCACCCAAAAACACTCTTTCTCATCCCACGGTCATAACAAAGGTACACAAGAAGTTTCGTAAAGATCGGTTCATAAATACGACCTCTAGCCCGAGCCATAGCCAATTGTTGACGTACGAACGGACAGACGGACGGACGGACGGACGGACGGACGGACGGACGGACGGGCCATGACAATAGCTCAAATTTGACTTCGTCAAAGTTGAGCTAAAAAATACTGTGATATACCGGTGTATCGTAGACCAGTTCAGACAGTGAAAAACTCGGGCGATGTTCTGGGGAACAGAGTTCGTAAAGTTGACAACAGTCAGAACAGTTATATTTTGGGCAATTAACAATAGAATAAAATTTACTGTACTCAGTACCTTATGTTCAGCTGAACCAAATATCTTCAAGAAAGCACTTTTTTTTACAAACGTGCACAGAATTATTTTATTTTGATTTAAAATCACATCTCTTTTCTGTTCAAAAAGAATATCCCACAATTCGCCACTGCAGCTAATAATAATAACAGTTTGGTCGGCCGCTGATTTGTCGCGGTTCTCAGATGAGAAGGCCTTGGTTGCTCCTGTACTCCCAACTGCCTACCTATTCCCACGCTTCTTCTCTCCTCCCAACACTCGGATCCCTTGCCCCATTCCTCCCAGTCTCTCCGATTAGCATATTAACCCTCTCCTTTGAGTCTCCCACTAACCACATCCTTCATTCTCCCATCCCACTTCCCCATTATACTCCCAGTGAATCATTCTTTTAGACTGGTATTTTGGGCATTCTAGAAGAAAGTGTTCCAGGGTGCCCACCACGCCCAAGTTACACATCTGGCACTCCTTTTCACTGTTTTTCCCAATTTTTTTTTCCCCCACAGCTCCAGCTGACTGTAGTGTTTATTTTTTCCTTTGTTCATGAATATTAATTAATACAGCTGTTTTATGGAGTGTGAGCATTTCGCATCCTACATTTTCCTCTCCATTGTTTGGTTCTTCTTATGACCTATTGAATTTTAAGTGTTCATAGATATGGTCAATGGTGTGTTTGTGTTAGTAATTAATGTCCATGTGAGTGGCAATTATTAATGTCTGAATGGATTATTATTGCGCAGGCTTCCCTTTCCCTTTGTTTCTGTACCGT
Organism: Pictodentalium vernedei; assembly: GCA_031216915.1. Taxonomy (NCBI): domain Eukaryota; kingdom Metazoa; phylum Mollusca; class Scaphopoda; order Dentaliida; family Dentaliidae; genus Pictodentalium; species Pictodentalium vernedei. The sequence continues at coordinate 143,625,704 of CM062296.1, read as the reverse complement.
GCATGTTCATACCCCCAAAACTTCACCTGATGTATTGCGTGGTTAGCACAGTTCTTAAAGGGTTAAGATATAAATACTTTTATTTGAATTCATTATTAATTTCTGGAATAACATCTGAAAAAAAAAAAAATGGAAGTTACACAAAAATAGTAAAGTTTTAGATTTCTGGTTGTCGTTTTAAAACTGAGACAAAAAGTGACAGGGACGTCCAACCCACGCCTTCATTGCCATTGAAAAACTTATCAATATTCATAAGTTCAAAGTTCACAATGAGAGTGTTGATGGAAATGTTGATCAATATAGCTTCAGGTTTTATGTTTTTGAGAGGAATAGAATAAATAAAACAAACACTCCCTGTAATGATTTTGTGGGTAATTTTATTATTTACACGGGGAAACGTTAGAATACATACACAAATGTGTCAAAGTATTCATTCACTGAACTCGACGCACTCCAGAAATATTCAACTTTCAGATTCAGTTTCAAATTGCTGGTACGTGTATACTTACTTGTAACTTACACAGCTCAAGTACACTGCAAACTGTGTTTTCACTGGTCGAATGAAGATTGATTGACATGTACTTTATCACAGGAGTCGTCAGTTTTTCCCTAATAATATATCGACTTCAGCTTCGATAATTTCATCCAATACTGTTTCTTACGATATACCGGTACTTTTAAAACAATACCGGTATTCATCTGGTATCATTCTCAATACCGGTAATTACCGGTATAACGTGCAGCCCAATAACCTTTTCAGCTCTAGTCTGTACAGGCAGTCAACAATAATGTAGAAACACCAAGTCATTTGCAGCTGTGTACTGTATATATGGTAGCTATTATCGGAAAATTAATCTGAGGATTTCAGGGCTAAAGCAAAATGCACACTTTGGCATGTGTAATTCTTGCAAGGACACCCAAGGGTGGGTGGGGTTGTAGGTGGGTGGGATAGATGGAAGTTGCTATAAATAAAGCTCAACAAGAAAGCTTTTCTCGGTTTTCAGTTTCCCTGATGTCTCAATTTCTGCTTACTTTTTAAATAATATACTCTGATGTCTGCTAAAAATGACTGTCCCTTTATCCTGATAAATTCTGTCTTGTGATTGGTCAGAATGCCTTGGACGAATAGCCATGGCAAAGGGTGCACCCAACATCCAAGGTATATGAGAGCGAGCAAAATCTGGGGTATAAGTGCACGCGAAACATCGGGGTATATGGTTTAAATGAAAGCATTCCGCCTTTGCTCGCCTCAATATAAAAATCGAACCAAAAAACCTTAAAATAGTCACAAATATCATCAGATTTCAGACAATTTGATCATATTTAGTTGTTATAAATTAAATAGTTGAATAATTAAATCAAACAACTCAAGAAAAATGAAATACAAGCAAATCTAATAACAAAATAGCCAATATGTATAAGCATTTTCATGGGAAGGGATGCAACTCTATCTGTCGTCTTTTGTGTTTGTAAAAACAAAACAACTATTCATGTGTTTGGTCCAACTGATTGCGGAGCGTGAGAAACACATCCACAAATTTGTTTCCACAATGTTTCTATTGTGTTTCAAACGGGACAAAAACATTATCTCCGCTAACATATATGGTATATGGAGATTTAATACCTGGATGTCTCATTTGTTTAAAAACAGACATCCAGGTATTAAATCTCCATACACCATACATGTTAGCAGTGATAACTTATATGTTGATGTGCACATTTTTCGGGGCAAAGTAAATTGAATATTTACAACATATTTTAGTTATTATTGACAAAAAACTGATTCGAAAGTTCATACACGGTAAATGTCATGTCAATTGATGAAGTGAAAGCTGTTAGTGTAACTGCATTCTGGAATATTCCGTTGCATACAATACTTGAGTGAAAACTACTGATCCCTTTCCACTTGGAATGCTGGAACATCAGCAAAAAGAAACAAAAAAACATTGCCACTCAAACTTGCCCCCATAAGATTGTGCTGATCAATGTGATAACTCCTCCTAACCTCTGACATTCAATGAGCTGTTAGGTAGGAGTGTAACAGTGGAATATTCCAGTTAAGGTAGATTTGGAAGCAGAACCTCCTTGAACTCTTGTTCTATCATCAAGTCTCCTGTACAGAAGACGAGTTCAAAAGGAGAGACCTGACAGGATTTTGCCGACATCTAAACAATGACAGATGAATAAACAATGGAGAGATCACTCTGACTGTTATATTTATCTATTTATTTATTGGTGTTTAAGGTCACATATTTCTGCACAACAGCTAATCATGAATGACCGTGACAGTTTTGTGGGTGGAGGAAGCCGGAGTACCCAGAGAGAACCACTAAGAAATGGCAAGCAACTGTCAGCTCCCCAACATACTAACTTTGCACAAATAGGGCTAGCATTGGTTGATGACACCAAGCAACGACGAGCAACTGTCAGCTCCTTAACATTCTAACTCTGTTCAAGCTCCACTCAAGGAAGGTTACAACGGCTGAAGACATGTGCACCATCGACATGCAGTACACCATCGTGCCCCCATGTAGGCAACGGGGATAAAGTGCCTAGCCCAAGGACACAACGCGGGTCGTCCAGGACAGGGATCGAACTCAGGACCTCTAGCATAGAAGTCCAACAGTCTACCACTGAGCCACCGCACTCCTACAGGAAATATATAATAGATTAAATGCTTACAAGCAAGAACTGATAAATTCAAGGCTATTCAAAGCAGTTTCTCAACATTTTTCCAGGCTCTACAATAGCCAAATTCAAGGATTTTTCAAGGAATGCCTCAATACTCCTAACTAGAACCATGTAGTCATTTCCCCCTCCTCCCACTTCCCTGTAAGCTAAGGGTCCCAGTTAGGACTATGCCTTCACAAAATGCCCAGATTGGCTAGACTCGAATCTAATCATCGGGATGATTTTAAATCAAATTGAATTTTAAAGCTTCGCAACACCACAAATTTGTAATTTTTTTTAATTGGGGTTTCACAGCACTTTTGACAGCCAGGGTCATCTCATTGCGGCCAGTTTTGAGGGTGGATCAAGACGGGGTACCTAGAGAGAACTACCATTCAGCAGCAAGCAACTATGAAGACTCTTCAAAGTACTAACTCTGCACAAGCAGGGTTAGTGTTGGTTAAAGGCAAGTCCACCTTAGAAGAGGGTCAAAGATACAGTGGAACCATGTTAATTGAATAGCCACATTTCCAATGAAAATTATTCAATTAACAGGATTAATCAATTAACAGGTATCGTGTCACTTTTCTGTATTCTAGAGATAAACTGAGCATTTATTTTATATTGTTTGACAGAGCTCCATGAGCTGTGTCAAACATGATGTAATAGATTAAATACCTGTACTGTATGTACTGAGGCCAAATAGGTCTATAAACAAAGGAAAACTGGGGAGAGTCGGGGTAATTTCTCGACAGGTTACAAGATTTTTTATTCAATTAACAGGTGTTTACTCTATAACCTATATTCAATTAACAGGTCAAATTTGTACAGGAGGTATGGTAAATGGTTTTGTGTTGGGAAATTATATTCAATTAACAGGGTTATTCAGTTAGGTGATATCCCATTAAGTGGCCTCCACTGTACCATAGATCAATAATCCACTTTACAAAGATTTGTATTGTTTAAAAAATATTCTACTGTAACATCATACTCACAATGCGCTCCACAAATTCATCATGAATGCAATCTTCAACAAACAAGCGTCCAGCAGCAATGCAATTTTCTCCCTTATTGAAGAACACAGCACCAGCAGCCTAAAAAATTTAGATCAATAAAGATTATATCACTTCAACAAATATTTTATTCCTAATAACAACAAACTTGACTTCTGACAAACTACATTCAAAATCATTTGGCGTCTTACACATTTGTAGGCAGGTCGTGGTCTAACTTGGGGACATCACAAGTCAGTTGCTGTTCAGTGTCTCGGAAGAAAATTTCTGTGACTTCTCAGGATTAGTGCTTCAAATGCAGATATAGAGAGTAATCGCTTGACTGGACTGGTTACGTGAAATAATTCATGAGAGGTGGGGGACGTTGTACAAACACGAGTGTGCGAATGGAATATAGTCCCTCGCCTCAAATGAATGATTTCACGTAACCAGTCCACTCAAGCGATTACTCTGTTTATTACTTTTCATTATTAGGCCTAAAAAAATAAAAAATCTGTTTCTCAGGCCCTCACGCATGGTCCTTTTGGCTGCCGCATGCTCTCTTTTTATAACCAATTTAAACTTAAAAAAAAAATAAAAATTAAATGGTTTATGTCTGATATTTTACCCAAGTTAAAAAAATTGATGAATTTGTCCCTTGAGTGCAAGAAGGCTTTGCAATGCTTTAGCACTGCAAAGTCTTCTTGCACTCAAGGGATGAAATACACAACCACCCATGCTAGTCTGTAGATTATGAGGCCTAAAACTTGAACCAAGAACATGAACTTTTGATGGCAAAAAAGTAATTACTGAAATAAAAAATAAAATAAAAAACCGCTCTCCCGCATGCAATTTCAGAAATAATGGACTGAGAAACAGAAGATCAACTTTGTGTGGCCTTAACGATAATTATATTATTTAACCCTTTACCTAACGTAACAGCAAAAAAAGGCCCACGCTATTCTCAAAACTCCCCAATTAATTTTCATTATTTTTTCATTTTTTGTCTCTAAAACATAGGTTATGACCCCTCAGGTCATAACCTATGTTTTTGAGACAAAAAATTAAAATAATAGTTATTCGAGAATTTCTTTTGCAAGTGTCGTCTGCTCTGTTAGGTAAAGGGTAAAAAAAAAAGCAAAAAAAGACACAATGAAGTCCCCATTACACCCACGGCAAAGCGCCTTCGTTTGCACGCACGGATATATGACACAATTGTTGATTGCATAATTCACTTGTGAAGTTATCGTTTATAATCAAACCTGGAAATCCCAGTAAATCACACTTTGGAAAGTAATAATGATTCTTAACGGCCTTATTTAAATATTTTATGCCTGTATTTGGGTGGAGAAGAGCCAATTTTGGTGATTTTAGAAGGCTGGTCCCCATTTGAGAGTGCAAAACAAGAAAATCAGTAAAACTGATGGATGCCCCCTGACAGTCAACTTAGTTAACAAGCAGATTCATAAAATTGTGATCCTCTGCTAAGGGAAATCATTTGGTACATGTCTTTGAAATGCAAGGACCATAACTCTGGTGAAAAATATGTGGGTAACTTTTTTTTGTAACATGCTGGAGCAGCTTGTCACAAGGATACCTCATACCATATTTCAGTGAAATCCATCCACTCATTGCTGAGATATCGCTGTGGATGGATGGATTGGATGGACAGATGGATGGACGAATGAATGGACAAAGTAGCGACTAGATTCGCCCCTCAAATTTTTTTGGGGGGAGCATAAAAATTGTAAGGGTAGGGTGGGTGGGTGGTCTGTGGGCCACAAATATTTTTTTCAGCTTCATATCTGCAAATGTTTTTCTGACACCTGCTATCATCCATGACTGGATCCAGGGGTGGTGTGGGGTATGTGTTGATGGGATGGGGACACTTTTTGAAACTCACATTTTTTTCACAAGCTCCAAGACCAGGGGATAAGGTATTATTTGCGATAACACATGGACACACACTAACGTTGGTAGTGGATGACCATGTGTTATTGCAGATGATACCATTCCCCATGCACACTGCTATACAGTTTCTGTACAGGTCTACTGTGAGCCATTACAAATTGGCTTTCCATGTTCTAGATTTGAACGAGTCAATATAAAATTCCAGGAATAATCGAAAACATAAGTCATGTACAAAGATACTACCAGGCGATCACAATGGCATTCCATGTTTCAAATTTTTTTCTGAGAAGGCTCCCAAACCCTGCAAGTGAGAGTGGGATACCCCATCTGGTTCTTGGCCCCAACTTGCTGCTATGTGTGTCGGATGATGCTTTGCATCATAACCCATGATTGAAAGGTGGTGCTCCCAAATCCAAGACCCTGTAGGTGAGAGTGGAATACCCCATCTAGTGCTTGCCCCCTCCAACTTGCTGCTACATGTATCAAATGATGCTTTGCATCATGCAACATGATTGAAATGTGATGCTCCCAAAACACAAAATTCTGAATCTTCCACTCTCTTCAGCTGTGTTCTTGATTTTGCAGTAAGATTTGTCTTTGTCTGAGACACTGTTTGTGACACATCTGTCAAAATATTTATCAACATTCCCTACAAACACAAATGGAAGAGTATGAAACTGCACAAGAAATACTGTACTTACTGCTCGGACAGCTTTATCTAAATCACAGTCACCGAAGATGATAAGTGGAGATTTGCCTCCCAATTCCAGAGATACTTTTTTGACATTGCTTGAACAGCTGAAATAAAAATATCTCAAATGTGAATGTTTGAATTTCTGACACATTCTCAATTTTCAGTATCTTGAAGTACACAGAGTAATTAAAACCAAGAAAAGTGAACACAGCTATTTCCAGGTGGCCCTGAAAATGCCCCTCCACCCCAACCTCCTCCTCATGGTAATTTTTTAAAACTTAAAAGGCCTGGAAATTCGATTTTTTCTTTACTTTGACAGTCTATATCCTGTGGCTTTGCAGTTGTTTCAAGGCAAGTCTTGGCTGCCTGTACAGGCAGCCAAGACTTGCCTTGAAACAGCTACCAATGCCATTAGAATGTAAATTGCAGGTTAACCGTGAGACTTCATGTTGGGGCGCATTCCCTTTTTTTAAAAAAGTGATCAAAAATGGAATTAGGCCCTTAAGGGTTAAGTCAAGTTTCAGCCACTCTGTACTAATTTTTCTCCAGCCATTCTCTTAAAAAGACCAACTTACTTGACAATTTGAATAATCTATTTACCTAAAACAGGAATTGGAAAAATAAATACTGCTACACTGTCAACTATAAAAACTATACGGTATGAAATGAAACATGCGACACAGGAATGAGAGTGTTAATCATTCTAGAAAGATGAAATCAGCAAATATTTAAATTTGTTTCGACACAGATTTATGAAACAATCATATACAGTAGAACCTGTCTTAAGAGACGACTCCTTTTTGCCAGAAAAAAGTGGTCACTCAAAACAGGTGGTCACTCAAAACAGGTGGTCTCTCATGTCAGGTCAATTTCAGAGTAAAACTAGAAACTATTTTACCACACTAAAACATATGTCTCCCCTTCCTTTCTATTTAATGCACTGCAAATTATATATACATGAATAATACTGACAATCATACCAAATATCTAAGGTCTAGCTCAAAAGAGAAATTAAAAGTTGCTGAGAAAAATGTGCAAAATGTTGTTATGGACAGACTGTCAGACACACACACAGACAGAGGTAAACAAGTATGTCCCAACTTCCTCTTTGGGGAGCGGGGTTATAAATATCTATGATCTAGCTCAACATCCACATGTCAAAAAAAAACAAATTATGGTCTGGACAATTACTCCCTATTTAAAGTACATAAATTTGACCTTGAGGTCAAGGTCACATGAAGGTCATGATGACATGTGGTCTCATTGTGATACATCCACATGTCAATCAACTAAATCCTAGGTCAAAAAACAAACAAGAGGCCCCACAGGGCCTGAAGCGCTCATCTTGTACAGAACACAATTTAAACAGAGTCCAAGAATGAGTCTACATTAAGCAAGCCATCTCCATAGGCTACACTGTCAATCCTTGAGTCCCCCAGGAGTGACAAAAATAATCTGGGCATCATGCCTTTTCTTCAGTTGATTATAAGTAAAATGTAGAGCTCCCCTATGAAGCCCCTTCATACAACCTATGTGGATTAATCTTAGTACCTCTAGAGGGTACTGAATACAAAATTTTTAATTCTTCAGCAAAATGGCCAATTCCGGCTCCCATAGAGAGCCCAAATATTAACCCAGGCTCTTGATTTGAACACACTTAAATCTGACTTCCCTAGAGATGTTGTGTACCGAATATGAAAGCATTCTGACTGTTGGATCTGAAGAAGAGAAATTGTCAAGAAATTTCTTCGAATTGCACTAAGTTCAAATTTGGGCTACCATAGCGAGCCCAAATATTAACCTACAGATCGGATTTGAACAAACTTGAATCTGACCCCCCTAGAGATGTTGTATACCAAATGTGAAAGCATTCTGACAAGTGAATCTGAAGAAGATTTTTGAAGAAATTCTCTCATATTGTACTAAGTTAAATTTCATGTTCCCATATGGAGCCCAAATATTAACCTAGGCACTCGAATTGAACAACCTGGAATCTGACCCCCCTAGAGATGTTGTATACCAAATATCAAAGCATTCTAACTGATGGATCTGAAGAAGATGATTTTTTTAAATTACCCTCCATATTGAACAAAGATAAAATCTGGGCTTCCGTAGGAAGCCCAAATATTAACCTAGGGACTTGGTTTGAACAATCTAGAATCTGACCCTCATAACAATGATGTATACCAAATATTAAAAGATTCTGACTGGTGGTTCTGAAGAAGAAGATTTTTAAAGAATATTCCCCATATTACCCTATATAAAAACTTCGGGCTCCTGTAGAGAGCCCAAATATGAACCAATGAGCTTTATTTCAACAAACTTTTATCTGACCCCCCCACCCCACCCCCCCCCCTGTAGAGAGCCCAAATATGAACCAATGAGCTTTATTTCAACAAACTTTTATCTGACCCCCCCCCCCACCCACCCCCCACACCCCCCCCCCCCCCCCCCCCTCTATGAATGCTGTATACCAAATATCAAAAGATTCTGATGATTGGTTCTGGAGAAAAGATTTTTTTTAATTTTTGCAAATATGCTGACTCAGCATTTTTTCGATGCCCATAACAGAACACCCTAACATAACCGATGGAAATTTTTTTTACCATTCAATTCTACTGGTCATAAGGATACTTCATACCAAATAAAAGCTCTCTGTTCCGTGGGGTTTGGGAAATATGGGCGTTTAAAAATATTTCTATTTTTAGCTCCCAGGGTTCCCATGGGGATGCGGGAATTTTTTTTTTTACATGGGTCAAGTACTTATGACCCAATACTACCACAAACCAAATTTGGTTCATACCGGACCATCGGTTCAGAAAATAGAAATTTTGGGCGGGGCCAAAAATCTTACCCCTCCTATTACAAAGCCAAATATTACTTCACAAACTTTGTTTGTACAAACTTGATTCTACACCTCATATAGAAGCTCCATAGCAAATATCAAATCATTGTACACAATGGTTCTTGAGAAGAAGATTTTAAAAATATTTTGGAGCATTTTCCCCCACTCCCTCCCTATGGGGCTGGGCATGCTGAGTTGAACAAAAATGAAATGCCCCTTTGGGACCATCACTCACACAAACTTTCACTTGAATTGGCCCAGTGGCTTTGGAGGAGAAGACCAAAACATGGTGTTGACGGACGACGGACGACAGACGACGGACGGAGAGCGATGAGATTATCTCAGCTTGACTTTGTCAAGATGAGCTAAAAAGTTCTGATATGGACAATTATTCCCTATTTGAAGTACATAAATTTGACCTTGAGGTCAGAGGTCAAGGTCACATGCAGTTCATCAAGGTAGCGGACATGCGGTTTCATGGTGACACATCCGCATGTCCAAAAAAAAAAAATTCTGGTCTGGACAATTACTCCCTATTTAAAGTACATAAATTTGACCTTGAGGTCAAGGTCACATGAAGGTCATGATGCCATGTGGTCTCATTGTGATACATCCACATGTCAATCATCTAAGTCCTAGGTCAAAAAACAAAAAAGTTCTGATCTGGACAATTATTCCCTATCTGAAGTACATAAATTTGACCTTGAGGTCAGAGATCAAGGTCACATGCAGTTCATCAAGGTAGTGGGCATGCGGTTTCATGGTGACACATCCACATGTCCAAAAAAAAAAAATCTGGTCTGGACAATTACTCCCTATTTAAAGTACATAAATTTGACCTTGAGGTTAAGGTCACATGAAGGTCATAATTACATGTGGCATGCGGTCTAATTGCGATACATTCACATGTCAAATATCTAAGTCCTAGGTCAAAAAACAAAGTTCTGGTCTGGATAATTATTCCCTATTTGAAGTACATAAATTTGACCTTAAGGTCAGAGGTCAAGGTCACATGAAGGTCATTGAGGCAGACGACATGCGGGCTCATGGTGACACATCCACATGTCAAATAACCAAGTCCTGGGTCAAAAAACAAAAAAAATTCTGGTCTGGACAATTACTCCCTATTTGATGTACATGAATTTCACCTTGAGGTCAAGGTCACGTGATGGTCACAATGGTATGCGACACACCGGCTCATGGTGATACATCCACGTGCCAAATATCTTAGGCCTGGCTCAAAAGACAAACAAGTTTTGGTCCGGACAAAGTTTCCTTGAAAAAAGCACAAATCTGACCTTCAGATCAAAGGTCAAGGTCACATGAAGGTCCAAATGGTACGCTACACACTGGCTCATGGTGATACATCCACATGCCAAATATCTAAAGCCTGACTCGAAATACAAAAAAGTTCTGGTCCAGACAGTTTTCCTTAAAAAAGCGCATAAATCTGACCTTCAGGTCAAAGGTCAAGGTCACATGAAGGTCACTATGGTACACTGCGCACCGGTTCATGGTGATACATCCACATGCCAAGTATCTCAGGTGTAGGTCAAAAGACAAAAAAGTTATGGCCCGAACAAAGTTTGTGTGATGTTTCCCTTAAAAAAAACATAAATCTGACCTTCAGGTAGGTCACATGAAGGTCACTGTGGAACACTGCACACCGGCTCATGGTGATACATCCACATGCCAAGTATCTAAGGTGTAGGTCAAAAGACAAACAAGTTCTGGCCCGGACAAAGTTTGTATGAGAAGAAGAAGAAGAAGAAGAAGAAGAAGAAGAAGAAGAAGAAAAGAAGAAGAAGAAGAAGAAGAAGAAGAAGAAGAAGAAGAAGAAGAAGAGAACAACAACAACAACAACAACAACAACAACAACAACAACAACAACAACAACAACAACAACAACAACAACAACAACAACAACAAGAAGAAGAAGAATATGCACTAAAACAATATGTCTCCCTTCTGGGAAGGGGAGACATAACAAACATATGGTACAAGGCTACAGCAGTCTCTCAAGATAGGTGGTCTCTCACGACAATGATCTCTCAAAACAGGTTTTTATGTGTCAATAAAAAATGAATGGATATATAAAGCAATATTTTTTTCATCATCTTTTATTTCTACAGTTATTTTGTAGAAAATAAAATTTCAACATTTAAGTGAAAAAAAGCCCAAAATCAACAGCTCTGCTGAACTCTCACAACTCCAATGACAGGAAATGAACAGTGAACTTTGACAAATGTACAATGATGGCCTTGAATTACAAGAACACGGACCAATGTAAAAAAAAACATTACTTTTCCATGACTTTTCACTTCTGTAATTTAAAACAGATAAATTCCATGACATACATGCCTATCTTGAAAATATAGCACATGTACCAGACTGTTACAAAGAGGTACAATGCTGTCCAGCTCAAACCAGAACAGGACTAATCCAAGGTCACATCTGCATCCCTAGATACTTGATTCAGATTGTTAAACAATCTTATAAATCTTTGAAGATTGATGATACCCTGTGGTATGGTGGATATGAAAAATTCAAATTTTAAATGTTTAAATGGAAAAATATCAATTTTGTTGAAAAACTGTGGTACTGACAAACAGTAACATTTGTTGGTGTTACATAAAGCAAAATCCAGTAACATCCCATTATTACGTTACTAATCCTCTTAATCCCACCCCTTCCCACCTCGAAAGAAAACATTCAGTATACATAGTGAATACACATACCTGGCCATTATACGTTTTCCAACAGGAGTTGATCCAGTGAAACCAACCTTTCTAACAAGTGGATGTTCTGATATCGCCTGACCAACAACAGTACCTTAAAGAAAACGAAAAAGCACTTTTGTCATAAATGTTAACAAAGAACTTAAGTTTAACATTCTCTGGGAAGATGTAAAGATAACTTTTTGAAGTCTTTGATACCATGGCTGATCCGAGTTGAATAATTTGCACCTTTCATCTAACATGTATAATAGACAACACTTGCGAAAACAATTCTTGAAAAAGTGAAATTTTCAATTTTTGTCTCTAAAATATATTATATGAACTAGAGATGGGTGGTATTGGAATTTTGAGTACGGTATCGGTTTCGGTATTTCTTGGGGGCATACCGCAGTATCGGTTCGGTATTCGGTTTGTTACTTGAGATTCACAGATAATACCAAAGGAGAATCCATGTTAGAAAAATACAGAATGAGTTGTTCTTGTGTCACTCGATCATAGTGCTACACATGCCACTGCTAATGAGCTCAACATTGTCATGCTTTTGCCAATATAAATCATATCTACAGTAATTTGGTGACTTGTTCTAAACACGCCTTAACCTTTCAAGGCCCACTTAAGGCTTCTGTAATGTTAGAATGTGTGTTCTGAAGATGTCATCTTTAGGTGGGCTTAATGACAGTAGAAAAATCATCTGGTCAGTGATTTCTAGCCAAGTCTTGGCTGCCTGTTAAGGCAGCCAAGACTTGGCTAGAAATCACTGCTAAACAAGGCATGTACAGGTCGTAGTCTATTGAGAATTTAGTTCCAACTTCCCAGGCCATTAAGGCATAATGAAACTGAAAAAGAAAATCAGTCACTGCTTTCATGAAAATGAACACTTCAACTGCTATCAATCCTCAACAAATAAAAACATATATAAACAGCGAATTTAGGGGAAACTGAAAATACCGATGGTTTCGGTATTCAAAGATTGGTTCGGTTCGTTTTTTTTGAATTCCCATGATATCGGTATCGGTTCGGTTTTTCAGTATATTGCCCATCTCTAATATGAACCCTCATTGAAATGATCTCAAGGAGTCCTTTCCAATGAGGGGTCACGAGAAATTTTTTGAGGCAAAAGTTTTTCAATATCGGGGATCAACACAGTATAATTTGAGGTATAGACTGTACGAAGAAATTGAAGCCTGGGTTGATGTGGCCCTCACAGTTAATATATGTCAACCAAAGTTACCAAGGTACCTTAAAATTATTCCAAAATGAATCATCCTACCAATTTACAATGAAATCCCTTCATAAATATGACTCGTAGGCTTAGCTAAAGGAATCTAGGTCACAGTTGATTGATCATGACCAAATTAGGATAATCTCATCTAGATATTATACCGCGTCATCCTACCAGGTTATAATGAAATCCTATCATAAATATGGCCTGTAGACAGTGCTAAAAGAATCTAGATTACGTGCCCAAGCTGCGGTAATGGCTGACCGATCGTGACCAAATAGGACAGTCTCATCTAGACATCAAACTAAGTCATCCTACCAAGCTACAATGAAATTGCTTCATAAATATGAACTGTAGACTGTGCTAAACAATTTTAGGTCATGTGCCCGTGCAGCCCATCACCAGGCTTCGAAATAACAATATTATGATAAACCTTCCAGCAGGTTGCCTCATTTGACAATGGTTAACCTGTTGATCGGTTACCTAGATTTTTTTCATAAACCTATTGGTTAACCATTGCCTTAAAAAAGTATTAATACTGACAAAGCTTCAGACATACCCAACTACAGTTCCTCCCAATTTAGTTTGGCGTTTAGGCACAAGAGACCCAAGGCAGGCACAGTACAAAACAGGTACATAAACCCCCCCCCCCCCCCCACACACACACACATACGCACATTCACGTATGCATGCATTAACATTTGTTATTTGTTGTTCTTTGCTTTATATGATTCTTGTGTCTAATAAAAATTAAAGAATTTTAATTGTTTATTTTGATGTGTGGCTTATTACTTCAGAAACCCAAACACATTTGTCTCGAACTGGGAGTGGGAATTGGGCAATTGTGTGGGGATGGGGTCGAATACCATCGATGGACGTCTGTATTACGAATACATTGAACTTTAGGGCATGGGGGATGCACTGACAGTCTCTGATTAACATTGGAAAAGAAACAATTGTAAATCGTATCTACCTTCCCCAACATTTCAGAATCCGGAGAATGTAATCCAAAGTTCCAAACTAAAACTTTATTTGTGCCACAATGTTCGAAATCATTTGGAAAAACCCATGTTCACAACCACGCTGGCTGTTTATTCAAATGGAATAAGCATGTAAATAAGAAGTCAGCCTTGGTGAATAAAAGACGTTTCCATAATGTGTTCAAAAATGTTTCTCATATATAGGTAGGGTAAAAAAGGGGCGGAATGCAAATAATTACGAACAGCTCATTTGATTTTCAATATGTCTCCTTTTTATTGTATCGAAGACTTATTTTCAGCTTCGCGCAGTGCGAGAGGTAATACCTCGCATGTGGTAAATGTATTAACAAAGCAGTTAGCTCCCTTTAGCTGTAACAGACAATCGTCTTTCTCAGAATTGAAACAAATTAATTGTTTCAAGAGCCAGAGGGCGCTCCAGGTTGGTACTACAGATGTTGAGTACCGCTAATTCTAGAGATTTATACCCCCACAAGTACAGTAATGATTGAAACACGCTGTATGATAACCACATGAGCATTTTGTTCTCGTTTTGTTCACTGCAGTGCTTCTTTTAAATCAGTGGGAGGAAAAACGTTGAAAACTTTTCTAATCCTGCAACAACTAACTTTGTCGGCCATCGGCACGATTTTTGGTTAACCGATCGAGCGTTTGCCTGAAAACAAATCTGCGTAACCGATAGGCGAACGGTATGAGCGTTCGCCTCTTATTTCGAGACCTGCATCAAGGCTGACTGATCACAACCAAAATAGGACATTCTCATCTAGACATTATACCGAGTCATCCTATCAATTTACAATGAAATCCCTTCATAAATGCAACATGTGGACTGTGCTAAAGGAATGTAGGTTACATGCCCCTGCAGCCGACTCGGTTGATCAAACCGACCAAAATGGTTCATTTTTATCTAGACATTATACTGAGTCATCCTACCAAGTTACAATGAAATCACTTCATAAATACGATCTGTAGACTGAGCTAAAGATTTTCGGGCTTCGAACCTGTATATCCATAACGGTCGATCGATCACAACCAAAATGGGACGTTCTCATCTAGACATGGTCTCGAACCTGCACATGAAATTTAGTGATGATCGGACAAGAAATACAGGGTGTAGCCTGTGTTAAGGAAAATGTGAACAGACTTCCACACGTGTGATGGCAATAGCTTATCTTAACTTTGTCAAGTTAAGCTCAATATCAGATTGCATTTGTTAAAGTTATTGTATTCACAATGTCGTTATGAGACAAACACTGAGTTCCAATAAAAAGAGGCACAAATAACTCCTACAAAAACCAAGAAAATTTGGTGAATACTGAGTATGACCACAATCTTTGGCCATATAATGACTGCCAGTTAGCTCCTTTGATATGCTTTTTCACTTTTTCTTTGTTTGTGTTCTCTCGTCAGCAGATTGAGACATATGCTGGTCTGGCATTCTGAAAAATGCAGGAGGGCAAAAAGTTAAAAAATTTATAGTAATTTATATATTTTTTATACTTACCAATGACCCAGACATAGCTGGTGCTAACTCTTAAAATATAGGGCCAAACACAAATTTTGCCCCCCAATCCCCAAAATTTGCATCTAAAACTAAAGAAAACATGTCCTAAAAGGCCCTCCACACTTCGCCCCTACTGCGCATGTGCAGTGTCAAGGACGTTCCGAAATTGGCGCCATTTATCATTCTAATAACCAGTGCCTGGTAAGCGCTATGTACTCAGCGGGGAGGCAAGAGTTCCCAACTCCTGGGAGGGCCATCCCCGTCTGGGTCATTGGTAAGTATAAAAAATATATAAATTACTATAAATTTTTTAACATTTTTATACTGTACCAATGACCCAGACATAGCTGAATAGTAAAAAGGCTGGAGGGCCAAGGACATAGAGCAAAATGGAATACGCTCAATAAAATAAAATAGAGTCATCCCCTGTAGGGAAAAGAAGTAATAGGCCTTACATGTATCTTTCTTATTTATGATAAATTAGAAAGATACAACACCTTCCAAAATTGAGCTTCATACATCCATGTACTCTATTAATATCCAATATAATCCTCATACTAATAATTTTTAAAGTAAGCCAATAATAAAGTAAGTCTAGAGAATAGAGACTCTTATACTCCTAAAAGTGTCTGAGAATTGCATAATCATGTCCGTTGACATATGCAATATTCAAAAGCTATACTTTAAAAACTAAGACTTGAATGAATTTTATAAACTTAAACTTCTCACTAAACAACCATCCCAATAACAGCTCAGAATTACTAACTCCGGAGGAGGTATCCCCTTGTTTTCATAGTAAAACAGGTGACCCAAGGGAACACCCTCCCCCCCCCCCCCTTTTTCTTGCCCTGGGTCAAATAGCCCAGAGCGAAGAGGGCAGCCGAACGGAGACACTGCCGAAACAGACAGCCTACCTAGCTATAGTAGCAACTGTTAAGAGAATGACATTCTGAGCAGTAGATAATAGACCTAACAAAAGAGGCCTCAAGAAATTGACTCGATATTTCTAAGATAAAATTCATGAATGTGGATGGCTGAGCGCAATGAGCGGCCTTCAAAAATCTATAATAGCGACACTATTAAAGTAAGCCCAAGAAGTAGAAGAACTCTTACTTCATGAGCCGAAATCTTAAGCACAACTGCTAAGTCAATGATATACCATAAGCAGTACGCTAGTTAATAGAATCCATTAACAATAAAATGGAGCGTAACGTCCTTCTACTAGACATCAAAGACAGAAGAAGCTTACGCCCTTGTAATAAACAGATATCTGTTTATAAATACATAAACTGTACCCGGAAAGAGTAAAGGCCTATGCCCATACGAAGACGGAAGGACCTTAAAATAATAGGTTCCGGATAATAGGAGCCTAACTCTTATGTAACAATCCAACCTAAATAGTAACGGAAGTATTGATTCCGAAACTATGAAAGTGAAAATCATCCATCGATAGTGCATGAAACTCACTGACTCTACAGTAAAAGAGAAACCAACAGAATTACTGTCTAAAAGGTCAGAATTTGAAAACTACTGTTTCCAGAGGCTCAAATGATTACTTAGCTAAATAAGAACCGAAGTTAAAATCCGTATAGGAATTTAATCTAAAGATTCTAAGTCTATTTATCAAAAAGTTACTAACTGACTTAGATAAAGAGACAAAAGACTCAATTGTAAACTATCGTAGAGTGCATAGGTATGAGGTAACATAAACCTATAACCTAAATAATAACAGGCTGCAGTAGATCTTGTGAAACAAGTATACTAAAAAATAGCAATGAGTAGTATGGAGGGATCAACAATATGAACATAATGATCCCTACACCACGACGGAAGAGCCTCCACTTTAGTCGCATAGAATAGCGAAGAAGAGGATCTCCTATAGTAAGAAATCGCGTCCAAAGCTCGTCCAGTACAGTGCTTACAATGCAATACGGACCACACAACGGAATACATGAAGGTTGCGACCTTGCTGGTTGTGATAAAGATGACACGATTTACCCAGTGAAAAAAGATCCTCACATAGAGGAAGATTTCACGTTAAGATCCACAGTAGACAAGAGAGTAAATTACTCATGATCTCTGTGAAGATAGAGATGCTATCAACAGAAATGTATTGTGGTTGTTTATCTTAACAATACCTGCTAAAACAACAGCGCCGGAGGATACGCGTATCCTATCATTCCGTCCTATAGATCAATAGAGCGTTAACACTATTAGCTCAGAGATCTGGACAAGCCAACACATACGTCTGCAATTGATTAGCAAGCTGTGTCATAAATAAATCATCATTGGGCGCTCCCATAGATAGCAAATCTGATTGAATACTTGTTTGTTGAGAGTCCATTCTGACAGCAACAAGCGACCCGTAAGAGAAACGGGAGTCCGATAAAACAATCAGACGACCCAGAATATGACAGACCAAAACTGAACTTGGTGTACTATAACCAACAGACGGATTCTTTCCATTAAATTGAATAACGGAAACGAAAGAGTGCCTCCCTGATTCCGGAGATACGCCACTACTGTCGAATTAAAGGACAGGAATTTGGGCATGCGTTTCTGAATAATGTTCATGCAATGACATAAAGCAAGCCTAAAAAACATTATTCCGCGGAAGTTAAACTGATAGCTAAAAGACTGCGGAACCCAAAGACCCTGGCACTTCGAATCCGTAGGGATCAGTATATATCCCAATCTGTTTGACTGGCAACCTTCATAACAGCCACACTCGGGTCTGGCAACTGCGGCGGCACTCTCTGAGTCAACCACCGAATGTTTGCCCCAGTCTGAATCTCTTGTAACACTAGATAGACAAGAGAATGTATAAATCGAGCAATTCATGGACTGCCGGAAAGTTGCCGTCGAAGAGAAGCTCCTCCGAGAACGAAGCGACTCTGAGAGAGTTCTTAACCTTACTATCCACGCGTGTGGATGTAGCTAGGGCTGCGTCACGTCTAACCAACTCCAATCAGCCACTGAAGGGCGGAGTTATACGTGAACAAACTACTGCCCTCAAAAGAAATTACATTGAGAATAATATCCCGTAAATCTTTTCTTGAAGACGTAATGATAACGCCTCAGTAAGGCGGATTACGTATAATACAGCGTCTAAGTTAAGTCTACTATACATAATGTCGTTCCCAACATTGAAATTGGAAAAGACATAAACGGCGAAAAAGAATATATGCAGTCTTTAATCACACCGTCTAGACGCATATGAACTCTCGGTATGCCCTGCTCTGCCAAAATAAACTATTTGTAAAAATGATAAAATGGCAGAAATGAGCCACGCGGACAAGAAACTAAACTATCATGCTTAGTAGCAGGCTTGTATATATATATAAATATATAGCGTCGAAAAATAAAACACATGTTGTAATGACAATATTGGACTGCGTCGGTAAGTCAGGGACAATGTCCCTGTACCGATCGAAAAATCCGAGTCCAATGACGCTATAAGTCTCTTATCCAAGATCGCAGCAATGAAGTCCGAAAAATAATCACTGGAAGAAATGCCAGAAGATATGAAAGGCATCTTCCGATACTACTAAAGGGAAAACTCGAAATCTTTCGAATCCCTTTCGCCATCCTGTCGGACCCTATAAAGCGTTCGGTCGTCCGTAGCTGATGCAACCGCGGACCGCACCGACCCAGCGCCGTCGGATAATTCCTGATTCGACCGAGAAACTGTCAATTGCTGGGATGCTGCGAAACAACTGTGCTAACTCGGATAGCACGTCCGTCACTGAGGCCTGAGGAGAAGCGGTCTTACGATGCATTGCCGCTGGAAGCTCCGTGATCGTTACCCCGTGCATACTTCCAATATGCGAGCGAACAGAGTGTATAGGCCTCGTGTCCCTTGGCTACCAGATGGCGCGACCTATTCGCCGTGGAATCACTGAATGCCGAAACTGATCGGATACTCGAGGTCACGTAGCCAATGTGCGGTCGTGTGCCCTGCTGTGAGGATGAGGAAGCATTAAAGACAGTCTCTCGGACTGTCAATATAACGGAGCGTCCCGAGCAACGGACATATGCTCCGAATGTAAAATATCTGAACCACAACATGCGGTCCCCTATGTTGTTGGCTTCCTCCGATCTGTCCTCAATCTGCCATCACTGGGTGAGTACTAAAGTAATTAAAGTGCTCGCATCACCCAAATCTCCTTCCTAGACCGCAACGGACAAACCCGGCAGCCGAACCATTCGATGAATGTACGCTACACCGGGTGAGCTAGCGAATGTCACTCCGTAAGCGATAGACATATTCCATGAGCACTTATTGCCGCTAACTCTTCATTAACTATGACGACAGAGGCACACTTTTGAAAGACATCTCCATAACTCTTCGAACAAGAAACCAGAAATGCTTGGATAGCAAGCATAAAATAATAATATATATAGCGTCGTTCAATAATTCGAAAGTTTGTGTGACATTATTGGACTATGTCGGAACTGAGGGACGATGTCCCTGAACCGAACCAAAAATTTCTAAGTCCACCGACGCTATCAGTTTCTTATCCGGCATCGCAGCATATGTTGTTCCAAAAGGGAAAGCTTGAAATCCTCCGAATCCCTTTCGGTATCCCGTCGGACCGGATGAAACTTTCGGACGTCCGTACCCGCTTCCGCGGAGCGTCCCAACCCAGCATCGTCGGATAAAATATATGCGACAGATTCAGTTGATGCTGGGATGCTGCGATAAACTGTGCTATTAAGGAAAGCACGTCCGTTCCCGAGGCCTGTGCAGTAGCGGACTTACGATGCATTGCCGCCGGAAGCTCCGTGTACGTTGACTCCCGCACACTTCGTATGCGAACGTCCGGAGTCTGCAGGCCTCGAGTCCCCGGCTACCGACCCAGCGCTGTCGGATAATTCTCGATCCGACTCCGTTTCTGTCGGCTGCTGGGATGCTGCGATAAGCTGTGCTATGTGCACAAGAATGTCCGGCGTCGAGACCTGCGGAGGCGCAGTCTATCGCTGCTTCGCCGAGGGCAGCTCCGCATCAGATGGCTCCCGCATACTTTTCCTATGCGAACGTCCAGAGTCCATCGGTCTCGAATCCCTGGCTGCCGGATGGTGTGACCTGGTCGCCGAAGAATCCTTGATCGGCGAAGCTGGTAATATATCGGCGGTCACGCAGCCAAGGTGCGGTCGTGTGCGCTGACGAGAAGAGGAAGCCTTAGCAGTCTCAGCGGACTGCCTATACAACGGAGCGTCCCGAGCGACGGACGTATGCTCCGCTAGCGACACATTTTGTACCACAACATCTGGGGCCAGATGTTGTTGAACGAGAGAGGGGCCTCTCTCGCTTGCCGTCCGGATGGACCGGAACGAGCTATGAACCGGACTAAAAGGCTTCCTCCGTTCTCCCTCCGATCCGCCGTCACTGGGTGTGCATTAAGTTAATTTTATAGTGCTCGCATCACCCCAAAATTCCTTCTAGACCGCAACGGACGAACCCGGCTGCCGAACCATTCGGTGAATGGACGCTACACCGGGCGAGCTAGCGGACGTCAAAGGCCGTCGAACCTACTAGGGTCCTCTTAGGCAATTGGCGTATAACATGAGCACTTTTCCGCTAGCCCTTCATTAATAGTGACGACGGAGGCACACTGTTGGAAGACATCACAGATACATCACCCTAATCTTGATCGTCTGAAATAGAAATTGATAAAGTAGAGTGACCCTGCGGGGAAAGGACCGGAGTGTCCAAATCCCCAACAACATACCGTGACATACGCTTCCCATATTGTCATCGAAATCATACGATACAGAACAGGAGTTAATGCGAGTACACTGACCACATATAGAATGATAATAAAGTCAGAGGAAGACTTCCTCTTAAAACAATTGATCAATATCCTTTCAATGTGAAAAGAAAACAAGTCCTGGTACTCGCACTAACCCCTGGCAATCAAAATACATAATAATAATATGATCCATTAATATAGAAAAAATAATTGAAATCAAAATATTTTGAAAAAATATTTTTTCAGAACAGCCCAAGTTTCTGAAAAGTAACGTTGAGCCCCAATGGATCCCAAGCCTAAGTGTAGACAAAAATTTTAAAAATATTTTAAACAATTTATTCAACACTTACGAACAATAATAATGTATCTAGTTATGATTAAAATAACATAAAGATATTATTTTTTAGAAATCCCCCCCTCACACAGAGGGCTGTTGTAAATGTAAACAATGAGTGTAAAAACACTAAAATAAGACTCCAGGCACCCAGGCCCGAAATCAGTTACCAAAAATACACTATCTGATGCAAAACTGAGACTTCCAGGGAAGAAACTGCAGAACATCAGATGGTAGATGCAGAACACAACGCCTAACCACCCGTAGGTGAAGACGTAAACATGGGGAAAGAACAGAATTCATTCTGTTATTCAGCTAAAACTCCCAAGAAATTTTAGTAATAATAATTACAGAAACTATGCCAAAAGCATGGGAGAATAGCAAGGGGGAACTTAAAGGACAGGGAGAGAGGAAAACACTTGTAAAAACAGTGTAACTAAATCATCAGAATGACAACAAAATGGCTGCTGCCTTGAAAATAGGTAACTTAACATAATTTCATTAAAAAATTTTAAGTTACAGCCCTGATAATATTCTGTCACACATTCTTTTCCTCTCCTCCTTCTCTATCCTCCTTAGAATCACCATTTCACTAATATTTATGTGTCTGGCATCATTTAAACTGAGATTTAAAAGCACAAAGATCAGTCAGATGTTAACTGATGAAGGGCCAAACTTAGAATGATAAATGGCGCCAATTTCGGAACGTCCTTGACACTGCGCATGCGCAGTAGGGGCGAAGTGTGGAGGGCCTTTTAGGACATGTTTTCTTTAGTTTTAGATGCAAATTTTGGGGATTGGGGGGCAAAATTTGTGTTTGGCCCTATATTTTAAGAGTTAGCACCAGCTATGTCTGGGTCATTGGTACAGTATAAAAATATCGCTCTCCTCAATCAGCTTAGGTGAGCAATTAGCTTTACACAGCATTTTAAGTATCCAGTTGAACGAACTCATTGAAACTGAAACCAACAGACTATTACATGAGTGATTTTATTAACTTTACTAAGGCAAAGCAAAATCTCTTAGACATTTAGATGTCTCACTCAACAACCGAATACAAACTGGACAAGACCTGTGTGTGTACCCAGACCTGTTGTCCAAGAAAGTCATACGCCTACCACTACCACCTTCAACCCCCCTTGGGGGGTTGAAGGTGGTAGTGGTAGGCATATGACTTTCTTGGACAACAGGTCTGCTTGAATCTACAGTCACATCCTGGTGCAAGTGCTACAAGTGACAGGATAGTAGTAATGGTAGTATATTATGGTGTCAATATTCCTTGAATAATTACCCCTCAAGCTGTGATGTCAGTTGTTGAACTTGAAACTGACAGAAAAAAAAAATATTGCTGTGACCCATTTTGCTTCAAATGATTGCAACTGTGTTTGGGTATGGTTGCAGCCATTACCTTTTACCACTAAACCACTTTCAAAATGAAATTTACAACAAAAATTTAATGTGAGCATAATACATGTAATCTCAATCATCCCAGACCAAAATATTTAGGAGGGCAGTTTTTCGCTCTCCTTAATTCTTTCAGGAGGGCAGTAAGGAGAGCTAAAAAATTGCTCTCCTGAAATTGCCAAGCCTTCAAATGGCTATCATACGATATATTTTTTAGTGAAAGAGCTTCAACTATCCCTGGGATATTCAACAATAAAATGTTTGAAAAAATACAGCGATTTCGGGAAATGTTAAGCTGTCACTTGTTGTGGTTATCAAACCATGGATCTTTCAGTTTGAAGTCCTATGCATAACCAATGAACCACTCCGCCCCAATTAGACATTATTTTATTTATTGGAGTTTAAGGTCACATACTTCTGCACAATGGCTAATCATGACCATGACAGTTTTACGGGTGGAGGAAGCCGGAGTACCCAGAGAGAACCACCGAGCAATGGCGAGCAACTGTCAGTTCCCCAACATACTAACTCCACACAAGCAGGGTTAGCATTGGTTGAAGACAAGTGCACCATCGACGTGCAGTACGCCTTAGTACACAGCGCCACCGTGCCCCCACACGGGCAATGGGGTGAAGTGTCTTGCCCAAGGACACAACGCGGTTGCCGCAGGTGTGATTCGAACCGAGGACCTCTCGGCTTGCAGCCGCACCTCTACCTACTGAGCCACCGCACCCCCCCCCCCCCCCCTTTAGGCGTTAACAAATGGATGTGTTAAAGGGTGTTTTCCCACTAGACCAATTCCCTTTAGGCCAATTTCCAAGAGACCAATTCCCCTTAGACCAACAACATACTGCTATTGATTAAGAGTTGATTAAGGATAATTAAGAAAACATTTATTTTTATTAGATAAAAAAAATATTTATATGCATAACATACAAAAAATAGAGGTTTATAACATTTAAGGATAGCTCTGTACATATAACATTTTACCAAAACTGAGGTCCCCAGAGGATGAATTTGGTGATGCTACCCTGCAGAGCAGGGTAGCATCACTAAATTTACCCTCTTTGAACCTCAACCTGAATCAAGGTCTCAACAGTAACAGAAAGAGGTACCCAGAGGATAAACTGGTCCACTGTATGAGATAGCATCAGCAAATTCACCCTCTGGGGACCTCATTCTGCAAATGACAGACTGCTTATTTTCAGGCTTGAATATCAATAACATTAAATACATTTATAAATATTTATAAATATATCAAATTATTGATATAGAATTATTTTAAAAGTAGAACACATCAATTGATCTAAGGAGAATTGGTCTTTTGAGAATTGGCCTCGTGGGAATTGGTCTAAAGGGAATTGGTCTGGTGGGAATGAACCGTGTTAAAGAATATTTCTATTCTGTTGAATTTCAACACATTGAGTCAGAAAATAATGTAATGCTGGTCAACAATATTATTATTAACCCTTTGAACCCAAAAGGCTGCTTTTTCAGGCCTGGTTCGTGATACGACCTGAATTCATAAAGTAGATAGCTGCTCAGTGAATTCATGTGATAGACCAATCAAGTTTTTCAAAGTGCAGCCGAAAGGCTAAATGTTGAAAATCTTGATTGGTCTCCCTAATATGGTGGAGCCCACTTAACTGAATATCTCTTAACTGAATAACCCTGTTAATTGAATACAATTTCTCAACACAAACACTTACCATACCTCCAGTACAAATTTGACTTGCTAACTGAATATAGCTTATAGGGTAAACTCCTGTCAATTGAATAAAAAATCTTGTAACCTGTCAAGAAATTATCCCGACTCTCCCCAGTTTTCCTTTGTTTAGAGACCTATTTGGCTTCAGTACATCCAATACAGGCATTTAATCTATTATATCCTGTTTGAGAGAGCTCATGGAGCTCTGTCAAACAAGATAAAATAGAGTAAGTGCTAAGTTTATCTCTAGAATACAGGAAAGTGACACAATCTCTTAATTGTATACTGGATAATTTTCACTGGCAAAGGAGCTATACAATTAACAAGGTTCCACTAAAGAACGAATATTATTAGTTACTCCATGTCTGATCACGTGGTACAAGTTTTTACCTACCCGAAGCCAGCCATATCCCATTTCGGCCTCATGGGATACGGCTGGCTTCGGGTAGGTAAACACCCGTACCACGTGATCCGACACGGGGTAACAAATTTATCTATTGACTTTCCATTTTAGAAGTACAATCTATTTCATCTGTGAACACAAACAGCATGAGATCTTTTATCTTCCATTGTTGAGCCATACAGGCTTCTGTGGAAATTTTGTGCAAAAGAGTTTTTGTGAAAATATGCCGATTTGACTAGTATAAAAAAATTATTGAATTTCTTTTTTTCTTTTTTGTCTCAAAAACATAGCTTATGACCCCCACATTGGAGGGTACTCGACAAGCTCATTCCAATAAGGGGTCATGAGCTATATTTTGGAGATAAAAAATTAAAATATAATACATGTACACTGTAAAACTGGAATGACGATTTTTGCGAATAGAGCAGGCCGTGATCAGACATGGGATAACAAATTTACATGTATCTATTGACTTTGAAGTATTTCATTTATGTGAACATGCAAGGAGGAGGAACTTTATCTTTGACTATTGAGCCACACAGTTTTGGGGGGGATTTTTTGTGCTTTTCAACTATATTCTGGTATGGTACGATCATACAAACATTTGTTGTGCCATCTGACTTCCGCCTTCCAGTTATCGGTAAATTGATTTCAATGAACGCGTCTTCTACAGGGTATGGACAATTTGTAGATTTCGGAACGAAGCTTCCACTGGGTATGGGAAATTTGTCAGTGGCTGGGTGGACGTATCGTGGGTTTCAATGAATATGGTCTCATACCACGTATCTATCAACCAATCAAATAAAAAAATTCACTTTAGTCAATAAAGAATATAATTTTCAAACACAAAACCATTTACCATACCTTCAGTACAAATTTGATCTGTTAATTGCATATGGGTTGTAGAGTAAACTCCTGTTAATTGTATATAAATTTTTATAATGTGTCGAAAAAATTACTGTGGCACGCAACAAATTCCCCTTGATTATCAACCTTTTTGGCCTCACTACAGCCAATGCACTGGCATTTATTCTATTATATCTTGTTTGACAGAGCTCTATGTTTACCTCCAGAACACAGGAAACTGACCAAATCCCTGTTAATTGTATACTCCTGTTAATTGAATAATTTTCACTGGCAAAATGGATATTCAATTAAGAGAATTCAACTGTATAATTACTGGAGAGTCAGTTTATGCAAGCCGATCTGATCAGGTGATTTTTTTTCTGTTTGGGAATGAACAAATTACTCACAGGATAATTTGCAATGAATATTTATTAATTTGGTCAAGTCTGTTTTGTTGCATCTGACGAAAGTGATGACTGAACTCGACCAGCATCATAGATGCCAGAAGCAATGGATACTTAGCTGTATCTTAAGTTTCTATACCTCCATTCCCAAGCAGATACAGACAATTCTACATCTGATCTGTCCCCTTAATTTGGAGGATCAAGATATTTCACAACAAAAGGAAGGGCCTAATTCTGACTATAAACTTTGTGGCCTCAAAACATGTACACCATAGGTTTTTAGATTAGTTCAGTTTGGGGATATCACAGACTTGCCAAGTCAGTTGCTGTTCAGAGAACACTGAATGTTGGTTCCGAGATTTAGAAATAATGGAAACGTTTTTTTTAAAACTCCATAAAAATGCTGAATTCCAGAAAAATCCTGCAAAGTAAATCTGTGTATAGTTACAGAAAATGCATTAGGCCTAAAAAAATTAAAAATCTGTTTCTCAGGTCTGCCCGCATGGTCCTTTTGGCTGCCGCATACTCTCTTTTTATAACCAACGTAAACTTAATAACAAGAGGCCCCACGGGGCCTGAAGCGCTCATCTTGTACAGAACACAATTTAAACAGAGTCCAAGAATGAGTCTACATTAAGCAAGCAATCTCCATAGACTACACTGTCAATCCTGGAGTCCCTCAGGAGTGACAAAAATAATCTGGGCATCATGCCTTTTCTTCAGCTGATCATAAGTAAAATGCAGAGCTCCCCTATGAAGCCCCTTGATACAACCTATGTGGATTAATCTTAGTACCTCTAGAGGGTACTGAATACAAAATTTTTAATTCTTCAGCAAAATGGCCAATTCCGGCTCCCATAGAGAGCCCAAATATTAACCCAGGCTCTTGATTTGAACACAGTTAAATCTGACTTCCCTAGAGATGTTGTGTACCGAATATGAAAGCATTCTGACTGTTGGATCTGAAGAAGAGAAATTGTAAAGAAATTTCTTCGAATTGCACTAAGTTCAAATTTGGGCTACCATAGCGAGCCCAAATATTGACCTATGGATCCGATTTGAACAAAGTCGAATCTGACCCCCCTAGAGATGTTGTACACCAAATGTGAAAGCATTCTGACAAGTGAATCTGAAGAAGAAGATTTTTGAAGAAATTCCCTCATATTGTACTAAGTTAAATTTCATGTTCCCATATGGAGCCCAAATATTAACCTAGGCACTCGAATTGAACAACCTGGAATCTGACCCCCCTAGAGATGTTGTATACCAAATATAAAAGCATTCCGACTGGTGGATCTGAAGAAGAAGATTTTTAAAGAAATTTTCTCATATTGCACTAAGTAAAAATTTGGGCTACCATAGTGAGCCCAAATATATACCTAGGGATTTGATTTGAACAAACTTGAATCTGACCCCCATAGAGATGTTGCATACCAAATATCAAAGCATTCTGACTGATGGATCTGAAGAAGAAGATTTTTTTAAATTACCTTCCATATTGAACAAAGATAAAATTTGGGCTTCCGTAGGAAGCCCAAATATTAACCTAGGGACTTGGTTTGAACAATCTAGAATCTGACCCTCATAACAATGATGTATACCAAATATTAAAAGATTCTGACTGGTGGTTCTGAAGAAGTAGATTTTTAGAGAATATTCCCCATATTACCCTATGTTAAAACTTCGGGCTCCTGTAGAGAGCCCAAATATGAACCAATGAGCTTTATTTCAACAAACTTTTATCTGACCCCCCTATGAATGCTGTATACCAAATATCAAAAGATTCTGATGATTGGTTCTGGAGAAAAGATTTTTTTTAATTTTTGCAAATATGCTGACTCAGCATTTTTTCGATGCCCATTACAGAACACCCTAACATAACCGATGGCAATTTTTTTTTACCATTCAATTCTACTGGTCATAAGGATACTTCATACCAAATAAAAGCTCTCTGTTCCGTGGGGTTTGGGAAATATAGGCGTTTGAAAATATTTCTATTTTTAGCTCCCATGGTTCCCACGGGGATGCGGGAATTTTTTTTTTTGCATGGGTCAAGTACTTATGACCCAATACTACCACAAACCAAATTTGGTTCATTCAGGACCATCGGTTCAGAAAATAGAAATTTTGGGCAGGGCCAAAAATCTTACCCCTCCTATTACAAAGCCAAATATTACTTTACGAACTTCGTTTGAACAAACTTGATTCTACACCTCATATGGAAGCTCCATAGCAAATATCAAGTCATTGCACACACTGGTTCTTGAGAAGAAGATTTTTAAAATATTTTGGAGCATTTTCCCCCACTCCCTCCCTATGGGGCCGGGCATACTGAGTTGAACAAAAATGAAATGCCCCTTTGGGACCATCACTCACACAAACTTTCACTTGAATTGGCCCAGTGGCTTTGGAGGAGAAGACCAAAACATGGTGTTGACGGACGACGGATGGGAAGCGATTAGATTAGCTCAGCTTGACTTTGTCAAGATGAGCTAAAAACAAAAATTAAATGGTTTATGTCTGATATTTTACCCAAGTTAGTAACAAAATTGATAAATTTGTCCTTTGAGTACAACAAGGCTTTGCAATGCTTTAGCACTGTGCAAAGCCTTCTTGCACTCAAGGGACGAAATACACCACCACCAGCTTTGAGTGCACATTTTAATTGTAAGAATTCTTAACCCTTTACCCATTGCTCACGATATCGAAATATATTATTTTAGGCCTCAAAAGTAGAACTTGTTTCTCAGGCCATTTTTTGTAAAATTGCATGCGGGTGGGCAGGCGAGTGGGCGGTTCCAATGAGCTCGTTCCCATGAGGGATCACTTTTTTTTTGTTCAACTGCTTAATTTGTAAATATGGGTGGATGCAGCTGACTCATTAGATAAAGGATTAAAGCATTTAATCTGCTAAATGTTTCAAGTTTCGTATGGAGTGAATGCTGTTACGCTGACTTGTCACAGCTTAACAGATTTAATGTCATGAAATGTCATCATTTATTTATTTATGGTTACACAAAGTAGATCTTCTGTTTCTCAGGCAGTTATTTGTACAATTGCATGCGGGCTAGCATTTTTTTTTATGTTATTTTTTATTTCTGTAATTATTTATTTGCCATCAAAAGTTCATGTTCTTGGTTTGTTTTAAATTTTAAGCCTCATAATCTACAGAATAGCATGGGTGGTGGTGTATTTCGTCCCTTGAGAGAGCAAAAAGGTTTTACCATTCTAAAGCACTGCAAAGTCTTCTTGCACTCATGGGACAAATTTACCAATTTTTTTTAACTTTGGTAAAATATCAGATATAAACCATTTAATATTAATTTTTTTTAAGTTTTACATTGGTTATAAAAAGAGAGCATGTGGCAGCCAAAAGGACCATGCCAGAGGGTCTGAGAAATAGATTTTTCATTTTTTTTAGGCCTACTCATTGTTTTTTAATCTTGATCACAACACGGAGATAAAGTCAAGTTTAGTCAATCATTTATATCCATGATGGCCATTTTAGTGGACTTCCACCCAATTGAATGGGTCCAATTTTACAAGTAAAACAGAGGTTGTTTACCACAGCAAACAAGCATGGCTTCACTTCCCAGAGTTGCCATGGGGGAAAGGTCATCAATGGGAGAAATTATTGCATTGATTGACCTGATGTCATCAGGGGGCATGGGTGTTGGTGAAGGTTGAATTGCAACATTTTTGGTCAGTGGCAGGGAATTTCTAAATTCTTGGACTTTGAAAAAATTCATGGATCCACTGAAACCTTATTATTTAATAAATCTACAAAGGGAGTTTCAATATCTCCTAAATGATGTTCATCTTACCTGATCCTGGCAATATATTGATAGTTCCTGCAGGGAAACCTGCCTTCACTGTTAGTTCTGCAAATTTCAGGGCTGTCAAAGGTGTTACCTGTACAGAAAATAATATGTTTCCATTAAATCAAATCAAAATGTGCCTAATGACAATACAACTATAACACTACCAAAGTCATCTCAGGCAATGTAATAAACAACATTACAAAGCGAACAACCAGGATTCGAACCGCAGCTGATAATTTTTCCTTTGGCACCAATAGTCTAGCAAAACAACAAGGAATCATGCACACCCAGGGGTGTGCATGGTTCAGTCTAGTTCTGCTAAGTGGTTGGAGCAGAGGAAAACTAAGGATCAATCTGAGCAGGAATTGGGCTCAAATATCATCATTCCTAATGATAATTTGGACCATTCTTTCCTGATTCCAACCTTAAAATATCCCTCTATCCTCCATCTAGTGGGTATATATATAAGAGAAACACACTAAAAAAATCAAATAAACTACTGAAGATGGTGGCCTACATTTTGTCACTCATAATCAAACCTACTGAAGATGGTGCCCTACATTTTGTCACCCACATATTTATGAAAAGTTTCATCTGCTCAGTTGTTATTTTTGTGTTAGCTGGCACAAGATGTTTTAGCATCTCTTGACTGGTTGAGTGCTAGAAGCCACTATCAGGGCTTTACAGAAAAGTGCTGAAAGCCACTATAGTGGCTTTACACTGTTTGCATTAACGAGGGGTCACATGATATGGTTTTCTTGAAATTTTTTGAAAAATAATATTTTTTCAACTGCTGAATTTGAATATTACACAGGTGGATGTGGGCAATTCGTTGGGTAAAGAGTCACATGATATGGTTTTCTTTAAATTTTTTTAAAAATAATATTTTTTCAACTGCTGAATTTGAATATTACACAGGTGGATGTGGGCAATTCGTTGGGTAAAGAGTCACATGATATGGTTTTCTTTAAATTTTTTTAAAAATAATATTTTTTCAACTGCTGAATTTGAATATTACGCCGCCGGATGCGGGCAATTCGTTGGGGAAAGGGTTAATTTGTTATTGGCTCAGCAGCAGAAAAAAAATATAAATGGTAAAACCATATTGTTTTAATGTATTGGAGAGTGCCAACTGGCACGCTCAAATAAATTGCA
Organism: Pictodentalium vernedei; assembly: GCA_031216915.1. Classification (NCBI taxonomy): domain Eukaryota; kingdom Metazoa; phylum Mollusca; class Scaphopoda; order Dentaliida; family Dentaliidae; genus Pictodentalium; species Pictodentalium vernedei. The sequence continues at coordinate 143,594,302 of CM062296.1, read as the reverse complement.
ACATACAATTATTTATGAGCAATACCTTGCAAAACCAAGGTTCCTTTTCTGGCAGCGTGATATCTTTAATAAAAAATATATTCATGTTACACATGCCCATTGAAAAGTAATTTAGCACTCTACCAGTTAAAGGCTTATGCTTCTGCAGTATAACTTAGCACACTGCTTCCCCATTCTCCCACTTGGGCAATTGGGATCACGTAGCTTTCCAAAAACACAACCCAGATGGGAGGGAGGGAAGGGTGACTATCAATCCTAAAACCTTTTGTCTGAAGTGCGATTCTCTAACCAATGATCCACCATGTAGAGATGGGCGGAATTAGAATTTGGTACCAGTTTTGGTACTTTTAGGGAGATATACTGTGGTATGGGCTCGCTTTTCGGAATCTGACTTGACTTAGATTTGCTGACAGTACCAAAGAATAATTCACATTGGAAAAATACAAAATAAGTTGTTCTTGTACCATTCTACCACCAGAGCACAAATGCCACTGCCAAAGACATCAACACTGGATTTCTTTTGCCAACCCAAATCATAACAGTAATTTTGTGACATGTTTCAAACATGCCTTACCCTTTAACCAACGAATCAGCTGCATCCGCCCACGTAATATGCAAATTCTGCAGTTGAAAAAATATTATTTTAAAAAAATTTCAACAAAACCATATCATGTGACTACTTGTTGGAATGGGCTCGTTGAGCTCGTTTGAACGAGGGGTCACATGATATGGTTTTGTTGAAATTTTTTTTTAAATTTCAAAAACCGATATTTAAAATAATAAATTTTGATATCGTCTGCATTGGGTAAAGGGTTAAAGGCTTATTTCAGGCTTTTGCGATCTCAGAGCATGTGCCCTTAACTTGCCATCATTAGGAGGTCCTGTTGACAAAAGACAAATCAACAGGGCAGTGATTTCTAGTCGATTCTTTTCTAGAAATCACTGTTAAACAACTAGAAATGTACAGGTTGTAGTCTAGTGGGAATTCAGAATGATTGCCCAGGCCTTTATTGGTTAACAGAACTGAATGAAAATCAGTCACTTCGTTGATAAAGAACACTTCAGCTGCTATCAACCCTCAACAAGGTCTTATAAATAGCAAATGCAGGAAAATTTGAAAATATATATGGCTTCGGTATTTAATGATTGGCTTGTTTCGGTTTTTCGGTATCCCCATGATTTTGGTATCAGTTAAGTTTTTCAGTATATTGCCCATCTCTACCATCCTGCTCCCAATGATTAGTGTGAGTTTCTAGATTTCATGGACATTGTAACAAATTGGACACATGAAAATATTTTAAACTTTGCCCCTGTGGTTTGAAAGGGTTGACAATCACCCATTTGTTTGCTATTGTTGATAAAAATGTGTTTACCTGAGCTGGTTTGAGAACAACAGAATTTCCAGCTGCCAAACAAGATGCCATCTTCCAAGACAACATCATCAGGGGATAATTCCATGGGACAACCAAACCAACAACACTGCAAAAAAGAACAAACTAACATTAATGACCAGGAAATTTTATTACTTTCCAAAGTGTGATTTACTGGGATTTCCGGGTTTGATTATAAACGATAACTTCACAGGTGAATTATGCAATCAACAATTGTGTCATGTATCCATGCACGCAAACAAAGATGCTTTGCCGTGGATGTAATGGGGACTTCATTGTTTTTTTATTTTTTTAAACACTTTATCTAATATGAAAAGCAGACGACACTTGCAAAAAAATATTCTTGAATAGCTATTATTTTCATTTTTTGTCTCATAAACATAGGTTATGACCTCTCATTGGAACGAGCTCATTCCAATGAGGTGATAACCTATGTTTTAGAAACAGAAAATGAAAAAATAATGAAAATTAATTGGCGTGTTTTGAGAACAGCGCTGGCCATTTTTGGCCGTTACATTAGGTAAAGGGTTAAATAATATAATTATTGTTAATAATGAAAAGTAATAAACAGAGTAATCGCTTGACTGGACTGGTTACATGAAATAATTCATTCGAGGCGAGGGACTATATTGTAAAACACTTGTGCGCATTCGCACACTCATCTTTGTTCAACATCTCTCACCTCTCGATTACTCTCTATATAATGACCACTAACAATTTCTTGATTGGTGTTCAATATATCTGTCAGGACATACAAGGCCTGTTACATTATGGACACAACAAATCAAGTATTAGCCATTTATATATAAGCTTCCCCGAGGGAACTCTGTGAGGTAAGGCACTGCTTGTTTACTTTAGAAAACAAACTTTGTTTTACTGGTACAATATTTATTTATTTATTTATTTATTGGTGTTTAAGGCCACATACTTATGCACAATGCAATCATGACCGTGACAGTTTTATGGGTGGAGGAAGCCGGAGAACCCGGACAGAACCACGGAGCATTGACGAGCAACTGTCAGCTCCTCAACATTCTAACTCTGTTCAAGCTCTGCTCAAGCAGGGTTACAGAGGTTGAAGAATAGTGTACCATCGACCAGGCTTGGCAATTTCAGGAGAGCGATTTTTTAGCTCTCCTTACTGCCCTCCTGAAAAAATTAAGGAGAGCGAAAAATTGCCCTCCTAAATATTTTGGTCTGGGATGATTGAGATTACATGTATTATGCTCACATTAAATTTTTGTTGTAAAGCAAAAATGTAATTTAATTTCTAAGTCACATAACATCACGTAATTTCATTTTGAAAGTGGTTTAGTGGCAAAAGGTAATGGCTGCAACCATACCCAAACGCAGTTGCAATCATTTGAAGCAAAATGGGTCACAGCAATATTTTTTTTTCTGTCAGTTTCAAGTTCAACAACTGACATCACAGTCAGAGGGGTAATTATTCAAGGAATATTGACACTATAATATACTACCATTACTACTATCCTGTCACTTGAAGCACTTGCACCAGGATGTGACTGTAGATTCAAGCAGACCTGTTGTCCAAGAAAGTCATACGCCTACCACTACCACCTTCAACCCCCCTTGGGGGGTTGAAGGTGGTAGTGGTAGGCGTATGACTTTCTTGGACAACAGGTCTGGGTACACACACAGGTCTTGTCAAGTGTGTGTTCGGTTGTTGAGTGAGACATCTAGATGTCTAAGAGATTTCGCTTTACCTTAGTAAAGTTAATAAAATCACTGATGTAGTCTGTTGGTTTCAGTTTCAATGAGTTCGTTCAACTGGATACTTAAAATGCTGTGTAAAGCTAATTGCTCTCCTAAGCTGATTGAGGAGAGCAATTTTTTGCCCTCCTGCATTTTTCAGAATGCCAGGCCTGATCGTCGTGCAGTACGCTTTAGCACACGGCGTCATCATGCCCCCATGTAGGCAACCAGGATCAAGTGCCTTGCCCAAGGACATAATGTGGGTCATCCCGGATGGGGATCGAACTTGGGACCACCTCTAGCATAGAAGTCCAACAGTCTACCACTGAGCCACCATGCTCCCTACTGGTACAATAGGACACAGTAACCAATGCCTGTGGTGGAAGTCCTCTAAAATGGGCAACATGGGTATAAACGCTTGGCTGAACTTGACTTTATATCCATGCTATGGTCACAATTAGCCATTGTGCAGATATAAGTGACCTTAAATGGCAATAAATAAATAAACTGCCCGTTTTAGAGGACTCCCACTCTGGGCATTGGTTACTAAGTCTAGGGCCCTGCAAATATGAAATATTTTGTTTAAATTTCGAATTGAAACAGAAGATTTTGAATCATATTGAATTTCGAATCAGATTATCGAATCCACCTAATCTCAAATCGAATCTCATGCCGAAAAGTCTTCAAGTTTAAATACTGTGTCTTATAACAGTATATATTACAAATATTCAATCAAAATTTCTGTTCAACAGCAACTTATCCGTTTGTGCAAGTCAATCAAAAATGTATATTATTCCAGAATAAAATCAAAGTACAGTGGAACCCTGTTAATTGAATAGCCACTTTGCCAATGAAAATTATTCAATTAACAGGAGGATTCAATTAACAGGGATGGTGCCACTTTCCTGCATTCTGGAGATAAACTTAGCATTTATTCTATTATATCTTGTTTGACAGAGCTGCATGAGCTCTGACAAACAAGATACAATACATTAAATGTCTGTATGCCTGTATTGGATGTACTGAGGCCAAATATGTCTATAAACAAAGGAAAACTGGGGAGAGTCAGTGTAATTTCTCCACAGGTTACAAGATTTTTTATTCAATAAACAGGAGTTGACTCTATAACCTATATTCAATTGACAGGTAAAATTTGTACTGAAGGTATGGTAAATGGTTTTGTGTTGGGAAATTGTATTCAATTAAGAGAGTTATTCAGTTAAGAGATATTCAATTAAGTGGGCTCCACTGTAGTAATTTTGGATGCAGAACATCCTCAAACTCGTCTTTTATCATCAGGCGCCTGTACAGGGTACCTGATGATAGAAGCAGAGTTCAAGAGGGGACACTTAGGATTTTGAGAACATTTCGAGGAAATTCAAAGATTTCAGGATCAGTGCTACACAAATCCAATCATATGATCAGGATGATTTTCAAATCAAAATAATTACAATGTTAATGTAGTTATACATTTTTGGGTCCAAATACCCAATTCCCAGTGGTCAGCTGGATGAAAACGTCATGACCAAATGTAATTCATTTTCCAATGAATACATTTGCTCGAACTTTGACCTGCATTTTCGGTAGAGCGCAGTTGACAATGTAATTCAGGTGGTGTTTGGGTGGGTTTTTAACTTTTAGCGCCTCTCGCAGTGATCAACTCTGCTGCTGTTTCTTTGGTGACATTTTCCAACTGTGGCATAAAGACCGTTACTAAAATACTCGTATCCATTTCTGAAGTTGTGAAAATTCAAAATCAGAGTTGTGCGCTTTGTCTTTTGTGTGGGGGTCGTTTTTTGCGCCGTTCATTCGTACATGTTTTATTTCGTCTTTCTGCTTTGTTGTTTGGTAAAAAGTAGTTTAAACAGTTACGGAATGTAATTATAAGAATTGAATGTAATTTTTATAATCTTTATTGGAGTATGAATGTGCGGGAATGGGTACAAATTGTATGCATCCCTTTGGGATTCATACATAATTTGTACTCATTCCCACACGTTCACACTCCAATAAAGATTATAAAAATTGCACTCAATTCTTAACTGAATCGAATGCTGAAGCTTTGCAGGGCCCTTACCAAGTCCTATGATAGCACGTAACATGTGTACTACAGAAATCAGGCACTATTCCACGTCTCAGGGTTCCTAGAGGGAAATCAATTAAGAAAATCGGATTATTCCAGAATGGAATCAAAGTAATTTCGGATGCAGAATCTCCTTCAATTCTTCTTCTATCATGAGGTCTGTACAGGACCTCATTGAACTCTTATCTCCAAAAATGGCTTCCAACACACACTTTATACATGTAACCTATTACAGAAACAAGCATGAAAGGTTCCCTCAAGTGAGAGATATTTGTAATTTTTACTGCAAACTTGTATCAAGAGAATGAAACCTGAAACACTACTAACCCAACTGGTTCTCGTTTCGTGAATGTCAAATTTCTATTTGGTCTGGCTTGATTGATTGGAATAGTACTTCCCTACAAGTAGACAAAAAGAGTATTTATGAAGCTACTGGATGCTGTAAACAAAGATAGCCATCATGGCTAGTAACTGAATTAACAAGTTAGATTCTTCAAGAAAAAGGCTATGAACTGGAAATAGAATATGTTTTCATTTTTGGAATTCACTAAAAAAACACACCCTTTCCACAATCCATTCCAATGAGGGGGTCATATATTTATTACTATTATTTATTTATTGGTGTTTTAAGGTCACATACTTATGCACAATGGATAATCATGACCATGACAGTTTCACGGGTAGAGGAAGCCGGAGTACCTGGAGAGAACCACCGAGCATCGACGAGCAACTGTCAGCTCCTCATCATTCTAACTCTGTTCAGGCAGGGTTACAGCAGTTGAAGACATATGCACCATTGACGTGGAGTATGCCTTAATACATGGCGTCATCGTACCCCCATATAGGCAGCCGGTATAAAGTGCCTGGACAAGGACACAATGCAGGTCATCACAGACAGGGATCAAACTCAGGACCTCTAGCATAAAAGTTCCACTGTCTACCACTGAGCCACTGCACCTCCCAATGAAGGGTCATAAGCCAAGTTTAAATGCTTTCTGAAAATATTACTGGCAGTTTTGGGCTATTATGTTTGGTAAAGAGTTGTTTTTGATGAGATTTGTACTAAGGCTGCACAGTGCACAGGGGCAGTTACTCCTTTAATAAAGAAATTTTGTTTATAACCAGAAAGTGTGACTAACCCTGTATAAAACACAGGGTTAGTCACACTGTCTGTCTATAAAAACAAGAGGCCCCAAGGGGCATTAATCGCTCACCGGTCAAGGTGGTTCAAAGAAGTATTTGGGGTCACATTCAGTTAGACATAATTCATCAACACTACAAAGGAATGAAGTCAGGAAAGGCAAATTTTATGGAAAAACACCAAGGAATGGATTTGAACAAACCTGAATGTAGCATGCCCTCCCACCCTACCCCTGCCCACAGAGTCCAAATATTAAACTAAGGACTCACATTGAACAAACTTGAATCTTATCCCCCTTGAGATGTCATATACCAAATAGGAAAGAATTCTGACTGGTGGATATGAAGAAGGTTTTTAAAGAAATCACCTCACATTGCACTAAGTTAAACTTTGGGCTCAAATAGGGAGCCAAAATATTAACCCAGGTTCCCGATTTGAACAAACTTGAATCTGACCCACCTAGAGATGTTGTATACCAAATATGAAAGGATTCTGATTGGTGGATCTGAAGAAGATTTTAAAAAAAAATTCATTCTTATTGCACTTAGTTAAAATTCAGGCTCCCATAGGTTGCCCAAATTAATAACTCCGGGACCAGGTTTGAATGGTGGATCTGAAGAAGATTTTTAAAGAAATTTTCTTATGTTGTACCAAGTTAATATTTCGGCTCCCATAGGGAGCCCTAATATCAACCCATGGACTAGGATTGAACAAACTTGAATCTAACCCTCCTAGAGATGTTGTATACCAAATATGATATCATTCTGACTACATGGTCTGAAGAAGAAGATTTTAAAAACAAGTCGGAACAGGACCGAACATTTTCAGGCTATAAATTGTTTTTTTCCATCTCAAAATTGAACAAAATGCATAAAAATCCCCCCAAAATGTCTGAATTTTGGTCCAAAATTTTGGAGTCCAAACCTGACCCCCAATTTTTTTTTTTCATCTCAAAATTGAACAAAACGTATAAAAAAACAATGTTTTTTTCCCCAATTTTCGTCAAAAATTTCCAAGTCTGAAGGGGGAGGTTCTCAAATTTTGGTCAAAAATTTCTTAAGTCCAAACCAGACTCAAAATTTTCAACCCAGAGACCCAATTGAGGATTCTGACTGGTGAATCTGAAGATGATTTTTAAAGAATATTCCACGCATTAAAATTTGGGCTCCCATAGGGAGCGCAAATATAAACCTAGCAACTCTATTTGATCAAACTTGAATCTGACTCACCCCCCTCCCCCCCACCCCCCCCCCCCCACCCCCTATACATGTTGTATACCAAACATGAAAGGATTCTGAGTGGTCAATCTGAAGAAGAAAATTTTTAAAGAAATTTCCTCAAATTGCACCAAGTTAAACTTTGGGCTCCAATAGAGAGGCCAAATACTAACTCAGGGACCCAATTTCAACAAACTTGAATTTGACCCCGCTAGAGATATTGTACACCAAATTTGAAAACATTCTGACTGGTGGATCAGAAGAAGATTTTTAAAGAAATTTTCTCATATTCCACTAAGTTAAAATTCAGGCTCCCAGAGGAAACCCAAATATTAACCGAGAAACTCGATTTGAACACACTTGAATCTGGCACCCCTAGAGATGATGTATACCAAATATGAGAGGATTCTGATTGGTGAATCTGAAGAAGATTTTTAAAGAATATTTCATGCATTGCACAAAGTTAAAATTTGGGCTCCCATAGGGAGCCCAAATATTAACCCAGCGACTCAATTTGAACAAACTTGAATCTGACCCTCCAAGAGATGCTGTATACCAAATATGAAAGCATTCTGACCGGTGGATCTGAAGAAGATTTTTAAAGAAATTTCCTCAAATTGCACAAAGTTACACTTTGGGATCCAATAGAGAGCCCAAATCTAAACACAGGGACTCGATTTGAACAAACTTGAATTTGACCCCTCTAGAGATATTGTATACCAAATATGAAAGCATTCTGACTGGTGGATCAGAAGAAGAAGATTTTTAAAGAAATTTTCTCATATTGCACTAAGTTAAAATTCAGGCTCCCATAGGGAACCCAAATATTAACTGAGAAACTCGATTTGAACACGCTTGAATCTGGCCCCCCCCCCCCCCCCCCCCCCCTCGAGATGATGTATACCAAATATGAGAGGATTCTGATTGGTGAATCTGAAGAAGATTTTTAAAGAATATTCCACGCATTGCACATTGTTAAAATTTAGGCTCCCATAGGGAGCCCAAATATTAACCCAGCGACTCAATTTGAACAAACTTGAATCTGACCCTCCAAGAGATGTTGTATACCAAATATGAAAGCATTCTGACTGGTGGATCTGAAGAAGAAGATTTTTAAAGAAATTTCCTCAAATTGCACCAAGTTAAACTTTGGGCTCCAATAGAGAGCCCAAATCTTAACCCAGGGACTCGAATTGAACAAACTTGAATCTGACCCCCCCCCCACCCCCCCCCCCTCCCCACCCCCTAGAAATGTTGTATACCAAATATGAAAGCATTCTGACTAGTGGATCTGATGAAGAAGATTTTTTTGAATTTTTGAAAAAATTTATGGGTGCTATCAGACTTATGACCCTTCTGGTGCCCCCTCTGGGCGCGACATGCTTATTTGTACAAACTTGAATTGACATATGATAACGAACATGCACACAAAATTTGGTTCAATTTGGTCGAGTAGTTTGTGAGAAGTCAATAATGTAAAGTTCACGACGGACGACGACGACGGACGGCAAGTGATAAGTTAGGCTCCCTTCGGTGAGCTAAAAATTGGTAAATGCCATGTTACACACTACTTGAAAATGTACTCCCACTAAGTCTGAGCGATGTGCAGGGTTAGTCACACAATAATAAACATGATCTTATTTATAACAAGAAAAAGAGTTGTGTTGTGTACTGTGTATTGTTTTATTGTGTTCCTTCTTTATGTTGTGTATGCATTTAACATAATATTCTTTTCTCTCAATAAATACTGTTTAAACTAGAAAGAAGAGTGACTAACCCGCCAGTGCGTTGCAAGGCGTTAGTTGGTAAGCTAACATTATTTATTTATTAGTGGTTTAAGGTCACAGATTTATGCACAATGGCTAATCGTGACCGTGACTGTTTTACGGGTGGAGGAAGCCGGAGTAAAATTCAGGCTACCACAGGGAGCCCACATATTAACCTAGGGACCTGATTTAAGTGAACTTGAATCTGTCCTCCCTAGAGATGTTGTATACCATATATTAAAGTATTTTGACTTGTGGTTCTGAAGAAGAAGATTTTTAAAGATTATTCCCCATATTGCCCCAAGTTAAATATTAAGGCTCCTGTATTGAGCCCAAATATAAACCAAGGGGCTTCATTTTAACAAACTTGTATCTGTCGCCCTATGGATGCTGTATACCAAATATCAAAAGATTCTGATGAATGGTTCTGGAAATTTGTTTTTAATTTTTGCAAATATGCATTTTTTCGATACCCCCCCTCCCAACAGAACACCCGGACACAACCGATGGCATTTTTTTTTTTTTTACTACTCAGTTCTACTGGTCCTAAGGATGCTTCATACCAAATAAGAGTTCTGTGTTCCGTGTGGTTTAGGAAATATGAAAGCTTGAAAATATTTCTAATTTTAGCTCCTGGGGTTCCCACGGGGGACACAGAAAAATTTCTTTTTTCGCATGAATCAAGTACTTATGACTCAATAATACCACATACCAAATTTGATTCAAATCGGATCATTGGTTCAGAAAATAAAAAATTAAGGTGAGGCCAAAAATCTTGCCCGTCCCATTACAATGACAAATATTTGCTCCACGAACTTCCTTTGAACAAACTTGGTTCTACATCTCAAAAGGATGTGACATACCAAATATCAAGTCATTGTACCCACTGGTTCATGAGAAGATATAAAAAAAAAATTTGGAGTATTACCCCCCCCCCCCCCCCACCCCCCCCCCCTCCCCCCCCCCCCCCCCCCCACCACGGGGCTTGGCATGTGAATTGAAAAAAACATAAAATAAAATACAATGTCAGAACAAGCAATCAACACAAATTTAACTAATATTGGTTCAGTGGTTTAGAAGGGGTAGGTGCAAACACCATGTTCACGGACGACGGATGGCAAGTGATCACTTTTGCTCATCCCGACTCAGTCAGGCAAGCTAAAAAACAGAAGTACAATAAAGACATGGGATAAATTCAACATTCTGGGAACAAAATTATCCAAGTATTCAAAGCTTTAATCAGCTTAATTTTCACATGGATAACACACTCACCTCTATTTTGTCACACCATCCAGCAAAGTAACGGAAGGTGTCTATGGACATGCCAATATGTGTCTTTAAGGCTAGTGTGTAAACAGCACCTGAATCTATTGTTTCTATGGTTGCCAGTTCCTCTCGATGTTCATCCATCAAATCAGCTAATCTACAAAGGGAAAACAAAAAATTAGGCTCTACTAAGTAGATCTGTTTCTCAGGCCACTTTTTGTAAAATTGCATGTTGGGGTCAGTTTTTTATTTTATTTTTTATTTTTGTAATTATTTCTCTGCCATCAAAAGTTCATGTTCTTGGTTTGTTTTATGTTTTTGGCCTCATAAACTACAGAACAGCATGGTTGGGGGTGTATTTTGTCCCTTGAGTGCAAGAAGACTTTGCAATGCTTTAGCATTGCAAAGCCTTGTTGAACTCCAAGCGACAAATTTATCAATTTTATTACCTTGAGTAAAACATCAGACATAAACCATTCAATTTAATTTTTTTTTTATATTTGCATCAGTTATAAAAAGTGAGCATGCAGCAGCCCAAAAGATCATGTGAGTGGGTGGAGGAGGGCAGGAGGAGGATGGGGTTTGAGAACCAGACTTTCAACATTTTTGTGCCCAACAGGGATTTGGTCATTTTCCATAATTCTGGTGATACGCTGAGCATATATTCTATCATATCTTATTTGACAGAGCTCATGGAGCTTTCAAACAAGATATAATAGTTTAACTGGTAGAGTGGTAAATTACTTTTGAATGGTAATTTGTAACTCAAGTATTTTTTTCAAAGATATCACACAACCAGCAAAATGGGCCTTTGTTTCGCAAGATACTCCTCATAAATAATTGTTTAGTTGCAATTTATTGGAGAGTGCTAGTTAAGTCTATATTCAATGAACAGGTTAAAGTTGAACTGAAGATATGCTAATGGTTTGGTTTTTTCAAGTTATATACAATAAATAGGGAATCTAAGCTGAGTCGTGATTTCATATGAATTTTCTGTACAAGTTCAATAAAATTAATTTGAGCCATGGTATACCAGGGTTCAAATCAATTTTAGTGAACAAAGTCCAGAAATTTCATATCGAATCATGACGAATTTGAGATACATTGTATCACATAATTAATAATTTAAATTTTTAGCTAACCTGCTGACTAAAGATGGCCAGCACTGTTCACAACAAGAGGCCCCACGGGGCCTGAAGCGCTCATCTTGTACAGAACACAATTTAAACAGAGTCCAAGAATGAGTCTACATTAAGCAAGCCATCTCCATAGGCTACACTGTCAATCCTTGAGTCCCTCAGGAGTGACAAAAATAATCTGGGCATCATGCCTTTTCTTCAGTCGATCATAAGTAAAATGTAGAGCTCCCCTATGAAGCCCCTTGATACAACCTATGTGGATTAATCTTAGTACCTCTAGAGGGTACTGAATACAAAATTTTGAATTCTTCAGCAAAATGGCCAATTCCGGCTCCCATAGAGAGCCTGTAAAGAAATTTCTTCGAATTGCACTAAGTTCAAATTTGGGCTACCATAGCGAGCCCAAATATTAACATATGGATCCGATTTGAACAAACTTGAATCTGACCCCCCTAGAGATGTTGTATACCAAATGTGAAAGCATTCTGACAAGTGAATCTGTAGAAGAAGATTATTGAAGAAATTCCCTCATATTGTACTAAGTTAAATTTCATGTTCCCATATGGAGCCCAAATATTAACCTAGGCACTCGAATTGAACAACCTGGAATCTGACCCCCCCTAGAGATGTTGTATACCAAATATAAAAGCATTCCGACTGGTCGATCTGAAGAAGAAGATTTTTAAAGAAATTTCCTCATATTGCACTAAGTAAAAATTTGGGCTACCATAGTGAGCCCAAATATATACCTAGGGATCTGATTTGAACAAACTTGAATCTGACCCCCACAGAGATGTTGCATACCAAATATCAAAGCATTCTGACTGATGGATCTGAAGAAGAAGATTTTTTTAAATTACCTTCCATATTGAACAAAGATAAAATTTGGGCTTCCGTAGGAAGCCCAAATATTAACCTAGGGACTTGGTTTGAACAATCTAGAATCTGACCCTCATAACAATGATGTATACCAAATATTAAAAGATTCTGACTGGTGGTTCTGAAGAAGAAGATTTTTAGAGAATATTCCCCATATTACCCTATGTTAAAACTTCGGGCTCCTGTAGAGGGCCCAAATATGAACCAATGAGCTTTATTTCAACAAACTTTTATCTGACCCCCCTATGAATGCTGTATACCAAATATCAAAAGATTCTGATGATTGGTTCTGGAGAAAAGATTTTTTTTAATTTTTGCAAATATGCTGACTCAGCATTTTTTCAATGCCCATTACAGAACACCCTAACATAACCGATGGCAATTTTTTTTTACCATTCAATTCTACTGGTCATAAGGATACTTCATACCAAATAAAAGCTCTCTGTTCCGTGGGGTTTGGGAAATATGGGCGTTTGAAAATATTTCTATTTTTAGCTCCCAGGGTTCCCACGGGGATGCGGGAATTTTTTTTTTTGCATGGGTCAAGTACTTATGACCCAATACTACCACAAACCAAATTTGGTTCATACCGGACCATCGGTTCAGAAAATAGAAATTTTGGGCGGGGCCAAAACTCTTACACCCTCCTATTACAAAGCCAAATATTACTTCACGAACTTCGTTTGAACAAACTTGATTCTACACCTCATATGGAAGCTCCATAGCAAATATCAAGTCATTGTACACACTGGTTCTTGAGAAGAAGATTTTTAAAATATTTTGGAGCATTTTCCCCCACTCCCTCCCTATGGGGCTGGGCATGCTGAGTTGAACAAAAATGAAATGCCCCTTTGGGACCATCACTCACACAAACTTTCACTTGAATTGGCCCAGTGGCTTTGGAGGAGAAGACCAAAACATGGTGTTGATGGACGACGGACGACGGACGAGAGACGACGGATGACGGACGGAGAGCGATGAGATTAGCTCAGCTTGACTTTGTCAAGATGAGCTAAAAATCACCGTCCAGTTTATTATTATTTTTCAATTTCTGCCTCACAAAAGTAGTCTATAACCCCTCACTGGAATGACCTAGTTGAACTCATTCTAATGAGGGGTCATAAGCTGCTCATTCTAATGAGGGGTCATAAGCTATGTTTTCCACATAATTTTCCAACAGATTCCAACAATTTTATTTAATCAACTGGGATAAACCTATATGCAAGAAACAGGTGAAAATTTGACTTGTTTGTTTTATTCTGTTTTACTGGGGTTTAATGACACTTTCAACAGCCAGGGCCAGACCATGTCAGACAGTTAACCCTTTACTTAACATAACGGCCAGAGCTATTCTCAAAAATCGCCAATTAATTTTCATTATTTTTTGTCTCAAAAAACATAGATTATGACCCCTCGTTGGAACGAGCTCGTTCCAACGAGGGGTCATAACCTATGTTTTTGAGACAAAAAATTAGTTATTCAAGAATTATTTTTGCAAGTGTCGTCTGCTTTTCAGGTTAGGTAAAGGGTTAATGGTGAAAGTAACCGGAGTACTCAAGAAAAAAACATGATTCAGTGGCAAGCAACTGAGAGACTCCCCAAGGTACTATCTCTCCACAAGCATGATTAGCAGCAGTTGAGGGCAAGTGCACCATTGATGTGCAGTACACCTTAGCAAATAGAGCCACAATTGGGATTACGTGCAGGGGGAGCACTTGTCCCGCTCGACGAAGCTAATGTGTTCTTTCCAGCCGGGATGTACCTTTCTCCAACTTTCTCTTAGGAATGTTCCATGCGTTTGGTAAATGTGCCGAGTGTTGTTTATCAGGTGTTAAATCAAGCATGTAATGCTGGCACTCTCACAATTTCGACTGACCATGTGTCAGTATGGCTCCATGGTGGATTGTTAATTTAGCAATTAACTTTTATTGGCTTAACCCTTTAACCAACGCAGATGATATCAAAATTTATTATTTTAAATATCATTTTTTCCAAAAAATTTCAACAAAACCATATCATGTGACCCCTTGTTGGAACGAGCTCGTTCCAACGAGGGGTCACATGATATGGTTTTGTTGAAATTGTATGAAAAGTTAAAAAATTTATAGTAATTTATATATTTTTTATACTTACCAATGACCCAGACATAGCTGGTGCTAACTCTTAAAATATAGGGCCAAACACAAATTTTGCCCCCCAATCCCCAAAATTTGCATCTAAAACTAAAGAAAACATGTCCTGAGAGGCCCTCCACACTTCGCCCCTACTGCGCATGCGCAGTGTCAAGGACGTTCCGAAATTGGCGCCATTTATCATTCTAATAACCAGTGCCTGGTAAGCGCTATGTACTCAGCGGGGAGGCAAGAGTTCCCAACTCCTGGGAGGGCCATCCCCGTCTGGGTCATTGGTAAGTATAAAAAATATATAAATTACTATAAATTTTTTAACATTTTTATACTGTACCAATGACCCAGACATAGCTGAATAGTAAAAAGGCTGGAGGGCCAAGGACATAGAGCAAAATGGAATACGCTCAATAAAATAAAATAGAGTCATCCCCTGTAGGGAAAAGAAGTAATAGGTCTTACATGTATCTTTCTTATTTATGATAAATTAGAAAGATACAACACCTTCCAAAAATTGAGCTTCATACATCCATGTACTCTATTAATATCCAATAATCCTTATACTAATAATTTTTAAAGTAAGCCAATAATAAAGTAAGTCTAGAGAATAGAGACTCTTATACTCCTAAAAGTGTGTGAGAATTGCATAATCATGTCCGTTGACATATGCAATATTCAAAAGCTATACTTTAAAAACTAAGACTTGAATGAATTTTATAAACTTAAACTTCTCATTAAACAACCATCCCAATAACAGCTCAGAATTACTAACTCCGGAGGAGGTATCCCCTTGTTTTCATAGTAAAAACAGGTGACCCAAGGGAACACCCTCCCCTCCCCCCCCCTTTTTCTTGCCCTGGGTCAAATAGCCCAGAGCGAAGAGGGCAGCCGAACGGAGACACTGCCGAAACAGACAGCCTACCTAGCTATAGTAGCAACTGTTAAGTGAATGACATTCTGAGCAGTAGATAATAGACCTAACAATAGAGGCCTCCAGAAATGGACTCGATATTTCTGAGATAAAATTCATGAAAGGATGGCTGAGCGCAATGAGCAGCCTTCAAAAATCTATAATAGAACACTATTAATGTAAGCCCAAGAAGTAGAAGAACTCTTACTTCATGAGCCGAAATCTTAAGCACAACTGCTAAGCCAATGATATACCATAAGCAGTACGCTAGTTAATAGAATCCATTAACAATAAAATGGAGCGTAACGTCCTTCTACTAGACATCAAAGACAGAAGAAGCTTACGCCCTTGTAATAAACAGATATCTGTTTATAAATACATAAACTGTACCCGGAAAGAGTAAAGGCCTATGCCCATACGAAGACGGAAGGACCTTAAAATAATAGGTTCCGGATAATAGGAGCCTAACTCTTATGCAACAATCCAACCTAAATAGTAATGGAAGTATTGATTCCGAAACTATGAAAGTGAAAATCATCCATCGATAGCGCATGAAACTCACTGACTCTACAGTAAAAGAGAAACCAACAGAATTACTGTCTAAAAGGTCAGAATTTGAAAACTACTGTTTCCAGAGGCTCAAATGATTACTTAGCTAAATAAGAACCTGAAGTTAAAATCCGTATAGGAATTTAATCTAAAGATTCTAAGTCTATTTATCAAAAAGTTACTAACTGACTTAGATAAAGAGACAAAAGACTCAATTGTAAACTATCGTAGAGTGCATAGGTATGAGGTAACATAAACCTATAACCTAAATAACAACAGGCTGCAGTAGATCTTGTGAAACAAGTATACTAAAAAATAGCAATGAGTAGTATGGAGGGATCAACCATATGAACATAATGATCCCTACACCACGACGGAAGAGCCTCCACTTTAGTCGCATAGAATAGCGAAGAAGAGGATCTCCTATAGTAAGAAATCGCGTCCAAAGCTCGTCCAGTACAGTGCTTACAATGCAATACGGACCACACAACGGAATACATGAAGGTTGCGACCTTGCTGGTTGTGATAAAGATGACACGATTTACCCAGTGAAAAAAGATCCTCACATAGAGGAAGATTTCACGTTAAGATCCACAGTAGACAAGAGAGTAAATTACTCATGATCTCTGTGAAGATAGAGATGCTATCAACAGAAATGTATTGTGGTTGTTTATCTTAGCAATACCTGCTAAAAACAACAGCGCCGGAGGATACGCGTATCCTATCATTCTGTCCTATAGATCAATAGAGCGTTAACAGTATTAGCTCAGAGATCTGGACAAGCCAACACATACGTCTGCAATTGATTAGCCAGCTGTGTCATAAATAAAACATCATTGGGCGCTCCCATAGATAGCAAATCTGATTGAATACTTGTTTGTTGAGAGTCCATTCTGACAGCAACAAGCGACCCGTAAGAGAACGGGAGTGCGATAAAACAATCAGACGACCCAGAATATGACGGACCAAAACTGAACTTGGTGTACTATAACCAACAGACGGATTCTTTCCATTAAATTGAATAACGGAAACGAAAGAGTGCCTCCCTGGTTCCGGAGATACGCCACTACTGTCGAATTAAAGGACAGGAATTTGGGCATGCGTTTCTGAATAATGTTCATGCAATGACATAAAGCAAGCCTAAAAAACATTATTCCGCGGAAGTTAACTGATAGCTAAAAGACTGCGGAACCCAAAGACCCTGGCACTTCGAATCCGTAGGGATCAGTATATATCCCAATCTGTTTGACTGGCAACCGTCATAACAGCCACACTCGGGTCCGGCAACTGCGGCGGCACTCTCTGAGTCAACCACCGAATGTTTGCCCCAGTCTGAATCTCTTGTAACACTAGATAGACAAGAGAATGTATAAATCAAGCAATTCATGGATTGCCGGAAAGTTGCCGGCGAAGAGAAGCTCCTCCGAGAAAGAAGCGACTCTGAGAGAGTTCTTAACCTACTATCCACGCGTGGATGTAGCTAGGGCTGCCTCACGTCTAACCAACTCCAATCAGCCACTGAAGGGCGGAGTTATACGTGAACAAACTACTGCCCTCAAAAGAAATTACATTGAGAATAATATCCCGTAAATCTTTTCTTGAAGACGTAATGATAACGCCTCAGTAAGGCGGATTACGTATAATAAAGCGTCTAAGTTAAGTCTAATATACATAATGTCGTTCCCAACATTGAAATTGGAAAAGACATAAACGGTGAAAAAGAATATATGCAGTCTTTAATCACACCGTCTAGACGCATATGAACTCTCGGTATGCCCTGCTTTGCCAAAATAAACTATATGTAAAAAAAAAAAAAAAAAAAAAAAAGATAAAATGGCAGAAATGAGCCACGCGGACAAGAAACTAAACTATCATGCTTAGTAGCCGTCTTGTATATATATATAAATATATAGCGTCGAAAAATAAAACACATGTTGTAATGACAATATTGGACTGCGTCGGTAAGTCAGGGACAAAGTCCCTGTACCGATCGAAAAATCCGAGTCCAATGACGCTATAAGTCTCTTATCCAAGATCGCAGCAATGAAGTCCGAAAAATAATCACTGGAAGAAATGCCAGAAGATATGAAAGGCATCTTCCGATACTACTAAAGGGAAAACTCGAAATCTTTCGAATCCCTTTCGCCATCCTGTCGGACCCTATAAAGCGTTCGGTCGTCCGTAGCTTGATGCAACCGCGGACCGCACCGACCCAGCGCCGTCGGATAATTCCTGATTCGACCGAGAAACCGTCAATTGCTGGGATGCTGCGAAACAACTGTGCTAACTCGGATAGCACGTCCGTCACTGAGGCCTGAGGAGCAGCGGTCTTACGATGCATTGCCGCAGGAAGCTCCGAGATCGTTACCCCGTGCATACTTCCAATATGCGAGCGAACGGAGTGTATAGGCCTCGTGTCCCTTGGCTACCGGATGGCGCGACCTATTCGCTGTGGAATCACTGAATGCCGAAACTGATCGGATACTCGAGGTCACGTAGCCAATGTGCGGTCGTGTGCCCTGCTGTGAGGATGAGGAAGCATTAAAGACAGTCTCTCGGACTGTCAATATAACGGAGCGTCCCGAGCAACGGACATATGCTCCGAATGTAAAATATCTGAACCACAACATGCGGTCCCCTATGTTGTTGGCTTCCTCCGATCTGTCCTCAATCTGCCGTCACTGGGTGAGTACTAAAGTAATTAAAGTGCTCGCATCACCCAAATCTCCTTCCTAGACCGCAACGGACGAACCCGGCAGCCGAACCATTCGATGAATGTACGCTACACCGGGTGAGCTAGCGAATGTCACTCCGTAAGCGATAGACATATTCCATGAGCACTTATTGCCGCTAACTCTTCATTAACTATGACGACAGAGGCACACTTTTGAAAGACATCTCCATAACTCTTCGAACAAGAAACCAGAAATGCTTGGATAGCAAGCATAAAATAATAATATATATAGCGTCGTTCAATAATTCGAAAGTTTGTGTGACATTATTGGACTATGTCGGAACTGAGGGACGATGTCCCTGAACCGAACCAAAAATTTCTAAGTCCACCGACGCTATCAGTTTCTTATCCGGCATCGCAGCATATGTTGTTCCGAAAGGGAAAGCTTGAAATCCACCGAATCCCTTTCGGTATCCCGTCGGACCGGATGAAACTTTCGGACGTCCGTACCCGCTTCCGCGGAGCGTCCCGACCCAGCACCGTCGGATAAAATATATGCGACAGATTCAGTGATGCTGGGATGCTGCGATAAACTGTGCTATTAAGGAAAGCACGTCCGTTCCCGAGGCCTGTGCAGTAGCGGACTTACGATGCATTGCCGCTGGAAGCTCCGTGTACGTTGACTCCCGCATACTTCCTATGCGAACGTCCGGAGTCTGCAGGCCTCGAGTCCCCGGCTACCGACCCAGCGCTGTCGGATAATTCTCGATCCGACACCGTTTCTGTCGGCTGCTGGGATGCTGCGATAAGCTGTGCTATGTGCACAAGAATGTCCGGCGTCGAGACCTGAGGAGACGCAGTCTATCGCTGCTTCGCCGAGGACAGGTCCGCATCAGATGGCTCCCGCATACTTTTCCTATGCGAACGTCCGGAGTCCATCGGTCTCGAATCCCTGGCTGCCGGATGGTGTGACCTGGTCGCCGAAGAATCCTTGATCGGCGAAGCTGGTAATATATCGGCGGTCACGCAGCCAAGGTGCGGTCGTGTGCGCTGACGAGAAGAGGAAGCCTTAGCAGTCTCAGCGGACTGCCAATACAACGGAGCGTCCCGAGCGACGGACGTATGCTCCGCTAACGACACATTTGTACCACAACATCTGGGGCCAGATGTTGTTGAACGAGAGAGGGGCCTCTCTCGTTTGCCGTCCGGATGGACCGGATCGAGCTATGAACCGGACTAAAAGGCTTCCTCCGTTCTCCCTCCGATCCGCCGTCACTGGGTGTGCATTAAGTTAATTTTATAGTGCTCGCATCACCCCAAAATTCCTTCTAGACCGCAACGGACGAACCCGGCTGCCGAACCATTCGGTGAATGGACGCTACACCGGGCGAGCTAGCGGACGTCAAAGGCCGTCGAACCTACTAGGGTCCTCTTAGGCAATTGGCGTATTACATGAGCACTTTTCCGCTAGCCCTTCATTAATAGTGACGACGGAGGCACACTGTTGGAAGACATCACAGATACATCACCCTAATCTTGATCGTCTGAAATAGAAATTGATAAAGTAGAGTGACCCTGCGGGGAAAGGACCGGAGTGTCCAAATCCCCAACAACATACCGTGACATACGCTTCCCATATTGTCATCGAAATCATACGATACAGAACCGGAGTTAATGCGAGTACACTGACCACATATAGAATGATAATAAGGTCAGAGGAAGACTTCCTCTTAAAACAATTGATCAATATCCTTTCAATGTGAAAAGAAAACAAGTCCTGGTACTCGCACTAACCCCAGACAATCAAAATACATAATAATAATATGATCCATTAATATAGAAAAAATAATTGAAATCAAAATATCTTGAAAAAATATTTTTTCAGAACAGCCCAAGTTTCTGAAAAGTAACGTTGAGCCCCAATGGATCCCAAGCCTAAGTGTGGACAAAAATTTTAAAAATATTTTAAACAATTTATTCAACACTTACGAACAATAATAATGTATCTAGTTATGATTGAAATAACATAAAGATATTATTATTTAGAAATCCCCCCCTCACACAGAGGGCTGTTGTAAATGTAAACAATGAGTGTAAAAACACTAAAATAAGACTCCAGGCACCCAGGCCCGAAATCAGTTACCAAAAATACACCATCTGATGCAAAACAGAGACTTCCAGGGAAGAAACTGCAGAACATCAGATGGTAGATGCAGAACACAACGCCTAACCACCCGTAGGTGAAGACGTAAACATGGGGAAAGAACAGAATTCATTCTGTTATTCAGCTAAACTCCCAAGAAATTTTAGTAATAATAATTACAGAAATTATGCCAAAAGCATGGGAGAATAGCAAGGGGGAACTTAAAGGACAGGGAGAGAGGAAAAACACTTGTAAAAACAGTGTAACTAAATAATCAGAATGACAACAAAATGGCTGCTGCCTTGAAAATAGGTAACTTAACATAATTTCATTAAAAAATTTTAAGTTACAGCCCTGATAATATTCTGTCACACATTCTTTTCCTCTCCTCCTTTTCTATCCTCCTTAGAATCACCATTTCACTAATATTTATGTGTCTGGCATCATTTAAACTGAGATTTAAAAGCACAAAGATCAGTCAGATGTTAACTGATGAAGGGCCAAACTTAGAATGATAAATGGCGCCAATTTCGGAACGTCCTTGACACTGCGCATGCGCAGTAGGGGCGAAGTGTGGAGGGCCTCTCAGGACATGTTTTCTTTAGTTTTAGATGCAAATTTTGGGGATTGGGGGGCAAAATTTGTGTTTGGCCCTATA
This sequence comes from Pictodentalium vernedei, assembly GCA_031216915.1. Lineage (NCBI taxonomy): Eukaryota > Metazoa > Mollusca > Scaphopoda > Dentaliida > Dentaliidae > Pictodentalium > Pictodentalium vernedei. The sequence goes on along the minus strand of CM062296.1, from coordinate 143,572,647 downwards.
TTTTAAGAGTTAGCACCAGCTATGTCTGGGTCATTGGTACAGTATAAAAATATAATATTTTTTCAACTGCTGAATTTGCATATTACGCGGGCAGATGTGGCCGATTCGTTGGGTAAAGGGTTAATGCAGGTCATGTGGGGCCTATTTTTATTCTCTGGTAGCACAAATGACCCCGTCGCATTTCCATTTATTACTTGGGTGGGATCAGGTTTCCTTAAATATCAGTTTGCTCCCTCTCCCCCCCCCCCCCCTGCCCTTTTAATCTTTCAGCACCCCTGATTGTCTTGCCCAAGGATGCAACACACTTACCACTGATCAGTAACAAACCGTCAAACTTTTGGTTCAAAGTTCAATGCTCTAACCACTGAGCTGAGGCCCCCAAATTCTACTGAAGACATATCTTAACCCTTTACCTAACATGAAAAGCAGATGACACTACGATACTTGCACACAAAATTCATGAATAACTAATTTTTTTCATTTTCTGCATTAAAAACATAACTTATGACCAGATCATAAGCTATGTTTTTGAGACCTGTTTTGGCCTTTATGTTAGGCAAATGGTTAATGTTTCACTATTATATGCGATAAATGTGGTAAAGTGATGTTAGTTGTACAAATTTATTCACATGTCATTGTCCTGTTAATATTAATAGGAGAGTTGAGAGGCACTCTCTCATGAATTGTAGTAAGGTTAATTAAACCAGACTAAATAATTTCATTTCAAAATTAATATGAAACAAATCCACAGGACACGAAGCCTTCAAACTGCGATACCTGCACTGCAAATTAGTGTACAACCGATGATTGGAATCGGCCACCCCAATCGGCTGATTGTGGGCAATCGGATGACAACAGCAACAGCTCCTGCAACATCAGTTCAACCGATTGTTGCCAAGCATTTTTTGTGATGATTCATTAACCACATTTTATTATCTTCTGCAATTGTTAATGTAAAATGATGTCAATAATACCATTCAATAAAGTTGAGAAATAACCACAATGTGTATTCTTAATTTCTCCAGATGCCCCTTTACAGGATATACAAGTTGAAACGACATGTAAAAATTTACAATTGAGCAGCAAACGCCAGTTCACACCAGAAAAAAAATTGAGGGTTGCATTCCATTGACTCAGGTCGCAGTAAAATGACCAGTTGCACGCACTTGGGCAGTACATGTGGCTCTGAGAGCCACGTGTCCCTCCCAAGTGTGCGCGTCTGGTCATTTTACTACGACCCGAGTCAACGACGTTTAACACTGTGAAATATGTTCAATTTTATGTAGTTCATTGAAGCCTTGACTGGTCTAGTAGTGCACAGTATTACAATCGGAATCAGCAACAGAATCAGCCGAGTGTGAGTGCAAATGACCGGTAATTAGTCAGCGGCCATTTTTGGTAATGGGTTGAATGCTACTGCAAATATGGGCTTTCAGCATTTTACCAGTTAATCTATTATTCAATATGAAATTAAGCAGGCACCAATACCACTCAGAACAAATCTTTAATATGACTACCAGATCATGGAATCAAAATGGTTGATAAGAGTAAAATTTTTTATTAGGAAATAAAAAGCATAGCACCACTCGAACCAATTAGCTAGTTAAAGTGGTTTAAGGACACTTTCAGCATCTAAGGCTATATCATGACAACAATACATATATCCATATTAGTTTGGTGTACTAAATGTTCACCAGGAGCGGTGAAGTGGTATTACATTTGGTACACCAAGCAACTTTGGGTATATTTTATTTATACCATGATCGTCAGATTAATAAGAGTTTAAATGCTAAATGAATCAATATTCACATGTGCGAATCTGTTTTTGTTTACAATGAGCACAAGTGGGTGGAACTTCCGCTGGCAATTTTATCGCCGAAACGAAATAGAAAATGAAACGTGCAAATTATGGGACCTTTTTCATTTTAATAACATACTATTTCGAATTATGGATTGCTTTATTAACATGAGACAATGTATGTTTGTTAATTTTTGGTATCTTATGAAGTGAGCTTATTTAAAAACGTAATAAATAATTGCCGGTTTCATTTCACTCTTCACAAGGTGACAAGTGATAAATTTAGACAAGTTTGCATTCACTAAATGTCAATTTGGATGAAGTTCCACTGTAGGTGTGAATTTTAACTACTGAAATCCCATTGCTGGCGTGTTCACCACAGTTGGTGTGTAAAGCTAAAATTTATGTCATAGGCTTTTTATATATAGTAGAATAGGTAATCATGGTATAAATATAGGTTATTACCACCATGATGGATTCCAGGCTGGTGTATTGAAGTTGAGACCTGACTTGGGGCATATTTTGATGCATCTGCTATGGACAAGTCAATATATGATGACCCGAGGCAAGGTCAAGACTTTCCAAGATGGTTATTGAAGTCAAGATCTCGTCTCTGGGCATATAACGGTGAGTCCATTAGGACGAATCGATATATGACCCAGAGGTGAGGTCAAGATTTAAATACACATAGTGATAATGACCAATTAATCTTACAATATTCCTCCTTTTCTATACTTGTTCACATAAGGCCTAAAAAAATAAAAAATCTGTTTCTCAGGCCTTCCCGCATGGTCCTTTTGGTTGCCGCATGCTCTCTTTTTATAACCAATTTAAACTTAAAAAAAAATAAAAATTAAATGGTTTATGTCTGATATTTTACCCAAGTTAAAAAAATTGATAAATTTGTCCCTCGAGTGCAAGGAGGCTTTGCAATGTCAAGGGATGAAGTACATCACCACCCATGCTCTTCTGTATATTATGAGGCCTAAAACTTGAACCAAGAACATGAACCTTTGATGGCAAAGAAGAAATTACTGAAATAAACAAGAGGCCCCACGTGGCCTTAATCGCTCACCTGACAAAGTGACTCTAAGAAGTATTTTAGGTCACCTTCACCATGTCATGCCTCATCAACATTAACTGGTTGAGTGAAAGATTTTGTTTGAAGTTCAACATTTGTTACCTAAAATTAGTTTTATTTAAAATCATTGGTTTGTGGCCTATCTCCAATGATTTTTAATAAAGCAAATTTATCTCTGCAGACAAACTGGTTTAGCATGAAGCACAAACAAGGAATGTGAAGAGATAGCCTTGGACATCTCTCCCCAACTGTGGATATCTTCCATGTGCTACATGTACATATTTGCATGCAAGAAAACAAAAATTTTCACAAATTTTCCAAAATATTAGTTTTTTTTATCATCATTGGAACAAGCTCAAACAGCTTATTCCAATAGGGGTATGGGATGATCAGGTATATTTTTGAGACAGAAATGTGAATATATAAATAATGGTGTTTTTTTGTGAATGATGCTGGAGAATTTTGCGTAAAGATATGGTAAATGGTTTGTTCTAGATACAGAATGATGCAAAAGTATTCAAATTTGATTAGGCAAGTTGTTCCTATAATGCATTTAAAAATTGAAGTAACTGTTTTTTTGCTGCCGAACTTTTAGATGTGTGTGTCTGTGTTTGTGTGTGTGTGTGTGTGTGTGTGTGTGTGTGTGTGGGGGGGGGGGGGGGGGGGGGGTAAGAGTGTTCTTGCAAACAAAATTCCTGAATAAATGGAAAATTTTATTTTTTGTGTGAAAGACATAGTGCGTGAATGTTGATTGGAACAAGCTTAGAGAGCTCATTTTAATGTGAAGTCATAAAGCTGTGTTTTACGTACGAAATTCTGGAATAACTAAAAAATTGCTTTTTTGACTCAAAAAGCATGGTGTGCGACCTCTCATTGGAATGAGCTCAAAAAGCTCATTCCAATGGGGTATTTACAAGCGATAAGTACATGTATGTTTAAGAGACAAAAATTAAAATTTGAATAGCGATTTTTGCGAAGAATGCTGACAAGTTTTGGCAGTTATGCTGGTAAAAAGGTAAGATATGCAAAGTGGTTGTTTTTCAGAGGCGACATTTAATTAAGGGGAATTAACCCTTGATTACTGAGGTAACTTCTAAAAGTACTGAAATTTCATGAAGCAATGTGAATAACAGACAACAGTTGCCTAAAAATTTCATGAATAACTAAAATTTTTATTCTTTTGTCTCGAAAACATGGCATATGACCTTTGTTGGAATGAGCTGAATGCGTGTGTTCCAATGAGGGGTCATAAAATTTGAACGGAGATTTGTGTGAATAATGCATTAGTACTGCTTGATTTGGGTAAACGGTTCACCCTGGATACCACCCCTTCTATAGTAGATCTTTTCTGCAAATTTTGTCTAAGATTCTATCAACTTTACAAATAAATACGTTCATGAATCACAATCAGATCCACCCCACAATGTTGCATACCAAATATCAAAAGATTCTGCCTGCTGGATCTGGAGAAGAAGATTTTTTAAGAAATATGCCTGAAATGCACTAAGTTAAAATTTGGGCTCCTATACGGAGCCCAAATATAAACCCAGGGGGCCGATTTGAACAAACTTGAATCAGATCCACCCCACAATGTTGCTTACCAAGTATGAAAAGATTCTGAAGCTGGATCTGGAGAAGAAGATTTTTTAAGAAATTTGCCTGAAATGCACTAAGTTCGAATTCGAGCTTCTATAGTGAGCCCAAATATGAAACTAGGAAGCCGATTTGAACAAACTTGAATCAGATCCACCCCACAATGTTGCATACCAAATATCAAAAGATTCTGCCTGCTGGATCTGGAGAAGAAGATTTTTTAATAAATTTGCCCGAAATGCACTAAGTGTGAATTCAGGCTTCTATATTAAACCCAAATATGAATCCGGGGGGCCGATTTGAACAAACTTGAATCAGATCCACCCCGCAATGTTGCATACCAAATATCAAAAGATTCTGCCTGCTGGATCTGGAGAAGAAGATTTTTGAAGAAATTTGCCCGAAATGCACTAAGTTTGAATTCGAGCTTCTATAGTGAGCCCAAATATGAATCCAGGGGGCCGATTTGAACAAACTTGAATCAGATCCACCCCGCAATGTTGCATACCAAATATCAAAAGATTCTGCCTGCTGGATCTGGAGAAGATGATTTTTTAAGAAATTTGCCTGAAATGCACTAAGTTCGAATTCGAGCTTCTATAGTAAGCCCAAATATGAATCTAAGGAGCCGATTTAAACAAATTTGCATCAGATCCATCCCACAATGTTGCATACCAAATATCAAAAGATTCTGCCTGCTGGATCTGGAGAAGAAAATTTTTTAAGAAATTTGCCTGAAATGCACTAAGTTCGAATTCGAGCTTCTATAGTGAGCCCAAATATGAATCTAGGAAGCCGATTTGAACAAAGTTGAATCAGATCCATCCCACAATGTTGCATACCAAATATCGAAAGATTCTGCCTGCTGGATCTGGAGAAGAAGATTTTTTAATAAATTTGCTTGAAATGCACTAAGTTCAAATTTGGGCTCCTATACTGAGCCCAAATATAAACCCAGGGGGCCGATTTGAACAAACTTGAATCAGATCCACCCTGCAATGTTGCTTACCAAATATGAAAAGATTCTGCCTGCTGGATCTGGAGAAGAAGATTTTTTAAGAAATTTGCATGAAATGCACTAAGTTCAAATTCGAGCTTCTATAGTGAGCCCAAATATGAATCTAGGAAGCCGATTTGAACAAACTTGAATCAGATCCACCCCACAATGTTGCATACCAAATATCAAAAGATTCTGCCTGCTGGATCTGGACAAGAAGATTTTTTAAGAAATTTGCCTAAATGCACTAAGTTCGAAATCGGGCTTCTATACTGAGCCCAAATATGAACCCAGGGGGCCGATTTGAACAAACTTGAATCAGATCCACCCTACAATGTTGCATACCAAATATCAAAAGATTCTGCCTGCTGGATCTGGAGAAGAAGATTTTTTAAGAAATTTGCCTGAAATGCACTAAGTTCGAAATTGGGCTCCTATACTGAGCCCAAATATTAACCCAGGGATCCGATTTGAACAAACTTGAATCAGATCCACCCCACAATGTTGCTTACCAAATATGAAAAGATTCTGCCTGCTGGATCTGGAGAAGAAGATTTTTTAAGAAATTTGCCTGAAATGCACTAAGTTCGAATTCGGGCTTCTATAGTAAGCCCAAATATGAATCCAGGGGGCCGATTTGAACAAACTTGAATCAGATCTACCCCGCAACGTTGCATACCAAATATCAAAAGATTCTGCCTGCTGGATCTGGAGAAGAAGATTTTTGAAGAAATGTGCCTGAAATGCACTAAGTTCGAATTCAAGCTCCTATAGTGAGCCCAAATATGAATCTAGGGAGCCGATTTGAACAAACTTGAATCAGATCCACCCTACAATGTTGCATGCCAAATATCAAAAGATTCTGCCTGCTGGATCTGGAGAAGAAGATTTTCAAAGAAATTTGCCTGAAATGCAGTAAGTTCAAATTTGGGCTCCTATACTGAGCCCAAATATAAACCCAGAGGGCCGATTTGAACAAACTTGAATCAGATCCACCCCACAATGTTGCATACCAAATATCAAAAGATTCTGCCTGCTGGATCTGGAGAAGAAGATTTTTTAAGAAATTTGCCTGAAATGCACTAAGTTCGAAATCGGGCTCCTATACTGAGCCCAAATATGAACCCAGGGGGCCGATTTGAACAAACGTGAATCAGATCCACCCTACAATGTTGCATACCAAATATCAAAAGATTCTGCCTGCTGGATCTGGAGAAGAAGATTTTTTAATGTTTTTCCCATTGCCTACAGTGTTAAAAAGTGCTGACTCAGCACTTTTTCAAAGTCCCGAAACTGTACCCTATGATAAAACCGATGGCAATTTTTTTTTACCAATCCTTTCTGTTGGTCCTAAGGAAGCTGCACACCAAATAAAAATTCTCAGTGCCGTGCAGTTTCGGAGATATGGGCGTTTTAAATTTTTTTCTATTTTTAGCTCCTGCGGTTCCCACGGGGCTGCGGGAAAATTTTTTTTTGCATAAATCAAGTACTCATGACCCAATAAGCCCTCACATAAAATTTGGTTCAAATCAGCCTCTCGGTTTGGAAAATAGAAATTTTGGGCGGGGCAAAAAATTTTGCCCCTCCCATAACGACGCCAAGTATAGCCCCACAAACTTCTCTTGAACAAATCTGAGTCTACACCTCAAAAGGAAGCTGCACACCAAATATCAAGTCTCTGCTACTGCTGGTTCATGAGAAGAAGATTTACAAAGATTTTGGTGCCCCTTGGGGGCGTGGCACCACCCAGGAGGAGGGGCAACTTCATTTGAACAAATCTGAATTGGCATTAGGTAATAAACATTTAGCCAACATTTGAATAAAATTGGGCTAGTGGTTTAGGAGGAGAAGTCGATAATGTAAAGTTAACGCCGGACGGACGACGACGGACGCCGGACGATGGACAGAAAGTGATTAGTAAAGCTCCCCTTGAGCTTCGCTCAGGTGAGCTAAAAATAAAATAAAAAAACGCTCGCCCGCATGCAATTTCACAAATAATGGCCTGAGAAACAGAAGATATACTTTGTGTGGCCTAATGAAGGGATTGGGTACAGTTTTTCATGGGGTCTATTTTGACATTCATTCAGTGTCTAAGAACTGATTTTGTATGAATGAAAATCATGTCAAGGTATTGCGTTCTTGTGCTGTAAATGACAGAATCCCCATTCATTGTTCTTCTTGTACTATAAATGCCGATACAGTGGAACCCTGTTAATTGAATAGCCACTTTGCCAGTGAAAATTATTCAATTAACATGAGTATTCAAAGATACCATGGGTATCACTATTCATGCAATCATGAAAAGTTCCAACAATAAAGTTACTCTGACAGAAGCTTGTAGTCCAATTCTACAGCCAAGATCTGATTAATGAAAGTGTCAATGACACTGTAGCTCAACTTGTCAAGACAAAGACATGTACATGTATAGTATGTGACACAGCAATGACAAACATCTAGGTAATGACCTGATAACAAAGGTACATATAAAGTATTGTAACGGTCTGTACATAAATACTGACCGTTGCCTGTAACAAATGTATAGGTAAAGTATTGTAAAGGTGGGTGACAGTCAGATGCTGAACTAGAAAAGAAATCTTTGAGTCCCAGAGTGGGTCTGACTGAACCCCAAAATATTTGTTCTCATAGCACAGTGATAACAAAGGCACCCCAAAACACACTCGTTCCTGTCCCAAGGTGAAAACAAAAGTACTCAAGAAGTTTTGTGAAGATCAGTTCATAAATACGAGCTGTATAGAACTTGTGACAAAAAACTGATTGGACCTAATTTCGGTACAAAATGGCCACTGGCAGCCATCTTGAATTTTGGACCGTACCCAGAAACACTCATTCTCATCCCAAGGAGATAACAAAGGTACCCAAGAAGTTTTGTGAAGATCGGTTCATAAATACAGCCTCTACCCTGAGCCGTATTGACATGTGTGCTTACATTGTGTAAGTAGCACTGAATAAATCAAAGTTCATCTAATTTGCATAATTTCTGCACGAAAAAAACCCCCTTACAATATGTGATGTATTCCATGTTACTAAACATTCATACAAAAATTTATTAAAATCAGAACTTTCATACAGAAGTTCTATACAAAAGACTGATTGCACTAATTTTGGTACAAAATGGCTGCTGGTGGCCATCTTGAATTTCAGGCCACACCCAAAAACACTCGCTCTCATCCCACGGTGATAACAAAGGTACCCAAGAAGTTTCGTAAAGATTGGTTCATAAATATGGCCTCTAGTCTGAGCTGTATAGAAGTTGTGTACAAAAAAATGATTAGACCTAATTTCGGTACAAATGGCCACTAGCAGCCATCTTGAATTTTAGACCGCACCCAGAAACACTCGTTCTCGTCCCAAGGTGATAACAAAGGTACCCAAGACATTTCGTGAAGATCAGTTCATAAATACAGACTCTAGTCTGAGCCGTATTGACATGTGTACTTACTGTGTGTAAGTCGCACTGAAAAAATCAAAGTTCATCTAATTTGCATAATTTCTGCACGAGAAAAAAACCCGTATTATATGTGATGCATCCCATGGTACTAAACATTCACACAAAAAAATTATTCAAATCAGGGCTTTCATATGGAAGTTCTGTGCAAAAATCTGATTGCACCTAATTTTGTACAAAATGGCTGCCATCGGCCATCTTGAATTTCGGACCGGACCCCAAAACACTCGTTCTCGTCCCACGGTGATACCAAAGGTACCCAAGAAGTTTCGTAAAGATCGGTTCATAAATACGGCCTCTAGCCCGAGCCGTATTGGCATTTGCACTTACAGTGCTGAAAGTAACCCCCAAAAACATCAAAATTAGTCTAATTTGCACAATTTACGTACGAGAAAAAACCCCGTATTATATGTGATGTATCCCATGGTACTAAACATTCATACAAAAAATTATTCAAATCAGAGCTTTCATATGGAAGTTCTGTACAAAAAACAGATTTCTGCATCGTCGGTACAAAATGGCAGCTGGCAGCCATCTTGAATTTCGGACCGCACCCAAAAACACTCGTTCTCGTCCCACGGTCATAACAAATTTACCCAAGAAGTTTCGTAAAGATCGGTTCATAAATACGGCCTCTAGCCCGAGCCATAGCAGCTTGGCACTTACAGCTCTGAAAGTAACACTAAATAAATCAAAGTCAGTCTAATTTGCATAATTTACGCACGAGAAAAAACCCCGTATTATATGTGATGTATCCCATGGTACTAAACATTTATACAAAACTTTATTCAAATCAGAACTTTCATACAGAAGTTCTGTACAAAAAACTGATTTTTGCATCATCGGTACAAAATGGCCACTGGCAGCCATCTTGAATTTCGGACCACACCTAAAAACACTCGTTCCCGTCCCAGGGTCATAACAAAGGTACACAAGAAGTTTCGTAAAGATCGGTTCATAAATACAACCTCTAGCCCGAGCCATAGCCAATTGTTGACGTACGGACCTTGCGGTCCTGGACAAAGGGTCTTGAATTCCCATCATTCCAGTCTCTGTATGTCTATGGCTTTGCAGTAATTTCTAATTAAGTCTTGGCTACCTGTTAAGGCAGCCAAGACTTGACTAGAAATTACTGCCTAGGCAATTTTTCTATTATCAGCAGGACCTCCTCATGATGGAATGTTAAGTGCATCTGTTCTGAGGTAGGAAACTTGGAAATAGGCCTTTAAGGGTTAACTGAATTATTCTAAGATGATAAAATAAATGCCTGTACAATTAGAAGGATTTCAAGATACAAACCTTTAACCTAGCAAATCGGCCACATCCACCTGCATAATTTATAAATTAAGTGGTTGAATTTTTTTTTATTTTTGGGGGAAAAATTTCCAACAAAACCATACCATGTGACCCCACATTGGAATGAGCTCATTGAGCTTGTTCTAATGAAGGGTTACTTCATATGGGTTTGTTGAAATTTTTTTGAAAAATTTGAAAAAAATAATATTTAAAATAATAATTTGGATACCGTCTGCATTGAATAAAGGGTTAAACGGATTCCTTGATACAAACCTGTACATCATAGATCCTCTGTCTCTGGCATTCATTTTACCCCAATCACCTTCAAATGCAAACTGTAAAAAAGAAGTGTATGACATTAACAAATATAGAACCTTAGTGAGCACGCTCACATACCCCACGCGCCCCGATATTTCAAGCTCTAATCATTTATTAAAAATAAACATAGATTCTAGGAATACTGCAGAAAACAGTGTTTTGTAGTTTCAACGGTAGTGTTCTGTAGGCCACCATGTTAGACTAACATACCAAAAATCAGCTCAATATCTGGAAGCGTGTAGGAAAAAAGTCTGCAAAACTGTAATTTTGATGAACTTTTCAAAGTTCAAGGGCCGTAATTTCGGTAAAAATCAGTGGAGCGGAACAAAATGCAAACTTGATCTGTAGGCCACCATGTCAGACTAATATACTAAAAATCAGCTCAATATCTGGAAGCGTTTAGAAAAAAAAGTCCGGAAAACTCTAATTTTGATGCATTTTTCAGAGTCCAAGGGCCGTAATTTCGGTAAATTCAGTGGAGCGGAACAAAACGCAAACTTGTTCTGTACGCCACCATGTAAGATTAACATACCAAAAATCAGCCCAATATCTGGAAGCGTGTAGGAAAAAAAGTCCGCAAAACTGTAATTTTGATGAACTTTTCAAAGTTCAAGGGCCGTAATTTCGGTAAAAATCAGTGGAGCGGAAAAAATGCAAACTTGATCTGTAGGCCACCATGTCAGACTAACATACCAAAAATCAGCTCAATATCTGGAAGCGTGTAGAAAAAAAGTCCGGAAAACTGAAATTTTGATGAATTTTTCAGAGTCCAAGGGCCGTAATTTTGGTAAAAATCAGTGGAGCGGGACAAAATGCAAACTTGATCTGTAGGCCACCATGTTAGACTCACATACCAAAAATCAGCTCAATATCTGGAAGCGTGTAGAAAAAAAGTCCGGAAAACAAGTAGGACTGACTGACGGACTGAGTCTGACGGACTGACAGACGGACGAACCAGTCAAAAACATTATACCCCTGCAACTTCGTTGTGTGGGGTATAATAATAATGCAGGATGTTATCCCTGCTTTCCAAACCAAACAAGAGACCCTCCAATTACCCCATTTTAATGAGAGCAAATGCTGTGTCCATATAGTGACAGTGCTCAGATTTTGAGGTGTTTAGTAATTTAATGGACAAATTTTGAATTGTCCCAACCATAGTTTGGTCCCGTTTAATGAAGCAAGCAGTATAGTTGAGGGGCTAACTGTCAACAGGCGGGTTTACAAAACAGACTTTGCCAGAGGAAAAGAATCTTCGCTGACAGGGTCGTTAAGCATTTTAATTTTTTTCTTCTATTTTTAGCTCCTGGGAGTTTTCAACAGGGCAGCGAAAAATTTTGCATCAAGAGTGAAAAACTAGAGCGCACTGTCACAGTGCTGAAGCTGCGAGATTCGTGCAATGCCAATTATGTTTTAAAACTTGTTGGTGACAAAAAAAAACTCGGTGACAAAAAAACTCGTTGGTGACAAGTCCATAAATGTGACACAAATTAGCCGAATGACATGCACTATTGAGAGGGTATAGACATCATGAAGATACACTTGCATATCAAGTATGGTGTCATTCCATCAAGTTTTTTAGGAGTTATGGTGTTTTTTAAACTCGTTGGTGACAGACCGACCGACCGACCGACAGACCGACAGACAGAGACAGACAGACAGACAGACAGACAGACAGACAGACAGACAGACAGACAGACAGACAGACAGACAGACAGACAGACAGACATTGCCACATATAGAGCTGCTCGTCGCAGCTAATAATATTTTCAGGTAGACACAAATGAGATAATCCCCAATATTAACTAAAATAGCGTAGATATCTATTTATTACATGCTAGCGTAGGAATTATCGCAAATTATCTATAAGATATTTCTCGATATCCACCGACTCGATGGATATCAAGGAATATCCCTCAATAGCTTCCTGAATTATGTCATGCTATGCCGCATCACGTCACCTTGAAGGAAAGATCAGCTGATCTTTGTTATTGTTTTGAAATGTACGGATTTGGGGGCAAATTGGGCTGAATATTATGCAATAAAATGTCTCATAGCATATAATAGAAAAAAAGAAAATCTACTCCATTTTAGTTAGTATCTGGAATTATCTCATGAGTGTGGACCTAAAAGTTTTATTTTTCACGAGTGCTTGCGCTCGTGAAAAATAAAACTTTGAGGACCACACGATGAATTTTTTCAGCAGCTTCCTAAATGGCATTCTGCTTCAGCAGATGACATTGCCTTGACCGTCGCCTTAAAGGAATGATCTGCAGCCTTGTGTTATCGTCTTGAAACAGTTTGCATTTGAACTGGGTTGAATATTGCACAGTTAAATGTCACGTAGCATATAATAAAATGAAAATCTACTCGGTTTTAATGAATATCGGAAGTTATCTCATTCGTGTGGACCTGAAAGTTATTATGAATTCCCGATATTAACTAAAATTCATTTATTTAACTTTATTTATTGGTGTTTAAGGTCATATACTTATGCACAATGGCTAATCATGACCGTAAATTTTACGGGTGGAGGAAGCCGGAGTACCCGGAGAGAACCACCGAGCAACGACGAGCAGCTGCCAGCTCCCCAACATCGTAACTCCGCACTGCAGCACAGGCAGGGTTAGATTGGTTGAAGACATATGTACCATCGATGTGCAGTACGCCTTAGTACACGCCATCATCGTGCCCCCATGTGGGCACTCAGGGTTAAGTGCCTTGCCCAAGGACACAACGTGGGAGACCGAATTGATTGCTCAGACGGTAACCCATCCAATGATTAACCAGGCTCGAAGTTGCTTAACTTCGGTGATCTGACTAGAACCATCGCAACGCCACCGTGCACCTATTAACTAAAATAAATTATCTTTCACTGGTGAGCATGCAATTTTTGATGGAAAAACACATGAAACAGAAAACATAACAAGAGGCCCCACGTGGCCTTAATCGCTCACCTGACAAAGTGACTCTAAGAAGTATTTTAGGTCACCTTCACCATGTCATGCCTCATCAACATTAACTGGTTGAGTGATAGATTTTGTTTGAAGTTCAACATTTGTTACCTAAAATTAGTTTTATTTAAAATCATTGGTGTGTGGCCAATCTCCAATGATTTTTAATAAAGCAAATTTATCTCTGCAGACAAACTGGTTTAGCTTGAAGCACAAACAAGGAATGTGAAGAGATAGCCTTGGACATCTCTCCCCAACTGTGGATATCTTCCATGTGCTACATGTACATATTTGCATGCAAGAAAACAAAAATTTTCACAAATTTTCCAAAATATTAGTTTTTTTTATCATCATTGGAACAAGCTCAAATAGCTTATTCCAATAGGGGTATGGGAAGATCAGGTATATTTTTGAGACAGAAATGTGAATATATAAATAATGGTGTTTTTTTGTGAATGATGCTGGAGAATTTTGCATAAAGATATGGTAAATGGTTTGTTCTAGATACAGAATGATGCAAAAGTATTTAAATTTGATTAGGCAAGTTGTTCCTATAATGCATTTAAAAATTGAAGTAACTGTTTTTTTGCTGCCCGAACTTTTAGATGTGTGTGTCTGTGTTTGTGTGTGTGTGTGTGTGTGTGTGTGTGTAGGGGGAGGGGGGGGGGGGGGGGGGGGGGTAAGAGTGTTATTGCAAACAAAATTCCTGAATAAATGGAAAATTTTATTTTTTGTGTGAAAGACATAGTGCGTGAATGTTGATTGGAACAAGCTTAGAGAGCTCATTTTAATGTGAAGTCATAAAGCTGTGTTTTACGTACGAAATTCTGGAATAACTAAAAAATTGCTTTTTTGACTCAAAAAGCATGGTGTGCGACCTCTCATTGGAATGAGCTCAAAAAGCTCATTCCAATGGGGTATTTACAAGCGATAAGTACATGTATGTTTAAGAGACAAAAATTAAAATTTGAATAGCGATTTTTGCGAAGAATGCTGACAAGTTTTGGCAGTTATGCTGGTAAAAAGGTAAGATATGCAAAGTGGTTGTTTTTCAGAGGCGACATTTAATTAAGGGGAATTAACCCTTGATTACTGAGGTAACTTCTAAAAGTACTGAAATTTCATGAAGCAATGTGAATAACAAACAACAGTTGCCTAAAAATTTCATGAATAACTAAAATTTTTATTCTTTTGTCTCGAAAACATGGCATATGACCTTTGTTGGAATGAGCTGAATGCGTGTGTTCCAATGAGGGGTCATAAAATTTGAACGGAGATTTGTGTGAATAATGCATTAGTACTGCTTGATTTGGGTAAACGGTTCACCCTGGATACCACCCCTTCTATAGTAGATCTTTTCTGCAAATTTTGTCTAAGATTCTATCAACTTTACAAATAAATACGTTCATGAATCACAATCAGATCCACCCCACAATGTTGCATACCAAATATCAAAAGATTCTGCCTGCTGGATCTGGAGAAGAAGATTTTTTAAGAAATATGCCTGAAATGCACTAAGTTAAAATTTGGGCTCCTATACGGAGCCCAAATATAAACCCAGGGGGCCGATTTGAACAAACTTGAATCAGATCCACCCCACAATGTTGCTTACCAAGTATGAAAAGATTCTGAAGCTGGATCTGGAGAAGAAGATTTTTTAAGAAATTTGCCTGAAATGCACTAAGTTCGAATTCGAGCTTCTATAGTGAGCCCAAATATGAAACTAGGAAGCCGATTTGAACAAACTTGAATCAGATCCACCCCACAATGTTGCATACCAAATATCAAAAGATTCTGCCTGCTGGATCTGGAGAAGAAGATTTTTTAATAAATTTGCCCGAAATGCACTAAGTGTGAATTCAGGCTTCTATATTAAACCCAAATATGAATCCGGGGGGCCGATTTGAACAAACTTGAATCAGATCCACCCCGCAATGTTGCATACCAAATATCAAAAGATTCTGCCTGCTGGATCTGGAGAAGAAGATTTTTGAAGAAATTTGCCCGAAATGCACTAAGTTTGAATTCGAGCTTCTATAGTGAGCCCAAATATGAATCCAGGGGGCCGATTTGAACAAACTTGAATCAGATCCACCCCGCAATGTTGCATACCAAATATCAAAAGATTCTGCCTGCTGGATCTGGAGAAGATGATTTTTTAAGAAATTTGCCTGAAATGCACTAAGTTCGAATTCGAGCTTCTATAGTAAGCCCAAATATGAATCTAAGGAGCCGATTTAAACAAATTTGCATCAGATCCATCCCACAATGTTGCATACCAAATATCAAAAGATTCTGCCTGCTGGATCTGGAGAAGAAAATTTTTTAAGAAATTTGCCTGAAATGCACTAAGTTCGAATTCGAGCTTCTATAGTGAGCCCAAATATGAATCTAGGAAGCCGATTTGAACAAAGTTGAATCAGATCCATCCCACAATGTTGCATACCAAATATCGAAAGATTCTGCCTGCTGGATCTGGAGAAGAAGATTTTTTAATAAATTTGCTTGAAATGCACTAAGTTCAAATTTGGGCTCCTATACTGAGCCCAAATATAAACCCAGGGGGCCGATTTGAACAAACTTGAATCAGATCCACCCTGCAATGTTGCTTACCAAATATGAAAAGATTCTGCCTGCTGGATCTGGAGAAGAAGATTTTTTAAGAAATTTGCATGAAATGCACTAAGTTCAAATTCGAGCTTCTATAGTGAGCCCAAATATGAATCTAGGAAGCCGATTTGAACAAACTTGAATCAGATCCACCCCACAATGTTGCATACCAAATATCAAAAGATTCTGCCTGCTGGATCTGGACAAGAAGATTTTTTAAGAAATTTGCCTAAATGCACTAAGTTCGAAATCGGGCTTCTATACTGAGCCCAAATATGAACCCAGGGGGCCGATTTGAACAAACTTGAATCAGATCCACCCTACAATGTTGCATACCAAATATCAAAAGATTCTGCCTGCTGGATCTGGAGAAGAAAATTTTTTAAGAAATTTGCCTGAAATGCACTAAGTTCGAAATTGGGCTCCTATACTGAGCCCAAATATTAACCCAGGGATCCGATTTGAACAAACTTGAATCAGATCCACCCCACAATGTTGCTTACCAAATATGAAAAGATTCTGCCTGCTGGATCTGGAGAAGAAGATTTTTTAAGAAATTTGCCTGAAATGCACTAAGTTCGAATTCGGGCTTCTATAGTAAGCCCAAATATGAATCCAGGGGGGCCGATTTGAACAAACTTGAATCAGATCTACCCCGCAACGTTGCATACCAAATATCAAAAGATTCTGCCTGCTGGATCTGGAGAAGAAGATTTTTGAAGAAATGTGCCTGAAATGCACTAAGTTCGAATTCAAGCTCCTATAGTGAGCCCAAATATGAATCTAGGGAGCCGATTTGAACAAACTTGAATCAGATCCACCCTACAATGTTGCATGCCAAATATCAAAAGATTCTGCCTGCTGGATCTGGAGAAGAAGATTTTCAAAGAAATTTGCCTGAAATGCAGTAAGTTCAAATTTGGGCTCCTATACTGAGCCCAAATATAAACCCAGAGGGCCGATTTGAACAAACTTGAATCAGATCCACCCCACAATGTTGCATACCAAATATCAAAAGATTCTGCCTGCTGGATCTGGAGAAGAAGATTTTTTAAGAAATTTGCCTGAAATGCACTAAGTTCGAAATCGGGCTCCTATACTGAGCCCAAATATGAACCCAGGGGGCCGATTTGAACAAACTTGAATCAGATCCACCCTACAATGTTGCATACCAAATATCAAAAGATTCTGCCTGCTGGATCTGGAGAAGAAGATTTTTTAATGTTTTTCCCATTGCCTACAGTGTTAAAAAGTGCTGACTCAGCACTTTTTCAAAGTCCCGAAACTGTACCCTATGATAAAACCGATGGCAATTTTTTTTTACCAATCCTTTCTGTTGGTCCTAAGGAAGCTGCACACCAAATAAAAATTCTCAGTGCCGTGCAGTTTTGGAGATATGGGCGTTTTAAATTTTTTCTATTTTTAGCTCCTGCGGTTCCCACGGGGCTGCGGGAAAATTTTTTTGCATAAATCAAGTACTCATGACCCAATAAGCCCTCACATAAAATTTCGTTCAAATCAGCCTCTCGGTTTGGAAAATAGAAATTTTGGGCGGGGCAAAAAATTTTGCCCCTCCCATAACGACGCCAAGTATAGCCCCACAAACTTCTCTTGAACAAATCTGAGTCTACACCTCAAAAGGAAGCTGAACACCAAATATCAAGTCTCTGCTACTGCTGGTTCATGAGAAGAAGATTTACAAAGATTTTGGTGCCCCTTGGGGGCGTGGCACCACCCAGGAGGAGGGGCAACTTCATTTGAACAAATCTGAATTGGCATTAGGTAATAAACATTTAGCCAACATTTGAATAAAATTGGGCTAGTGGTTTAGGAGGAGAAGTCGATAATGTAAAGTTAACGCCGGACGGACGACGACAGACGACGGACGACGGACGCCGGACGACGGACAGAAAGTGATTAGTAAAGCTCCCCTTGAGCTTCGCTCAGGTGAGCTAAAAATACTGTATATACCTTTGCAGCTTCAACAGCTCTGTCTACATCTTCTTTTGTTGCTTTTGAAACTTTGCATATGACCTGAAAGTTAAAATGAAAGTGTCAACTTGACAAACTTGAACTTGATAGTTATAAATGAAATGGCAAAATTGAAGATCATTGGTATCAATGTTATTTGATGAAATTTCAACATAACAGCATTGTGTGTGCACAACGTCAAGAGTAATCCATGCATTTTTAAATGTAAACTGTAAGACTGGCTAAAGGAAGAATGTTGATACACAAATGCCGTATGTTCAGAGGTTATTGTAAATGGCAACTTTTTTTCACAGAAATGAATGCTTATCAATAGCTCTTATCTAAAGTTCTTGCCTAATGAGCACATCAAGTTCAATGAAAGTGTCAATGACACTTAGCTTAACTTGTCAAGACAAAGACATGCACATGTATAGTATGTGACACAGCAATGACAAACATCTAGGTAATGACCTGATAACAAAGGTACATATAAAGTATTGTAATGGTCTGTACATAAATACTGACCGTTGCCTGAAACAAATGTATAGGTAAAGTATTGTAAAGGTGGGTGACAGTCAGATGCTAAACTAGAAAAGAAATCTTTGAGTCCCAGAGTGGGTCTGACTGAACCCCAAAATATTTGTTCTCATAGCACAGTGATAACAAAGGCACCCCAAAACACACTCGTTCCTGTCCCAAGGTGAAAACAAAGGTACCCAAGAAGTTTAGTGAAGATCAATTCACAAATACGAGCTGTATAGAACTTGTGACAAAAAACTGATTGGACCTAATTTTGGTACAAAATGGCCACTGGCAGCCATCTTGAATTTTGGACCTTACCCAGAAACACTCATTCTCATCCCAAGGTGATAACAAAGGTACCCAAGAAGTTTTGTGAAGATCGGTTCATAAATACAGCCTCTACCCTGAGCCGTATTGACATGTGTGCTTACATTGTGCAAGTAGCACTGAATAAGTCAAAGTTCATCTAATTTGCATAATTTCTGCACAAAAAAAAAACCCTTAGAATATGTGATGTATTCCATGTTACTAAACATTCATACAAAAATTTATTCAAATCAGAACTTTCATACAGAAGTTCTGTACAAAAGACTGATTGCACTAATTTTGGTACAAAATGGCTGCTGGTGGCCATCTTGAATTTCGGACCACACCCAAAAACACTCGCTCTCATCCCACGCTGATAACAAAGGTACCCAACAAGGTTCGTAAAGATTGGTTCATAAATATGGCCTCTAGTCTGAGCTGTATAGAAGTTGTGTACAAAAAACTGATTAGACCTAATTTCGGTACAAAATGGCCACTGGCAGCCATCTTGAATTTTAGACCGCACCCAGAAACACTCGTTCTCGTCCCAAGGTGATAACAAAGGTACCCAAGACATTTCGTGAAGATCAGTTCATAAATACAGACTCAAGTCTGAGCCGTATTGACATGTGTACTTAATGTGTGTAAGTCGCACTGAAATATCAAAGTTCATCTAATTTGCATAATTTCTGCACGAGAAAAAAACCCGTATTATATGTGATGTATCCCATGGTACTAAACATTCACACAAAAAATTATTCAAATCAGCGCTTTCATATGGAAGTTCTGTGCAAAAATCTGATTGCACCTAATTTTGTACAAAATGGCTGCCATCGGCCATCTTGAATTTCGGACCGGATCCAAAAACACTCGTTCTCGTCCCACGGTGATACCAAAGGTACCGAAGAAGTTTCGTAAAGATCGGTTCATAAATACGGCCTCTAGCCCAAGCCGTATTGGCATTTGCACTTACAGTGCTGAAATTAACACCAAAAAACATCAAAATTAGTCTAATTTGCACAATTTACGCACGAGAAAAAACCCCGTATTATATGTGATGTACCCCATGGTACTAAACATTCATACAAAAAATTATTCAAATCAGAGCTTTCATATGAAAGTTCTGTCCAAAAAACAGATTTCTGCATCATCGGTACAAAATGGCGGCTGGCAGCCATCTTGAATTTCGGACCGCAACCAAAAACACTCGTTCTCGTCCCACGGTCATAACAAAGGTACCCAAGAAGTTTCGTAAAGATCGGTTCATAAATACGACCTCTAGCCCGAGCCATAGCCAATTGTTGACATACGGACAGACGAACAGACGGACGGATGGACAGATGGTTGAGCTAAAGTTGAGCTAAAAACAATCCTATGATAAATGTGGCCTGTAGGCCAGGTCAAAGAATGTTGATGTACAAATGCAATAAATTCAAAGATTGTTGCTAACAGCAACTGTTTTTGATGGAAATGAAAAGAAAATCAATGGCTCCTATCTTTGTCACCCTGCATAAGCATACAAAGTTTCAAAACAACCTGATAATGAATGTGTCCTCTGAGGCATGCCAAAGGAAGATGTTAATGCACTAAGTAGAAGGTCATTGCTTGTGGCAATGTTTTTTTTTATGGAAATTCATAAATATACCCTGCAGAGAGTGCAAAAGGGATAAGTTGATGCATAAATGCAGTAAGTTCAAAGGTTGGTGATAACGACAATATAATTTTATGGAAATGAAAAAAAGCAATAGCTCACATCTAGAGGTCACACGGAACACACATACCAAGTTTCAAAGTGATCCGATCATAAATGTGCCCTGAAGGCCATGTTGAAGGGAAATATTGAGGTCTGACTAAACTAAGATCAAAGGTCAACATTTTTTGACAGAAATGGAAGAAAATCGACAGCTCCCATATAGATGTCACCCCACACAAGCACACCAAGTTTGCAGCGATCCAATCATCAATGTGCCCTGCAGGGTGTGTCAAAGGGAAATATTGATGCTTAACTGCACTAAGTTTTTACTAAGTTCATTGAAGGTCATTGCCAGTGGCAACATTTTTTGACGGAAATGGAAGAAAATCGATAGCTCCCATCTAGAGGTCACCGTAAATAAGCATACCAGGTTTCAAAGCAATCAAATCATAAATGTGCCCTGTAGGGTGTGCCAAAGGGAAATATTGTGGTTTGACTAAACTAAGTTCTAAGAACGTTGGCCGCGGCAACATTTTTTGACGGAAATTGAAGAAAATCGATAGCTCCCATCTAGAGGTCACCCCAAACAAGCATACCAAGTTTCAAAGTGATCTGATCATAAATGTGACCTGTGAGGTGTGCCAAAGGAAATTGTGGACGTACGTACGTTAGTACGTACGTCCGTATGTACGTACGCCGACGGACAAGAAGTGATGGCAATAGCTCAGCTTGACTTTGTCAAGTTGAGCTAAAAAAAACACCAAGACTAAATCATTTCAGAGTGAGTGGAAAACTTAAAACAGAATTTGCTCAATGAAAGAAAAAAATCAAGGACTTGTCATGAAATCTAATGTACATAAATTTTTTAAAAGGAAAAATGTGCACTATAACCTCAAATACAGCACTTGTGATAATTAAAAGCATAATAATTTATTATTTATATATTCACTTATTGGGGGTTTAATGACACTTTCAACAGCTGGAGCACCTTGTGTCGGACAGTTTTATTGGTGGAGAAAGCTGGAGTACCCAAAGAAAACCACCCTGCAACCGCGAGCAACTGCTAGACTCCCCAAAATACTAACTCGGCACAAGCAGTGTGAGTATTGGTTGTTGACAGGGGCTCTATCAATGTATATTATATCTCACATGACTTCCTTGCATTCTGATTGGCTGAAAGATGATACCCTATTTCGTGTAGTTTGCATCCACAGAACTGACCAGGCACTACACCCAGGCACTACACGTTTTCTATTTTTAGCACACTACTATATCAGTTTTCTTTTCATACTGGGTGACTAAAACTGATCAGGCTAAAATTTAAAAATCGATTCACAGAGGCACAACATCCACAAAATGACCCGGAAAGAAATCATTGTGGAAAAATGTATCGCTTTTCCATTGTTGAAGTCACATTTTTCGAGGCGTTCATTTTAGTCCTTGAGAAGATGATCCATATCTCGATTCGAAGAGAATGATCCATACCTGGGTCCAACTTTCATGAGAACGCGTCCGGATATGAAAAATCGTTTGTTTCTCTGCTTATATTATTTCGCTATTTAATTGTATGTTTTGGGCAGTAAACGAATAAATAATGGAATTCAGTTGGATCTTCGGAGTTTGTATCCCATGCTGACCCATTCAGTAATGTATATGTGTGACAAATGTGTGGAAATTATCAAACTGCGTTGTCAAATTTCGAAAATTTTAGCATTCATTCGCGAGTTGCGCGATTCTAGAATACACAGTTCCGTTTGGGGGAAATGTTTTGTTTACCCTTGCCGACCGATTCAAAATTTGTCTTCTGCTCATATCAATAATCCAAGTTAGCCGTGTTTTGGAAGAAGAAAATATTTTTTAAAAACTACATGGTATTTTTTCTATATAACACTAGTTGGTAGGGCTGCTGCCTTGGTAACAGATTAACAAATCGGACAGATGTTTTTCTTGATGGGTGTTCGATATAATATAAGGATTAGTGCATGTCTTGTCGTTGACTGCGCCTATATAGTGCCCAGTGAGGTGGTGTAGTTCCCTCCGCTTTGCGGCGGGAACTACACCACCTCACTGGGCACTATATGGGCGCAGTCAACTCCAAGCCATGCACTATTCCTTAAACAGTACGCCTTAGTACACAGCACTACCATGCCCCCAAGTAAGCACTCAGGATTAAGTGCCATGCCAAAGAACACAATGCAGTTACCTCTGGTGGGGATGGAACCGTGGACCTTACAGTTTGAAGTCCAATGCTGTAGCCAGTGAGCCACCGAGCTCCCTATGGAGAATAATGAAGACTTATTTTGGTCATGGTTGAAATACTGTAAAGAGGTATTCCTGTACTTATTTCTTATTTGTTTCTACGGAATAATTTTGATACTCCACAAGAAAGGAATAACTTCAACTGTTAAATCTTCCAATGTCAATTCAAAATGAATGTTTTTCAACCCTAAAAGGTATCAGTAATAAAAAGAGAACTCTTCCTGTTCAGGCCAAATGGAATGAGTGTTTTTAACATGAATATCCATTGTATTTCACGACAGCACCTTTGTTTGGTGGTATTGGGTCCATCAGGGTCAATGAATCAAACTGAATAATGGGATAAAGAACATCAATATGAATGGTTAGGTTGGTTAAAGTGAATAGCAATAGGAGTGCCGTATTTCACTTATTTATTTATTTATTTATTGGTGTTTTAAGGTCACATATTTATGCACAATGGCTAATTATGACCGTGACAGTTTTACGGGTGGAGGAAGCCAGAGTACCTGGAGAGAACCACCGAGCAACGGTGAGCAACTGTCAGCTCCCCAACATACTAACTCCACACAAGCAGGGTTAGCACTGGTTGAAGTCAAGTGCACCATCGACGTGCAGTACGCCTTAGTACACAACGCCACCATGCCCCCACGCGGACAACAGAGATGAAGTGTCTTGCCCAAGGACACAATGCAGGTGCCGCAGGTGGGATTAGAACCGAGGACCTTTTGGCTTGCAGCCTGCACCTCTACCTACTGAGCCACCGCGCTCCCCATATTTCATTTAAGTGTTCCTGTAGAAGTGACACTCAGTTTCTCCAACGTATTGTTTAATGCAAATTTTGCAGGTTAATCTTGATTCTGAGTGTTTGTACCGTCGGCCCTGGTACTGCACATGTTTTGTATCTGTAGAGTAGTTCAGGTTGTTTGTTTATTGGGGTTTAACAATACTTTCAAGAGTGAGGGTCACATCATTTCAGACAATTTTATGGGTGGAGGAAGCTGAGTTACCCAGAGAGAACCACTTGGGTGGTGGCAAGCAATTGTCAGACTCTCCAGTAAACCTGTAAATATTCCATAGTAAAAAACACACCCTCATTTATATATTTACTAGAGTTTAACCCATAAGGGCTTAGTTCAAACTGTGAGTTCCTTGTCTTACATGTACATGTAGAATACATGTTCCAACATACAGGACTTTGCATACCTTGTTAGCAGGGCTCAATTTAACTGGATTCGTATAGCAATTTTCAAACCAATTTTCAACTATAGCTAATCAATTCCACATGACAAAAACATATAAATAATAGGAAATGGTAATCAAAATTTATCCAAGATAGTAAACTGCTATTCAAGTTTAAAAAATTAAATCGACCCCTGCTTGTTAATGGAATTTACAGTACCTTGGCACTGGTTGCTAATGAAGTCGTGGCTGCCTGTATAGGCAGTCAAGACTTCCCTAGACACCACTGCAAAGTCAAGTCGATACATGCCTTAATGGAATTTACAGCACCTTGGCACTCGTTGCTAGTGAAGTCTTGGCTGCCTGTATAGGCAGTCAAGACTTCCCTAGACACCACTGCAAATTCCAAGTCGATACATGCCTTAATGGAATTTACAGTACCTTGGCACTGGTTGCTAGTGAAGTCTTGGCTGCCTGTATAGGCAGTCAAGGCTTCCCTAGACACCACTGCAAAGTCAAGTCGAAGTTAAGTTATTGGGTAGGAGAAAAATAAGAAGAATTCTCCTGGCCTTTAACAATACTGACAAGAATCAAATGAATATTTTGCGAGAATCAAAGTTGATTCTCATTGTTTTCCTTGCAAGAATCATTTGTGAGAATTGATTCTCATTCTCACACGATTTTAAGCCCTGTCAATTGATTTATTTATTTATTGGGGTTTAATGACACTTTTGACACTCAAGGTCACCTCGTGTTTGACAGTTTTACGGGTGGAGAAAGCCAGAGTACCCATAGAAGCACCAAACAATGGTGAGTAACTGTCAGACTCCCCAACGTACTAACTCCACACAAGCAGGTTTAGCATTGGTTGAAGACGAGTGCACTATCGACATGCAGTATGCCTTAGTACATAGCGCCACCGTGTCCCAAATTGGGCAATCGAGATTAAGTGCTTTGCCCAAGGACACAATGCGGTTACCCCTGGCAAGGTCGAAAAGTGGACCTTTCGGTTTGAAGTTCAATGCCTTAATCTCTGAGCCACCATGCTACCATCAAATTGATGAGAGGAATATTAATTAAAGTGGTATATCTCATGAAAATGAGCCTGAATTATACCCCGACAAGGGGCACAATTATTCTTGTTTTGGGCAGGATAATGTGCCTGCTACAGGCAACACGTTAAAAATTAATTCATATAAAATACATACCGATTCATCAGTAGGGTTCACAGTATCAAATGTAGCACCACTTGAGGAATCAACAAATTCTCCATCAATAAAAAGTTGATGTGCAAAACTGATGTCCATATTGTTTACATTAATATTGACCTGAAAAAAAATTACAAGCAATTACTTGTAAAATAAATGGTAGGACTTGTATAAAATAAATGATAATTATTAACCAGAGGCTCAAGTGAGACTAAAACGCTCACCTGGCTCAAATTGTCAAAAGAGATGAGTGTATCAGTAAGTGATCAGCAGCAAGAGCAATTTTTTGATTTGCTATGACACAACCAAAGGCAACTTTTTTGGCCATTCATTTCTGCTGGTCCTAGGAAAGCTTCGTAGCAAGCTCTGTTCTGTGAAGTATTAAAAAAATAACACCCGAACGAAATTTTGTTTTGTTTTCAACTACTGTGGTTCTCTCTAGCCCCTCACCTCCCCCCCCCCAAAAAAAAAATGTTAAGAAAAAACAAGCGACTCAATTCGAACAAACTTGAATTTGACATCCCCAGAGATGTTACATACCAAATATGAAAGGATACTCACTGGTGGACTTGAAGAAGAATTTTCAAGAAATTTTGTCATATTGCACTAAGTTAAACTTTGGGCTTCAATAAAAGGCCCAAATATTAACCCCGGGATCTGATTTGAACAACCTTCAATCTAACCCTCCCAGAGGTGTTGTACACCAAATATCAAAAGAATATGACTACTGGATCTGAAGGAGATGATTTTAAACGATAATTCCCCATACTGCACTAAGTAAATATTTGGGCTCCCTTGGACAACCCAAATATTAACCCATGGACTCAATATGAACAAATTCAAATCTTACACCTCTAGAGATGTCACATGCCAAATATGAAAGGATTCTCACTAGAAGATTTTGAAAGAAATTTTCTCATACTGCACGAAGTTAAAATTTGGGCTCCAATAAAGAGCACAAATATTATTCCAGGGATCCCAATTGAACAAACTTAATCTAACCCCCCTCCCCCCCAAAGATGCTGCATACCAAATATCAAAAGAATGTGACTGGTGGATCTGAAGAAGAAGCTTTTTAATGATTATTCCCCATATTGCACCAAGTTAATATTCGGGCTACCAGGGACTCAATTTGAACAAACTTCAATCTGACCCCTATAGAGATGTTGTATACCAAGTATCAAAAGAATCTGACTGTGCTGAGCCCAAATATGAACCGAGGAGCTCGATTTGAACACACTTGTATTTGACTGTCCTTTGGGTGCTGTATACAAAATATCAAAAGATTCTGATCAGCAGTTCTGAAGAAAATATTTTTTTCAATTTTTGCAAATATGCTGACTCAGCATTTTTTCAAACGCCCCTACAGAACACCCTGACATAACCGAAGGCCTTTTTTTAAAAAATCCATTCTACTGGTCAAAAGGATGCTTATACCAAATAACAGTTCTCTGTTCCATGTAGTTTGGGAAATATGGGCATTTGAATTTTTTTCTATTTTCAGCCCCTGGGGTACCCACAGGGCTATGGAAAAAAAAAATTGGGCATCAATCAAGTACTTTGGACCCACTTATTCTACATGCCAAATTTGGTTCAAATCGGCCCATCGGTTCTTGAAACAGAAATTTGGGGCAGAGCCCAAAATGGGTATGTGCCCACAGAGAGCCCAAATATTGATCTACCAACTTCCATTGAACAAACTTGAATCTTCAACACCAAAGAGTGTTCCATACCATATATCAAGGCAATCTCTCTGGTGGTTCATGAGAAGAAGATTTTTAAAGATTTTTAGGCTTTGGTATCATTTACCAGAGCCCGAAGGCAGCCACTTCATCTGAACAAAATAGAAAGGGTATACTCCAGGGATGGTTTGTGTAATATATGTTTGAATTTTGCTGAATGGCTGCGAAGAAGAAGCCAAGTTTGCGTGAATGGCCTCGAGTTTTATCCTTTCGCAATAGCACAAGTGCCACATCGATTAACCCATTCGACTGATTTGCATTCCCGCGTTGTGTCCTTGGGCAAGGCACTTCACCCCGATTGTCCATATGGGGGCACAATAACGCCCTGTACTAAGGCATACTGTACGTCGATGGTGCGCATGTCTTCAACCAATCTAACCCTGCCTGTGCTGCAGTGTGGAGTTATACGATGTTGGGGAGCTGGCAGCTGCTCGTCGTTGCTCGGTGGTTCTCCCCAGGTCCTCGGGCTTCCTCCACCCGTAAAACCATCACGGTCATGATTAGCCATTGTGCATAAGTATGTGACCTTAAGCACCAATAAATAAATAAATTAACCCATTCACACATTTTATCGCCAACCAATTTTGAGAGGGGAGTCCATGTTACTATTTTGTCCCTACTGGCACATAGAACACATTGGAACTCAGGGGACGATTTTTAGTTAGATTCAAATTGTAACTGAGGTGCTCGATTTGTAGAAAATTCCAGTGAAATTTCGCTTGTATTAAAAAACAGCCCATCAACGATTTCCATTCCGCACATATGTGGAGAACAGATTTTCTTTTTCCGCATGGCTTAGTGCTGCTGTGGATTGGGATATCATAGAACAGTCATGTTATAAAAACACTTCATGGGGACAGTTTTTCCAAGTCTAACAAAGGGCATAACTGTGGTAAGTAGGGATGGATGAAACCTGCAATATATGGATAACCTTTCCCCCATACAGTCTATAACCATAACAAAGGATATCAAAACACGACAATGGACACAAGTTGGTATGTATGCATGGATGAAACCCGCAATATGTAGATATCCTTTTCCCCATGCTGGTGTCTCACAGGCCTGAAAATAAGCAATCTGACATTTGCAGAATGAGGTCCCCAGAGGGTGAATTTGATGATGCTATCCCATACAGTGGGCCAATTTATCCTCTGGGTACCTCTTTCTGTTTAGTTTTAAGATTCTGATTCAAAATGAGGTTCACAGAGGGTACATTTAGTGATGCTACCCTGCTGTGCAGGGTAGCATCACTAAATTCACCCTCTGGGGAGCTCATTTTGCAGATGACAGTCTGGTTATTTTCTGGCTTGGTCTCTCACACCATAACAAAGGTCATCAAAATTGGACAAACAATGCTTGGGTTATAATTCAAAACATGCATATGCAAGGTTTTTAAAGTGTAACTCTGGAAGTATGCTTGCATGAAATTCACAATATGTCAATATTGCTACCCATAAAGTTATCTACCACCATACCAAAGGACATCAAAATCCCAAAACCAATGTTTCAGTAATGATGTGAAATGTTTTTATGGAAGGGCAGATGGAACTCTTGATTATATATGCCCATTTATGCGGCATAAAATAGTAAAAATCAATTTTCAGAACGAGTGCAATGCCATGAAATTGCCAATAGGCCATGTAAGTCCAACAAGGGCAATTACTCTCAAGAAAATACTTGGATGCATCTGGTTTGCATACCCATTCATCATAATATTACCAAAAAGTATATTAAATTTTGAAAAAAAAAACAAACTTGGAACAGTTTTCTTTGAAATGATGACAAGAAATGGTAATGTGATGACAAGAAATTCTAATTCAAAAAGGGAAATAACTTTCTAAAGAAATTCTTGAACATGGCTGGTTCGCAATTCCATCCATAGAGCTCTGTCAAACAAGATACAATAGATTAAAAGCTTCGAGTGGATAAACCAAGATTGAATAGGTCGGTAAATATGGGAAATTCAGTGGTTCTCAAAACAATTCTTTGATAGATCATTTCATTTTTTATTCAATTGATAGGAGTTTATTTTAAAACCTATCTGCAAGCAACAGGTCAAATTTGTTCTGAAGGTATGGTAAATGATTTGGTCTAAGGAAGTCATATGCCATTAACCAGGTTATTCAATTAACAGCCACAAACTGCCCCATTTATTGTGCTCTTCCTCGAGAACTCTACTGGTAGGCTGCATTTATCTTGACAAAGTTTTTACATCATTGTTGGCTGCCTGTGCAGGTACAAAGTAGATCTTCTGTTTCTCCGGCCATTTTTTGTAAAATTGCATGTGGGCGGCGTTTTTTTAATTTTATTTTTTTATTTTTTGTCATTATTTCTTTGCCATCAAAAGTTCAGGTTCTTGGTTTGTTTCATGTTTTAGGCCTCATAATCTACAGAATACCATGGGTGGTGGTGTATTTCGTCCCTAGAGTGCAACAAGACTTTGCAATGCTAAAGCATTGCAAAGCCTTGTTGCACTCAAGGGACAAATTTATTAATTTGGGTAAAATATCCCACACAAACCATTTTAGTTTTATTTTTTTAAGTTTGCATTGGTTATAAAAAGAGAGCATGGGACAACCATAAGGACCATCTAGGAGGGCCTGAAAAACAGTTTTTTAAACTTTTTTAGGCCTAAACACTATTAAATCATCTGCAATATGTACAGTAGTTATTAACGTAAAATTAATCTAAGGACTTAGGGTTAAGAAGTATCCAATTATTAAGTGGACTCCACTATACATGCAATACCATAGGAATTCTATAAACCAATATGTAATTACTTGAACTTACAGTACTATGAAACTTTGTCTACTTACAGCATCAAACACAAATTCTTCCTTGTCTTCAATACCTCTACTTCTCTTGATGATCAAATTTCCAAGATCAGCGAATACCGTGTTCATGTAAATTTCATCATTTTCTACCTTTACACCAGCACATTTCATCTTGATTTCTTCAACCAACCTGATAATGAAAATATGCAGACATGTAAGATTTCACAATTTTGGCAGGAAGCTTCTAATTTTTTATTACATCTCCCAGATGGACAGTATTGGAATTCTGAGTTTGGTATCGGCTTTGGTATTTTTAGAGGTGTGTGCCACAGTATCAGTTTGGTATTCAGTATATGACTTGAAATCTTTGTTGATAGTACAGAGAGGACTTCGTACCAGGAAAATACAGAATAAGTTGTTCTTGTAGCATTCTATCACAGCACAACAAATGCCACTGCCAATGAGCTCAACACTGGTATCCTTATGCCAACATAAATCATATCTACAGTAATTTTGTATCTAAGGCTTTTGCGAGCTCAGAGCATGTACCCTCAACATGCCTTCATTTGGAAGTTCTGCTGTCAATAGACAAATTAGTAGGGCAGTATTTATTTATTTATTGGTGTTTAAGGTCACATACTTATGCACAATGGCTAATCGTGACCATGACAGTTTATGGGCGGAGGAAGCCGGAGTACCCAGAGAGAACCACTGAGCATTGATGAGCAACTGTCAGCTCTTCAACATTCTAACTCTGTTCAAGCTCCGCTCAAGCAGGATTACATTGGTTGAAGACATGCGCACCATCGGTGTGCAGTACGCCTTAGTACACGGCGTCATCATGCCCCCATGTAGGCAACCGGGATAAAGTGCCTTGCCCAAGGACACAACGTGGGGCGTCCCGGACGGGGGTCGAACTTGGGACCTCTAGCATAGAAGTCCAACAATCTGCCACTGAGCCACCACACTTGTCACCAGGGCAGTGATTTCTAGTCAGTCAAGTCTTGGCTTTCTTAACAAGCAGCCAAGACTTGACTAGAAATCACTGTTAAGCAACTGGACATGCACATGCTATAGTCCAGTGAGAATGTAGGACAATTGCCCATGCCCCGAAGGGTTAACAAAACTGAAAAGAAAATCAGTCACTTCTTTCAAGAAAATTAACATTTCATCTGCTATGAAGCCTCAGAAACGCCTTATAAACAGTGAATATATGAAATTTTGAAACTACAGAAGGTTTTGATATTCAATGATTGGTTTGGTTTGGTTTGGTTTGGTTTTTCGGTTTTTCATCAAAACAAAACCCCAAGGTGGTTTTCTAGTATAGGCGTAGATCGGGGTTTTCGGTCATATACTGTTTGCCAGTGAAGGAGGCCAAAATTCAACTACAGATAAAATATATTTATATATTTGGTGTTTAACTCTTAACCTGCTGAGTATTTTCAAGATATTTTTCATCAAATCTAGTCATGGCTGCTTCACAGCAGCCATGACTGGATTTGATGGAAAATGCATCTAAATTCTACTCAAGAAATCATTGGTGAAAAAGTCCATTCAGTTCACAGAGGGAAAATTTGTTTAAATGTCCCCAAATTATACTTATTTCAGTGGCAGGAGAAATTCTGTTCTGGGCAGGAATATCCCCCTGTAGCATGTAAACAGTTAATAGCTCTTTCAGCATTTATTGCTATATCATGACGACAACACATGTATGAAGTAAAGTTTGACCAACCATCATCTATGTCCATACTGTCCTTTTGGGACCTGTCATATTTATTTATGTATTAGGGTTTAACGACACTTCAACAGCCAGGGTCATATGTAGGTGACAGTTTTACGGATGGAGGAAGCCAGAGTATCTGGAGAGAACCACCACGCAACAATGAGCATGCGTCAGCTCTCCAACATCGTAACTTTGAACTCTGCAAAGCGGCACAGGCAGGGTTAGATTGATTGAAGACATGCACACCATCGACGAGAGGTATGCCTTAGTACACAAGAAATCGGGGTTAAGTGCCTTGCCCAAGGACACAATGCGGAAGCACGAATCAAGTCGCTGAAATGGTCACCCATCCAACTACTAACGGCATGCGACGTTGCTTAACTTCGGTGATCTGACAAGAACCGGTTACCGTTATGCCACCGCACTCCCTTTGGGACCTTTCATCCCAAGCATTGGTTACTGGGTCCTATTTCAGTCGGAAAACAAAACTTGTTTACTACAGTAAAAAAGTATTACTCCATTTTCTGATACATCCCTTAGAGGTGTTTACTCTTCATTGAGGTTAACACTTTCAACAGCCAGGGTGACAATATATTGGAATTCTCACTGAGCAGACAAAATTAAGCCCCACAAAGCAGATCTTCCGTTTCTCAGACCATTTTTGTAAAATTGCATGTTTTGCGGGCGTTTTTTTATTTTATTATTTATTTTTGTAATTATTTCTTTGCCATCAAAAGTTCAAGTTCTTGGTTTGTTTTATGATTTAGGCTTCATAATCTACAGAATAGCATGGGTGGTAGTGTATTTCATCCCTTCAGGCATGAGTACAAGAAGGCTTTGCAATGGTTGAGCATTGCAAAGCCTTGTTGCACTCAAGGGACAAATTTTTCAATTTTACTAACTTGTGTAAAATATCAGACAAAAACCATTCAATTTTTTTTTTTTTAAGTTTGCATTGGTTATAAAAGAGAGAGCACGCGGCAGCCAAAAAGGACCATGTGGGAGGGCCTGAGAAACACATTTTAAATTTTTTTAGGTCTAATTTGTTTATATTTATTTATTGATGAATAAGGTCCCTTTTAGCATCTTTCGTTAGATCGTGAACACAACATAGGAATGAAGTAAAATTCAGCCAATTGTTTCTACCTATACTCTCCACACCAGAGGTCTGGTGGGTGGGGGGAGAAGGGGCTGTCGGGTGAATTTGGTTTTGGGTGCGTCAAACCCCTTCAAAACACATTTTGAAGCAAAGAAAAACGAAATATTCAGTGACCCCAAGTCAAAACATTTGGCAGTTTTGAAATGATTTGAGTGTTGATTTGCCGTCAGTTTCAAAGGATATATAATCTTGGCATTACCATTCAAAAATCATTAAAATGATCGTAAAGTTCATTATTAAAAGCAAAAGAAGATGTTTGTATCATTTATTTTTAAAGTGTACAAAATTCGTCTCGATCAGCTGTTTTTATTGTGGTGACCTAGTTTCAAACACCTGATCACCAACCCCTCCAGATGTTTGGTTTGTAAAAAAAATGTTTTTTCAACAGACAATTCCTCTTTAATATTTTTCCTGCATTTGAATAATGGTGCACAAGTTTTGCTTTACAAACTACAACACTGTTTGAACACTGAAAAGATAACAAATAACAATTCAGTTGATGTGTGCCACCATTTTTAACTTTGAATTCTGGGAGATACTGGGAAAGTTCCTTTATTTCTTGTGATAAAAATGTCTGTCTGGAAATCACCACATTCTTTCATGTAAATCTTTGAATCAAACAAGCCAGTGTTTTGGGAAGTTGAACTGATGACAACTGAGTTGAAAGTCTTTTCATTTTATTATTTTCTTTATTATTATTTCTTACAAAATGATATTAAAATGGGTGGAAGCTACAGAGAAATTCATTGTCTCTTCTACATTTTTCAAGAGGTGCTCTGTTAAGATTAAACTCCCAAGAATTTTCTTGAATTTTTATTGTTTCAACTCAAAGTGATTGTAGGAGATCTACAAGACATTTTTTAAAGTTGAAAATTTGAAATTTCTGAACATTTGCAGGAGTTGATTGTACCTCACTATTTTTTATTATAAATTATTTGTCTTCAGATAACAGCTAGTCATGAGTTGATTGTAGGAGTGCATGAGAAATTTTTTTTTGAAGTTTGACATCTACGTGTGTTGTTTGAAACTGAAAAATTATGACCTTTTTCCTTAATTTTGGTTCTATTTTTGTTTTTGTGGTGGTGGGGAGGGGCGATATTG
The DNA here is from genome assembly GCA_031216915.1 of Pictodentalium vernedei. Taxonomy (NCBI): domain Eukaryota; kingdom Metazoa; phylum Mollusca; class Scaphopoda; order Dentaliida; family Dentaliidae; genus Pictodentalium; species Pictodentalium vernedei. The sequence continues at coordinate 143,538,897 of CM062296.1, read as the reverse complement.
GGAGAAACCTGATTACTTTTGTGATCTGAATAAGCCATTAGACAGGATACAGAACCAGCTGAGATGAGCAGTAGTAAAACAACAACATAAAAATTTATAATTATATATTTGGACCATATTTTTATTTGGTAATACAACATATGTGAGCAGCATTAATAGTTGTGTAGTATCTACTGCGAGAGGAGTCCTCCCATTGAGGGTGATTTAGTGGTAGTCAACTTGTTGCACACAGCATTTTCTGTCACACAAACTTTTCCCTGAAATCCATGACATTTCCCTTAAAAAATTTTTGGAGGTTAACGTGTCTGCGCATTTACATCATACTAAAGTTTACCACAATCATCTCTGTCACATATGGGCACAATTCATTTGAACAAAAAAAATTAAATTCTCCTTTGGATTTTGTGTTAATTTTCAAACCCCTATGGTGCTCACAAAAATCAATCAAGCATAACGCTGTCAACAAATGTTAACCCTCTGCACACTGGTGTCAAAATATCAATATTTGAAAACATAAATTTCCCCCATAACGTTCCTCTGAATTTAACCAATTCAGCCTTGTTTGACAGAGCTCATTGAGCTCTGTCAAACAAGACTCAATTGGTTAAATTCCCAGTTGCATTATGAGAAAAATTGCTTCTTAAAAAGTTGTTGTTGTGACATCAGTATGCAGAGGGTTAATATAGGAGTCATAGTAATGCTATATACCAAATACCCCAAAATTCTGACTGGTGGGTCTGAAAAAAAGAAGATCTTTAACCCTCTGCTCACTGATATCAAAATACCAAAGTTTTCAGCAGCAATTTTTCCCCACAATGCAACTGAAAATTTAATAAATTATATCTTGTTTGACAGAGCTCATTGAGCTCTGTCAAACAAGATATAATTTGTTCATTTTTTCATGCTATCTGTGCAATATGGAGTCAGGGACGGAAATTTTGAAATACTACCAGAGTGCTGGGAGTTAAAGAATATTCCTCATACTGCACTAAGTGAAAATTCAAGCTCCCACACAGGAGTCCTAATACGAGTCCATGGATTTGATCTGAACAAACTTGATTCTTCCCACACTAAGGATATTAATACTATTAATACTATATAACAGAAGAATCTGATTCGTGGATGTGAAGAATAAGATTTTTTTAAAGAAGATGCCTTATATTGCACAAGCTACAATATGGGATCCCACAGGAAACCCAAATACGGCCAGAGAGACTTGAACTAAACACACTGGAATCTTAACTTCCTTAGGTAGCTGCACATCAAATATCAAAAGATTCTGACTGGTGTATCTGAAGAGGATTTTCCCCAGTTTGCATAAAGTTAAAATTTAGTTTTGTGTAGGGCGCCTAAATTTGAACCCTGGGACTTGATTTGAACAAACTGGAATCTGACCCTACTAAGGATACTGCAAACCGAATATCAAAAGATTCTGATTGATGAATATGAAGAACATTTTTAAAGGAATTTCCCCAGTTTGCATTGAGTTAAAACTTAGTTTGACGTAGAGAGCCTAAATCTGAACCCAGGGGCTTGATTTGAACAAACTGGAATCTGACCCTACTAAAGATACTGTAAACTGAATATCAAAAGATTCTGCTTGATGGATCTGAAGAGGAGGATTTTTAGAGAATGTTCCTCATACTGCACAAAGTGAATATTGGGGCTCCAAACCAACAGAAAGTGATCAAAAAAGCTCCCCTTGAGCTTTGCTCAGGTCAGCTAATAAAATTATGTTTATAAAATTAACAAGCCAAGACCAATACCGGGTCTGGACCTGCGTCGCTGCATGCAATGGCTGCACGGCAGATCTGAAAATTAGATACACGATACAACTCATCATTATGAAGCAGCAGACCAAATATAAAATCATTCCCTTGCATAGAAGCCAAGAAAACTATGACGGAAGAAGTGTTTCGGACGGACTGACAGACGGACTGATGGATGGACGGACTGATGGACGGACGGGCGGATAGAGTCGAGCGGTTACAAGACCTGCTCTGCCGCTGGCGACGCAGGTAAAAAAAAATAATAGTGTAAAGAGTTAAATTAAAAAAATTCAAATCTTTTCAGGATTGTTTAGTGGATAAGAAAACAAAAGTCCTACCCCCCCCCCCCCCCTCCATCATAAAATTGAGGGGAAATTGCCAAAGAAACAAGACATTATTTTTAATAGACTTTGGCAAGAACTTCAATCAGTTACTCCACTACATGTACAGAAAACTCATTGTGGGATGGTCGTAATACACACGTGGGTAGTGATGCCCACACATGTATTTACCAGGTAATAAAAATCGTCATCAACAAAATTTTAACTAATGAAGCACCGGGTTGTACCTGGTGCTTCATTAATTAAATTTTTGATAATTATTCTTATAATTAGTGTTTGAAATCTAATATAATTACGTCTGTGGAAATATTGTCCAGCCGTGGAAAGTGACCAGCCCATGGCAGCTGTAAAGTAGTTTACAAGTTCTAATACTTAAATTATGCAGTCACCTGACAACATCCATGGATCCAGCACCAGCTTTAAAGAAGTCTGTATCTGGGGCTATATCACAGTTCAGAATACCATTCCATGCTTCCTACAAATACAATAAACTGTATTAACTTACTAAATAATGCATATTCAGCCTGCACATATTATAATTCTTGAACTGGTAGAGTGCTGAATTATTTTTGTTCATCAAAATTTGAACACTTGCCTTTGTATTGTTGGCATTCTCCTGTAATTTGTAACAAGGCAAATCCCAAGAGATAAAATAATTTCACCTCAGAGATAATATGAACCACAACTACAAAATAAGAAGTCTTTAAGTTGGGGTACCTGCACTTAAGAATAAAACCCAAATATGGTCCTCCAGCACAGACCCTACTATTCCAGTTAATCAAGTTACAAAATCATTCTGTGTGTTTCCATCCATCTTCATTACATTCAAACGTAAGGTAGGCAGGTTGGAATGGGTTTTTTTTGAGGTGGGGGGGGGGGGGGGGGTGGGGGGGGGGTGGGGGGTGGGGGTGGGGGGGTGGGGGGGGTTGCATTCTTTTTGGTACTTCTATATTTTTTCTTTAAGAGCCATTATTTATTTATTTATATATTCATTTATTGGCATTTAACAACACTTTCAACAGCCACAGTCACCTCATGTTGCATAGTTTTACAGGTGGAAGAAGACAGAGAACCCGGAGAGAACCATCAAGCAGTGGCAGGCAGCAACTGTCACACTCCACAATGTAATAACTCCACACAAGCAAGCCTGAACATAAGCAATCTAAGCAAATTTGAAGAATGAGGTTCCTGGGAGTAAATTTGATGATGCTATCCCATATAGTGTACCAATTTATTCTCTGGGTATCTCTTGCTGTTTAGACTTGAGACCATGATTCAGAAGGAGGTTCACAGATGGTAAATTTAGTGATGCTACCCTGCTGTAACCAATGAACAAAAATGAAATGCCCCTTCGGGACCATCACTCACATAAACTTTCACTTGAAATGGCCCAGTAGTTTTGGAGGAGAAGACCAAAATATGGTGTTGACAGTCGACGGCCGGACGGATGATGGCTGGACGGACAATGGACGGAGAGCGATGGGATTAGCTCAGCTTGACTTTGTCAAGGTGAGCTAAAAACAGTGTTGTGTGCAAGGAAAATTTTGAGCCAGATTTAACTCTGGTTCATAGCTTTTTCTAAAACTTGTTCTCTCTGTTGACTGCATTTGTGAATAATCTAGTGCCCATCGTCAAGTATTCTAGAGTAAATGAATGAATATGTAATTACTTTTTCCAGGTTCCTTTGTTTTACGCCCACTCATTTTTTTTTAGCCGAAAATGAGTTATCAACATTACCAACAAGACAAACATGGACACGCTACTTTTTTTTAAACGTAGCTGCATAAAATGGGACACAAATTAGTTTTCGACATATGCAACACCTATGTATCATTATTTTTTTTACATTTTTATCATAAATGAAATACTTGGGCATTAAATTACTTTTGCATTGCCTTCTCCTTTAACCCTCAACTGGTTGAGTGTTAAATTATTTTCCAAAGGTGATTTGAATTTTTTTTTTTTTCAAAGATGCCACGCAACCAGCAAGGAAAGCCATAGTTTTGCAAGATTTTTTTCATGAACAATTGTTCTCCAAAAAACTGTAACAGAACAATTTTATCTAACCTTTATTTTCTACTGCTATAAAACAACAAGCCTATGCATACAGTGTAAAGCCACTAAAGAGGCTTTCAGCACTTTTCAATAGAGCCATGATAGTGGCTTTTAGCACTCACCTAGTAAGGGCCTAATTATGACTTTAATCACATTTTTCAACAACAAAAACAGGTGCCCCGACATGCAGTTTTTGGGTAAGCTTGCAACTTACATTTGAAGTGCCATGGCAGTTGTTTCTTAGCAAATCTTGGCTGCCTACATAGGCAGCCAAGACTTGCCAAAAAAACAACTGCAAAGTCATAGGATGTGGATTGTCAAAGTAAAGCAAAAATGTATTTAAGAGCAATGCAAAGCGTAGGCCAATGCCCCTGACCAGTATGCAAGTTCGAAGTGCCCCTGATGGTATAGTGGGACATAAAAAGTGGAAAGAGTGAAAACAGAAAAATTTTCGGCCCCTGACCAGTATGCAATTTCAAAGTTGCCTTGATGGTATTGTGGAACATAAAAAGTGGAAAGAGTAAAAACAGATAAATTTTCTAAGTCAAAAAAGGTCCATAGCTCTGGGAAAAATTATTGGACGGAACCCGTTCCTTATGCATATCCATTGCCCCTTGCAGGTCTGTCAGAATACAACTGGAGATCCAAGTCCGAGTGATGGCTTTGAAATTACAATGCAAAACGTTTGTACAGATGGATGGTCGGATGGACAGATGGATGGACGGCTTCACCAGACATCGCCGAATCCTTCTGCAGAGGTAGGCGACATAAAAAAATCTCAAGGCCCCTAAGGATTAATAACATTCTCAAGATTTTCAAGGACCTGTGAGAACCCTATTTTGGAAACAAAAGTTTAAATTATTATTTATTATTTATTTATTTAGTGGTGTTTAAGGTCACATACTTATGCACAATGGCTAATCGTGACCGTGACAGTTTTAGTTTTATGGGTGGAGGAAGCCGGAGTACCCGGAGAGAACCACTGAGCATCGATGAGCAACTGTCAGCTCCTCAACATTCTCTGTTCAAGCTCAGCTCAAGCAGGGTTACAGCGAATGAAGTCATGTGCACCATCGACATGCAGTATGCTGTAGTACACAGAGTCATCGTGCCACCATGTTGGCAACTGGGATAAAGTGCCTTGCTCAAGGACACAACGCGGGTTGTCCCGGACGAGGATCGAACTTGGAACCTCTAGCACAGAAGTCCAACAGTCTACCACTGAGCCACTGTGCTCCCTAAATTATAATAAAATTGGAATGGGTCATTGTTGTGCCTAGTTCTGGGTAGATTTGCTCAATTCATCGGTTAGAATGGGTAACCCTTTACCCAAAATACATGATAGCAAAATCTGGGTTTTTTTTCCAATTACACAAAATTGCAACAAAACCATATCATATCGCCTAATCATTGGAAGAAGCTCACGGTGCTCATTTCAACAAGGGGTCACATAAGGTGTTGTTGAAATTTTTTTCAACTGTTTTTTAACTTGTAGAGTGCTGAAAGCCCATATCTGGGCTAAATTCTGAAGAGTAGGTATTGCATTTTAAAGGCATCAGATTCTGTGGATGTGCTTCATATTGTCTTTGAAGTGAAATTATTTAGTCTACATGGATTTGCTGTGCTACAATTTATGGGAGAGTGCCAAAAGGCACTCTCCCATAAATTGTAAGAACGCAAAGACATGTGCAAAAACAACTCTAGCGACCAAAAATAATTTAGCACTCTACCAGCTAACATCGCAGTTTGTAAATGCATCCAATTCATTAGGTAAAGGGTTAATAATTTCAAAAACTTATACTCTTTTCCTTATGCGGGGAATGAACCTAAATAATAGTTAATCATTAAATGTTTGTTTGTTTATTGTGGTTTAACCCATTACCTAACATGAAAAGCAGACGACCCTTGCAAAAAAAATTCTTGAATAACTAATTTTTTTAATTTTTTGTCTCAAAAACACAGGTTATGTCCCCTCAATGGAACAAGCTCGACGAGCGCATTCCAACGAGGTGTCAAAACCTATGTTTTTGAGACAAAAAATTAAAAAATAATCAAAATTAATTGGCGATTTTTGAGAATAGCACTGGCCGGTTTTGGCCGTTGCCTTGGGTAAAGGGTTAATGACACTTTCAGCAGCCAGGGTTATAGCATGTCAGACAGTTTTATGGGTGGATGAAGATGGAATAACTGGAAAGAACCAATGAGCAGCAGCCAGTAACTGCCAGCAACTATCAGATTCTCCAACTTACTAAACTGACTTAAGCCGAGTTAGCATTGGATGAAGGCATGTGAACCATCAACATGCAGTACCGTACAGTCGTCATGGACTTGTAATCCACAGGTGGGAAGTGATGTCCATGCATGCATTTACCAGGTAATAACTAGACCTGTTCGTAAGCAGCTAACGAAATGCCCCAAAATGTGCAGGCCACCCCAAACTAAAGATTGCTATCAAGTCCATTTTCAAAAATATGTTACCACATTGTATAGGTGCTTCATTTTGATACTCAGAAAAGGAAAGGAAAATAAAGTGTCACCATACAGTGACACAAAAAGATACCCCCGCTTATTTAAAAATGCAAGCCTAACTATAGGTTATACAGTTTTTGGGTATATACAAATAATAAGTCCATAAAGGGCAATGGCTTTGGCAATAAAATCTCGAACAACACATGCATTTCACTATGGGTATACAGCAATAGGATACACTTGCATACCAAATATCAAGTCTCTCAACCACAGACATGTTAACCTCCAGAATAATTTTTCAGGGAACCCGAGGGTGATTTTCAGGGAAACGGGATAGATTTCAGGGAAAAGTTCGCGCGGGGACAAAATAAAAGAAAAAACTTTTTCAGCTCATGGACCACTATTAACACCAGGTTATATCCAGAACTAGTTGTCAACTATGCTGATGCATTTATGCTATGTTAAAAAATCATAAAATAACTGTTGATTTGACCCCCCCCCCCCACCCCCAGGATCCTCTTCTTCATGAGCCCCCCCCCCCCCTCCCCACCACCACCCACCCACACTGTCCCACAGAGCACCTCCACCTGTGGTTTGCTCTTATCAAAGTCTACTTAGCTAATAATTTCCCAAGTCTGGAAATGTTAACAGGAAAAGATGTCCTAATGTTCAGTAAAAAGCATCCTTATCAAACTTCATGCATGTGGGACGTTTGTGCCCTACACAAAACTTTTCTTTTCATCACTGAAGCCTTTTTTTAATTCCATTCGAAATTTTCTGGGTACAGATGGCCAACAGTTAACAGTTCTGTAGTCAGCACAACAGAATAAATGTAGTGTTAGAAAATAAGTCCGTTGTGTTTAAAAGTGCAGTCATAATTTTTCGGCATCCTAAGCGACTTTAACCTACTTTTAACCTGTGCTAAACAGTTGTTGTTTACGTTCTGATTTTGGAAAAGGGATGAGAATTGAAGCTATTCTATGAAGGAATAAATAAATATATGTTATTTAATTCCTTTTCATATATTTTAATTTCCAAAAACTGCATTTAAATGAAGGTGGAGTTTTCAATTTTTTGAAAGTAAGTCACCTATTTTCACTTCGACACTCGCACATTGATCATGAATCTCCGAAGAAAAAACCCAGAAATAAACATGAACACAGTTGAAATATATATCATAAAATCCCCTTTTCTTAAATAAATTTAACTTAAATCCATATTTTCCTGCTTTGTGAGTTTTTACCAGAGTTTGAAATGCATGTGATTTCACTCCGAACATTTTTCAAAAGTTACAACAGAAACGAAATATTTGACTTTTGTTTTCCGGGATTTTTGGTCCCAAACTGATTCATGTCCGGGAGGCCGGGAACTACACTGAAATTCTGGGATTTTCCCGGGCATTCCGGGAGAGTTAACATGTCTGCTCAACCAAGTACTTTACAAGTTATTCATGATTGAATTTCAGGACGGACGGACGGACAAGGTAATTCCTATATACCCCCAGAGGGGGTATAAAAATCATCAGCAGCAAAATTTTAATTAATGAAACACCTGATAAGAAAAACAAAAGAGCCCCCCTTCCACCCCCCCCCCCCCCCCCCCCCACACACACACACACACACATTAGAATTGAGGGAAAATTGCCTGAGAAACAAGACATTATTTTTAATAGGCTTTGTTAAGATCTTCAAACAGTTATTCCACAACATGTACAGTACAGGCGTCCACACGTCGGTAGTGATGTCCACGTTTGCATTTACCAGGTAATAAAAATCGTCATCAGCAAAATTTTAATTAATGAAGCACTGGGTTGTACCTGGTGCTACATTGATTAAATTTTTGATGATTATTCGTACAATTAGTGTTTGGAATCTAATATTAGTGCATCCATGGAAATATTGTCCATCCATGAAAAGTTACCAATCCACGGCGGCCAAACTGTATGCCATAGTAGACAGTGGGCAGTCAGATTAAGGGTTTTGCCAAAGGACACATTACAGATAGTGCAGATCATGATCGATCCATCAACTTTTCGGTTTAAGGTACAATACTTTAACCAATGAGCTACCAAACGCCCCAGGCATGAAATAAAATATAAAATAAACTAACCGTCAGTCCTGCCATCATTTTCTCTTCTTCTGGACTCAGATCTAACTTTTCTTCTGATGTATCAATCTTTCCAAATTTGTTGGCTGGAATCATTTTGCCACTGGCATACTGAACTTGACTTACATTGATCTGAAAAGCAAAATAATTATACACGATTTTCAAGGGCATTGGGCTCCATTACTGGACTGCCATCTGTGATTAGCAGCCCAAGGTGATAGCCTTGGGCCACTGACAGGTGTGGAGCTGATAATCACACATGAAGGTCCAGTAAGGGAGCCAAACAACGCCAGAGAAAATCATGTTATTATTATTATCATCAATACTTAGAAATCATAATGATTTTCAACCCTTTTGGATTTATATTATTTTGTGAAAAGAATCAATGTGAAACACCATTTATGAAGCAATTCAAACCAGAACATTTTATATTTATCTCAATCAACACCAATGAAAGGTAAACTCATATGGGAAATGTAAACAGATTTCCAGGAAGATGAAATGACATCATAATAATAATAATAATAATTACTTTTATATAGCGTGAAACCACCTAGGGTGCTCTAAAATGCTTAACAGATTGTGTTTGTGGAAATTATGAAATAAGTAATTTGAATAGATGTGTTTTAAGCCGTTTTTTAAAGGTGGGTAAACTTGTTTGTGACCGAAGATTCTGGGGCAATGCATTCCAGAGTCATGGACCAGCAACTGAGAAAGCCTGCTAGCTCGCCAGCACTGATCTCGTGAAAGGTACAGTCAGTAACAAATTGTCAGAAGAACGAAGACAGTGTGTGGGTGTGTGGAGAGAGAGAAGGTCACTCAGGTACGCGGGTGCAAGACCATGAATGCATTTAAATACTAGTAGGAGGATTTTAAAATGCACTCCACTTTGAATTGGAAGCCAATGTAGATTCTTCTAGATAGGAGTGATATGATCGAAGCGTTTAGCACCACACTGATAATTCGAGCAGCAATATTCTGAATTCTCTGAAGCTGCTGCAGCAATATGAGTGGTAAACCAAGGAAAAGAGAATTGCAGTAATCCAAATGAGATGTTATGAAGGAGTGAACCAGTCGCTCCAGAGCTCTATGGCTAAGGAAGGAAAAGAGTTTACTCAGCTTCCTGAGTTGCCAATAGCAAGTTTTACTAATTTTTTTAATGTGGGACTCAATGGTGAGATTAGCATCAAAAAACACCCCAATGTTCCTAGGATTGCTGGTGACTAGAGTGTTGAAATCACTAACATCAATTGACTGAATAGGAGAGGAAAAAGTTGTTCTTTTCCATGAAATGACCAATACTTCGGTTTTTGAATCGTTCATTTTGGACTGGACATCCATTGTCTGAATGAGCTGATGCATCTTTCCATTTCAGACACGGTGCCAACTGTTTCAGAAGCATCAGATGGGTTGAATGCTAAGTAGAGCTGTGCATCATCAGCGTAAAGATGGTATGGCACACCAAGATCTCTCAGCATTCGTCCAAGTGATGCTGTATATAGGGTAAATAGTATGGGGCCAAGAACTGAACCCTGTGATACACCATAATTCAATGCTTCACTTTCGGATCTGGTGTTTTCAATGTGAATTTGTTGGGAACGATGTTCCAGATAACTCTGAAACCATTTAAGAACAGACCCATTTACCCCATTTTGATTCAGAATGTCAATTAGAAAATCGTGATCTACTGTGTCGAATTCAGCCGAAAGATCCAAAAGTACGAGAAGAACAGCTTTTCCACCAGACAAGGCACAGATGATGTCATTGTGTACTCGTAATAAGGCAGTTTCTGTGCTGTGCCGATTGAAAGAGTCCTACGAGATCATTAACAGATAGATGCCTATTTAGTTGACTGATTACGATCTTTTCAATGACTTTAGACACAAATGCCAGATTTGAGACAGGTCTGTAGTTCTTCAAGTTATTGGGGTCAAGTGATGGTTTTTTAATGAGTGGTGACTCTAAGGCTAGTTTCAAATCATCAGGAACATGTCCTTCAGAAAGTGAAGAACATCATGCGCAGAACATCAGCGTGTGCTATCCAGTCTGTGGGCGATAATGACTAAAATAGCTATTAGCGACGGGATATGCTTTACAATCTTTGTTTGAAGTTTATTATGCTCCCCTTCAGGCTGTGTAAATTAGTATTAACATGAAGGTAGCACAAAATAAATTGATGATAAAATTTATTACCCCTTTACCTAAATTTAACAACATCTGGCCAATGCTCTTCATAACAAGAAGCTCCACAGGGCCTGAAGAGCTCACCTTGAACAAAACTTGATATAAACAGAGTCCAAGAATGAATCTACATTAACTCTTAGAAGCTGGGGAATCAGAATGAATTTATTGAACATGACACACCGCAAAAACTTACAGTAAAGCAGGTGCATCTGGTCAAGTGTCGGCTGCCTATTCAGGCAGTCGACACTTGACTAGAAGCACCTGCTCAGTGTTTAATTCTCCCCCAGCCCAAAGATAGCCGAACCATCACAGCCAGATTACCTGCCGTATTACATCACAGGCAAGAAAACTCGACTCCAGGCTTCTAAAAGTTGAGCAATCCATCTCCATAGGATCCATTGTGAATCCTTGAGCCCCTCAGGAGTGACTAAAATAGTCCAAGCATCACGCCTTTTCTTCAGTTAATTATAATGTAAAAGGTGGAGCACCCTTATGGAGCCCCTTCATACAACCAATGTGGACTAATCTTAGTTACACACCTCTAGAGGGTACTTAATATCTAATTCTTCAGCTACATGGCCAATTCCGGCTCAAATAGGGAGCCCAAATATTAACCCAGGCTCTTGATTTGAATAAGCTTGAATCTCATCCCACTAGAGATGTTGTACACCAAATATGAAATCATTCTGACTGGTGGATCTGAAGAAGATTTTTAAAAGGTATACCTCATGTTGCACAAAGATAAAATTTAGGGCCCCACACCTATACCAAAAGGGAAGCCAGGGACTTAATTTTAACAAACAAAGAAATTTCCTCATATAGCACTAAGTTAAAATTTGGGCTACCATAGAGAGCTTAAATATTAAACCAGGAACCCGATTTGAACAAACTTGAATTTGACACCCCTAGAGATGTTGTAAACCAAATATGAATGCATTATGACTGGTGAATCTGAGGATTTTTGAAGAAATTCCCTCATATTGTACATAAGTAAAAATTCGGATTCCTATGGGGAGCCCAAATATTAACCCTGGCACACGATTTGAACAAACTTAAATATGCCCCCCCCCCCCCCCCCCTAGAGATGTTGTATACCAAATATGAAAGCATTCTGACAGGTGGATCTGAAGAAGAAGATTCTTAAAGAAATTTCCTCATATTGCACTAAGTTAAAATTCAGTCTACAATAAGGAGCCCAAATATTAACCTGGGACCCGATTTGAACAAACGTGAATCTGCACCCCATAGAGGTGTTGTCTACCAACATGAAAGAATTCTGACTGGTGGATGTGAAGTAGAAGATTTTTAAAAATTATCTCCCATATTGCACTGAGTAAAAATTTGGGCTTCCATAGGAGGCCCAAATCTTAACCTAGGGACTTGGTTTGAACAATCTTGAATCTGACCCTCATAACAATGATGTATGCCAAACATTAAAAATTCTGACTGGTGTTCCTGAAGAAGATTTTTAATGAATATTCCCCATATTGCCCTAAGTTAAAAATCTGGGCTCCTGTATTGAGCCCAAATATCGACCAAAGGGGCTTCATTTTAACAAACTTGTATCTGACCCCCCCCCCACCCCCTTTGGATGTTATATACCAAATATCAAAAGATTTTGACCATTGGTTCTATAGAAAACATTTTTAATTCTTGCAAATTCCAGCTCCTGGGGTTCCCACAGGGACACAGGAAATTTGTATTTTTTTGTATCTGTCAAGTACTTATGGTCCAATAATACCACATACCAAATTTGGTTCAAATCGGACTATCGGTTCAGAAAATATAACTTTTGGGTAGTGCGAAAAATCCTGCCCCTCCCATTGGAAAGGCAAATATTGCTCCATGAACTTCATTTGAACAAACTTGATACTACACCTCATAAGGAAGCACAGTACTAAATATCAAGTCATTGTACACTCTGGTTCATGAGAAGATTTTAAAAATGTTTTGGAGCAATTTTCCCCACCCCCTCCCTATGGGGCTGGACATGATGAGTTGAACAATGAAAGTGTCAATGACAATGTAGCTTAACTTGCTTATGTGTTGTATTTGATGAAAAGGATAATGTTCAATTTTTATGAAAGGATTATGAAATAAGACAAGAATTGTGATAATTGGGAATATGTTAATTTCTGTTCCCTGCATGCTATGTTTTTAATAAAAACAAGAGGCCCCACGGGGCCTGAAGCGCTCATCTTGTACAGAACACAATTTAAACAGAGTCCAAGAATGAGTCTACATTAAGCAAGCCATCTCCATAGGCTACACTGTCAATCCTTGAGTCCCTCAGGAGTGACAAAAATAATCTAGGCATCATGCCTTTTCTTCAGTTGATCGTAAGTAAAATGTAGAGCTCCCCTATGAAGCCCCTTGATACAACCTATGTGGATTAATCTTAGTACCTCTAGAGGGTACTGAATACAAAATTTTTAATTCTTCAGCAAAATGGCCAATTCTGGCTCCCATAGAGAGCCCAAATATTAACCCAGACTCTTGATTTGAACACAGTTAAATCTGACTTCCCTAGAGATGTTGTGTACCAAATATGAAAGCATTCTGACCGTTGGATCTGAAGAAGAGAAATTGTAAAGAAATTTCTTCGAATTGCACTAAGTTCAAATTTGGGCTACCATAGCGAGCCCAAATATTGACCTATGGATCCGATTTGAACAAACTTGAATCTGACCCCCCTAGAGATGTTGTATACCAAATGTGAAAGCATTCTGACACGTGAATCTGAAGAAGATTTTTAAAGAAATTTTCTCATATTGCACTAAGTAAAAATTTGGGCTACCATAGTGAGCCCAAATATACACCTAGGGATCTGATTTGAACAAACTTGAATCTGCCCCCCATAGAGATGTTGCATACCAAATATCAAAGCATTCTGACTGATGGATCTGAAGAAGAAGATTTTTTTAAATTACCCTCCATATTGAACAAAGATAAAATTTGGGCTTCCATAGGAAGCCCAAATATTAACCTAGGGACTTGGTTTGAACAATCTAGAATCTGACCCTCATAACAATGATGTATACCAAATATTAAAAGATTCTGACTGGTGGTTCTTAAGAAGAAGATTTTTAAAGAATATTCCCCATATTACCCTATGTTAAAACTTCGGGCTCCTGTAGAGAGCCCAAATATGAACCAATGAGCTTTATTTCAACAAACTTTTATCTGACCCCCCCTATGAATGCTGTATACCAAATATCAAAAGATTCTGATGATTGGTTCTGGAGAAAAGATTTTTTAAAATTTTTGCAAATATGCTGACTCAGCATTTTTTCGATGCCCTTTACAGAACACCCTAACATAAACGATGGCAATTTTTTTTTACCAATCAATTCAACTGGTCATAAGGATACTTCATACCAAATAAAAGCTCTCTGTTCCGTGGGGTTTGGGAAATATGGGCGTTTGAAAATATTTCTATTTTTAGCTCCCAGAGTTCCCATGGGGATGCGGGAATTTTTTTTTTTGCATGGGTCAAGTACTTATGACCCAATACTACCACAAACCAAATTTGGTTCATACCGGACCATCGGTTCAGAAAATAGAAATTTTGGGCGGAGCCAAAAATCTTACCCCTCCTATTACAAAACCAAATATTACTTCACGAACTTCGTTTGAACAAACTTGATTCTACACCTCATATGGAAGCTCCATAGCAAATATCAAGTCATTGTACACACTGGTTCTTGAGAAGAAGATTTTTAAAATATTTTGGAGCATTTTCCCCCACTCCCTCCCTATGGGGCTGGGCATGCTGAGTTGAACAAAAATGAAATGCTCCTTTGGGACCATCACTCACACAAACTTTCACTTGAATTGGCCCAGTGGCTTTGGAGGAGAAGACCAAAACATGGTGTTGACGGATGACGGACGACGGACGGGAAGCGATGAGATTAGCTCAGCTTGACTTTGTCAAGATGAGCTAATAATATGAGGTGTACACTGTACTAAAGAAATGAGGGGTGGGTTAATGTGGCCTTCACAGTTAATGTATGTGGCCCTCACAGCTAACGTATGTCAACAAAAGTTACCAAGTTACAGTGAAAGTACAAAACGAGCCATCCTATCAAGTTACAATGAAATCCCTTCATA
Source organism: Pictodentalium vernedei (assembly GCA_031216915.1). Taxonomy (NCBI): domain Eukaryota; kingdom Metazoa; phylum Mollusca; class Scaphopoda; order Dentaliida; family Dentaliidae; genus Pictodentalium; species Pictodentalium vernedei. Next base: position 143,523,863 of record CM062296.1, on the reverse strand, counting down.
AATATGGCCTGTAGGCTGTGTTAAAGGTTTTCAGGCTTCAGACCTGTGTAGCCATCCAAGTTGACCAATTGCAACAAAAAGGGGTTGTCCTCATCTCAACATTATAGTGAGTCATTCTACCATGTTACAATGAAATCCCTTCACAAATACGACCTGTAGTCTGTACTAAAGTTTTTTGGGTTTTGGGCTCGGGCAGCCATCATGGTTGAATGGTCGCAACCAAAAGGGGACGTTCTCATCTGGAGTGATCCTACGAAGTTACAATGAAATCCCTTCATAAATATGACCTGTAGACTGTGCTAAAGGATTTTGGGCTTCAGGTCCCTGTAGCCATCACAGTTGACCAATCATGACCAAAAGGGGATGTCATCATGTAGGCATTGTATGGAGTCGACCCAACAAGCTACAATGAATCCTTCCATAAATACTACCTAAAGACTATGCTAAAAGTTTTCGGGTTTTGGGCTCGGGCAGCCATCACGGCTGAATGATCGTGACCAAAAGGGGGCATTCTCATCTGGACATTATTTGGAGTCATCCTACGAAGCTACAATGAAATCCCTTCATAAATATGACCTGTAGACTGTGCTAAAGGTTTTCGGACTTCAGGCCACTGTAGCCGTCACAGATGACCAATTGCATCCAAAAGGGGATGTTCTCATCTAGACATTATATGAAGTCAACCTACCAAGTTACAATGAAATCCCTCCAAAAATATGACCTGTAGACTGTGTTAAAGATTTTCAGATTTTGGCTTGGGCAGTCATCACGGTTGACAGATCATGACCAAATGGGGAAGTTCTCATCTAGACATCATATGGAGTCATCCTACCAAGTTACCATGAAATCCCTCCATATTAAATATGACTGCAGACTGCTGAAAGTTTTTGGGTTTTGGGCTTGGGCAGCCATCACGGTTGACAGATCATGACCAAAAGGGAACGTTCTCATCTAGATATTTTTGAGGCATCCTACCAAATTACAATGAAATTCCTTCATAAATACGACCTGTAGATTGTGCTAATGGATTTTGGGTTTTGGGCTCGGGCAGCCATACCGGTTGACCGATCGCGACCAAAAGGGGACGTTCTCATCTAGACATGACCCATAACCTGAATATGAAATTTTGTGATGATCAGACAAGAACTATGGGGTGTAGCCTGTGCTAAAGGAAAATGTGAAGAGACTCACAGACTAAGGTACGTGTGATGGCAATAGCTTATCTTGACTTTGTCAAGTTAAGCTAAAAATGCAATGCCCCTTCTGGACCATTACTCACACAATGTTTGGAGATAAAAAGATGAAAAAGTTTAGTTTTTCAAGGAATGTTGTTCCAATTGTTTATTAGTTGTGTTAACCCTTTACCCAACACAGTATTTTTTAAAAATAAAGGAAATTTCACATTTTTCGAAAAATTTCAATATTTTCCAATAAAACCATACAAATATGGATAACATTAGAACCAGCTTGACAAGCTGGTTCTAATGATATCCATATTTGTATGGTTTTATGGAGAAACTTGTGAGATATTTTAGGCTGTGGTTGGCTCAATCTGATACTTTTCGGGCCGTTTTTGGCCGCTATGTTATGGTAAAGGGTTAAATATAGGGGTAAATGATGCTCTTTGAACCAGGAGACCTCATCTAATAATGGAAGCACTAACAGACTTTCCCAAATATTTGTGTAAAATATGGGAACAAACAACATTTTATACATCCAGCTCAACTCTTTACCTAACATATTGTCCGCACCTGCCTGTGTGACCCCTCAGTGGAACAGGTTCGTCAATATGATTTTGTAAACGATTTGAAAAAAATAATTATTCTTTTATATCTTTGTGTTTAAGGACACCTATTTCTGCACAGTGGCTAATTGTGACCACAAAACGGGTATTTAAGTCAAGTCTAAACAATTGTTTAAATTCATGTTGGAAAAATACCCAATAAATTATGATATTGTGTATATTGGGTAAAAGGTTAATGGCAACTTTTTTACTGGTGTTTATGGTCAATTTCAGGCTTCATGACAACAACATAGGTATAAGGGAGCCCAAATGTGACCTTAGGGAATCTGATCACCCCCACTCCCCCACAAACCTTTTTACTATATACTAAATATCCAAAGATTCTAAATGGTGAATCTGAAGAGGTTGAGTCCAAATATAAATCCAGTCTCTTGATTAAAATAAACTTGAATCTGCACATCCCAATGATGCTGTATATACCAAATACCTAATCTCAAGATTCTCACTTGTGGATCTGTGGAAGAAAATTTTCAAAGGATATTCCTCACGTTGCACTAAGTTAAAATATGGGCTCTCATAATAAGACCCAAATATGGACCCAGGGACTTCATTTGACCCCCTTAGGATGATGTGTACCAAACATCAGAAGATGTTGATTGGTGGATCTGAAGAAGAAATCTTTTTAAGGATATTCCTCATATTGCAATAAGTTAAAATTTGGGCTCCCATTAGGTGCTCATATATGCACACTGGGACTTGATTTGAATAAACTTGACTCTCAACACCTCAAGGAAGCTTATTATCAAATATCAAAAGATTCTGAAGGATGGATTTTTAAAGAATATTCCTCATATTGCACTAAGTAAAAATTTGGGGCCAAATATCAACTCAGGGACTTCATCTGAACAACCTTGAGTCTGACCCTTCTAAGGATGTTGATTACTAAATAGGAAAAGATTCTGGCTAGTGGATCTGAAGAAGATTTTTAAAAGGTATACCTCATGTTGCACAAAGTTAAAATCTGGGCCCCCACACAGATTCCAAAAGGGAATCCAGGGACTTAATTTCAACAAACTTGAATCTGAAACCGATAATGATGCTGTATACCAAATATCAAAAGATTTGAACTGATGGATTTGAAAAAGAAGATTTTTAAAAGATTTTTCTCATGCTGAACTAAGTTACACTTCTGAACCCTGGATCTTGATTTGAACAAAACTTTAATCTGACCTCTCTAAGGATGTTGAATCCCAAATATGAAAAGATTCTGACTGGTGGGTCTGGAGAAGATGATTTTTAAAGAATATACCTCTTATTGCACTCCCATACGGTTCCTAAATAAGAAGTCAGGGACTTCGTTTGAACGAACTTGAATCGGACTCCAATAAAGATGGTGTAAACCAAATGATTCTGACTGGTGGATCTGGAGAAGAAGACTGATAAAAAATTTTCCTCATACTGCATGAAGCTAAACCCGAGCCTCCCTCACAGGGGGCCTAACTATGAACCCGGGATGGCTAGGATGTTGTATACCAAATATCAAAACAATCTGAATGGTGATTCGAACGAACATTTTAAAGAATATTCCTCTTTTGCACTAATTCAAAATTAGGGCTCCCATAGGGAACACATATTATATACACAGGGACTTTATTTGAACAAATTCAAAATTGGTCTTGGTTGAAACAAACCTTGATCTGATCCTCCTAAGGATGGTGTATACAAATCTGATCCCCCTAAGGGTGCTGTATACCAAATATTCAATGATTGCGATTGGTGGTTTTGAAGAAGGATTTTTGAAAAGTTTATTGGGGAACTGACTGACAGAGTTAGGAATTAATTAGTTCACAAAAATGAACTTTGCACAGTAACCCTTGTTTTTTTATAATCAAGACTTTTATGATTCAGGCCTGGCATTTTCAGGAGAGCGATTTATTCGCTCGCCTACTGATCGCCTCAAAAAAATTAAGGTGGGCTAAACTAACCCTCCTGGCCTTAGAAAATAATGATTACCATAACCGCCTATGCCTAAAACTCAAATCTTTTAAGATCTCTGCTACATGCATGTTAGTGGTCTCTGTAAGACAGCCACATTGCCCCTCCCACATCTCCAGGCCTTTCCAAGGCCCAGAGGTGTGGGAGGGGCCATGTAGTCATCTCACAGAGACTACCTTGTTAGCAGCACCAAATAAAATGTACAAAGCCCACTTGACAGAATTCATTAATAGTAAAACTTCATTTTGCAATTTTAGCTTTTGTAAGGTTAAGGACAGCTAATTGCTCGCCTGGGCCATGTGAGGGGAGCAAGTTTTGGCCCTCAAGCATTTTTAAGAATTCCAGGCCTGATGATTTAGTCTATATGTACAATTTAACCCTTCACCCAACGAAGATAATATCAAAATTTATTTTAATTATTTTTTTTAAATTTTTCTAAAAATTTCAACAAAACCAATGAGGGGGTCACATGATATGGTTTTGTTTAAAAAATTTTAAATATTTTTTTTCCAGCTGCATTTGTTTTTATGCGATTGGGTGCAGCCAGTTCATTTGGTGAAGGATTAACTGCTTGAAAGCTGCTGGCAGATAATCCTTCCCAGGAAAGAATTCCTTTTGCCACTGAAATAAAAAAAATTTGCCCAGGACAGAATTCCTTTTGCCATTGAAAAAAGTACAATTGAGCAAATCAAATCGAATTTTCAATATGTAAACTAAATGGATATTTCACCAATGGTTTCTTGAATTCAATTTAGATGAATTTTTCATTAACTTTAGTCATGACTGCTTCACATCAGCCATCACTAGCTTTGATGAAAAATATCTTGAAAATACTTGGTGGGTTAAGAGTTAAAATTTGAGTGTAGTTTCTATTATATTTTCCCGTCAGATGGATGAACTTGGATATTTTAAGAATAGAATTCACATTAGGAACAGGCCAATATTTGACCCTGCTGCCACGTGGATAGCTGGTTCATCTACCGAACCCCCCCCCCCTCCCCCCCCCCCCCCCCCCCCCCCCCCCATGAGCTTCAGGTAAGGACTGATACAATTCAAGGCCATTCAAGGCAGTTTCTTAAAATTTTTCAGCATTTTTCAAGACCCAACAATAGCTAAATTCAAGCCTCCACCCCACCCTTCCCTAGTCCTAACAAGGACCCTCTGGTCATTACTACCTTGAAAAGAAGTGGTTATGACTGGGAGGTTCTAGTTAGGACTATGCCTTCACAAACTATGGCTTTTATCCCTTTACTCAACGTAACGGCCAAAACTGGCCGGCGCTATTCACAAAAATCGGCAGTTAATTTTCATTATTTTTTCATTTTTTGTCTCAAAAACATAGGTTATGACCCCTCTTTGGAACGAGCTTGTCGGGCTTGGTTCAATGAGGGGTCATAACCTATGTTTTTGAGACAAAAATGAAAAAAATTTGTTATTCAAGACATCTTTTTTACAAGTGTCGTTTGCTTTTCATGTTAGGTAAAGGGTTATAACTATATATCTATGATAATATGCTTTGCTGGCATTTCCAATCTGGGAATCTGGGAATACTCAAAGCTTTTCAAGTCCTCTTGGCCCATTTTCCAGAACTTGAAGGTCTTGAATGGCCCCCAGTCAAATTCAAGGTCATTCCTTGAATCCAAGACCTGCTGGACTCCTGCTGAATTTGTAGAAAACTATAAGTGAGGCGATTAAAAAAAAAAATTCCTGTTTCTCAGGCACCGCCCTTGTCATAGAAAATCTGCCTCACCATTTTTTCACTTGGAACTCTCTTCTATGACACTATTTTGCACTTGCAGGATAAATATTTAACAAACTATACCTTGTTTGACAGAGCTCACAAAGCTCTGTCAAACAAGATATAGTTGGTTTAATTTTCAACTACATTATCAGACATTATGGGAAATTTTCACTGCTGAAAACATTGGTCTGCCACATAATAGTGTAAGTAGTTAAATTTCTGATTTCAACTATTTTTAGAACTGTTTTATGAAGAAATTTTTTTACAGGTCTGAGGAGATGTGTTGTTGCATATAATTCATCAACTTGTGCATGTGTAATACAGTTCTTACCATTTTTCCATCATTTCCATATAATGCTAGACCTCGCTTATGAACAATTCCTGGTTTATTGCTTCCTGAAACTTCCACTTCTGTACCATTTGGTGGTAGTCTATCCCACATGGTAGATCCAAAGAATGTCACTTTCTGTAATTGTAATGCAATAAATTAATTGCTTGCACACCAATACAGTGGAATACTGTTGGGTGAAAAGTCACTTTGACACTGAAAATTATTTTGTCATTTTAAGAGATAAAGTGAGCATAAGATTATTCTATTTTATCCCATAAATGGCCGTTTATTTGAACAATAAAGGCCTTGGATAACTTTTTGCTTTATTCACCTAGTAAGGTGATAAATTTTCCTCATAGGTTTAACACTGAAAGAATTTATTCCCCTAGTAGCGACGGACTTGTTGACCTCTGGTTTCTAACACATTTGTCTGGCATAATTAATAGTTCGATTGTTGATTTCTTTAAATCTTTTGGAAAGTATTACACAATGCCAGTATAAAACACCACCCACTGCTCATATAATAAAGTATTTTTGGAAGTTTAGCTCAAGTTTGTAGGGGAATTATTTTTAGACAGAAATGTATTACTGCGCCTTGTTTATTTTTGCCAATTTTGCTGGTCGATCGAATTGGATCAATGTGCTCCTCACTTCTCGCTGTGTTTTGTAGTGAATTATAGCACGATTCTGCCGTGACTGCCCTGTAGAAGATTTATGGGATAAACAAAATAAACGTCTAGTGTTTTAAAGTAAAAAATTTATTCTACTCATAGAATTAAGAATGAAACCGACTCGCCAGAGGCTCGTCGCTTTTATTCTTAATCCTACTCATAGAATAAATTTTTTACTTCAAAACACTAGACGTTTATTCTATTTTATCATAGAGCTTTGTCAAACAAGATATCATCTTACAGTGCAACTGCTGTGGGCTGGTGGTAATCCACACGTGGGCAGTGATATTATGCATGCGTTTACCAAGTAATAAATATCATCATCAGCAAAATTTTAATTAATGAAGCACCTGGTTGTACCCGGTGCTTCATTAATTACATTTTGCTGATTATTCCTTTTAGTTTTTGGAATCAAATATTTTCTTTTCATTCATTTTCTTCCCCCAAAACAAATTGTATTCCCACTCACACTCGCCAAAAGTTAAAAAATTTATAGTAATTTATATATTTTTTATACTTACCAATGACCCAGACTTAGCTGGTGCTAACTCCAACAAAACCAGGGCCAAACACAAATTTTGCCCCCCAATCCCCAAAATTTGCATCCAAAACAAAAAGAAATCATGTCCTAAAGGACCTCCATACTACGCCTCTACTGCGCATGCGCAGTGACGCAGTCGTCCCGAAATTGGCGCCAATTATCATTCTTACTGGCAGTGCCTGGTCAGCGCTATGTACTCAGCGGGGAGGCAAGAGTTCCCAACTCCAGGGAGGGCCATCCCCGTCTGGGTCATTGGTAAGTATAAAAAATATATAAATTACTATAAATTTTTTAACATTTTTATACTGTACCAATGACCCAGACTTAGCTGAATAGTAAACAGGCTGGAGGGCCTAGGACATGGAGGAAAATCCAATAAGCTCAACTATATAGTAAAGAGGTAACCCCTTAAGGAGAAAAGGAGTATTAGGCTTTACATGTATCTTTCTTATTTAATATTAAATTAGAAAGATACACTACCCTTAATAATTGAGCACAATAACATTCATGTTCTCTATTAACATCCAGTATAACCCTTATACTAATTATTTTTAAAGCAAGCCAATAAATAAAGTAGTCCAGAGAATTGAGACTCTTTATAATCATTTAAAAGTGTCCGAGTATTGTATATTAAAGCCCGTTTGACACTTGACATATACAAATGCTTCACACTGAGCTACACTTTAAAAATAAGACATGAATGAATTTAAACATTAATATTACACTTTAAAACCATCCCGGAAGCGACTCAGAAATACTGACTTGGAGGAGGCATTCCCTTGCTTTTCACTATAAAGCAGGTGACCTAAGGGAACACCCGCCCCCCCCCCCCCCCCTTCCCCTTGCCCTGGGTCAAATAGCCCAGAGTGAAGAGGGCAGCCGGACGGAGTCACTGCCGGAACAGAAAGCCTGCATAACTATAGTTGCAACTGTTTAGTGGACGACATTCTGAGCAACAGATAACGGACCTAAACAATGCAGGTCTCCAGAAATGGACTCAATATTTCTGAGATAAAAATTCGTAAATGTGGATGGCTGAGACCAATAAGCAGCCTTCATTAAATCTGTAATAGCAACACTATTAGCATAAGCCCAGGAAGTAGAAAGAGCTCTTACTTCATGAGCAGAAATCTTAAGCACAGACTGCTGAGAAGAAGATAAATCTTCATAAGCAGTACGGATAGTTAACTGAATCCATCTAGCAATAGAATGGACTGAAATGTCCTTTCTATTAGGCATCAAAGACAGAAAGAAACGTTTCCGTCCCTTTCTGATAAACTGAGATCTCTGTTTATAGATACGTAGTGCTCTAACAGGACAGAGTAAAAGCCTACGCCCGTCTGAAGACGGAAGAGCCTTAATAACAATAGGTTCCGGATATTTATTAGGAGCCTGATTCTTAGCTAAAAAACCCACATTAGTAGTGAAGGCGATAGTGTTCCCAACACTACGATAATGAGAATCATCCACCGATAGTGCATGAAGCTCACTGACTCTTCTGGCAGAAGAGAAAGCTAAGAGAAAAGCTGTCTTATAAGATAAGAATTTGAAATCTACTGTCCCAAGAGGTTCAAATGGCTTTTCCTTCAATTTAAGGAGAACCCAAGCTAAATTCCACTTAGGAATTAATCTAAGAGTTCTGGGTCTATTTATCGAAAAGTTTCTAACCAACTTCGATAAAGAGACATTAGATCCAACTTGTAAACTATCATGATGTGCATAGGTATCAGATAACATAGATCTATAACCCTTTATAGTAACAGGATGCAGTTCATTTCGTCAAACAAGTATACTAGAAAGTTTGCAATGTCTGGTATAGAGGGATCAAATATATCTACAGAATGATCCCTACACCAACGACGAAAAACCTTCCACTTAGCCGCATAGTTTAGCGAAGAGGAGGTCCTCCTACAGTTAGAAATCGCGTCCACTGCTCGTCCTGTAAAGTGCTTGCCATGCAAGAAGGACCGCACAACGGAAAAACGTGAAGGTTGAGACCTTGCGGGTTGTGATGGAGTTGGCGCGATTTCCCCTGCGAAAGAAGATCCTCTCGTGGAGGAAGCTTCCGCGGTAGGTCCCACAACAGACACCTGAGTAGATTTATCCACGGTCTCTGTGGCGACAGAGATGCTACCAACAGAATCTTGCATTGAGATTGTTTTATCTTTAGCAATACTTGTTGAATTAACGGCGCTGGAGGATACGCATATCCTATCATTCCGTCCCAAGGGATCGACAGAGCGTCTACTGCAAATGCTCTTGGATCCGGACACGGAGACACATACGTCTGCAACTGATTGTTGAGATGTGTCGCAAATAAGTCTATCATTGGCCGTTCCCATTGGTAGCAAATCTGATTGAATACTTGTTTGTTGAGAGTCCACTCCGACGGCAACAAGCGACCCTTTCGTGAAAGGGAGTCTGCTAGCACATTCAGACGACCCGGTATGTGACGGACCGAAAGAAGAACGTGATGTTCTAACGCAAACAGAAGGATTCTTTCCGTTAGATTGAATAACGGAACTGAATGAGTGCCTCCCTGATTCCGTATATACGCCACTACTGTCGTATTGTCGGATAGGATTTGGACATGAGCATCGTGAATAATGTCCATCCAGTGACGTAACGCAAGCCAAATTGACATCATTTCCTTGATGTTTATGTGCTTGTACAGGAATTGTGGATCCCAAAGACCCTGGCATCTCGAATCCGTTGGGATTAATGATGCACCCCAACCTGTTTGACTGGCATCCGTCATAACGGTAAAACTCGGATCTGGCAACTGCAGCGGAACTCCTTGAGTTAACCACTGAATGTTTGCCCAAGTCTGAATCTCTTGTTTCACTTGATCTGACAAGAGAACGTCTACATCGAGCGAATGAATTTTCACACTCCAATTCTGAGTCAGGAAAATTTGAAGAGGACGTGTGCGTAGCCGCCCCATCGGAATGAGATCCGCAGCGGCTCCGCACAGACCTATCAGTCTCATAAATTCTCTCGCCGTGACTTTGTCTGCGTGCAGACAATAGCGAGCGTAACAACTGACTAATTTCGCTCTGGTTAACGGCAGACGAACGAGATTGTTGTGCGTCTCGAAGCTCATTCCCAGATGAGTGAATGACTTGGACGGCACCAGATCCGACTTCTCCTCGTTTACTATAAAACCGAGACGTCGGAGCAATAGAAGAAGATTCTGAACATCGTTCTGAAGCGTTAACTCGTTGCCGTACCTCTGAAGAATGTCGTCCAGGTAGGCCGACGTTACCGCAGACGAATGAGCTCGGAAGTAGATCATTACCGAGTTCATTACCCGAGTGAAAGCCCAGGGTGCTAGATTCAATCCGAAGCACATCGCCCGGAATTGATACACCACTCCTAGGACTGCGAAGCGTAGATACTTTCGGAATGCTGGATGTACCATGACGTGAAAGTACGCATCTTTGAGATCTATGCTCGTTGCATAATCGTTCACCCGAATACTCGCTCTGACCGATCGAATCGTCTCCATATAAAACTTCGGAGCGACGATCAGCTTGTTTATCCAGCTCAAATCTATGACTGGACGGAACGAGCCGTCTGGTTTCGGAACCAGAAACAGATGGCTGTAGAATCCCAGAGATTCCTGGTTTTCTACGACCTCTACCGCGTTCTTCATTAAAAGAGACTGCACCTCTGATAACAGAGCGTCTCTTTTCTGTGGATTTGACGGAAGATGAGTCCACTTTGGACTTCGAGTTAATGGAGGCTTTCGTTTGAAGGATATCTTTAGACCTTCCGAAGTCACTCCTCTCACCCAAGGGTCGTCCGTAATCGACGCCCACTCTTGTGAAAAACTCGACAACCTTCCGCCAACCGGAACGCGATAGAGGTTTAAGCCATCACCTCCTGGACCTGCGAGGCCTGCGGTAGGAGAAACCACGTCTTCCACGACCCGCACCTCGCCTCGTCGACCTCGGGGCGTCCGACCGATTGTCCCGGCCTAAAGGACATCCCGAACGAGAGTCGCTATCCTGACGGTCTCTCGAATAAGACCAAGAGGACGCACCGGAACCTCTATAGGAACCTCTCTTGGGCGCATTAGACCCAGAAGTGCCTGTCTTATTCGTGTCTGCTGTATCCGACTTTTTAGGAGCCGATCTGAACAACAGAGAATCATTAGCTTTCTTTTTAATTTTATCATAAATAGCGGAAAGCTTGCCGTCAAAGAGAAGTTCTCCTGAGACCGAAGCGACTCTAAGAGAGTTCTTCACCTTAGAATCCACTAGTGTGGATGTAGCTAGGGCTGCGTCACGTCTAACCAACTCCAGATTTGCCACTGAAAGGGCGGAGTTACACGTGGAATAAGCTACTGCCCTTGAAAGAAGTCTTAAAGAGGATTGTATATCCTGAAACTCTTCCCCTTGAAGGCGCAGTGATAACGCCTTAGTAAGGTGATCTGCGTAAGATAAGGCATCTAAATTGGCTCTGTTAGACGCAATAGTTGTTTCCAACACCGCGGTTGGAATAGAAGCTGACGACGGTAATGATAGCTCTAAGTCTTCCGCCTCGTCGTCCATACGCAGAGGAACTCTCGGTATACCCTGTCCTGCCATATCGAATTTATTCCTTGCATTAATGAAAGGCAGGTTGAGAGTATTAGCGGACAAGAAACCTGCTTTCCCCGTCCTGGAAGCAAGTTTAAATATAGCGTCGTTCAATAATTCAAATGTTCTTGCAACATTATTGGACTGCGACGGAAACTCGGGAGCGATGTCCCTGAACCGCTCAAAAAATTCAGAGTCCAATGACGCTATAATTCTCTTGTCCGGAAGCGCAGCAGTCTGGCCCGACGGAACAACTTGAGGGAGAAAGTGCCGGATGAAGTCCACGGCAGCTTTATGTTGTTCCGAAAGGGATAGCTCCAAGTCATCCGTATCCCTTTCACCATCCGGTCGGACCTCCCGATGTTCCCGGTCGTCCGCCCCCGATGCTTCGGCGGAGCGAACCGACCCAGCGCCGTCGGATAATTCTCGATCCGACACCGTTTCTGTCGGCTGCTGGGATGCTGCGATAAGCTGTGCTATCTGCACAAGAATGTCCGACGTCGAGACCTGTGGAGGCGCAGTCTTTCGCTGCTTCGCCGAGGGCAGCTCCGCATCAGATGGCTCCCGCATACTTTTCCTATGCGAACGTCCGGAGTCCATCGGTCTCGAATCCCTGGCTGCCGGATGGTGTGACCTGGTTGCCGAAGAATCCTTCATCGGCGAAGCTGGTAAAATATCGGCGGTCACGCAGCCAAGGTGCGGTCGTGTGCGCTGACGAGAAGAGGAAGCCTCAACAGTCTCTGCGGACTGCTTATACAACGGAGCGTCCCGAGCGACGGACGTATGCTCCGCTAAAGACACATTTTGTACCACAACATCTGGTCCCAGATGTTGTTGTACGAGAGAGGGACCTCTCTCGCTCGCGGCCCGGCTGGACCTGGACGAGCTAGGAACCGGACTAAAAGGCTTCCTCCGTTCTCGCTTACTATCCGCCATCACTGGGTGTGCATCTATTATGTTTATAGTGCTCGCATCACCCAAAATTTCCTCTTGGACCGCATCGGACGAACCCGGCTGCCGAACCATTCGGTGAATGGACGCTACACCGGGCGAGCTAGCAGACGACATTTGTCTAATCTCCATGAGCACTTTTGCCGCTAGCTCTGAATTCATTTGTGACGACGGACGCACACTTGAAGAAGATAACATGGAAACATCACCCTGTTCTGGTTCCTCTGAAATAGAAACTGAGAGAGTAGAGTGACCTTGTGGAGAAAGAGCCGGCATCGCTCTTTCTCCAGAAACAACATATCGTGACACACGTTTCCAATGTTTCTCATCCCAATGTTCACATATAGGACAGGGATTAATGCGAGAACACTGACTACAATTAATACAATGATCATGAAAGTCAGAGGAAGATTTCTTCCTATTACAATTTGAACAATGTCCCTTCATTGTGAAAGAACAACAATAAGTCCTAGTTACTCGCAAAAACCCCTGACACAAAGATACATAATAACATGATCCATTAATAAATGAAAAAACAATTGCAAAACAAAATAATTTTGAAAAAATATTTTTTCAAAGAAGCCCAAGTTGCTGAAAAGTAACGTTGAGCCCCGATGGATCCGATGGCAAAGTGTGGTCAAAAATTTTAAATTTATATAAAATAATTAATGAGACACTTTCGGATAATATAAATGTATCTTATAATGAGATAAACTACCACAAAGGCAAACAGCCCCCCTCAAAAAAGGCTGTTGCCAATGAAAACAAACAGTGTAAACACACTAGAAAACATGACTCCAGGCACTGAAAAAACTGGCCCGGAATCAGTCATCAATTACACTCTATCTGATGCAAAACAGAGACTCCCAGGGGAGAATCTGTAGAACATCAGATGGAAGATGCAGAACACAAACGTTATACACCCATGGGTGAAAATGTAACTATGGGGAAAATAACAGAAAACATTCTGTAACCAAGCAACTCTCCCAGGAAATTTTAGAAATGAAATTTCTCAAAAATATGCCAAAAGCATGGGAGAATTGCCAGGGGGGACTTTAGAAGGCTAGGGGAGAGGAAACACTGAATAAGCAGTGCAACAATTAGCAAGAATGACAACAAGAGGCCCATGCCTCGAAAATAGGCAACTTAACATAATTTCATCAAAAAATTTTAAGTACAGCCCTGATTATTTTTTGCCACTTCTTTTTCCTCTCCTCCTTCTATCCTCCTTAGAATCACATTTTCTCCAAAAATTACGTGTCTGGCATCCTTTAAACTGAGATTTACAAGCACAAAGATCAGTGAGATGTTGACTGATGAAGGGTCAAACAGAGAATGATAATTGGCGCCAATTTCGGGACGACTGCGTCACTGCGCATGCGCAGTAGAGGCGTAGTATGGAGGTCCTTTAGGACATGATTTCTTTTTGTTTTGGATGCAAATTTTGGGGATTGGGGGGCAAAATTTGTGTTTGGCCCTGGTTTTGTTGGAGTTAGCACCAGCTAAGTCTGGGTCATTGGTACAGTATAAAAATATAGTATTCCACTCCCAGCATCGTATTCCACTCTCAACGATGGTGGACTATTTTTAAAAAAAAAAAAAGAATTTTGGACATGTTTTGAAAGTAATAATGGAATCAATTATAAAGGGTTGTTTTGGGTAAACAAATAAGAAGAAAAGAAAATAAATACTAAAAGTTCACTGCTTGGATTCGAGTACGATTTTATCCTCTCGTGGGCCTTGTGGATTATTTCACTTCGCTAACACCTCGTGAAATAATCCTCCTTGCGCCACACTAGAGGATAAAAATCGTATTCGAATCCGAGCAGGGAACTATTGTCCATTTATTGCATCTATGGAAATATTGCCCACCCATGGAAAGTGACCACTCCACGGTGGCTGTACTGTACTATAATTTGTGTTAATCTGTTTGTTGTTTCTGTTTGTCATGACAGGCCCTATCTCTTCAAATGTGGCACATGTGTACTTCTATCAGATATAACTAAATGGACATGACTAGTGACAATACTTAGCATTATTTACCGAGAATCAGCGATGGTGTCTCAAGATAGGTGTTGGTAAAACACATTAAAATTTGAAGCGTTCTTCTGGATGTTCCATGGTATGAAAGAGGTTGCTCAAAATGCCATCTGTTGAAAAGCTATGTGTAACATCCACAAGAACATTAAATGCCTGTTGTAGATGAAAAGAGGCCAGATATATCTATAAACAAGGGGAATTCAGTGAACGCCAGAATAATTTCTTGGCAAATTACAAGATTTTTTATTCAGTTAACTTGTAGAATGCCAAATTATTTTTCAAAGGTGATTTGTAATGGAGTATTTTTTTTCAAGGATACAAGCAAAAGGACACCCAGTTTAATAAGATTTTGTTCATAAGCAATTGTTTTGTTTCAATTTATTGGAGAGTGCCTCTTGGCACTCTCCAATAAATTGTAATAAACATTTTTGTTTTAAACATTTTTTGTCTTTCAACTGCTGAGCAAACTGGGTAATGAAAATATTGTAAAGCCACTAAAGTGGCTTTCAACACTTTTCAGTAGAGCCATGATAGTGGCTTCTAGCACTCAGTTAACAGTCCTTTACTCTATAACCTATATGCGAAAAAAAAGAACAAGTAAAATTTGTCCTCAAAGAAAATAACTGATTTTGTGTTCGGAAATAATATTTAATTAATAGGGTTATTCAATAGAGATATCCAATTAACCCTTTACCCAACGTAACGCCAAAACCGGCCAGCACTATTCTCAAATATCGCCAATTAATTTTCAGTATTTTACTCAAGAATTTTTTTTGCAAGTGTCGTCTGCTTTTCATGTTAGGTAAAGGGTTAAGTGGGCTGAACTGTACCAAATTTGATTCTTCAAATACAATACTTCAGATTCTGAACTGATTATGATAGTAACATAATTATGAAGACTGTTAATCTTATTATCTGGTCCAGAAATAAAAGACAAGCAGTCCAACAAAATATTGTTCATCATTATTTGTTTGTTTGTTGGTGTTTAATTACACTTTCAATAACCAGGGTCATATTTATTTATTTATTTATTGGTGTTCAAGGTCAAATATTTCTGCACTATGTCTAATCATGACCTCGACAGGTTTACATGTGGAGGAAGTCAGAGTACCAGAGAGAACCAACTGCGAGCAACTGTCAGCTCCCCAACATACCAACTCCACACAAGCAGGGTTGAAGACAGATGTATCATCGATGTGCAGTAGTCTTAGTACACAATGTCACCATGCCCCACGTGGGCAATGGGGGTGAAGTGTCTTGCCCAAGGACACAACGTGGTTGCCGCAGGTGGGATCTGAACTGAGGACCTCTCGTCTTGCAGTCTGTACCTCTACCTATTGAACCACCGTGCCCCCTCCCCCAACCAGGGTCATATTGTGTAGGACAGTTTTACAGAATGAGGAGATCAGAGTAGCCAGAGAACCAACAAACAACAGGGAGTAACTATCAGACTCTCCAATGTACTAACCTGGCATGAGCAGGCTTAGCATCAGTTATGGGCAGGTGTAACATCGACGTGTATTATGGCTTAGTACAGAGCCAAATTTTACTAGTTTCTAAAAACTTTCATTTTTTTGCCTCAAAAATATTGAAAAAAAGCAGCTTTTTGACCCCTCATTGGAATGACGTTGATGTGCTCTTTCCAATGATGGGTCAAAAGCTATATTTGGGAGGCAAAAATTTTAAAAATAATACTTGAATCATGATTTTTGTAAATATCACCTTTTTCTTTATTGCCACTACATTAGGGAAGGGTTGGCAAAATAACATTTTGTGTCCATACATTTTAAACAATTGTTCTAAGGCCCCACAAAGTAGATCTTTTGTTTCTCAGGTCATTTTTTGCATGTGGGCGGGTGGCTTTTTATTTGATTTTTTATTATTGTAATGGATGGACTGACAGACGGAGTAGAGCGGTTACTAGACCTGCTCTGCCGTTGGCGACGCAGGTAATAAAAATTGCATGATATATGCATCTACGGAAAGAAGAATTGGAAAAGCATGTATGATCAATATACAGAACTGCACATACATTTGAAAGGGTTAAGAATTATCACGCACTATTGCTTTGGCCCAGGAGATCACGAGAGCCTTTGGCTCTCGTGATCTCCTGGGCCAAAGCAATAGAGTGTGATAATTCAGGATGATTGCACTTCAAATATTGACTAAACTGCAGGGAATAACACAACAAAAACTTTTTAAATAGTTAATAAGTTTAGCACACACCACCATTATATGACCAGTTGTGGAAAGTATTTGTCAAGGAACAAGCAGTCAGGATGTTATTTTTATTTTGTAAATTTTTGACTCGAGTCTGATTATTTAATTATCCATGGGTAAACCAATCTTAAGTGAGGAACTTGGAATTTCCAAGCGATATCTCAATTTCAACTCGCCCAACGATTGACAAGATTCATTTAGACGGGTTCCTTTTCTGTTTAGTAATACGTTGGAAACGAAATCAAACGTGTTTTGTATCATCACATGTGCGATACAACTTTATTTTTATCGTACAGGAAGAACAGTGGAAATCCCGTATTTTACTTTAAAAGGTGTGTGATAAATAGAGATTATTACCATTATGTGGATGTACAAAAAATGTATCTGAGTTGAGCTCCAGGTTCTAAGGGCAGATCACGATGAGTCGAAGACGAGTCATGACCTACCCTTAGAACCCGGAGCGAGACTCTTGATACATATTTTGTACATCCACATAATGGTAATAATCATTTTATCTTACAATATATTGGGGATAAGTCAAGAATGTAGACGAATATAAAACAAACTATTTATTCGTATGGATGAACAAAAAGAAAGGAACATGCTTGTATCCGACCCCCTGATACAAAAATCTGTATCAGGGGTCGGATACACGACAGTTGCAGAGTTAATGCAGACAAAATACATGTTGATTGTAAGTTAAATAGATATACCTCACCACCCACTGTACCCCAAGCACCTGGAACCTTGTCGTTTCCTCTGATAAAGTTGTGTATCTTCTGAGCTGGCTGATTCCAGGTTACCTGAAATAAAAAGAGACAAACTTAAGGAAAGTAACTTTGAAAGATATAAAATAAACAAGCCAAGACCAATACCGGGTCTGGACCTGCATCGCTGCATGCAATTAATTACAGAGATGAACAGACTTCAAAGTATCGGCAAACAGGAAGTGGCTGCACGGCAGATCTGAAAATTGGATACACGATACAACTCATCATTATGAAGCAGCAGACCAAATATAAAACCATTCCCTTTCATAGAAGCCAAGAAAACTTTGATGGAAGAAGTGTTTCGGATGGACTGATGGACGGACAGAGTCGAGCGGTTACTAGACCTGCTCTGCCGCTGGCGACGCAGGTAAAAATATAAAGATATAAAACTTGTTTGAAGTTCATTCAACATCACCGAACATGGAAAACTGTTTTAATGAAATCTCAGTATAAAACGATTATTTATTCAGGTCTTTGGCAGGATGCACATCCATAAGTATCCCATTAATATTTTATGTCCCCTGAGCAGCAGGAACTATTAATTGATCAAAAACTGCAAAACCATAAGAATGGCTACCTATAAAGGCAATTATTACCACTTTATAGGGCCAATCCTTAAGCTATTATCACAAAAAATGAGGGTGTTCATTTTGTGTATTTGCCCTGTTCCCGATGACGTCACCGGGCCTTCGGGCCAATAATAAAATTGATTTTCATTATTGGCCCGGCGGCCCGGTGACGTCAATGTTCATTCAGCATTTCAGAGCATCAAACCGCTGAGGTAACTCTCTTTCTCTTCCGAGAAATATCAATATATTTTGTTTAAATTGGTCGTTTCTCAGTCGTTTCCTTGAGCTCTCCGTTATTTCGTGAGAAAAGAACATTTCATTTGAGAGTTTTATCATCCGATGATCATCGTCAGGTAAGTAACATACATTGTAAATACTATATCGTCCGTTATTCGTCAATTTCGCCTGAACTTGGCTTATGTCTCGCGTAATTTCGATGTGAACAAGATGATTGTCAGCTGATCAGTCATGTGACTAGGGGAAGTGACCTTACTAAGTTAGCCCAAAAAGCTTCAATGCTGTGATGAAAGTGATTGTTTTTTGTTCATTAAATTATGTTGAGTTCAGTAGCACATTATTTTTCTCCTTGAAAATCCAATGAAGCAATACCTACATGTACCTAGTGCCCTTGAATATTTATTATTATTACCACTTTGCAGGGCGTTTCCTACTGCATTAATGTTGATTTAACGGGCAATCATATCCTCTATTGCTCGGTAGTCACGTGATAGGAGGGCCGCTAATGGAAAACAAAATTCATTATCGGCCCTCTTGTCACGTGACGTCTTTTAGAATTGAAAATTTAGAAATGAGGCGAGAACTCGCAAGGAAAAGTTGATGCTTTCGCCATGTTGCGGTCTTGTTGATCGACAGCAACAGAAACAAATGACACGTGGCCATGTTGTCAGTTGTAGCCATTTTCCATGGCAACTGATTCGTCATCTTTATTGCATGCATTACCTCCCTCGCTGGAAGTGGAAGACGGAATTTTTTTAAACGTGGTCCCAAATAAAATGTTTCTGTTTTATTAAATTTTGTGTCTTTTGATTGCTGGGATATCATTTTGGAAATGTGTAAAATTACAAATTACGTAGTGGTAATAATAGTAATAACATGATTGTTGTCGGGCATAATGGTTCGTGAGCGGCCCTGCATCGATGTTGAACAGCCCTTGGGCTTATTAACAGCCCTCGACTTTGTCTCGGGCCTTTAATAAACCCTTGGGCTGTTCAACATCGATGCAGGGCCACTCACGAACCATAATGCCCTCCAAAATCATGTTATTGTTTAAACATTGCATGTGGTAATAATAGTAATAACATGATTTTGTATGGCGTTATGGTTCATTAACGGCCCTACAGGAATGATTAAAAGCCCTTGGGCCTAACCATAATGCCCTACAAAATCATGTTATTGTATAATTATTTGTATTTTTATTTCTAATAAGCAAAATTTAACTATAACCTACGGGGACAAGTAATCCTATATGTTTCATTAAAAAACAGACACAAACCCCCTTACCATCCCCAGTATTTAAATTTTATTCCTACAAGTATATTGCCATCATGTTAAGATATTAGGTTAACACTATTAAAAAAAAAAAATGTGTTTCTCAGGAACCTCTGTTGTCAATGAAAACCTGCCTCATCACTTTATTTTTTTTACCTGAAAATCTCTTTGATACTATTCTGCACTTGTAGGATGAAAAATTTAACCAACTATATCTTGTTTGACAGATCTCCGAGAGCTCTGTCAAACAAGATATAGTTGGTTAAATTTATAACTGCATTATGGGAAATTTTCTCCACTGAAATTTTTTCCGCATAATAGGGCAATTCATAAAATATTCATTTCCAAATTAGTTAATGGACTGTTGTGCATTAATACAAAAACCTTCCTCCCTTATCCTAAAACTGAAGCAAAATTGTTTGAGAAACAAAAAAGTTTTTTTCATAGGCCTAACCATAAAATATATAACCATTAGAAAATTGGGATAATTTGTCAAGGGCATAATAAACAATGCTAGTCTCCATTTCAAGCACTGAATTCAACAGTGACTCGATTCTTTAGTCAAGCCAAATCCTTAAAACTCTTCTATCATCATCAAGTCTCCATCAGGAGATCTGATGACAGAAGATACCTTGTAGAATTTGAAAATTTCTGAATCAGGGAGAATCATAAATTACATAATCAGGATGAGTTGAAATAGAATTTTGAAGCTTTGCTGGGCCCTAAATGTGTCATGACCCAAACAAGCCTGAAAATAAGCAGACTGTCATCTGCAAAATGAGGTCCCCAGAGGGTGAATTTGGTGATGCTACCCTGCACGGCAGGGTAGCATCACAAAAGTTACCCTTTGAGAACATCAGTCTGATTCAAGGTCTCTGGCCAAAACAGAAAGATGTACCTAGAGGATAAATTGGCCCACTGTATGGGACAGCATCAGCAAATTCACCCTCTGGGGACCTCATTTTGTAAATGACAGGTTGCTTATATTCAGGCTTGAACCCAAATATGATCGAGAAAAATACCAGTTTTGGTTCAACAGTACTGCAACTATCCAAAAAATGTTTGAAACTGGATACCAATTTGCATCATACCTCTGCTTTGTCTTTTTTCATAATGGGATCGTAGGTTGCTCCTTCTTCTGTTTGAATAATCCTTGGTGCAATTCCCTGAACAACCATATCAACAGCTTCTCCCTGTAATATACATATATGAGTTGAGTCCTTTAAATTCAAGGAGGATGGATTTCAGCACTACAGGAAAACTGATAAAAACAGGCCATCCAGTTGGACTGTATCAGAGAGTGACAAATGCCCTCTGGGAAAAGGTTCAAGTGAGAGGCTGCCCCCTTTGTGTAACAGTTATTTCACAAGAAGGGAAACCCAGTACCAAAGGCTTTTTTCTTTGATACAATCCACTGGGAGTTGTTAACTGTCAAAGGTTAAGTCCATGTCATATCATCCAATAAAAGATTTTTTCACCTATCTCTTCCAATTCCAATGAAACTTAGTGCATGTATATGTGTTTGATTTGTTGCAAATGTTTAAAAGAAAAAAAGTTTTAATGAAATCAGACAAGCAGTTCCTATGATATGGCCCAGTAAAATTTGGCAATTTGCCCCAAAATGGTATGACCTGTAATTTTCAAATAGTCACTTCTCAGGAATAACTGAGCCAATTTTATGATCTTGGCATCATTGGAAAGGGAATATTGAGAGGGTTACACATAGATTTTAGAAGGCCTGATTGAAAGGCCCATCTCTTTTCTACATTTTAAAAAACTGTGGATGTAATATTTGTAGGTAGTTTGTTGTAAGTGAAGAATTCCATTGTATGCCAATTCTTGGTCAGCAGTACAATTTAAGGAATACACTACCATCAGTGCATAAAAACCAACATTCTAATTCACATAATTCTGTTATTCAGTGTCAATCGTCCATTTTTCACAAAGTTAAGATATTGTCAGTGCATCTTTTAGACAAATACTGTGGCTTCGGATAAGGATGATGTGAGTGAGGGTGGATCACTAAGACAAATAATGTCCATTTGTTCAATACAGCATTTGTCGTGAGGTAAAATCGTTTTGATGGTCCAGGCTAATATGCATCAACCCTTAAGTGCCTGGGGATTTTTATACATTTTCGCTACACTTTCAAAGTTTACCTCCCGTGGCTTTGAATTTGTTTCTAGTTGAGTCTTGGCTGCCTACAGAGGCAGCCAAGACTTGCTGAGAAACAACTGACAAGGTACTCAGAAAACACATTTTGAGTTTACCCAAACAATGCATGTTGGGGCACCTGTTCCTTTGCATTAAAAAATTATCAAAGTCGGAATTAGGCCCCTAAGGGTTAAAGTTGATTTTGAGTCATCAAATACATCAGATATTCTACAACCATTCCAATCCAAGGCAATTCATCTTAGATGCAGCATACAAAGCTGTGAAGCCTTATACAGTGGAAACCTGTTAATTGAATAGCCACTTTGCCAATGAAAATTATTCAATTAACAAGAGTATTCAATTAACAGGGATTGTGTCACTTTCCTGTATTCTAGAGGTAAACTTAGCATTTATTCTATTATATCTTGTTTGACAGCGCTCCATGAGCTCTGTCAAACAAGATATAATAGATTAAATGCCTGTTTTGGACGTACTGAGGCCAAATAGGTCTATAAACAAAGGAAAACTGGGGGGAGTCAGGGTAATTTCTCGACAGGTTGCAGGATTTTTTTTATTCAATTAACAGGAGTTTACTCTATAACCTTTATTCATCTAACAGGTCAAGTTTGTACTGGAGGTATGATAAATGGTTTTGTGTTGGGAAATTATATTCAATTAACAGGGTTATTCAGTTGAGAGATATCCAATTAAATGGGCTCCACTGTACCTTTTAGCACTTCCATCTCATCCAAACAGAAAAAATCCAACAAGAGGATCACAGATCCAGAAGTCGAGTTTTGACATTAAATTCTGAAGAAATAAGCTATTTGTAGCAACAGTGACCTTGACTTTGGAGTCCCAGACTCCAAAATCAATAGGTGTCTTTCCTTCCTATAGGGTAACCTCTGGTATAAGTTTGGTAAAGGTGCGTCAAATAGAACTAAAGTTATTGCCCGGAAAGCAATTGTCACAAAATTTTCTATTGATAGTAACAGTGACCTTGACCTTGGGGCCCCAGACTCCGAAATCGATAGGTGTCTTCCCTTCCTATAGGGTAACCTGTGGTATAAGTTTGGTGAAGATACACAGAATAGAACTAAAGTTATTGCCCGGAAACCAATTTGTCACAAAATATTCTATTTATAGTAACAGTGACCTTGACCTTGGGAGTCCCAGACTCAGAAATCACTAGGTGTCTTTCCTTCCTATAGGGTAACCTCTGGTATAAGTTTGGTAAAGGTGCGTCAAATAGAACTAAAGTTATTGCCCGGAAACCAATTTGTCACAAAATATTCTATTCATAGTAACAGTGACCTTGTCCTTGGGGCGCGAGACTCTGAAATTGATAGGTGTCTTCCTTTCCTATAGGGTAACCTCTGGTATAATTTTGGTAAAGGTGCATCAAATAGAACTAAAGTTATTGCCCAGAAACCAATTGTTTACGCCCGCCGCCCTCCGTCCGCCCGCCACTTCATCAAACTATAAGTCGAGTTTCACTTCGTCAAAACTCGACTAAAAATTCTAATCAAACTCCAACATCAGATGCAAGTGACAACAATTTGGGTTCATCAGCTTGAGCAGCAGTGAACTTGTAGATTTTCAATTCTGATTTTGAAAATAGAAGAAAACTTTGAAACCTCAGTTCCCTCAATGGTTTGGGCAAATGCAAATTTATCACGCAGTTGAATCTGATGTTGTGCTATTGCTATATTTATTACATGCCTGTTCTATGTAATCCCCATCTACAGCAATACTAAACCATGCGGAAAATAGAAATCTGTTCCGCACATATGTGTGGAACGGAAATCGTTGACCGACTATTTTTAAATAGAAGCGAAATTTCACTGGAATTTTCTACAAATTGTGCCACGCAATTACAATTCGAATCACTAGTGATAGCTGAAAATCGTCCCCTGAGTTCCAATGTGTTCTATGTGCCAGTAGGCAGCCAGTAGGCACACAGAACACATTGGAACTCAGGGAACAAAATAGTGACCCGGATTCCCCTCACAGATTTGGTTGGCGATAAAATGTGTTCCTTTTGTTGATAGTTGTCAAATGAATTGATGTGAAGGCATGTAATAAACATAGAATGACACACGCGTGTGAAAGGGCTAATCGTTATGGCACTTGTGCCATCGCGGAAGAACAGAACCTGAGGCCTCTGGCCTTTCATTCTATCCTTCCGCGCTGGCACTCGTGCCATATCGAATAACCCATTCACACAAGTGTGTCGTTCTGTGTATTTATTGATTGGGGTTTTAACTGGTGGAGTGCTAGAAGCCACTATCATGGCTGTCTTGAAAAGTGCTGAAAGCCACTTTAGTGGCTTTACACTTTATGAAACAGCTTGTTGTTTGCTAGGCAGCAGCAAGAACATTTTTTTATTTAAAATTGCTTTGTTACAATTCATTGTCAGCAGGCACTCTCCAATAAGTTGTAACAAAATAATTATTTATGAACAAAATAACTTTTGACAATTATCACTAGATAATGGTGGTCATTGAACTTGAAGTAGACGTTGTTTCCAGGGAGTTATACACCCCTCTCCCCCCCCCCCCCCCCCCCAAAAAAAAAATGATATTTGGTTACTAATGTTTTAGTTCCATAAACAAGCATTTCACGATATTTTTTAACAAAGGGAAATAACTCTAACTTTCATCGAATATTGCTGGTCATCTAACTTGATGTAGACATTGTTGCTATAGAGACATTCACCGAAAAGAAATGAAATCCGGTTTTTATTGTTAAAGTTATGCCATAAACAAGCAGTACACAATATTTTTTATGAAACAAAGGTCCATAACTCCAATAATTTTCATCAGATATCGCTCGTCACTGAACTGGAAGTAGGCATTGTTGCTATAGAGACATATGCCAAAAAGAATTGAAATCCATTAACTATTGTTCAAGTTATGCCGTAAACAAGAATATTTTTATAACAAAAGGCAAAAATAATTTTCAGAGATATCAGTGGTCATCGAACTTGAAATAGACATTATTGTTAAAGAGATATATACAATAAAAAGAATTGAAATCTGTTAACTATTGTTCAAGTTATGCCATAAACAAAGTTCAGATGGATGGACGGACAGAACTCTAAGCTATATCCATCCCTTCTGGGGGAGGGGGGGGGGGGGGGGGTAATAATTGCCATTTGGATCAGACAGCAAAGTACACCACTTTGTTTGAAACTAAAATATCCAGAATGACTAAAAATGTGACACCAGACAGTTTCGGCCTAGCATGAACATCGTATGTTATGTTGCAATATTCTGCTGGATAGGACTAACAGAACTCCTTCCAAAATGTGGCACCAGACAGTTTCGGTCTAGCGTGAACATTGTATTTATGTTGCAATATTCTACTGGATGGGACTAACAAAACTCCTTCCAAAATGAATAACAACACAATGTATCAATGCAAGAGGCAATGAATGCCAAGTTCAGTTATCAATAATATTTAATTGGTAAAGTGCAAAATTGTTTCTGGCCATCAAATCTTGTACACGTGTCTTTGCCTTGTTACAATGCCTATGGGCACTCTCCCATAAATTGTAACAAGGCAAACCCTTACAGACTAAATTTATTTATTTATTGGTGTTTAAGGTCATATACTTATGCACAATGGCCAATCATGACCGTGACAGTTTTACTGGTGGAGGAAGCCGGAGTACCCGGAGAGAACCACCAAGCAACGACAAGCAGATGCCACTTCCCAACATCGTAACTCCACACTGCAGCACAAGCAGGGTTAGATTGGTTGAAGACATGTGTACCATCGACGTGCAGTACGCCTTAGTACACAGCATCATCATGCCCCCATGTGGACAATCGGGGTTAAGTGCCTTGCCCAAGGACACAGTGCGGGAGTCCAAATTGATCGCTCAGATGATCACCCATCCAATGATTAACCGTACAGACTAAATAATACCACTTCACAGATAATACAAAGCACATGCACCGAGTATGTGCCTTTAAGGTGTTGTATCTTCACTTCAGAATAAAGCTCAAATCTGGGTTTCTAGCACTCTACGAGTTATATAGTTCATGGAAGAGTCAACAAGTACCCAGGGAAAACCATGTAAGCTTTCTCGCTATTTGTCCGAGTTAAATGTCCAGTAATCTAAGGAAACAAAAAAAGTTGGTCACCCCAATTCTTTGGAGGCAAACTATAGGTGAACGAAATGACCATCATCAATTTGTGCATGCCTGATGTGACTTTAAAAAAAGGATTTCTCCAAACAGCATTTATTCCAGGTGACGAAACTTATCAAAAGTCAAAAATAGTCATTCAAGGTTTGAAAATGTAAAGAAAAACAGTATTATATAAATACAGGATCTCTTCTGAGCCTTGATTTAATCTTTAACTGGTTGAGGGCTAGATTATTTTGGTGGTCTGAATTTCTACATCAAAATTTGTTGTGTTACAAATTATCGGAGAGTGCCCATAGGCACTCTCCGATAATTTGTAATACAACAAATTTACAAAAACAAAATATTATTTGCGTTTGACTGAATATGGAATATGAGCAAAGAAAGTTTTGGCTTTTGCTCTGCTGCCCTCATTTTCCTGAAAGCCCTGATAGTGGCTTCTAGCACTCAACCAGTTATGGATCTGGCGATTGTTACAACTTATTGCTACAGTCTGACGGTGTCCACATCCTGAGACTCTGCAGTTGTTTCTAGGCAAGTCTTCGCTGCCTACACAGGCAGCCAAGACTTGCCTAGAAACAACTGCCATGGCACTTTGAATGTAACTTGCACATATACTCAAAGACTGCATGTGTGGGGCACCTGGTTTGTTGGGAGAAAAAAGTGATTAAAGTTGGAATTAGGCCCATAACTATTTTGGCGCGGAATAATCTGAGAAACAGAATTCTTAGCACCTAATATTCATCAGGAATTTTACAAAAAGTATAGGTTGTTAGACTAAAGCGTTATTATTTTAAAAGATGTTCTTATGATCTCATTGACAGTTTTTCAAATGATTTCCTGTATATACTTAAATGGCACCTTTATACTTTCAAGGGACGATATCGTTGTTTATGGATAGGACATAAATGGTGCATGAAACATAGGAATACATATGTTTGTTCAACCCTTTACCCAATGAATCGGCCGCACTCCTCCCCCCCCCCCCCCCCCCACGAAAAAATTTGAAAAAATGATATTTGAAATAATATATTTTGAGCTCACTAAATAAAATCAATCTGAGCCCAGGTTTATGAGTTGATAAGAACTTTCTGAACTGAGTTCACTAAATAAAATCAATCTGAGCCAAGGTTTATGAGTTGATAAGAACTTTCTTTACTGAGTTCATGAAAATGAATCTGAGCCGAGATTTATGAGTTGACAAGAACTTTCTGAACTGAGTCCATTAAAATCGATTTCTGCCAATGTTTTGGAGATGATGTGAAATTTCTGAACTGAATTCACTGAAATCAGTTTGAGCCGAGGTTTACATCGATTTTAGTGAATGAGGTTCAGATATTTCATATCAAATCATGATGAATTTAACACTTAGAAGGCAGGAGTTGAGTCTTCTTGCCTGAGATGTAATACGGCAGGTAATCTGGCTGTGACGGTTCGGCTATCTTTGGGCTGGGGGAGAAGTAAACAATGAGCAGGTGGTTCTAGTCAAGTGTTGTCTGCCTGAATAGGCAGACGACACTTGACTAGAAGCACCTGCTTTACTGTAAGTTTTTCACTGTATGTCATGTTCAATAAATTCATTCTGATTCCCCGGCTTCTAAGAGTTAAGATTATTTTTATCTAATTTATGTTAACCTTTTACCTTGCACAACAATCAATACCAATCATCAACCAAATTTTATCGTTCTAATGAGGGGTCATGAGGGGGTTATGTTCAAATGAGGGATCATGCGCAATATTTTCAAAGCGAATACGCAAATTTAGGAAATAGTTTTCCAAATATTGTCTGCTAGTCATGTATGTGTTATGTATAGGAGCAATGAAAAAATGACTTCAATAACAGAGACGATTAATTCTATTTCCAAAACCAACTCAAAGACCAGTCACAGGAGGGAAGAGAATACAGGCGAGTGAATAATCACTCTCCTCATTTTGATTTTGCGAGAGTGAAAAATACAGGAGAGTGATTTTAAATCCTTACCTAACATAACAGCCCAAATATCCTTACAAATTTTATTTTTTTCATTTTTGCTCTAAAAACATAGCTTTTGACCCTCACTGGAATGGGCACCGAGCACGTTTCAGTGAGGTGTCATGAGCTA
This sequence comes from Pictodentalium vernedei, assembly GCA_031216915.1. Taxonomy (NCBI): domain Eukaryota; kingdom Metazoa; phylum Mollusca; class Scaphopoda; order Dentaliida; family Dentaliidae; genus Pictodentalium; species Pictodentalium vernedei. The sequence goes on along the minus strand of CM062296.1, from coordinate 143,495,788 downwards.
TGTTTTAAGCAAAAACTGAAGGATTTTAGTTTTGTGAGATAATGTTTTGCAACTATCGTCTTATCTTTTAGCTGAGACAGGAAATGGGCGATTGAATTGCAATATATAACTTGATGTTTAGACATAATTCCCACACACATAATATCATGAAGGCGAGTGATAAATTGCTCCCCTAGTGAAACGTTTATAGGAGAGTTACGGTGAGTGAGAACGACCACTCTCCTTTCCTGGCAGTCCCTGTAAGACATGCTGTAGACAATTTTTCCGAAATGTTCTATTTTATAATGGTTATGTGATAAATAAATATGTTATACCATTGCTTTAATGCCTTCTGGAAAACAGAATCGGTTGTAAAATGAATCAAGAGTTTCATCTGGGCTGATGAAGGTTTTCCTTTGCAGTAGAATAGGACCTGTATCAAGCCCATCATCAGCGTAGAAGATTGTAAAGCCTCCAACAGGGTCTCCCTCAATTAATGTCCTAAAAATAAAGGCAGACATTAAATTTTGTTACAAAAGTATATCTTGAAATGCTGATAAGAATTCATCCTTACCAAAATCCGCTTAAAATAAAGAGCATTCAAGAATGTTCAAAACATGCAACTGAGAACAATAGAAGCATTGGTGCAAATGAAGGGAATTCACAAATATTCTTCTGAGAAATTTGGGTATGCAATCAATACTGAGGAAGTTCAAGAAAATTGCTACTATTTGAGATACATAACATAAAAGGGTAATGATTTCAACTGTTTCACTGCCATCATCGTTTTCATTTATTATGTCAGAAGACTACTTTTTATTTGCCCCCTGTTGAAATTATGTTTTCAACCCTTTACCTAATGAATCGCCTGCATCCGGCCGCATAATATGCAAATTCAGCAGTTAAAAAAATATTTTTCCCAAAATTTCAACACAACCTTATCATGTGACCCCTCGTTGGAACGACCTCGTCGATCTCATTCGAACGAGGGGTCACATGATATGGGTTTGTTGAAATTTTTTGAAAAATTTTAAAAAATTATATTTAGGCCTAAAAAAATAATAAATCGGTTTCTCAGGCCCTCCCGCATGGTCCTTTTGGCTGCCGCATTCTCTCTTTTTATAACCAATTTAAACTTAAAAAAAATAAAAATTAAATGGTTTATGTCTGATATTTTACCAAAGTTAAAAAAATTGATGAATTTGTCCCTTGAGTGCAAGAAGGCTTTGCAATGCTTTCGCATTGCAAAGCCTTCTTGCACTCAAGGGATGAAATACACCATCACCCAAGCTATTCTGTAGATTATGAGGCCTAAAACTTCAACCAAGAACATGAACTTTTGATGGCAAAGAAGAAATTACTGAAATAAAAAATAAAATAAAAAACCGCTCGCCTGCATGCAATTTCACAAATAATGGCCTGAGAAACAGAAGATCTACTTTGTGTGGCCTTAAAATAATAAATTTTGATATCATCTGTGTTGGGTAAAGGGTTAAGTTATGTACTTTTTGAAAGAAAGGAGTGAAGAATGGCATCTTCATTATATCCCTCTGTACACTGATGTCAGTGTAGCAAAATTTGAAGCAGAAAATATTTTTCCCCTAATGCAACTAGGAATTTAATTTTATAACGATGTCTACCCGCCCCTTCCCCCCTCGCCGCATCAGAGAATACCTTAACATCTACACTTGATATTGATATTTCAGACCAAATTTTGTAAAAATCCAATAAAAAATATAAAATGTAAGAGGAGTTAAGCAGACAAGCATTTGTGACAGAAATTTTGCTATTACCAAGGGCCGTAACCATGCAAAATTCATCGCACTGAAAATTCCTGACCACATGCACATCTACACTTGATACCGATACTTCAGACCACATTTCAAAAAATATAGTAGGAGTTAAGCAGACAAGCCTTTGTGAAGGAAATTTTGCTATTTCCAAGGGCCATAACCATGCATAATTCGTTGCATCGAAAATTCCTGACCACATGCACATCTCCACTTGATACAGATACTTCAGACCAAGTTTCATAAAAATCCACTGAAAACTGTAGTAGTAGTTAAGGGGACAAAGTTTGTGGTGGACTGACAGACAGACTGATGGATGGACACCATTTCAATATCTCCTCGGGACGATAAGAAAAGTGGTTCCACTGGAACCATTTGGGGGCCAAATCAAAATTCCGAAACCTTTATGCACATCTACAGATGCTACATGAACACCTTAGCATAGTTTAAAGGTTTAGGAGTCTGTCAATGGAAACCGATTTTCTAACAATAATAAAAGTGGTTCCACTGGAACAACTTGGGCCAAATCAAAATTCTGAAACCTTTATGCTCATCTACAGATGCTACCTGAACACCTCAGCATAGTTTAAATGTTTCAAATTACACACTATTGCCGATATGAAGTTTGGACGTACAGACAGGACAAATGGGATGGACAGAGTTTTCCAAAATGTGGAGATAATTATAAAGAAAATTTATAAAGAAAAAGTAAGTTTTTAGAACTGATTTTACAAGCCTACCAGTTAATGGCTGATGCACCTCTGTGTCGTGGAAGGATTGATGGATGGTACACGATGCTTTCATTCTTCGGATGGAAAATAACTTCATGTGGGATGATTTGTGAACAAAATGGTAGAACATTCAACTCTGCATTGATTGATTTGTACTCCTCGAGTACTTTTGGAATGACTTTCTTCTTTTCCTGCCATCTCTTGTACTTGAAAACCTTCACCCCATCTGCAGCGGCTGCTTGGGCTATAAATATCAAGAAATTTTTAAATGTGAAAAAATTCTTCAGATATACATGAGAAATACTTGCCTTAATAATGTAATAAAAGTTCCTAAAAGCAGATATAGATTGTTAACCCTTGTGAGCCAATAATGTGCCATTGGAAAAAGATGGTAACGACTGGTGAATGGTGGATATGTATTTCTCTTTGAACAAACCACAAAGCTAGAATTGAATTTATCTAGACATTTCAAACAATGAAATTAATATTTAGCCATCCAGTTTGTATTGGATTCAGTTTTTGATTTTTCTCTGAACTGTGATTATATAATGTACTAACTTGACTTTTATTACAGTACTCTATTTATTTATTTATATTTATTTATTTATTTATTTATTTATTTATTTGTGTTTAAGGTCACATATTTATGCACAATGGCTAATCATGACCATGACAGTTTTACGGGTGGAGGAAGCCAAAGTACCTGGAGAGAACCACTGAGCAACGGTGAGCAACTGTCAGCTCCCCAACACACTACAGTTAAAACTAGAAGTCCTGTCATGAATAGTGTGCTTATCTAGGCTTAATTGTGCATTGGAATTGCACGCAATTCCATATCGAATGGCATCCAAAGCACGGCAGGTTCTCTTGGTTACTCATAGCAAACACATGCAATGTTTCTGCCAATGGACCTCCGGGTTACCCGGAGGTCCATTGGCTGAAACATTGCTTGTGCACAGGCCATATGTACAGAATTTGATAGCTTTACTTGGACCATAACGTGAACATTAACGTGCTATTTGTGCGCATTTCATGACAGGACTTCTAGTTTTAACTGTAACTCCACACAAGCAGGGTTAGCATTGGTTGAAGACAAGTGCACCATCAATGTGCAGTACGCCTTAGTACACAATGCCACCATGCCCCCACGAGGGCAATGGAGATGAAATGTCTTGCCCAAGGACACAACGCGGTTGCCGCAGGTGGGATTCGAACCAAGGACCTCTCGGCATGCAGCCTGCACCTCTACCAACTAAGCTACCGCGCTCCCCTTGCAGTACTCTACAGAAGTCAAAGACATTATAAGTTATCTCGGGCAACATCCAGGGTACATGGAGATTTAATACCCGGATGTTGGTTTTCAACCATGAGGCGCAAGCCGAATGGTTGAAAAGGAGACATCCAGGTATTAAATCTCCATGTACCCTGGCTGTTGCCCAAGATAACGATTTTGTCCCGTTTGAAACACAATATGAACAAAATGGACATAAATTTTACAAATGCAGAAGACAACAGATAGAGTTACATCCCGAGGGTCATTAAGGAAACAAGTAAACAGTATTTTGTTGACATATCGTCCCCTGAGTTCCAATGTGTTCCATGTGCCAAATGGCACATAGAACACATTGGTATTCAGTGGACGAATTATTTGCTCTTATTTTATTTTTCTCCAGTTGTTTCATTTTAATTATTTGGCTATTTAATTTATAACAACAAAATATGATCAAACTGTCGGAAACCTCATGATAGTTGTGACAATTTTCATTTTTTGTGGTTCGATTTTTATATTGAGGCGAGCAAACGTGGAAAGCTTTCATTTAAACCATGTACCCCCAATGTTTCGCATGCGCTTATACCCTGGATGTAGAACACTCTCTTATACCTTGGATGTTGGGTGCTCCCTTTGCTACGGCTACTTGTCCAAGGCATTCTGACCAATCAACAGACAGAATTTATCAGGATACAGGGACAAACAAATTTTCATTTTGTAGTTCATTATTAAATCAGAATGAACAATTTCAAATAAATGATATGCAAAATGCAAAGGCACATTAACAAACTGAATATACTGGTTGTTTCCAATAGAGAATTTTTTTTTCAATTTTGTGGTGTACTGAGAAGGCCAAAATAAAATACAAAATTGCTCTTTCGGCAGTTGAGTATTTCAAAGGAAATCCCCCACCTTACCTCTCAACATGCCTAAAAGTGTGTATTCCAGCACAAGCTCTTCTTCACTTGAGCGTCGATAACAAAATTATTGTATGCTCCAAGATGAAGGTAAAACCCTTTGGTGAATAGGCCTTCTCTTATCAGGCACCCAAAATCTGGAATGTCCTGCCTTTTCACATTTGCAACTGTACATGTGGGGGGTGAGGTGGCTCAGTAGGCAGAGGTGCAGGCTGCAAGCCGAGAGGTCCTCAGTTCGAATCCCACCTGCGGCAACAACGTTGTGTCCTTGGGAAAGACAAGTTCACCCCCATTGCCCATCTGGGGGCACGGTGACGTCGTGGACTAAGGCGTACTGCACGTTGATGGTGCACTTGTCTTCACCCAATGCTAACCCTGCTGGTGTGGAGTTAGTATGTTGGGGAGCTGACAGTTGCTCGCCGTTGCTAGGTGGTTCTCTCCGGCTTCCTCCAGCTGTAAAACTGTCATGGTCATGATAAGCCAGAGTGCAGAAATATATGACCTTAAACCCCAATAAATAAATAATAAAAAAATATAACTGTACATGTACAATGATTCAAGATTTTAAAACGAGGCTGAAAACATTTCTTTCAAAAACGTTTTCTATGACATATGGTTATTTCTAATTGATTTTTCAGGTTGCTCAAAACCTTTTGTGAAGTATTTTAGCCTACTTGAGGGTTAGGGGAAAAAATGCTATATGAGTATTATCATCATTATTATTATTATTGTCTCTTTCACCCTTTACCCAACGCAGACGATATCAAAATTTATTATTTTAAATATCATTTTTTCAAAGTTTTCCAAAAATTTCAACAAAACCATATTGTGTGTCCCGTCCAGCTCGTTCCAACGAGGGGTGACATGATATGGTTTTGTTGAAAATTTTTGAAAAGTTAAAAAATTTACAGTAATTTATATATTTTTTATACTTACCAATGACCCAGACATAGCTGGGGCTAACTCTTAAAAATCCAGGGCCAAACACAAATTTTGCCCCCCAATCCCCAAAATTTGCATCTAAAACCGAAAAAATCATGTCCTAAATGGTCCTCCATACTTGCCCTCCACTGCGCATGCGCAGTGTCAAGGAGGTCTCGAAATTGGGGCCAATTATCATTCTTACAAGCAGTGCCTGGTCAGCGCTATGTACTCAGCGGGGAGGTATGAGTTCCCAACTCCTGGGAGGGCCATCCCCATCTGGGTCATTGGTAAGTATAAAAAATATATAAATTACTATAAATTTTTTAACATTTTTATACTGTACCAGTGACCCAGACATAGCTGAATAGTAAAAAGGCTGGAGGGCCTTGGACATAGAGGAAAATCCAATAAGCTCAACTATATAAAATAGAGTCATCCCCTCGAGGAGAAAAGGAGTATTAGGCTTTACATGTATCTTTCTTATTTTATGATAAATTAGAAAGACACAACACCCTCCATAATTGAGCATAATAACATTCATGTTCTCTATTAACATCCAGTATAACCCTTTATACTAATTATTTTTAAAGTAAGCCAATAAATAAAGTTAGTCCAGAGAATTGAGACTCTTTAAACTCTTTTAAAAGTGTCCGAGGCTTGTATATTAACGCCCATTTGACACATGACATATACAAATGCTTCACACCGAGCTACACTTTAAAAATAAGACATGAATGAATTTTTAAACATTAACTTTACACTTAAAAACCATCCCGGTAACGACTCAGAATTACTGGAGGAGGTATCCCCTTGGTTTTCACTATAAAGCAGGTGACCTAAGGGAACACTTTCCCCCCCCCCCCCTTCCCCTTGCCCTGGGTCAAATAGCCCAGAGCGAAGACGGCAGCAGGACGGAGTCACTGCCGGAACAGAAAGCCTGCATAACTATAGTTGCAACTGTTTAGTGGACGACATTCTGAGCAACAGATAACGGACCTAAACAATGCAGGTCTCCAGAAATGGACTCAATATTTCTGAGATAAAAATTTGTGAATGTGGATGGCTGAGACCAATATGCAGCCTTCATTAAATCTGTAATAGCAACACTATTTGCGTAAGCCCAAGATGTTGAAAGAGCTCTTACTTCATGAGCCGAAATCTTAAGCACAGACTGCTGAGTTGAAGGTAGATTATCATAAGCAGTACGGATAGTTAATTGAATCCATCTAGCAATAGAATGGACCGTAATGTCCTTTCTATTAGGCATCAGAGACAGAAAGAAGCGTTTTCGTCCCTTTCTGATAAACTGAGATCTTTGTTTATAAATACGTAAAGCTCTAACCGGACAGAGTAAAGGCCTATGCCCATTCAAAGACGGAAGGGCCTTAATAACAATAGGTTCCGGATATTTATTAGGAGCCTGATTCTTAGCCAAAAATCCAACATTAGTAGTAAAGGTAATAGAGTTCGCGACACTACGATAGTGAGAATCGTCCACCGATAGTGCATGAAGCTCACTGACTCTTCTAGCAGAAGAGAAAGCTAAGAGAAATGCTGTCTTATAAGACAAGAATTTGAAATCTACTGTCTCAAGAGGCTCAAATGGCTTTTCTTTTAGTTTAAGAAGAACCCAAGCTAAATTCCATTTAGGAATTAATCTAAGGGTTCTAGGTCTATTTATCGAGAAGTTTCTAACTAATTTAGATAAAGAGACATTAGATCCAATTTGTAAACTACCATGGTGTGCATAGGTATCAGATAACATAGACCTATAACCTTCAATAGTAACAGGCTGCAGTTTGATCTCGTCAAACAAGTATACTAGAAACTTTGCAATGTCTGGTATGGAGGGATCAAAAATATCAACAGAATGATCCCTACACCAACGACGAAAGACCTTCCACTTAGCCGCATAGTTTAGCGAAGAGGAGGTCCTCCTCCAGTTAGAAATCGCGTCCACTGCTCGTCCTGTAAAATGCTTGCCGTGCAAGAAGGACCGCACAATGGAAATACGTGAAGGTTGAGACCTTGCGGGTTGTGATGAAGTTGACACGATTTCCCCTGCGAAAGAAGATCTTCTCGTGGAGGAAGTTTTCGCGGTATGTCCCACAGCAGACACCTGAGTAGATTTATCCACGGTCTCTGTGGAGACAGAGATGCTACCAACAGAATTTTGCATTGTGATTGTTTTATCTTTAGCAATATTTGCTGAATCAACGGCGCTGGAGGATACGCATATCCTATCATTCCGTCCCACAAGATCGATAGAGCGTCTACTGCATATGCTCGGGGATCCGGACATGGTGACACATACGTCTACAACTGATTGTTGAGTTGTGTCGCAAATAAGTCTATCATTGGCCGCTCCCATTGGTAGCAAATCTGATTGAATACCTGTTTGTTGAGAGTCCATTCTGACGGCAACAAGCGACCCTTCCGTGAAAGGGAGTCTGCTAATACATTCAGACGACCCGGAATATGATGGACCGAAAGCAGAACTTGGTGTTCTAGAACAAACAGAAGGATTCTTTCCGTTAAATTGAATAACGGAACGGAATGAGTGCCTCCCTGGTTCCGGATATACGCTACTGCTGTCGTATTGTCGGACAGGATTTGGACATGTGCTTTCTGAATAATGTTCATCCAATGACGTAGTGCAAGCCAAATTGACATCATTTCCTTGATGTTTATGTGCTTGCCTAGAAACTGCGGATCCCAAAGACCCTGGCACTTCGAATCCATTGGGATCAATGTTGCACCCCAACCTGTTTGACTGGCATCCGTCATAATCGTAAAACTCGGATCCGGCAACTGCAGTGGAACTCCCTGAGTCAACCACTGAATGTTTGCCCAAGTCTGAATCTCTTGTTTCACTTGATTTGACAAGAGAACGTCTATATCGAGCGAATGAATCTTTAAACTCCAATTCTGAGTCAAGAAAATTTGGAGAGGACGAGTGCGTAACCACCCCATCGGAATGAGATCCGCAGCGGCTCCGCACAGACCTATCAGTCTCATGAACTCTCTCGCTGTGACTTTGTCTGAGTGAAGACAATAGCGAGCGTAACAACTGATTAATTTCGCTCTGGTTAACGGCAGACGAACGAGATTGTTGTGCGTCTCGAAGCTCATTCCCAGATGAGTGAATGACTTGGACGGCACCAGATCCGACTTTCCTCGTTTATTATAAAACCGAGACATCGGAGTAATAGAAGCAGATTCTGCACATCGTTCTGAAGCGTTAACTCGTTGCCGTACCTCTGAAGAATGTTGTCCAGGTAGGCCGACGTTACCGCAGACGAATGAGCTTGGAAATGTATCATTACCAAGTTCATTATTCGAGTGAAAGCCCAGGGCGCTAGGTTCAAACCGAAGCACATCGCTCGGAACTGATATACAACTCCTAGGACTGCGAAGCGTAAATACTTTCTGAATATCGGATGTACCATGACGTGAAAGTACGCATCTTTTGAGATCTATGCTTGTAGCATAGTCGTTCACCCGAATACTTGCTCTGACTGATCGAATTGTCTCCATATAGAACTTCGGAGCGACGATCAGCTTGTTTATCCAGCTCAGATCTATGACTGGACGGAACGAGCCATCTGGTTTCGGAACCAGAAACAGATGGCTGTAGAAACCCGGTGATTCCTGGTCTTCTACGACCTCTACCGTGTTCTTCGTCAGAAGAGACTGTACTTCTGATAAAAGAGCATCTCTTTTCTGCGGATTTGACAGAAGCTGAGTACATTTTGGACTTCGAGTTAATGGAGGCTTTCGTTTGAAGGATATTCTTAGTCCTTCCGAAATTACCCCTCGGACCCAGGGGTCGTCCGTAATTGACGCCCACTCGTTTATAAAACTCGATAATCTTCCGCCTACCAGAACACGATAGAGGTTCAAACCATCACCTCCTGGACCTGCGAGGCTTGCGGAAGGAGAAACTACGTCCTCCACGACTCGCACCTCGTCCCGTCGACCTAGGGACGTCTGACCGGTTGTCTCGGCCAAAATACCGTCCCGTACGTGAGTCGCTGCCTTGACGGTCTCTAGAATAAGACCTAGAGGACGTATAAGAACCTCTATAGGAACTTCTCTTGGGCGTACTTGTCCCAGAAGTGCCTGTCTTACTCTTTTCTGCTGTATCCGACTTTTTGGAAGCGGATTTGAATAGCAGAGAATCCGAAGCTTTCTTAGTTATCTTATCATAGATTGCTGAAAGCTTGCCGTCGAAGAGAAGCTCTCCGGAGACCGAAGCGACTCTTGAGAGTGTTCTTCACCTTACTATCCACGCACGTGGATGTAGCTAGGGCTGCGTCACGTCTAACCAACTCCAGGTTTGCCACTGAAAGGGCGGAGTTATATGTGGAATAAGCTACTGCCCTTGAAAGAAGTCTTAATGAGGATTGTATATCCTGGAATTCTTTCCCTTGAAGACGTAATGATAACACCTTAGTAAGGTGGTCTGCGTATGATAAAGCGTCTAAGTTAACTCTGTTAGACATTATTGTCGTTTCCAACGTCGTGGTTGGAATTGACATAGACGATGGTATAGACAATTCCAAGTCTTCAGCCTCATCGTCTAGATGCAGAGGAACTCTCGGTATGCCCTGTCCTGCCGTTTCGAATTTATTCCTTGAATTGATGAAAGGCAGATTTAGAGCATTTGCGGACAAGAAACCAGACTTGCCTGTTTTGGTAGCAAGCATATATATAGCGTCGTTCAATAATTCGAATGTTCTTGTGACATTATTGGACTGTGTCGGAAACTCAGGGACGATGTCCCTGAACCGATCAAAAAATTCCATGTCCAATGATGCTATCAGTCTCTTATCCGGCATCGCAGCATTCTGGTCCAACGGAACAACCTCTGGAAGATAATGCCGGATGAAATCTACGGCAGCTTTATGTTGTTCCGAAAGGGAAAGCTCCAAATCCTCCGAATCCCTTTCGCCATCGTGTCGGACCCTATGAAGTTCTCGGTCGTCCGTACCTGATGCTTCAGCGGAGCGTACCGACCCAGCGTCGTCGGATAATTCCTGATCCGTCAGAGATTCTGTCGTTTGCTGGGATGCTGCGATAAGTTGTGCTATTTGGGATAGCACGTCCATCACTGAGGCCTGTGGAGTAGTGGTCTTATGTTGCTTTGCCGCTGGAAGCTCCAGGTACGTTGACTCCTGCATACTTCTCTTATGCGAACGTCCGGAGTCTACCAGATGGCGTGACCTGGTCGCTGTGGAATCCCTGATTGGCGAAGCTTGCTGGATATCCGTGGTCACGTAGCCAAGGTGCGGTCACGTGCGCTGCCGTGAGAATGAGGAAGCCTTATCGACAGTCTCTCCGGACTGTCTATATAACGGAGCGTCCCGAGCGGCTGACGTATGCTCCAAATGCGAAACGTTTTGTACCACAATATCTGGTCCCAGATGTTGTTGTACGAGAGAGGGACCTCTCTCGCTCGCAGCCCGGATGGACCTGGATGAGCTAGGAACCGGACTAATAGGCTTCCTCCGTTCTCTCCTCTGATCTGTCGTCACTGGGTGTTCACTTTGTCTATTTATAGTGCTTGCATCACCCAAATCTCCTTCCTGGACCGCAACGGACGAACCCGGCTGCTGAACCATTCGATGAATGGGCGCTACACTGGGCGAGCTAGCGGACGCCAACGCCGTCGATCCTACCAGGGACCTCTTAGGCAATTGACGTATTTCCATGAGCACTTTTGCCGCTAGCTCTTCATTTAACTGTGACGACGGAGGCACACTTTTGGAAGAGATCACGGAAACATCACCCTGTTCTTGTTCCTCTGAAATAGAGATTGATAAACTAGAGTGACTCGGCGGAGAAAGGACCGGTATGGCCTTTTCCCCGCTAACAACATACCATGACACACGTTTCCAATGTTTGTCATCCCAATTGACACATACTGAACAGGAGTTAGTGCGAGTACACTGACTACAATTAATACAATGATTATGAAAGTCAGAGGAAGATTTCCTCTTATTACAATTTGAACAATATCCTTTCAATGTGAAAAGAATACAAAAAGTCCTAGTACTTGCACCAACCCCTGAAAACAAAGATACATAATAACATGATCCATTAACATAAAAAAAATAATTGAAATCAAAAAAATTTTTTGAAAAAATATTTTTTTCAGAAAAGCCCAAGTTTCTGAAAAGTAACGTTGAACCCCAATGGATCCCAAGAAGCCTAAGTGTGGACAAAAATTTTAAAAATATTTAAAAAAATTAATGCAACACTTACATATAATAATAATGTATCTTGTTATGATTAAGCCAATACAAAGACAAGAAATCCCCCTCCACAGAGACTGTTGCCAATATAAAAAAGAAGTGTATAAACACCAGAAACATGACTCCAGGCACTGGTAACCATGGCCCGAAATCAGTTACCAATAACACACTATCTGATGCAAAACAGAGACTTCCAGGGAAGAAACTGCAGAACATCAGATGGTAGATGCAGAACACTACGCCTAAACACCCATGGGTGAGGACGTAAACATGAGGAAAAGAACAGAATTCATTCTGTTACCCAGCTAAAACTCCCAAGAAATTTTAGTAATAATATTACAGAAAATATGCCAAAAGCATGGGAGAATAGCAAGGGGGGACTTGAAGGAAAGGGAGAGAGGAAACACTGAACAAGCAGTGTAACTTTATATCAAGAATGACAACAACAGGCCCATGCCTCGAAATTAGGCAACATAACATAATTTCGTAAAAAAAATTTTAAGTTACAGCCCTGATTATTTCCTGCCACTCATTTTTCCTCTCCTCCTTCTATTTCCTCTTTAGATCCACCATTTCTCTAATATTTATGTGTCTGGCATCATTTAAACTGAGATTTACAAGCACAAATATCAGTCAGATGTTAACTGATGAAGGGCCAAACAAAGAATGATAATTGGCGCCAATTTCGAGACTTTCTTGACACTGCGCATGCGCAGTGGAGGGAAAGTATGGAGGACCATTTAGGACATGATTTTTACGGTTTTAGATGCAAATTTTGGGGATTGGGGGGCAAAATTTGTGTTTGGCCCTAGATTTTTAAGAGTTAGCACCAGCTATGTCTGGGTCATTGGTACAGTATCAAAATATAATACCTTTTTCAACTGGTGAATTTGCATATTACGCAGGCGGATGCAGGCGATTCGTTGGGTAAAGGGTTAACTGGCACAGTGCTAATGGAAGCCATTGTTTAGCAAAAATTGGTTAAAAAATATAGAACCTAAGTGAGCACGCTCATATACCCCACGCGCCCCGATATTTCAAGCTCTAATCATTTTTTAAAAATAAACATAGATTCTAGGAATACTGCAGAAAACAGTATTCTGTAGTTTCAACGGTATTGAAAGAATTCAAGCAGAGAAAAAGACCAGAAAACTGTAATTTTGATGAACTTTTCAAAGTCTATGGGGCCGTAATTTTGGTAAAAATCAGTGGAGCGGAACAAAACCCCAATTGTTCTGTAGGCCACCATGTTAGATTAACATATCAAAAATCAGCTCAATATCTGGAAGCGTGTAGGAAAAAAGTCTGCAAAACTGTAATTTTGATGAACTTTTCAAAGTTCAAGGGCCGTAATTTCGGTTAAAATCAGTGGAGCGGAACAAAATGCAAACTTGATCTGTAGGCCACCATGTCAGACTAACAAACCAAACATCAGCTCAATATCTGGAAGCGTGTAGAAAAAAAGTCCGGAAAACTGTAATTTTAATGCATTTTTCAAAAGTTCAAAGGCCGTAATTTCGATAAAAATCAGTGGAGCGGAACAAAATGCAAACTTGATCTGTAGGCCACCATGTTAGACTAACATACCCAAAAACAGCTCAATATCTGGAAGCGTGTAGAAAAAAAGTCTGGAAAACTGTAATTTTGATGAACTTTTCAAAGTTCAAGGGCCGTAATTTCGGTAAAAATCAGTGGAGTGGAACAAAATGCAAACTTGAACTGTAGGCCACCATGTTAGACTCACATACCAAAAATCAGCTCAATATCTGGAAGCGTGTAGAAAAAAAGTCCGGAAAACAAGTAGGACTGACGGACTGACGGACCAGTCAAAAACATTATACCCCAGCAACTTCGTTGCGTGGGGTATAATAACTGCTTTCTTACAATTTATTGGACAGGGCCTATTGGCAATCTCCAATAAATAGCAACAAAGCAATTCTTTCTGAACAATATTTTTCTACTGTTACGAAAACTAATGCATACAGTGTAAAGCCACTTAGGTGGTTCACAGCATTTTTTAGTAGAGCCATTATAGTGGCTCATAACATTTTTCAGTCAAGCCATGATAGTGGCTTCTAGCACTTACCAGTCAATTTTCAAATAATTTAAGCTCAGGCTTCACTATAAATTCAGTAACATTGAATGAATACACAAATGTGAACAGCGTAAATATACAAAGTTTTATAAATTCATTTTCATGCATATTTTACCCTTTATCTAACTCAATATACAAAACTGACCAGCGTTGTTCATGAAATATTTATTTATTTATTGGTCATATACTTATGCACAGTGGCTAATCATGACCGTGACAGTTTTACGGGTGGAGGAAGCCAGAGTACCCGTAGAGAACCACAGAGCAACGAAGAGCAGCTGCCAGCTTCCCAACATCGTAACTCCGCACTGCAGCACAAGCAGGGTTAGACTGGTTGAAGACATGCATATCATCGACGTGCAGTAAGCCTTAGTAAATGGCGTCATCGTGCCCCAATCTGGACAATGGGGGTTAAGTGCCTTGCCAAAGGATACAATGCAGAAATCCGAATTGATCGCTCAGATGGTCACCATCCAATGATTAACCGGGCTTGATGTTGCTTAACTTCGGTGATCTGATGAGGTACCGCCATGCCAACGCACCCCCCATTTTTCACGAATAAAGCAATTCAAATTTTAATATTCTTTCAGTTTTTGTTTCCAAAACATCGCTTATTGGAATGAGCTTATTATAGACCACACATATGATGTACTTGACCTTTGATCGAATTCAACTACAGTTGATGATAATTACTACAAATAAAAGTGTCAATGACACTGTAGCTAAACTTGACTGTGTGTAGTGTTTGATGATAAGGATAATGCTCAATGTTTAGGCCACACAAAGTAGATCTTCTGTTTCTCAGGCCATTATTTGTAAAAATTGCATGTGGGCGAGCGTTTTTTTATTTTATTTTTTATTTCAGTAATTACTTCTTTGCCATCAAAAGTTCATGTTCTTGGTTCAAGTTTTAGGTCTCAAAATCTACAGAATAGCATGGGTGGTGGTGTTTTTCATCCCTTGAGTGCAAGAAGGCTTTGCAATGCTAAAGTATTGCAAAGCCTTCTTGCACTCAAGGGACAAATTCATCAATTTTTTCAACTTGGGTAAAATATCAGACATAAACCATTTAATTTTTATTTTCTTTAAGTTTAAATTGGTTATACAAAGAGAGCATTCGGCAGCCAAAAGGGCCATGCGGGAGGGCCTCAGAAACAGATTTTTTATTTTTTTAGGCCTTACGGAAAGATTTTGAAAAACGACAAGAATTGTGATACAGTAGAACCTGTCTTGAGAGACCGCCCTTTGGGCCACACAAAAGTGGTCTCTCAAGACAGGTGGTCTCTCATAACAGGTTTCAGGTTTTCTCAAGTCAGTGAATAACCAACCACAAAATTCAGAAAAAGAGAAGAATGGACTTTTGTAATTACTTTGTAGTTGTTCTTTTTTATGAAGTTTTTGTATTTTTATAACAGTCCATTTCAATTTGTTATAAAAAGATTTTCAACACAAATTTATTTTTATTCCTGTCTGTCACATTTCAGGTATGTATGAAATTGTTTATTCAGCAATAATCCTAATCTTTTCACAGGGGTCTTATAAAAACACCTCAATCCTTAATGAGTTAGCAATTGAAACCCAATTAAGAGCTTTTAATACTTTTAATTATGTTAGTACAACCACAATGGATTTTCCAATTCTAGAACAGGTAAAAAGTTTTTGTCATGGTTTCTGTCTTCAAAGGGGCGGTCTCTCAAGACAGGTCCATTATGGCATAAAAATACAAGTTGGTACCACGTCACAGTGGTCTCTCAAGACAGGTGGTCTTCCACAGCAGGTCCATTATAGAGTAAAACCAATCGGTGCCTGGCAGATGTGGTCTATCAAGACAGGTGGTTTCTCAAGACAGTGGTCTCTCAAGACACGTTTTACTGTAATTGAGAATGTTAATTTCTGTTCCCTGTATGCCGTGTTTTCAATAAAAATAATTTGAGGTGTAGACTGTACTGAAGAATTGAAGCCTGGGTTAATGTGGCCCTCACAGTTTATGCATGTCAACCAAATTTACCAAGTTACAGTAAAATTTTTCCAAAATGAGTCATCTTACCAAGTTACAATGAAACCGCTTCATAAATATAATTCATAGACTTTGCTAAAGGAATCTAGGTCACATGATGACTTGGCAGTCATGGTTGACTGATCATGACCAAAATAGGAGAGTCTCATCTAGATAGCATGCCAAGTTATCTACCAACTTACAATGAAATCCATTCATAAAAACAACCTGCAGGAAGTGCTAAAGGAATCTAGGTCTTGTGACCAGGCAGCGGTAATGGCTGACCGATCATGACCTAGACTGGACAGTCTCATCTAGACATCATACAGAGTTATCCTTCCAAGTTACAATGAAATCGCTTCATAAATATGAACTGTAGACTGCAAAACAAATCTAGGTCACAGGCCTATGCGGCCATCATGGTTGACCAATCACGGCCAAAATAGGACATTCTCATCTGGACATTATTCCGAGTCATCCTACAAATTTGCAATGAAATCCCTTCATAAATGCAAGCTGTAAACTGTGCTAAAGGAATGTGGGTAACACGCCCCTGCGGCCATCACGGTTGACTGAACCCGACCAAAATCGACATTCACATCTAGACATTATACGGAGTCATCCTACGAAGTTGCAAAAAAATCCCTTCATAAATATGACCTGTAGACTGTGCTAAAGGTTTTGGGCTCGGGTAGCAATTACAGTTGACCGGTCGCGACCAAAAGGGGATATTCTCATCTAGACATGACTTCAAACCTGCATATGGAATTTCGTGATGATTAGACAAGAACTATGGGGTGTAGCCTGTGCTAAAGAAACTGTGAATAGACTGACAGACTTCCCCATGCTTGATGGCAATAGCTTATCTTGACTATGCCCCAGTGAACAAAAAAGTCTGTACAACTGATTCTCTGAGTTTTCACATCAGAAACTAAATTGAAGGTCAATAACTCTACGAAAAATCATCCGACTGAGACCAAACTTAAACTCGATTTTCAGGTCCCCATGACAAAGCCACATAGCAGAAATCAGCCAATTATCTCAATGTATAAAGAAAAAGTCCAGAAAATTATTTTGGAATGACGAAATGACGGATGGACAAGGGTAACACTATATGCCCCTGCCATTTTATGGTGCAGGGCATAAAAATCTTGAATAACTGAACATTTTCATTTATTGTCATTAAAATACAGTTTATGATCTCTCACTGGAATGAGGTTGATAAGCCTATGAGAGGTTGTAAGCCATGTTTTGGAGGCAAAAATTGGTAAAATAATGTTTGAATGGTTATTTTGTGAATAGTGTATGCTGTTTATGACCAAAGGGTTAAGTCATCCTTCCTATAATCTAGTTTTTCTTACCTGTGGAAATCAAGAGCAAGCAGTTCTATTTATTTTCCTTAAATTAAAATTTTTTTGTCATTGGGACCCATGCTGGGTATGGTTGTTTGATAGGTGTCATCTCAATTTACCTCCCTTATACCATAGAACACTCCGACCATCAAGTGTTTTAACAATGCCAATCTTAAGACACAAATGCTAATTCTCGGTAAATAACACAAAACTAAATTAAAAAATATTGTAAGGCCATACAAAGTAGATCTGTTTCTCATGCCACTTTTTGTAAAATGCATGTGGGCGGACATTTTTTGGTTTTATTTTTTAATTATTTCTTTGCCATCAAAAGTTCATGCTCTTGGTTTGTTTTATGTTTTAGGCCTCATATTCTACAGAATAGAATGGGTGGTGGTGTATTTCATCCTGAGTGCAAGAAGGCTTTGCAGTGCTAAAGCATTGCAAAGCCTACCTTGTTCCACTCAAAAACATCAATTTTATTATCTTTGGTAAAATATCAAACATTAACCAGTCAATCTTTATTTTTTTAAGTTTGCATTGGTTATAAAAACAGAGCATGTGGCTGCCAAAAGGACCATAAGGGAGGGTCGGAAAAACAGATTTTTAACTTTTTAAGGATTAATTTAAAATTCCTACCTAATGGATCAGCTTTCCCACCGGCATCTTCAATAGTAAAAACACCAACAATATTATGGCCTTTTTTCTGGAGAAGTTTGTACACATCAGCGCCAAACACACTCTGCCCGATCACCGCAATCCTCATCTTGTTGTACAGTGCCTGGAAAATATATAAATAAAAAGTAAACAAGAGCGCTTGTATCGCTAAAGCAATACAATGTCCCCTACCGGACTAATGAGCATTAATAATTATACAAATGTTATAACCTAGATGTGATCAGCATGAATTCCATTGAAGCATTTCCAAAAAAAGTCCAGAAAACTGATATTTTGGCGCTTTTCCATATTTCCAACGGCCATAACTCACACAAGAATAATGCAATCAGCATGAAACTCAAACTTGATCTGTAAGTCATCGTTCTATAGTAGTTTACCAAGAATGAAATCATTCGGTTGAAGCATTTCCAAAAAAAGTCCGGAAAACTAAAGTATGACTGACAGACAGACTGATGGACAGAGTACAAATGAAACTTGATCTGTAAATCATCGTTCTATAGTAGGTTACCAAAAATGAAATCATTCCGTTGAAGCGTTTCCAAAAAAAGTCCGGAAAACTAAAGTACAACTGACAGACTGACTGACGGATGGATGGATGGACAGAGTGTAAATGAAATGTGATCTGTAAGTCATCGTTCTATAGTAGGTTACCAACAATGACATCATTCCGTTGAAGCGTTTCCAGAAAAAGTCCGGAAAACTGATACTTTGGCACTTTTCCATATTTCCAAGGGCAATAACTCACACAAGAATAAGGCAATCAGCATGAAACTCAAACTTGATCTGTAAGTCATCCTTCTATGGTAGGTTACCAAAAATGAAATCATTCCGTTGAAGCGTTTCCAAAAAAAGTTTGGAAATTTTGGCGCTTTTCCATATTTCCAAGGGCCATAACTCACACAAGAATAATGCAATCAGCATGAAACTCAAACTTGATCTGTAAGTCATCGTTCTATAGTAGTTTACCAAAAATGAAATCATTCCGTTGAAGCGTTTCCAAAAAAACTCCAGAAAACTGATATTTTGGTGCTTTTCCATATTTCCAAGGGCCGTAACTCACACATGAATAATGCAATCAGCATGAAACTCAAACTTGATCTGTAAGTCATCGTTCTATTGTAGTTTACCAAAAATGAAATCATTCCGTTGAAGTGTTTCCAAAAAAAAAATCCGGAAAACTGATATTTTGGTGCTTTTTCCCATATTTCCAAGGGCCGTAACTCACAAGAATAATGCAATCAGCATGAAACTCAAATTTGATCTGTAAGTCATCATTCTATAGTAGTTTACCAAAAATGAAATCATTCCGTTGAAGCGTTTCCAAAAAAACTCCAGAAAACTAAAGTGTGACTGACAGACTGACACATGGACAGACGGACAGACTGACAAACTGACGGATGGATGGAGTGCAAACCTATAGTCCCCTCCGGCGATGCCGGTAGGGGACTAATGACTCTTCAAAATGGGTTATTTTATACGTTAACAGTTTCATTGGGAGATTTGGGGCAGGATAGATGAGTAGAAAATACTTCAGCCCGACTTCTCCAAATATAATTCTACAAGCAAACTTGTTTTCGTGTATGCTAAAGTCACATGTAGGACACCAAGTTATCTCTGCCAACATGTACGGTATATGGAGATTTAACACCTGGATGTCTGTTTTTAAACACCGAGCCACAGGTGAGGTGTTTAAATGACACATCCAGGTATTAAATCTCCATATACCAAATATGCTGGTGGAGATAATGTTTTTGGCCCGTTTGAAACACAATAGAAACACAGAGGAAACAACAGAAAAACATCCCTTTCCCTTGGAAACACGTAAACATATCGGCTATTTTGTTATTAGATTTGCTCTTATTTCATTTTTCTAGAGTTGTTTGATTTAATTCTTTGACTTTTTAATTTATGAACGCAAAATATGATCGATTTGTCGAAAATCTGATGATATTTGTGACCATTTTCAGGTTTTTGGATTTGATTTTTATATCAAGGC
The DNA here is from genome assembly GCA_031216915.1 of Pictodentalium vernedei. NCBI lineage: Eukaryota > Metazoa > Mollusca > Scaphopoda > Dentaliida > Dentaliidae > Pictodentalium > Pictodentalium vernedei. The sequence goes on along the minus strand of CM062296.1, from coordinate 143,475,803 downwards.
AAGCAAAAGTGGAAAGCTTTCATTTAAACCATATACCCCTGATGTTTCACGTGTGCTTATATCCTGGTTGTTGCACAATCTCATATACTTTGGATGTTGGGTGCATCCTTTGTCATTGCTATTTGCCCAAGGCATTCTAACAAAGCAAAAGACAGAATTTACTGGGATATATGAACAAAAATTTATGCAAAGAGTCACTCGAAAGTGCAAGAGGGCTCCACTAATGAATATCCCACATATTGACTGCCTAACCAGTTTCGCTCAATTTGAGCTTCATCCGTTGAAATGGGGGTTCTAAATATATCTCAAATACCTGGCGAGTATCAGCTTCAGAGTTTCTGTATTGTACAGTGCCCAATACTGTGAAACAGATATGTAAACGTGAAGCAGAATGGATATACACACTCCAAATGCTAATATCACTTGGCTTGAACATAAAGGACTTTTAGTCACTTTTTAATTGCAGGGTGCAATTGTACCTTTTTTCAAGGGTCCAAATCTTTTAGTCACTTTTTAATAATTTTTTCAAGGGCCCAAACAGACTCATTGGTTAACCATTTACCCAACATAATGGCCAAAACCGGCCAGCGCTATTCACAAAAATTGCCAATTAATTTTCATTATTTTTTTTCATTTTTTGTTTCAACAACATAGGTTATGACCTCTCTTTGGAACGAGCACATTGAGTTCCTTCCAAAGAGGGGCCATAACCTATGTTGTTGAGACAATAAACACAATGAGCACATGATACGCCCGTTATTAATTACAAGAGGGAAACACACAATATGAGCATACATGTGTACTAAGCATTTTCAAGTTATTGTTTGACATGTGGAAAATTGCTTTTATTTTGACGAATAAAGTCCCATAACTCTGGAATGACATATTGGAGAGCGACACAAATAGAAAGGGAGAGTCCTTCCATCAACATATACTTGCCACCAAAAAATCATGAAAATTGCTCAAAGTCTGACATGTGGAAAATTGCCTATATTTTTAGGAATAAAATCCCATAACTCTGGAATGACACATCAAACAGTGACACAAATCAAAAGGCAGATTCCTTCCATCAACATATACTTGCAACTAAAAAATCATGAAAATTGCTCTAAGCATTTTCAAGTTATTGTTCGACATGTGGAAAATTGCTTATATTTTGACAAATAAAGTCCCATAACTCTGAAATGACATATCGGACATCGGATGGCGACACAAATACAAAGAGAGATTCCTTCCATCTACATATACTTGCCACCAAAAAATCATGAAAACTGCTCCAAGCATTTTCAAGTTATTGTTTGACAAGTGGAAAATTGCTTATATTTTGACAAATAAAGTCCCATAACTCTGACAAATCGGATAGCGACAAAAATCAAAAGGGAGCTTCCTTCCATCAACATAATCTTTCCACCAAAAAACTGCTTGGAATGTTTTCGTGTTAATGTACGTCGTGTGGACAGAGACGGACAGACAGCGGTATACACCATCCCTACAGCCCACCACATTTCTGCTTCAGACAAATGTCTTCTTACATTTGCATTTGTCATATTCAATCATTAAATCACAAGAGTTTGTGTTGAAATGAAGATTGAATACCCTAAACAATAGAACACATGTCATGTGCATGTAGACAGTACATGAATACATCATGAAAATCAAGGGGTACATGCTTTCCATGACTGTCACGAAAAGTCTGCCTGTCAAGAGAGCTAATGTAAACACTGGGGGACCATCTCAATACATTCCTCAACCATATCCACCAAAAATATCGCAAATATGTCACAAGCAAATTTCACAATGATGTGTCAAATATTTGGTGCTTAGCAAACTTTGAGTAGTATATCATTGCAATCGTCATTAATTTTAGTGCAGGAGACTCTTTTAATATTTTCAACATAGGTAATATATGCAGTCTTAAATATTCAAATGGAAAACCTGTGTGAATAATCCACGTGAATACTAACAGCCAACCTGCAGCAATTAGTTTAATTGCACTGTTGGAACGTCCACAATTTTTTATATAACTAATTGGTGGGAATAAAGTAAAAAATTCATATGAAAGGAAAAACATTCATCAAGTTCATGTATGAAAAAACATTCCTCCACCAATCATATCCAAGCAAAGAAAGATATCACCATCACCATAGAACAACACCATCACCACAACAAAAATATGTTTAGCCCCCACTTAAATTACCTAATACACAAGCAAACAACACTTGCAAAGGAAAACAAGAGGCCCCACGGGGCCTGAAGCGCTCATCTTGTACAGAACACAATTTAAACAGAGTCCAAGAATGAGTCTACATTAAGCAAGCCATCTCCATAGGCTACACTGTCAATCCTTGAGTCCCTCAGGAGTGACAAAAATAATCTGGGCATCATGCCTTTTCTTTAGTTGATCATAAGTAAAATGTAGAGCTCCCCTATGAAGCCCCTTGATACAACCTATGTGGATTAATCTTAGTACCTCTGAAGGGTACTGAATACAAAATTTTTAATTCTTCAGCAAAATGGCCAATTCCGGTTCCCATAGACAGCCCAGATATTAACCCAGGCTCTTGATTTGAACACAGTTAAATCTGACTTCCCTAGAGATGTTGTGTACCGAATATGAAAGCATTCTGACTGTTGGATCTGAAGAAGAGAAATTGTCAAGAAATTTCTTTGAATTGCACTAAGTTCAAATTTGGGCTGCCATAGCGAGCCCAAATATTAACCTATGGATTTGATTTGAACAAACTTGAATCTGACCCCCCTAGAGATGTTGTATACCAAATGTGAAAGCATTCTGGCATGTGAATCTGAAGAAGATTTTTGAAGAAATTCCCTCATATTGTACTAAGTTAAATTTCATGTTCCCATATGGAGCCCAAATATTAACCTAGGCACTCGAATTGAACAACCTGGAATCTGACCCCCCCTAGAGATGTTGTATACCAAATATAAAAGCATTCCGACTGGTGGATCTGAAGAAGAAGATTTTTAAAGAAATTTCCTCATACTGCAATAAGTAAAAATTTGGGCTACCATAGTGAGCCCAAATATATACCTAGGGATCTGATTTGAACAAACTTGAATCTGACCCCCATAGAGATGTTGCATACCAAATGTCAAAGCATTCTGACTGATGGATCTGAAGAAGAAGATTTTTTTAAATTACCCTCCATATTGAACAAAGATAAAATTTGGGCTTCCGTAGGAAGCCCAAATATTAACCTAGGGACTTGGTTTGAACAGTCTAGAATCTGACCCTCATAACAATGATGTATACCAAACATTAAAAGATTCTGACTAGTGGTTCTGAAGAAGAAGATTTTTAAAGAATATTCCTCATATTACCCTATGTTAAAAATTCGGGTTCCTGCAGAGAGCCCAAATATGAACCAATGAGCTTTATTTCAACAAACTTTTATCTGACCCCCCCTATGAATGCTGTATACCAAATATCAAAAGATTCTGATGATTGGTTCTGGAGAATTTATTTATTTATTTATTTATTGATGTTTAAGGTCACATATTTATGCACAATGGCTAATCATGACCGTGACAGTTTTACAGGTGGAGGAAGCCGGAGTACCCGGAGAGAACCACCGAGCAACGACGAGCAGCTGCCAGCTCCCCAACATCGTAACTCCGCACTGCAGCACAGGCAGGGTTAGATTGGTTGAAGACATGCGTACCATCGACGTGCAGTACGCCTTAGTACACGGCGTCATCGTGCCCCCACGCGGGCAATGGAGATGAAGTGTCTTGCCCAAGGACACAACGCGGTTGCCGCAGGTGGGATTCGAACCGAGGACCTCTCGGCTTGCAGCCTGCACCTCTACCAACTGAGCCACCGCGCTCCCTTGGTTCTGGAGAAAAGATTTTTTAAAATTTTTGCAAATATGCTGACTCAGCATTTTTTCGATGCCCTTTACAGAACACCCTAACATAAACGATGGCAATTTTTTTTTACCAATCAATTCAACTGGTCATAAGGATACTTCATACCAAATAAAAGCTCTCTGTTCCGTGGGGTTTGGGAAATATGGGCGTTTGAAAATATTTCTATTTTTAGCTCCCAGGGTTCCCATGGGGATGCGGGAATTTTTTTTTTTTGCATGGGTCAAGTACTTATGACCCAATACTACCACAAACCAAATTTGGTTCATACCGGACCATCGGTTCAGAAAATAGAAATTTTGGGCGGGGCCAAAAATCTTACCCCTCCTATTACAAAGCCAAATATTACATCACGAACTTCATTTGAACAAACTTGATTCTACACCTCATATGGAAGCTCCATAGCAAATATCAAGTCATTGTACACACTGGTTCTTGAGAAGAAGATTTTTAAAATATTTTGGAGCATTTTCCCCCACTCCCTCCCTATGGGGCTGGGCATGCTGAGTTGAACAAAAATGAAATGCCCCTTTGGGACCATCACTCACACAAACTTTCACTTGAATTGGCCCAGTGGCTTTGGAGGAGAAGACCAAAACATGGTGTTGACGGACAACGGACGATGGATGGCGAGCGATGAGATTAGCTCAGCTTGACTTTGTCAAGACGAGCTAAAAATATATCATTTTCTTTTGACCCTTCGTTGGAACAAGCCCAATAAGTTCATTCTTATGAGGGTGCATAAACTTTTTCAAAGCAGAAATTGAAAAACAAATTTGAATGTTGATTTTGAGTATTGCCATCCAGGTTACTATATTTTGTTAGGCTATTTATTTATCGAATTTAACAACACTTTCGTCAGCCAGGTCACCTCGTGTTAAACAGTTTTACAGGTGGTGGAAGCCAGTGTATCTGGAGAGAACCACTGAGCAATGATGAGCAACTGTCAGAAGTTGTACGTTAACCACTTTATATAAACTATGTACCATTCTGTTCCTACACTTTTAAGACCAGAAGCTGACATCATTTTGTGGAAAGCTTTTCTGATCTTATCAGTGCAGTACCAGGTGTGTACTTACTTTATTGCGGTTATATTTATTTATTGGTGTTTACGGTCACATACTTATGCACAATGGCTAATCGTGACCGTGACAGTTTTACGGGTGGAGGAAGCCGGAGTACCAGGAGAGAACCACCGAGCAACAACAAGCAGCTGCCAGCTCCCCAACATTGTAACTCCGCACTGCAGCACTGGCCGGGTTAGATTGGTTGAAGACATGCGTATCATAGACGTGCAGTATGCCATAATACACAGCGTCATTGAGCCCCCATGTGGACAATTGGGGTTAAGTGCCTTGCCCAAGGACACAACACTGTAGTCCGAATTGAACACTCAGACGGTCACCCATTCGATGATTAACCGGGCGCAATGTTGCTTAACTTCTGTGATCTGACAGGAACCGGTTACCCCAATGCCACCGCGCTCCCATCCATTGCGGTTATGCTACAACTTATTTTGACTTGTACTGTACCAATTCCACACAGGCAGGGTTAGTATCAGTTGAAGACAGGTGCACCATCGACGTGCAGTAGAACACAGCACCACTATGCCCCCACGTGGGCAATCAGGATTAAGTGCCTTGCCCAAGGACACAATGCAGTTGCCACTGTCCAGGTTCAAACCATGGACCTCTCGGTTTGAAGTTCAATGACATAACCTCTGGGACACCTTGCTCCCGTATTTTGTAAGATAAAGAAATTCCAAAATATGCCCAAAGTATCACCAAATGATCAGCAAAAATTTGTGTTTTAGTGGATTGAGATTTCATAAATAAAATCAGGGCTTGACAATTGGGGCAACCTATAGGACGGGTTGCCTATAGGTTACGCAGAAAGATTTTTGGGAGACCTCTTTATAGGTTAACCAAAAAAATAGTTTCATAATTGGAGATTTGATTGGAAGGTAATGACATGAGAATAGAACATGTAACAATTATAAAAGATAAATTATTATAAATCATAATGACTTTTATTTCTCAACAAAATTCACACCCCAAAATCTGCCAATTATAATGGTTAACCAAGAGATTAAGCCTTTACCTAATAAAATGGCAAAAAATGCCCAGAAAATTAGCCTGAGTGTGGCTTACACAACCTCATACATCATGGCAATTTCTCAATAAATCCATAACAATATGGATATCATTGGAACCAGATGAATAAGCTGGTTCCAACGATAACCATATTTGTATGCTTCTACTGAAAATTTGAGACAAAGGTTTTTTTAATCATGAAGTTCAGGATATTTGGGAGAAAGCCATGTGAGGTAAAGGGTTAACCCCCCAAAATTGGGGCAGAAGATCAAAAGGTTAATGAACATGTGATGGGACAACCTTCAAATGAGTCCATCAAAATTCTGAATTGTCAAGCCCTGAAAATTGTTTTAAAACTGACTAGAAATCACCGTTAAGCCACTGTATATGCACAGGCTGTGGTCAGGTGTGAATTTAGAACAATTGTCCAGGACCTTTAGGGTTAACTCTTAAAGATCTTATCCCAACTATGACGATTTTTTTCTGCTTTGTAACATTGTAGTCCAACAGACAATTCTGCATTAAACTTTCACACATAGTTCAAGCACGCCGACAGTGGTTTCTGGTCAAATCTTGGCTGCTTATGTAGGTTGCCATGACTTGACCAGAAACCACTGCCAAGCCACTGGACTTCCAGGTTGCAATATTGTGGGAATTTTTCTGAAAAATTATTATGGTCTTCAAGAATTAACAGGATTTATAGAGTCAAATTTAGCCACCACTAAAACCAACAGGGCTTATACTTCAACAAGAATCCAAGAATCGATTTGCACAAAGATTCGTGCAACACTTTTGTCTAAAAAATTGTACAAATATGGCTGTCATTGGAACTGGCTCAATGAGCTGGTTTCAATGACATCCATATTTGCAGGGGTTCCATTGGTAAATATTGTTTATTTTTTAAAAACTTCAGTTGATGTTTTAAAAATTAAAAAGCTGTGTTGGGAAAAGGGTTAACATGTGTTATGGATTCTCACAACTATTTTCACAAGAATCCAAATGGATTCTCCCAAATTTAGATGAAATATAAACACTGATCAAGCAGATAGTCAAAGCACCCCATTCTCTGCCATGTCAAACAATTCTTCACTTTGTTTGATGCTATCCTCTACCATCCAGTTTTGAGGATACCAGATTTATCTGCACTGAATAGGTACAAACCCACTGATAGAAGAAAAATCGGGTGTTAACAAGCTCCTCTGTCAACAAATACTTAACACTCAAGTATCTCAAGTTATGTCGACACCGACTTATAACAATATTTATTTAGATTTTTCAAATGTGTAACACACTTCCCTGTACAGCAATACAGGCCTCATTTGTCACTTTGACATCAGTCTAAAGAGGGGGGTAAGAGGGGTATTACAAGATATAATAAATTAATGCCTGTATGGTGATATATGAACTAGAGAAACAGAATTTACTGTCATTTATAAATTCGAGTCTGTGTGAAAATGTTGAATGCATCAGAACTGAACTAAGCAGAAAAAGAATTTATGGAGATTTATTTTTTTGGAAGGAGTGGGGGTGGGGGGGGGGGGGGTAAAATATCTTCAAAGAATTTCATACAGGAATCAAATAGAAAACAAAAAAATCCAGGCAACCAGAAATAACTGCCGTGCACCCATTTAATTTTTTCTATATAAGAATCAGAAATGAATATTGAAGAAATCAGAAATACATTCCAGTGTACTGTTTGATGCAAAAAAAAAAAAAACACAAATGATTTGCAAACACCACTGAAATTCAGCTCTTAACCCTTTACCTAACCTGAAAAGCAGACGACACATGCAAAAATAATTCTTGAATAACTATTTTTTTTTCATTTTTTGTCTCAAAAACATAGGTTATGACCCCTTGTTGGAACGAGCTCGACGAGCTCGTTCCAACAAGGGGTCATAACCTATGTTTTTGAGACAAAAAATGAAAAAAATAATGAAAATTAATTAGCGATTTTTTAGAATAGCGCTGGCCGGTTTTGGCCATTACGTTAGGTAAAGGGTTAAAGGTGGATGGAGGATAAAAATTTTGGAAGTGGGTTACATGGGAAGGGGGTGGGGAGGGTTTAGAAATGCACTTTCCAGCAATTATGAAAAATGCACTCGGTGACCAATGGTGACCCCTCTGAGCTTGACCCATATTCTGAACCTTCACAGCATGTTGACTCATCTGGTGTTGGTCCCTGGCCCACAGGTCATACCATGCTGAGAAACTGCATGTGATCAATTTTCAAAACACACCTTAGGCCACCAAAATGCCCCAGGAACCTGAAAAAAAAATGGCTGACTTGTGACTATCAAAATTTTGTGCCCTGCTCACTTTACTGAGTGCTGAAATGAATGAACTTCGAGAATACATTTGAGTGCCATGAAATGTGATTTGAAGCAATTCTGAAAAATACACTCAACACCCCCTGGGTAACCTCAGTAATCTTGAGCCATATTTTTAACCTCTATTGCGGGGGGTGCGGTGGCTCAGTAGGTAGAGGTGCAGGCTGCAAGCCGAGAGGTCCTCGGTTCGAATCCCACCTGCGGCAACCGCGTTGTGTCCTTGGACAAGACACTTCACCCCCATTGCCCATATGGGGGAACGATGACGCCGTGTACTAAGGCGTACTGCACATCGATGGTATGCATGTCTTCAACCAATCTAACCCTGCCTGTGCTGCAGTGCAGAGTTACGATGTTGGGGAGCTGGCAGCTGCTCGTCGTTGCTCGGTGGTTCTCTCCGGGTACTCCGGCTTCCTCCACCCATAAAACTGTCACGGTCATGATTAGCCATTGTGCATAAATATGTGACCTTAAACATCAATAAATAAATAAATAAATAACCTCTATTGCGTCTCAACTCATTTGGTGTTGATCAAGGGTGCCAAAAGCAGATGGCAGTCACCCTCTTGCCTTGAGGTTTGAGGTGGGGGAGGGGGGGGGGGGGTGCAGCACATGCCATTTTGTCATCAAAGGGCACTGGTGAAAAAGATTTTACTTTCCAAAACTGTAATTGAGAAACTCTGAAGTATTGGTTTCTGACATATCTAACACATAACACACCCACCTCCCCCACACACTATTTGAGTGTAAAAATACATGTATGAACTTTAGGAATGTATTACATGGAGGTCATAAAATGTGAATTCCAGCAATTCAGAAAAAATGCACTCAAATGATTAGACTCGGTAATCTCTATTAACCCTTTACCCAACGTAACGGATAAAACCGGCCAGCGCTATTCTCAAAAATCGCCAATTAATTTTCATTATTTTTTTCATTTTTTGTCTCAAAAACATAGGTTATGACCTCTCATTGGAACGAGCTCGCTGAGCTCGTTCCAACGAGGGGTCATAACCTGTGTTTTTGAGACAAAAAATGAAAAAAATTAGTTATTCAAGAATTTTGTTCGCAAGTGTCGTCTGCTTTTCATGTTAGGTAAAGGGTTAAATAACAAGGCCACTGTCAGGTGTGGGCTATGTCTCCTGACAAAAAGTTCTTACATTGGACATATTTTCAAAACAACAAATTTTCAAAGTGGAAAAAATGGAAGAAGACCATAGCTCAGCCAAAATTGGTCAGACTGAACCCACATTCAAACTTGACCTGTGTATTCATGAGACAAACCTATGTACAAAATTTGGTGTCGATTTCGAAACTAAAGTTATCGGCCGGACATCCAATTTTCAAAGTAAAAAAAATGGAAAAGGGCCATAACTCAGCCAATGATGATTTTTATTAACTGGTAGAGTGCTAAATTATTTTTGGCCATCAAATCATCTACACATGTCTTTGCCTTGTTACAATTTATGGGAGAGTGCCTACTTATAGGCACTCTCCCATATATTGTAACAAGGCAAACCGTTACAGACTAAATAATATCATTTCAAAGATAATACAAAGCACACGCACTGAATATCAGTCTTCAAGCTGTGGTACCTGCACTTCGGAATAAAGCCCAAATATAGGCTTCCAGCCCTCTACCAGTTAACTGGTAAATGCATGCATGGACATGACTGCCCACTCATGGATTCAATCAGTCATCAGCCACTATACTGTATAAGACTCTCAGGCTACACTATCGATTTGCATGCCAAAACATTTATTGTTATACATGTACTACAGGTATTTTGCTGCTACTAACTGTATTTTAGGTGTCATTTCGTACCATCTAAGAATATAAATTAAGCTTGTAGACGTTGTATGTAGGTTATCAGAAGAGAAAAAAAACAATATGTATTGTACTCTCATACAAAAAGATATCAGGACACAAGAATAATTAAGGTAGTACATAAGTTCTACCAGTTTATAACAGGAAAATTACCTGAACAGAAAAGCCCTTGACACATTTTCTTTCCATATCCAGTAACAAGCACACTGATGTCAAGATATTTGAAGCAGAAAATTCCTCCCAAAGTGTAACAAGGAATTTAAGTAATTCAATCTTGATTGACAAAGCTCGATGAGTTCTGTCAAACAAGACTCAATTGTTTAACTTTCTAGAGGAAAAAATGTACATTTAGAAATTTTGATATTTCAACATCATTGCCCAGACGAATGTTTATTTACTGGAGTTCAACGACATTTTCAACAGCAAAGGTTAGGGCTGCACGGTATATCGATAAAGCGATATATACCAGTATTCAAACCAATATCAATTGAATACCAGTGTAATTACAAAAATATTGGTTTATCGTCATTATTTATTTACCTACAGTTTAATTTTTAAGATGTCTTGAGTTTTTTTTAACTGTTGCTCCAAATGAATAATATTATCGCTCTATCCAAGGAATTGTCTGCTTCTGCCCTCGTAATATACAAATTCAGCAGTTAAAAAAATAAGTTTAAAAAATTTCAAAAAAACTATATCATGTGACCCCTCATTGGAACGAGCTCTTTGAGCTCGTTCCAATGAGGGGTCACATGATATAGTTTTGCTGAAATCTTTGGGGAAAATCTGATAAACTAATATTGAAAATAATAAATTTTGATATCGTCTGCGTTGGGTAAAGGTTTTTCGAGTCGAATCATCAAGGAATGCCAATTCGTTCCGACTGTGATGCCTCAAGTCTTGATTGTGGTACTTGTGTTCAAATATCTGAACAGTTTTCGATATACCGGTAAACCGCGGTATTTTTTTTAATACTGATACCGGTATTCAGTTTTGAATATCGCGCAGCCCCAACAAAGGTCACCTTGTGTCAGACAGTTTTATGGCCGGAAGAAGCTGGAATAGCCAGAGAGAATCACTGAGTAGGAGCGAGGAAATGTCAGACTCCTCAATGTACTAACTCTGCACAAGCAGGGTTAGCATCAGGCCTGAAAATAAGCCGTCTGACATTTGCAGAATGAGGTCCCCAGAGAGTGAATTTGATGATTATATCCCATACAGTGGGCCAATTTATCCTCTGGGTACCTCTTTTTGTTTAGTTTTGAGACCCTGATTCAGATTGAGGTTCACAGCGGGTAAATTTCGTGATGCTACCCTGCTATAGCATCACTAAATTCACCCACTGGGGACCTCATTTTGCAGATGTCAGTCTGCTTATTTTCTGGCTTGGTTAGCATTGGTTGAAGACAAATGCACCATTGGCGTGCAGTATGCCTTAATACAGAGCACCTCTGGTCAAGAGTGAAACCGTCAGGCTTTTAGATTATCCCAATTTCACAACGTTTACAGTTGGGTCAAAATTGGAGAAGGTGTGAAAACATCAAGAAAATATATAAATTCTCTTTGCCTCTTCTACATTTTAGAATAACTTCCGTCATAATTTGACCATAGAAACACAAAGAAAGGCATGGAAATAAAACATAACAGGATAAGGTTGTTATTTCTGGTTTTAATGTGCCCAATTTAAAGCAGAACAATTGGACAATCATGATTAATCAATGGATCAATAATGCCGAAATCGATTAGTATTTTGTCGAAGAATCTGTAAATTTTACCCCGTTTTAGACGTTTAGTAATTAAAAAAAAAATTTATGAAAAAACTATGGTTTCTGAAGGTAAAAGGTCAAGAACGTTGACGTTATAAACCTCAAGAAACCGGATTTGTCTTTTAGGTACATTCAAAGCTTTGATGTTCTGAACTTTTGAACTGTCAGTGTAACAAGAGGCCCCAGGGGGCCTGAAACCGCTGACCTGACATGGCAGTCTAAATATCAAACCAGGGACTTGATTTGAATAAGCTTCATACACCCCTCCTAAGAAAAGCATATACCAACTAGATGAAGCAGTTGTACCCACACAATACACAAGATTTTCCTTCTATTTTCAGTTCCTGCACTTTTATGTCCCAAAATTGAGATAAACGTATAAAAAACAAGATTTTTTTTATTTTTGTTTGGAAATTTCCGAAGTCCCAAACAAAATATTTTCAGTCTAAAATTTTTTTTGTCTTAAAATTGACCAAAACGCATAAAAAACAAAAAAAAATTTCCGGATTTTGGTCCAAATTTTTCCGGCTCCCAAATTTTCAGTGTAAAAAAAAAAAAAAATTTTTCTCTTAAAATTGACCGAAACGCATAAAAAAACAAAAAATTTTTTTTCGGATTTTGGTCCAAAATTTTTAAGTCCGCAACGGGACCCCAAATTTTCAGCCCAAATATGAACCCAGGGACTTGGCTTGAACAAACTTGAATCTCCCCCCCCCCCCCCCCCCCCCAAGGATGCTGCATACCAAATATCAAAAGATTCTTATTGGTAGATCTGAGGAAGAAGATTTTTAAAAAATATTCCTCATACTGCACTAATTTAAACATTTGGGCTCCCATAGAAAGCCCAAATATGGACCCAGGGAATTGATTTCAATAAACATGTGAAACAATCTTCCAAAGATGTTATATGTGAAATTTGAAAGCTTTTGGAGTAGTGGTTTGGGAGGAAAGTAGTCTTATATGTTTTTCCCATTACCCACAGTGTTAAAAAATGCTGACTCAGCACTTTTTCAAAGGCCCAGAAAAGTGCCCCATGATAAAACCGATAGCAATTTTTTTTTTATCATTCCATTCTGTTGGTCCTAAGGAAGCTTCACACCAAATAGGAATTCTCAGTGCTGTGTAGTTTTGGAGATATGGGCGTTTTAATTTTTTTCTATTTTTAGCTCCTGCCATTCCCATGGGGCAACGGGAATTTTTTTTTTTGCATAAATTAAGTAATTATGACCCAATAAGCCCTCATATCAAATTTGGTCCAAATCTGCCTCTCGGTTTGGAAAATATAAATTTTGGGAGGGGCAAATATTCTTGCCCCTCCCATAACGACGGCAAATAGAGCCCCACAAACTTCTCTTGAACAAATATGAGTCTACACCTCAAAAGGAAGCTGCACTTCAAATATCAAGTCTCTGCTACTGCTGGTTCATGAGAAGAAGATTTTTTAAGATTTCAGCATACTTTTTGGGTGTGGCCCTACCAAGGGGCGAGGCAACTTGATTTGAACAAAATCAAATTGCGATGTCATAACAAACTATTATCTCAAATATCAATTAAATTGGTTCAGTGGTTTGGGAGGAGAAGACGCAAACACCATGTTCACGGACGACGGACGATGAACGGTGAGTGATCACTATAGCTCTCCTGACTGAAAGTCAGGTGAGCTACATGTAATAATCACGACTGGTGAGCAGTTGCAAACTTGCAAAGTTCGCAACCGACAACGGGTCTTGATTATTACATTGACGGTTCAAAAGTTCAGAACATCAAAGCTTTGAATGTACCTAAAAAAGGATAGTCTTTGTTGTTTACTTGAGGTAAGTCAACTGACTTGAACTTCATTTTTAAAGACTTCAGAGAGAAGGAGAGGGGTGTTATCTACATACGATTAATCGATTATTGGCAATTATTTGTGACGATCAATAGATTCCTAAATTAAAAAATTGTTACAGCCCTACAAAACAGTGTGCCCAAAATAAATGGATTGAAATGCCTGCGAACCATCGACCTTTCCATTTGAAGGTCAATGCTCTGACCACTTAGCTACTGCTCTCGTTAAATTTTGATATTCAGCTATCAGTTAGCAAGGGGTTACCATAGCCATAGACTTTTGCACTTTCAATGTGCTAACAAACCTGCACAAATGAAAATTGAGGGGACCAGAAAAAAAGGTTACCATAGCTTTTACAGGCGGGCATCTCCTTTTATTAGGTAACACTTTTTAACATTTTTAAGGAACAGAATGACAGGGTAAAAGTGATAGGATGATTTTAGTGCAATGTCAAGATTAGCAATCCAAAATTCAGCAAATTATTCTGAACTGGTAGAATGTTCACATCGGGATTCTTTTTACACTTTAAGAGATAGAACTCTCCCATAAAGTTTAAAAAGGAAAATCCACACAGACTAAACAGCCTCACTTCGAAGATTATTATAATCCCTGATGGGTGAGGGTGAGGAATGGGAAAATCTCACCCGAGAGCAAGATATTTGTGCCAGGCACGAGACTTTCTGTCTGGACCAAATATCTTGTCCTGAGGGTGAGATTTTCCCATCCCACACCCGTACCCATCAGGGATTATTTTTCTTCCCCCACCATAGGGTGGTTATGTTAGCCAGAGGTAATCGGCGGTCAGGTGCTGATATAATCAACTCATTTGGTATTCGTTGTTTTGAAAAACTAATGACACCATCGGAAAGAGCATGCAAAAGTTATGTATATACTAAAGGTATATACCACAAAATCAATTATAGCGGGGGAGGAATTCGTCACATACAGGTGAATTGTGCACTTGGTGATACCTTCTTGAAATTTGGCACACTGTTAGTGTAGGCTATGAGGTTCTCAAAAACGATCGGCTACAAGTTGACACCGACCGGTGGCGACCAGTAGCGGCACAATCCAAAATGGCCGCCAGCGGCTGAAGGGAACCTCCTTTTCGACGGTCTACCGACTATACATCCGATTGTAAGGGCGCGAAAGTGAACTCTGATCCACGCACGTGTTGGAAACAGACGTGGGAGATGATGTAGAATAAAACGAGATTCTCTATACGGACGCATCAATTTCTTGGAACTTGAAAAGAGCGTTGTTTCTCCGGGATCAGCGTCATTCAGGCAAACCTGAATGACGCTGATCCCGGAGAAACAACGCTCTTTATGAAGCAGTCTCTTTGCCATACAATCTCTTGTTTGGCGTAATTCCGCAAGCAATTCTGATTTGTCTGTCGAAATTAATTCGAGAACGCGATTGTTCACAAAAATCATTCACAGAATGAGTGAGAATCCTCTTCGTGTACGGACTAGTACTGACTGGGAACGTTGTTGCTTTTGCCAGCAAGACAGTTCCAAGAAATTGATGCGTCCGTATAGAGAATCTCGTTTTCATGACGCCTATAAAGCTATTGAGGAAGACATAACGCGCTTCCTAGATAATGGCGTTGAGCTTCCATATAATTTGACCATTGATTGTTTGATGAGAGAGAGTGATGAGTGTATGTCGATGTCACTGTTGACGAATAAGGCAATATATCATAAGACATGCCGTGACAGTATTCGGACTCACATCGTACAGCGCGTGCTACACAAGCGAGAGCGAAATGAGGCAGTGGCATCCTGCTCCACGCTGAGTCCTAAAAGAACACGGACAAGTTTTGAATCTGGCTGTGACAGGAAACTGCCCCAGTGTGTTTATTGTCACAAACGCGAAGGTGACAGCAGTGAGCCTATTTGCAGATCAATGTCTGATAACAATAAACTCAAAATTATGGCAAAGGAAGCCGAGAACTGGGTTGTTTTTTCTCGGGTCAATGCAGCATTTGATTCCGCTGCTAGTGATCTTTACTATCACAAAACCTGTTATTGTAAGCTTGCCAATGAAGCACGAGCGGCTAAATCTAAAAAGTCGAAGAACGCCGAACATTCCGCGTCAGGCCTGCCCTATGACCCTCTCGTTATGGCAGAGCTCATAACATTTGTTGAACACAACGATTCCGCGATGAAGCTTGTCGATCTCAAGAATCTGTACAGTCGGAGGTTGAAGCAAGTCGGTTCTGATTGGCTTAGTGAAGAAATACATTCCACTCGATTCAAAGAACATTTGTTGCAGAAATTGGGCGATGGCTGGGACGCCTTCACACAGAGTAGAGATGTGTTTATTTCAAGTAGGTTTCGAGTTGGCTCCTTGTTGTCCGAATCTTTAACTCGTATAGTGTCTGAGGAAGAGGCAAAAAAGATAGTTGATGTGGGTCTTCTTCTGCGTAAACACATACTCATATCTCAAGCTCCTTTCACGGGATCATTTTCATCTTATTGCTTGAGCGAGCCTGTACCCAACTCACTCCTGACTCTTCTTAGAGTTCTACTTGAGGGCACATGTAGTATACAGAACTTAGGCGATGATGAGACTGTTAATGCCAAGACTCGAGTGGCTTGTACTATTTCACAGATGTTGATCAGCAATTCAGCGAAACGCTCCGAACATGCACAAAATGTTCACCAGAGACGTGACAGAGAAACTCCAATGCCTCTTTATGTGGGTTTGAAGTTGCATGCCCATGATCGTATGAAAAATCTTATCAGAGATTTTCATCAAATGGGACTCTCTGTCTCTTATGATCGCGTAATGGATGTTCGCAGGAGTTTCGCGAGAGCTGTTTCACTGCGGTTCAAGAACGAAGGTGTTGTAGTCCCAGCTAACTGCAAACGTAATGTTTTCTCGATAGGAACCACTGATAACATTGATGTATCTGGTAGATCTGATATGCATGGTACGTCCATCACACTCATTGGTCAACTGAGCAGGGACAATGTGGGTACTGATCCCCCACCACTGAGTTTAGATGTTCCAGAAGACACACAAATTGAACTCCCAGACGACTATGCATTTGTTCCTTTCGTTGAAGACTTTGGTGGGGACATCAGGCTTGAATCTCCAGATGAATGTAATGTACGGCCCAATGAATATGCAGATTTGAACGTGGGAGAGAATGACTGGTTGTCTCATGTGTCACAGATCAGCAATAAAGGGAAGGTTGATGGCAGCTGGCAGCTTGATGAAGTCCCTGTGACCTTTTCAGGCTTCTTTTCAAAACATGAAGATCAAGACAATGTCAAACCTCGTGCAGTTATTGGGGTATTCCCTGTTTTCAGTGAGCAGAAAGCGGACTCACTCAGTATGCAGAAGCATGCTATGTATGTGGTCAGGGAAGCTACTGCTTTCGTAAACCCCGGCCAGATACCTGTCATTGAAGGTGACTGTCCGTTGTATGCCAGGCAGAAAAAATGTCAATGGCTGTTCCCAGAGGAGATAGGTGAGGATCGAATGGTGTGTATGATTGGATTCCTGCATCTTGAAATGTGCACCCAAGAAGCTGGTGGTAAGCTTATGGGTGGTTCTGGTTGGGAGCGAATGTTTCACCTCGCAAAGATATTCACACCCGGTGTAGTATCATCCCTACTTGGTGGGAAACATGTCAAGAGGACGCGACAGGCATATCTTCTCACTCTAGCTTGGCTTGAGATCCTCAGAAAGAATGCTTATGAGATTTACTGTCAGCAGACTGGGCCCCATGAGTCATTTGAAATGTGGGAACAGAGGATTCTTTCACAATCTCCAACTGCGCGCTATTGGGGTGAAATCGTTCGGAACTTTCTCTTGACAAGCTGTCAATTCGTTCGGAACCAACGAATCGGTAACTGGCCTGGTACACTGTGTTCTATCGATGAGTTGTGCAGTTACTTTTTTGCCCTAGGACATACAAATTATTGTCGGTGGGTCCCCGTATTTCTGAGAGACATGTCTCAGCTACCCAGGCGGCATCCTTCAATCCACAACAAATTCATGGAAGGCCATTTTGTGGTCCAGCGTAGTGAGAGGAAGTTCAGTATGATGGGTTTAGATCAGAGCCAAGAACATAGTATCCAACTACTCAAAGAAGACAGTGGTCCAAAAGGTCTCTATGGCCAGGCTGAAGAGAAAGTCGTTATTGAGCTTTCAAGGTCAGAAGTTCTGCGTGTTATAGATGAGTATGAATATGCAAGTTTCCACACAACATCATCAGATAACACGGAACACCCGGAAAGTTCGGTATCAGAGCAGAAAAAATTTCTGAATCAATTGAAATCTCTCCTCGATCTGGTGAATCAGGGACTCATTATCAACCCTTATGATGAAACTAGTGGTCAGCTGGTGACATTAGATACTGGTGAATATATGGACCCCGAAGTTAGTAAGAGTTTACGGTCATTACCCGAAAGGGGCAAGCATTTATATTCCACTTTCTTGAAGGAAAGGCTTGTGGAATGCACCGTACCCCTGAATGATGTTATTCCCAAGGCAAATATATATACCTTCCTTAACCCACCCCCAGCCAACCTGGACAAAGGCCGAGACAAACTCATGTCAAGTAAAGCAACTGCCGCAATAGTTACCCAGATGTTCGTTTCACTGCAAGCCCGGCCTGATTCAAACATGGATGAGTTTTTCATGCACGAGAATGCACGTGATCCGCCAGCATTATCCGATAGAGGTAAGCTACGGAGTGGGACAAAATCTCAAATTCTCAATTGTTTACCAGCTATTCCTGCACAAGGGAAGAATTCAGCAGCTAGACAAGCTTCAGTTGTCATCTTGGATATGCCTGCTGTAGTCCATGTAATCAAACCACAGAAAGCGGATCTGTTTGGAGAATATGCTCGATTGCAATTATTGCCATACATCGAATCTCTGATTAACACGAACACCACAAGGGTTGATGCGATCTATGACTGTTACCCCGAAGGCAGTTTGAAGAATCAGACGCGAGCAAAACGCCTCGGTGAGACAGCAGTTAGGTTGATACGGGTGTCCGAGAACGTCCCTTTACCTAAAGGGAAGAATTGGCAGGCATTCTTGAAAGTTAGTGAGAATAAAGACGAATTTTTCAAGTTCCTGTCTGCTGAACTGCTGAAATTAACATCAACATCCGAGTACCAGTTGTTAACGACATCAGGAGAATATGTACTATGCAATAAGGATGTTAGCTTATGTGACATATCTCCATCGAACCACGAGGAAGCAGACACGCGCATGATGCTTCATCTCAACCATGCAGTCTCACAAGGTCACAAAATAGCTTTTCTTCGCACGGTTGATTCTGATGTCGTCATTCTGTCTTTGCACCATTTCGCAACATTCCGTGACCTTGGACTCAGTGAGCTGTGGATTGGGTTTGGAATTGGAAAGGCATATAAAGATATGCCAATTCATGAGATAGCTTCACAACTTGGACCTGATTACTGTAAGGCCCTGACTTTCTTCCACGCCTTCACAGGTTGTGATGTAACATCCAGCATGCTCGGCATTGGGAAGAAGACAGGATGGAATGCATGGATGAATTTTCCCGCATCAACTGAAATGATGATAGAA
The DNA here is from genome assembly GCA_031216915.1 of Pictodentalium vernedei. NCBI lineage: Eukaryota > Metazoa > Mollusca > Scaphopoda > Dentaliida > Dentaliidae > Pictodentalium > Pictodentalium vernedei. Next base: position 143,456,493 of record CM062296.1, on the reverse strand, counting down.
TTGACTGAGAATCCGCAAGTCTTTTCAGAGGATTCCCCTCATATGCAGCATATCGAAAAACTCACCATACAGATGTACAGTAACAGTTGTGTCAGTACACGTGTCAATGATGCGAGACGGCATATGTTCACACATGGCCTTAAGTCTATGGAAAACATCCCGCCCACAAAAGCAGCTCTGTATCAACATGTAAAAAGGGTAATTCTTGTGTCATCTTTCATTTGGCATCGTGCTCTGCAGAAACACTTATGTGTGCCAGACCCATCACAGTACGGATGGGAGTGGAATCCACGTCTCAATATTCTGGTCCCATTTTGGACTCACCTAGGAGACGCAAGTGCTGCATGTGCACTGATGCTCCACTGTAGTTGTGCCAAGGCCTGCAAGGGCAATTGCAAATGCTTGAAAGCTGGATTAAGGTGCACACCTTTGTGTAAGTGTGAAGGTGGCTGTTGTAACAATATTGAGTAGTATACTGTCATGTTAGGACCAGTCATCTCCTATTCTGGTATTTTTTTTTCCATTTTCGGCCAGTTAACACATGTCATGTTTCTAGTTGAGTTGATTTTGCTAACAAATGTTCATCCCATGTGGCTTGCTACATTGTCCGGGGTATAGGAATACAGTTTTAGATTTCGGAAAATAGTCTGTTATTTACTGCACAAGACGGTGTTAATTCATGCATAGCATGATACAATATCCCCAACTATTTTGCCTCTGTACAACAGTTGATACCTTCGTTCACCCGTGTGTTCATCTATGGTATCCTTGTCTTTCTCTGGCCATAGGCCACATGTGACTAGTCAGTTCCTACTCCATAGCAAATCAACTTGGAAATCCTTCATCTTGTAGCGCACTCATGTCTCAATGAATCCATACCTGAGTTGATCTAATAAATCTAACGTAAGGTATCAAATTGCCATACCGGATCATATTTCGATAAGTTATTCGCTAAAACATTTCGACCACTCATCGACATCAAAGGTCATGTTTTGGCTCCCAGTGGTGGCTATATCTCTATATCCCTGGTAAAGTAGCATACCATGAGGGATGGGCATTAAGTGTCGGCAACATTAATCCTGACTTGGAACACACCACATCTTAACTGGCCGAAAATGAAGAATACTACTTGTAGTCAAAAAATATTCCTGTACCTCGAATGACTGCAAACATACACTCACCCCTTCTAGTCCCATTTTGCCAATGTTCTATACTGGCAAGATAACATTGTATAATTAACAACGGGAACTAATGCATCCCGAGTTCATTCCAGCACTGCCCTTGCTGGCAGACGTGTCGCTATGGTGTTGAGATTGAACCAGAACTCCTCTAGAAATTTGATAGTTTTATTTTCTTAGAAAATAAATCTATCGAAAATGCCGGAAGTTGAGAATAGACTGTCACTTTAATTGGATTATCAAATGTCCAAGTATCCCCACTGCTGCATACTATCGAGTACCCTTGTTCATGTGTTGACAGGAATCTCTCATACCATGTTCATTTGACCATTGCATTCCCGAGAAACATTCAACACTAATTTATCTACGGACGGACGATCATACTGACAGTCAGACACACAGACGCACACATCGACGGAAATTCTGATCCCATTATCCATTAATCTTCCCCCCAACTTGTTCCAAGGGCTTCACTCCATCATTCACATCAATTACAGCACATGTATGGTGTTAGGTTTGGAGCTTCAGTTGTGCGATCGGCGAAAATAGCTTTTTTTCGATCCGCTTGGCGGCCATTTTGGATTTCGCTGCTAGTGGTGGCTAGAGGATGGTGCCAACTTGTAGCCGATCGATTTTGAAATCTCTGATGCCTACCCTTACATCATGCCAAATTTCAGGAAGGTATCACCAAGTGCACAATTCTAGCGAATTCCTCCCCCGCTATTAGGAACAGTGGCATCTTGGGGTTTAAAGAGTTTTAGAGCATCAAACTTTGATCACACGGATTTCTGATGACGTCAAAATGAATTAGTTGATAGCAAGAAACTGATACGATATGCATAACGTCATAATAACGTTATAAATGTACAACGTCATGTGGGTGGGGTGGGATACATCTGTCTCTCCCTGCTATCTCACCCTGGACAGATGTATGTTACACATGTAGTGGGGGGAGAAAATATGAAGCACAGCCACACCAAAGATGGAGTGGTTCTGGTTCTTCCCTTACATAGGGGTACCTAATCTGTAAACTTGATGGATACATGTAAGCAAAATTGAAGCTACAGTATGGCCACCATGGACTGGTCACTTTCCACGGGTGGGCAATATTTCCACGGATGCAATAATATTAGATTTCAAAATTATAGGAATAATCATCAAAAATTTCAGTAATGAAGCACCGGGTACAACCCGGTGCTTTATTAATAAAAAGTTTGCTGATGACAATTTTTATTGCCTGGTAAACACATACATGGACATCACTGCCCACACTTGGAATATGACCAGTCCACGGCGACTGTATTGTACCGACTGAAAACCAATTTTTCAACAAAGGTTCACTCTAAACTTATCATAATCATACAATAACCAATGTATTTGTTTATCTATTTGCGTTCAAGGTCCCATTCGTCTACGCAATGGGTAATAGTGACTGCAACATGGACATAAAGTCAAGTCCAGCCACCCGTTTACAACCATTTTTCTAATTTTAGAGGACTTTCACCCCAGGCATTGGCGACTGGGTCCTATTTTACCAGTGAAATAGAGCTTGTTAACCACAGTAAACAAGCACTGTTTCACTTTCTAGGGTTCCTATGGGGAAATAACCAATGTATGGAGTCTCTTTAAAGGAGCAGCAACACACTGTACCATGATTATATAATTCAACAGGATCGAGCCTCAGCCCTGATCTGATCTGCTTTTCAACCCACAATACTGAAGAATCATGCCTATCAAAAAGAAAATTGAAAACATTGCATCTCAGATATTTTTTCATCTATTTGTCATCATTCAACTCGACTGCTGTAGCATCAGTGAAAAAAGTTACAACTCAATCTGCCCTGGGTTATTTATTTATTGGTGTTTAAGGTCACATACTTATGCACAATGGCTAATTGTGACCGTGACAGTTTTACAGGTGGAGGAAGCCAGAGCACCCGGAGAGAACCACCAAGCATCGAGGAGCAACTGTCAACTCCTCAACATTCTAACTCTGTTCAAGCTCCGCTCAAGCAGAGTTACAGCAGATGAAGACATGTGCAACATCGACATGCAGTAAGCCGTAGTACACAGCATCATCATGCCCTCATGTAGGCAACCGGGATAAAGTGCCTTGTCCAAGGACACAACTTGGGTTGACCCGGATGGGGATCGAACTCGGGACCTCTAGCATAGAAGACCAATAGTTTACCAGTGAGCCACCACACTCCCTTGGCAATGGGTTAACGAGGTAACTTCTCCAATTGATGATGTGAAAGCTGTTATGCTGTGACTGCAGTCACAGCATATCAGCTTTCACATCATCAAACATCAAACAAAAGCCTAGCAAAAAACTAGTTACACAGTATCAATATTCCAATATTGGTTACTTGGGGTTTTTTTATCAATCATTTATTTATTTATTGGAGTTTTAACGACACTTTCGATAGCGAAGGTCACCTCATGTCAGATAGTTTTATGGGGGGAGGAAGCCGAAGTACCCAGAATGAACCATCAAGCAACAGCAAGCAGCTGTCAGACTCCCCAACAAACTAATTCCACATAAGCAGGGTTAGAAATGGTTGATGAGAGGTGTACCATCGACATGCAGTGTGCCTTAGTACATAGCGTCACCAAGCTCTGCGTGGGTAATCGCAATTCTTTTTTATCAATGACATCTAAAATATGTTATAAATGTTCAATTTCTATGGCCACAGAAAATGATTCACCCTGAGTTTTGTACAATTTTTTTCATGAAATCTATGTTGACAGGTATGTATTGCAAGGAGATCACAACCTATGAAAATCTGTTCGAGAAAGAGACAAGTTGTCCAATCACAGTACTGTATCACAGGAAGAAACTTTCAACACACAATGCTCCTGTTGTGGAATGATTCTTTACTGCCTACCCAAAGCCAAGCCTGAAAATAAGCAATCTGTCATTTGCAAAATGAGGTCTCCAGAGGGTGAATTAGCTGATGCTACTCCACACAGAGGGCCAATTTATCCTCTTTCTGTTTAGGTTTGAGACCCTGATTCAGATTGAGGTTCAGAGAGGGTACAGTTAAAACTAGAAGTCCTGTCACAAATTGTGCGCTTATCTAGGCTTAATTGCGCGTAGGAATTGCGCGCAATTGCCATATCGAATGGCATCCAAAGCACGGCAGGTTCTCCTGGTTATTCATAGCAAACACAGGCAATGTTTCTGCCAATGGACCTCCGGGTTACCCGGAGGTCCATTGGCTGAAACATTGCTTGTGCACGGGCCATATGTACAGAATTTGATATCTTTACTATGGTCGTAACGCGTAGATTAACGCGCAGATCGACGTGCTATTTGTGCGCATTTCATGACAGGACATCTAGTTTTAACTGTAAATTTAGTGATGCTACCCTGCTATGCATTTTGCATATGTCAGTCTGCTTATTTTCTGGCTTGCCCAAAGCCCTGTTTTCATCCTGGGGCAATGATTCAATCAAACTTGTTTTGTTTCATTTAAAAACCATCAAGATTTTCAAGACCATTAAGATTTTCAAATTAAACAATGGGTTGCAAATTTACAATGAAGTTGTAATGATATGCTTCAGAAAATATTTATTTTGACAACAGCTGCATGCATAAACACACATCTACAAACAAGAAACATATTTGATGCATAACACCTGAATATGGATGAACACAAAATAAAACTGATGCGACACGTTTGAAGAGACCCGTGAGAAGGTCAAACTGAGTTTTGAATACATGTATGTGTGAACGTTTCTGTATGCCATGAAATACAAACACTTTGAGCATGTAACAAGTAGGTTTCAACAAAAGATCTGTTGTACACCAACAGTCAAAAAAAGCCGAGAGAAAATCACAAGTGAACTTCTCTTATTATTTTCTCTTATTCGTTGACGCATAATAAATGACATGGGCTAGTCCAGCTGAATGTCAAATAAGATATTAGTATAAAGAGTATTTACACAAACATTTTTCTGCAGAGAGCATTTAATATCTTGGTAACTTTGCAAAAATATATTTTAAGATTTGCAGTACAAGTAATGTCAGATTAACAGTTTTTCATTATAAGTGCTGGCACAAGCTTATAAATCCAAGATATCTTGACATTTTCCAATCGATTTGAAACATAAACGTAATGAAAAATGCCATCAAATATTATTTTTATGACTTCTCAGCTTGTGCTTGGCACCTACCTTTACAGGAATGGATTCATTGGTTTATTTTAACCCTTAACCGGTAAAGTGCTGAGTTTTTTCTGACAACAAATCAAAGCTCATCATATACTGCTCTATTACATTTAATTGGATAGTGCCTTATAGGCACTATCCAATTAAATGTCAGAGAGCAAGGTATTGTATAAAAAATCTGATTCATATCAGGGACAATAAAGGCTTCCTCAGGCAGAATATCGCTACAGACAGTTATTGCCTGTCACTTTTAGTAAAGCCCAAAATAGGGCTTCCAGCACTCTACCAGTTAAGTATTCAGATTAATTTTAAATGTTAAAAACTGACGTATATACACAGCTGTAGATGACTTACAGTACGGCTGCCATGGACTGGTCACTTTCCACAGGTGTGCAATATTTCCACGCTTGCAATAATATAAGATTACAAACACTAATTACCGGTATAAGAATAATCAACAAAATTTTAATTACTGAAGCATCAGGTACATCACTGCTAGGGCTGCACGATATTCAAAACTGAATACCAATATCAGTATCGGTATTCCGGTATATCCAAAACTGTTCAGATATCTGAATTAAGTACCACAATCGAGACTTGAGGCATCAGTCGGAATAAATCAGCATGCCTTTATGATGCGGTTCGGAACACCTTTACCCAAGGCAGACAATATCAAAATTGAGCGAGCTCATTCCAATGAGGGGGTCACATGATATAGTTTTGTTGAAAATTATTTTTTCAACTGCTGAATTTGTAATTACGCAGACACACGCATATGATTCCTTGAGTAAAGGGATAATATTATTCATTTGGGGCTACAGTTAAAACTCGAGAAATCTTGAAAATGAAATTGTGGGTAAATAAATAATGACGATAAACCAATATTTTTGTAATTACACCGGTATTCAATCGATATTGGTTTGAATACCGGTATATATCAGTTTATCAATATACCGTGCAGCCCTAATCATTATTTATTTATTTATTGATGTTTAAGGTCACATATTTATGCACAATGGCTAATCATGAACGTGCCAGTTTTACGGGTGGAGGAAGCCAGAGTACCGGGAGAGAACCACCGAGCAACGACGAGCAGCTGCCAGCTCCCCAACATCGTAACTCCACACTGCAGCACAGGCAGGGTTAGACTGGTTGAAGACATGCGTACCATCGACGTGCAGTACGCCTTAGTACACGGCATCATTGTGCCCCCACGTGGACAATGGAGATGAAGTGTCTTGCCCAAGGGTGCAACGCGGTTGCTACAGGTGGGATTTGAACCGAGGACCTCTCAGCTTGCAGCCTGCACCTCTACCTACTGAGCCACCGCGTTCCCTGCCCTAATCATTACGACCAGCCCATGGCCGCTGTACTGTAACTTGTTTCTATACGTACAGAAGGGACTGACAGGAAAGGAGAGTGATCACTCTCACTCGCCATCGCTCTCCTAAATGTTTCGGGGAGCAATTAATCACTCATCTTTGTGTTGTGTGTAGATATTATGTCTGAACATCAAGTTATATATTGCATTTCAATCACCCATTACTTGACCCAACTAGGAGTACATGTTGATACTTGCAAAACATCTTGCATAATTAAAATCTTTCATTTTTTGCTTAAAACATAGCGTATGGCACCTCACTGGAACAAGCTTAATGAGCTCGTTCCAATGAGGGATCATAAGCTATGTTTTTAGAGCAAAAATGAAAAAATAAAATTTGTATGGTCATTTTCATGTATAGTGCTGGCCAGTTTGGGCAGTCATCAAGCCTGAAAATAAGCAATCTGTCATATGCAGAATGAGGTCGCAAGAGGGTGAATTTTATGCTGCTATCTCATACAGTGAGCCAATTTACTCTGAGTACCTCTCTGTTCAAACCTGAGACTTTGATTCAAATTGAGGTTCCCAGAGGGTAAATTTAGTGATGCTACCCTGCTGTGCAGGGTAGCATCACTAAATTCACCCTCTGGGGACCCCATTTTGCTGATGACAGTCTGCTTATTTTCTGGCTTGGCCGTCGTGTTAGGTAAGTGGTTAAAATCATTCTCCTGAATTTTTCACTCCTGCAAAATCAAAATGAGGAGAGTGATTATTCACTCTCCTGCATTTTCTTCCCGGCAGTTACTGGTACAGGCAGCCAACCATATTGTAAAAACATTGTCAAGATAAAAGCATCTTATCAGTAGAGTTATCAGACTCCACTTGGCACAATGTTTTCAGACCTATATAAAAGCTGTTTGTGGCTGTATGGAGGTTTAAGGTTTATCCTTTATCTAACATAATGGATATATCCCATAAGCACTATTTATAGGGCCCTGTGAAGATTCGAAGATATGATCTGATGTCAACATGAATGGCCTGATTCAGGAGCAACAGCGACTCAGCTTTCTGATTCAGATACTGGTCTTACTGCCAGCTGGCACTGAGGCTCGCACAACTGTGGTACTATGAGGTATGTGGTCGTGTTGCTCCCAGCTCTGTACTTTTACTTAATTTATATAAGTGGTTTAACAATCCGGCCACCCTCAGGTGCTTCTCACCCATGATAATCAAAGACAAATCATACACTGTACATCTTTAATAGAAACTGCTCAGTGTCGCCCCCTTCATGTGGCACACAGGGCATGTGCTACACCTTAGGTATCCCACTGAAAAGACAGGACTTTGGTTGAGTACTCCTGTTTATCAAATATTCTCACTGACAAATATTCCTGTTAACCTTATTTATTTACTTTCTACAGCCAGGGTCACATCGAGTCGGACAGTTTTACGGGGGGAGGAAGCCGGAGTACCCAGAGAGAACCATGAGCAATGGCGAGCAAGTGCCAGGCTCCCCAACATACTAACTCCACACAAGCAGGGTTAGCATTGGTTGAAGACAAGTGCACCATCGGCGTGCAGTACGCCTTAGTACACAACACCACTGTCAGGATTAAGTGTCTTCCCATGGACACAACGCAGCTGTCGCAGGCGGGATTTGAACAGAGAACTTCTCGGCTTGCAGCCAGCATCTCTACCTACTGAACCACCATGCGCCACTCCTGTTATCTGGTAAAGTACTAAATTATTTTTGACCAGCAAAATCTGTTCACGTCTTTACCTTGTTACAATTTATGGGAGAGTGCCTAGGCACTCTCCCATATATTGCAACAAGGCAAATCCTTACGGACCAATTTATTTCACTTCAAATATGGCATGAAGAACATACACAGAATATGAAGCCTTTAACTTTTTGTACCCACACTTCAGGGTAAAGCCCAAATTTGGGCTTCTGGCATTCTACCAGCTAATAAAATATTTTCACCGACAGAGGCCATTCTACTTTATTTTTTTTTATTGGTGTTTGAAGGTCACAATCCGGACCTTTGGTGATATTAATTATTTATTTATTGGTGCTTAAGGTCACATATTTTTGAACAATAGCTAATTATGACCACAACATGTGTATCAACTCAAGACCAGAGGTGAGCGTTAATAAGCCATGTTGCCCATTTCAGAGCGGGTTTGTACCTCTCAAATATTGGTGTCTGGGTCCTATTTTACCAGTAAAACAGAGCGTGTTTACCGTAGTGAACAGGCACTACTTCACTTCCCGGGGTTTCCGTGGGGAGTGGTGATATCAGGACTGTAAAATAGTATGAAGTCAAGTTTAGCCAATCGTTTATAGCAATGCTTCCCCCTTTTATAGGCCTTCCACCCAAAGTGCTGGCAGATAGAGTAGAATCCTCTTAATTGAATATCCATTTTGTCAGTGAAAATTATTTAATTAACAGGAGTATACAATTAAGTGGGATTTGGCAAATTTCCTGTGTTCTGGAGGTAAACTGAGCATTTATTCCATTATATCTTGTTTGACAGAGCTCATAGAGCTCTGTCAAACAAAATATAATAGAATATGTATTGGATGTAGTGAAGCCAAAAAGGTTGATAAATAAGGGAAAGTTGGTGCATGTCACAGTAATTTTTTCGACATATTACAAAAATGTATATACAATTAACAGGAGTTTACTCTGCAACCCATATGCAATTAACAGATCAAATTTGTACTGAAGGCATGGTAAATGGTTTTGTGTTTGAAAATTATATTCAATTGACAGGGATATACGATTAAGAGATATCCAATTAAGTGAGCTCCACTGTACTATTTTACAGTACAGTTACCGTGGACTGGTTGTAATCCATGCATGCACTCACCAGGAAATAAAAATCATCATCAACAAAATTTTAATTAATGAAGCACTAGGTTGTATCCGGTGCTTCATTAATTAATTTTTTTATGATTATTCCTAAATTAGTGTTTGGAATCTAATATTATTGCGTGGAAATATAGCCCACCCGCAGAAAGTGACAAGCCCACAGTAGCCAAACTGTACCTGTGAAGCAGAACTTCTTTATAACAGTAAACAAGCACTGCTCCACACATGGGATTCCCACGGTGAAGCTATTCTATTAACAGGATTCAACTGTACTAGTTATGGGCTGACAAGAACATTTAAATTAATTCAACACTGGACTAATTCATGACTACATTGAAATAAACTTCAGTATGTCACATGAATATCTGTGACTTGACACTGTACATGCAAGGTAGTGTGGAATAATAATGTCAATATGTGTTGCTTGCATATGAATCCAATCAGTTTCAGGTTACTGTAAGGCAAACATGTTACATGTATAACCATGAGAGAAATAGCATGAACAGCACGATGCAGAATAATCTGCACATCAAGTGCAGCAAAGTCCACAGCAAGTTTTCTTTGCACAAGAGACAGTCCAGGTTTTTCTTGTTCCACAGGTTCAGTTTGGGTAAGATCATGTCAGAGCTGAACAAAATGAAAGTGTCAATGACACTGTAGCTTAACTTGTCTGCGTGTTGTGTTTGATGAAAAGGATAATGTTCAATGTTTATGGAAGGATTATGAAATAAGACAAGAATTGTGATAATTGGGAATATGTTAATTTCGGTTCCCTGTATACTATGTTTTCAATAAAAATAATATGAGGTGTAGAATGTACCAAAGAAATGAGGGGTGGATTAATGTGGCCCTCACAGAGTTAATGCATGTGGCCCTCACAGTTAATGCTTGTCAATGAAAGTTACAGTGAAATTATTCCAAAAAGAGTCGTCCTATCAAGTTATAATGAAATCCCTTCATAAATACTGCCTGTAGACTAAAGGTTTTCGTGCTTCGGGCCTGTGTAGCCATCACGGTTGACCGATCACAACCAAAAGGGGACATTCTCATCTAGACATTATACTGAGTCATCCTACCAAGTTACACTGAATCCCTTCATAGATCTGTAGTCTGTTCTAAAGTTTTTGGGGTTTTGGGCTCGGGCAGCCGTCATGGTTGAATGATCGCAACCAACAGACGTTCTCATCTGGGCATTATCTGGAGTCATAGTACCAGGTCACAATGAAATCCCTCCATAAATCTGACCTGCAGACTGTGCTAAAGGTTTTTGGGCTTCGGGCCCCTGTAGCCGTCACAGTTGACCACTTGCAACCAAAAGGGGACTTCTCATCGAGACATTATATGGAGTCAACCTACCAAGTTACAATGAAATCCCCCATAAATACGACCTGTAGACTGTGCTAAAGGTTTTTGGGTTTTGGGTTCGGGCAGTCATCATGGTTGACAGATCGCAACCAAATAGGAAAGTTCCCATATTAAATATGACCTGTAGACTGTACTAAAAGTTTTGGAGTTTCAGACTTGGGCAGCCATCCCAGTTGACAGATCATGACCAAAAGGGGACGTTCTTATCTAGACATTATACAGAGGCATCCTACCCAGTTACCATGAAATCCCTTCATAAATATGACCTGTAGACTGTGCTAATGGTTTTCGGCTCGGGCAGCCATCACGGTTGACCGATCGCGACCAAAAGGGGGCGTTCTCATCTAGACATGACCCCAAACCTCCATTTGAAATTTCATGACGATCAGACAAGAACTACGGGGTGTAGCCTGTGCTAAAGGAAAATATGAACAGACTCACAGACTTCCGCAAGCGTGATGGCAATAGCTTATCTTGACTTTGTCAAGTTAAGCTAACAAGAGCACCGCTGGGCATTGCATCATACGCCCGTGAACTGTTCAAATTGTACCATTTTAACACATTTGCAGTTTTTTTTAGAGTGCGAGAAATTTATACCGGCATATATATATATGTTACGGTCAGACTTTGAAATCAGTGATTTTGTGAAATGACTAAATTTTTCAGTCATTTGAGAAAAAGACTAACAAGTTTGAAGCCAATCGAAAAACAAATACTAAAGTTATCATCCGGAAACCAAATATTTGACGAATTCTAAGTCCAACAGGGGCCATAATTCAGGCAAAAATTGTTCAGACCAACCCCATATTCGAACTTGACCTGTATTTTGTTGTGATTAAACCACATACCAAGTTTGGAGCCGATCAGAAAACAAATACTAAAGTTATCATCCGGAAACCAAATATTTGACGAATTCTAAGTCCAACAGGGGCCATAATTCAGGCAAAAATTGTTCAGACCGACCCCATATTCGAACTTGACCTGTATTTTGTTGTGATTAAACCACATACCAAATTTGGAGCCAATCGGAAAACAAATACTAAAGTTATCATCCGGAAACCAAATATTTGACGAAATCTAAGTCCAACAGGGGCCATAATTCAGGCGAAAAATGTTCGGACTGACCCCATATTCGAACTTGACCTGTATTTTGTTGTGATTAAACCACATACCAAATTTGGAGTCGATCGGAAAACAAATACTAAAGTTATCATCCGGAAACCAAATATTTGACGAATTCTAAGTCCAACTGGGGCCATAATTCAGGCGAAAAATGTTCGGACCGACCCCATATTCAAACTTGACCTGTATTTTGTTGTGATTAAACCACATACCACATTTGGAGCCGATCGGAAAACAAATACTAAAGTTATCATCCGGAAACCAAATATTTGACGAATTCTAAGTCCAACTGGGGCCATAATTCAGGCGAAAAATGTTCGGACCGACCCCATATTCGAACTTGACCTGTATTTTGTTGTGATTAAACCACATACCACATTTGGAGCCGGTCGGAAAACAAATACTAAAGTTATTGTTCGGAAACCAAACGGACGGACGGACGGACGGACGGACGGACGGACGGACGGACGGACGGACAGACGGGCGGACAATGCCATACTATAATACGTCCCGTTTTTCAAACGGGCGTATAAAAATTAGGGTACTAGAGCAATAGCCAACGTTTTCCTTGCTCATGTTTCATATTCAATCAAATACAAATAATATTTTGTTCATATAAATTGTAATAAAAGATATTTTGATGAACAAGTCAGACCATCAAAAAATAATCTAGCCCTCAACCAGTTAAAACAAAAAATTCTAATTTTTCAGCTACATGGCTCTAAAAAAAAAAATTAACGTGGAATTATGTCTCTATTTTGAGCACACAGTGAGTCCAACAATAGCTAGGGTTAATTTTTTTCATCTAAATCAAATATCTGTTTCCCACTTATGCTGCATATCAAATTTTGTTAAAATCGGACTAAGAGTTCTGAGTAGTGAACTAGAGATGTTATTTATCAAATATGAAAGGATTCTGACTGGTGGATCTGAGAAGAGTTTTAAAGAAATCTGCTCATATTGCATGCAATGAAAATTCAAGCTACCATAGGGAACTCAAATATTAACGCAGGAACCTGATTTGAACAAACTTGAATCTGACCTCCCTAGAGCTGCTGTGTACCAAATATGAAAGGATTCTGACTGGTGAATCTGAAGATGTTTGTAGAAATTCCCACATATTTCACTAAGTTGTAAGTTGGGCTCCCCATAGGGAGCCCAAATATTAAACCAGGCACTCGATTTGAACAAATTTGAACCCACCCCCCCCCCCCCCTCCAGATGTGGTATACTAATTATGAAAGAATCCTGACTGATGGACCTGAAGATGTTTTAAAAAATTTCCTCATATTGCACTAAGTTAACATTTGGGCTATCAGAGGGAGCCCAAATATAAACCCATGGACCCTATTTGAACAAACCTGAATCTGACACCCTAGAAATGTTGTATACCAAATATAAAAGTATTCTGACAGGAGAATCTGAAGATTTTAAAAGAAACCTCCCTCCCCTCCCCCCCCCCCCCCCCCCCACCCACCTCACCCACCACACAAACCCCCATGATGTTGTATAATGTATACCAACTATGAAAGCAATCTGACTGGTGGATCTGAACTGAAGATTTTTAAAGATTATCCCCCATATGACACTAAGTTAAAATTCGAGTCCAAGTATTAATCCACACAATCGATTTGAACAAACTTGAATCTGATCTGCCTAGAGATGTTGTATACCAAATATGAAACCATTCAGATTGGTGGATCAGATTTTTAAAGAAATTTCCTCATATTGCACTAAGTTAAACTTCGGGCTACCAAAGAGAGCCCAAATATTAACCCAGGGACCCTATTTGATCAAACCTGAATTTGACTGCCCTGGAGGTGTTGTATACCAAATATGAACAGATTCTGACTGGCGAATCCGCAGAAAATTTTTAAAGAAATTCCATCATATTGCACTAAATTAAAATTTGGGCTACCATAGGGAGCCCAAATCATTAACCCAGGGACCCGATTTGAACAAACTTGAATCTGACCCCACTTGAGACATTGTATACCAAATATGAAAGGATTATGACTGGTGAATCTGAAGAAGATCTTAAAGATTATCTCCCATATTGCACAAAGTTAAAATTTGGGCTTCCATAGGAAGCTCAAATATCAAGCGAGGGACTTGATTTGAACAATCTTGAATCTGACCCTCATAGCAATATGTATGCCAAACGTCAAAAGGTTCTGACTGGTAGTTCTGAAGAACATTTTTAAAGATTATTGCCCATATTGCCCCAATTTAAAAATTTGGGCTCCTGTAGTGAGGCCAAATCTGAACCACGGGGCTTCATTTTAACAAATTTATATCTTTATAAAAAGATCCTACAACTTATTTTGACTTGTACTGTACATGTCGTTTCTGTCAACAAAGGGCAAGGAGCACTGACAAATCTTGCAGCCACAACCCAGTGGATATTTATTTATTTATTGGTGTTTAAGGTCACATATTTCTGCACAATGGCTAACCATGACCGTGACAGTTTTAAAGGTGGAGGAAGCCGGAGTACCCGGAGAGAACCACCGAGCAACGGCGAGCAACTGTCAGCTCCCCAACATACCAACTCCACACAAGCAGGGATAGCATTGGTTGAAGACAGGTGCACCATCGAAGTGCAGTACGCCTTAGTACACAACGTCACCGTGCCCCCACGTGGGCAATGGGGGTGAAGTGTCTTGCCCAAGGACACAACGCGGTTGCCACAGGTGGGATTCAAACCGAGGACCTCTCGGCTTGCAGCCTACACCTCTACAGTTAAAACTAGAAGTCCTGTCACGAATTGTGCGCTTATCTAGGCTTAATTGCGCATTGGAATTGCACGCAATTGCCATATTGAATGACATCCAAAGCACGGCAGGTTCTCCTGGTTACTCATAGAAAACACATGCAATGTTTCTGCCAATGGACCTCCGGGTTACCCGGAGGTCCATTGGCTGAAACATTGCTTGTGCACAGGCCATATGTACAAAATTTGACAGCTTTACTTGGGCCATAACGCGCACATTAACGCGCAAATCAACGTGCTATTTGTGCGCATTTCATGACAGGACTTCTAGTTTTAACTGTACCTACTGAGCCACTGTGCCCCCCACAACCAAGTGGTCCATGAGCTGAAGATTTATTAGGGCGCCATTATACCTTTTTGGAAAAAATGTGAATAATTCTTGGGTCAAAAATCTACTCCAGAGTGGTTTGGCACTAATGTACTCCATATACATATCTCAGAGAGCACAATGTGTTACGGGCAATTTAATATCCTCTTAAAAGGGGAAAGGATAAATGTTAATTTTCTGTAATACCTAATCATCAGTCCTTCATTGGAACAGTAATTGAACTTAATGGTACAAAAAATGAAATCTAAGCTGCATTAATTATTCTGCACAACTAATCTCAACATATCTGCAAATCTTAGAGTTTGTCTGTGGATTATTTTATACCATTAAATATTCACAATATCAAAATCAGGTGCATATGTCAGACCAAATCTCAACGAACTGATTTGTTACAGATGTTGCTCATATTTATCCTACATGTAACAACAGATGGCAGAAAAATCAAGTTGTGTGTCTGATAACAAAACTGAAATACTGTTGACAATTTCTAGCAAAAAAAGGTGAACTTATTCATTTATTGGTGTTTAACATATTTCTGCACAATGGCTAATTGTAACTGAGCATGGAGATAAAGCCAAGTTTAGTCAGCCTTTTATTCCCTTGTTGCCCATTCAAGTGGACTTCCACCCCAAGCATTGGTGACTGGTCCTATTTTACCAGTAGGGAGAGCGGTGGCTCAGTGGTAGACTGTTGGACTTCTATGCTCGAGGTCCCGAGTTCGATCCCCGTCCGGGACGACCCGCATTGTGTCCTTGGGCAAGGCACTTTATCCCGGTTGCCCACATGGGGGCACGATGACGCTGTGTACTAAGGCGTACTGCACATCGATGGTGCACATGTCTTCAACCGCTGTAACCCTGCTTGAGCGGAGCTTGAACAGAGTTAGAATGTTGAGGAGCTGACAGTTGCTCGTCGTTGCTTGGTGGTTCTCTCCGGGTACTCCTGCTTCCTCCACCCGTAAAACTGTCACTGCCACGATTAGCCATTGTGCTTAAGTATGTGACCTTAAACCCCAATAAATACATAAGTAAATATTTTACCAGTAAAACAGAGCTTGTTCAAAAGGGTGAACCCCAAGGAAAAAAAGGTGAATTGCGTTCAACCGATGATCGGAATCAGCCACCCCAATTGGCCGATTGTGGGCAATCGGATCACAACCGCTATTGGAACATCAGTTCAACTGATTGTTGCCGAACATTTTTTTGTATCGATTCAATAACGACATTTTATTATCTTTTGCAGTTGTTAAATTGTTAATGTAAAATGATGTCAATGATACCATTCAATAAAGTTGAGGAACAACCACAATGTGTATTAATAATTTCTCCAGATACCCCTTTACGGGATATACAAGTTCAACGACATGTAAAACTTACAATTGAGCGCACTTGCCGCAATCGGCAGTTCATACCGGAAAAAATGAAGGTTGCACTCCATTGACTCAGGTCGTAGTAAAATGAGCAGTCACGCACACTTGACCAGTCGGTGAGCCACGTATACCACCCAAGTGTGCGCGTCTGGTCATTTTACTGCGACCCCGAGTCAACAACATTTAACACTGTGAAATATGTTCAATTTAATGTAGTTCTTTCAAACCTCGACTCATCTAGTAGTGCACAGTATTACAAGTGGAATTGGCCAATAGTGAGCTCAAACAAGAGGCCCCAAGGGGCCTGAGGGCGCTCACCTGACATGGTAGCCTAAATATCAACCCAGAGAATTGATTTCAACAAGTTGCATCGACTCCTCCTAAGAAAAGCTTATACCAAATATCCAAAGATTCTGACCAGTGGATCTGAAAAAAAAGATTTTTAAAGAATATTCCTCATATTGAACTAAGTTATAATTCAGGTTCCCACAGGGAGCCCATATATGAACTCAGGGACTTGGCTTTAACAAACTTGAATCTCGCCCCCCTAAGGATGCTGCACACCAAATATCAGAACATTCCGACTGCTGGATCTTCAGAAGAAGATTTTTAAATAAAATTCCTCATTTTGAACTAAGTTACAATTCGAGCTCCCACAGTGAGTCCAAATATGGACCTAGGGACATGGCTTGAACAAACTTGAATCTCACCCCCTAAGGATGCTGCATACCAAATATCAAAACATTCCGACTGCTGGATCTGAAGAAGATTTTTAAAGAAAATTCCTCATTTTGAACTAAGTTATAATTCGCGCTACCACATTGAGCCCAAATATGAACCCAGGGACTTGGCTTGAACAAACTTGCATCTCACCCCCGTAAGCATGGTGCATACCCAATATCAAAAGATTCTGCCTGCTGGATCTTGAGAAGATTTTCAAAGAAATTTGCCTGAAATGCACTAAGTTCAAATTTGGGCTCCTATACTGAGCCCAAATATAAATCCAGGGGGCTGATTTGAACAAACTTGAATCAGATCCACCCCACAATGTTGCATACCAAATATCAAAAGATTCTGACTGCTGGATCTGGAGAAGAAGATTTTTAAAGAAATTTGTCTGAAATGCACTAAGTTTGAATTCGGGCTTCTATAGTGAGCCCAAATATGAATCCAGAGGGCCGATTTGAACAAACTTCAATCAGATCCACCCCACAATGTTGCATACCAAATATGAAAAGATTCTGCCTGCTGCATCTGGAGAAGAAGATTTTTTAAGAAATTTGCCTGAAATGCACTAAGTTTGAATTTGAGCTTCTATAGTGAGCCCAAATATGAATCTAGGGAGCCGATTTGAACAAACTTGAATCAGATCCACCCCATAATGTTGCATACCAAATATGAAAAGATTCTGCCTGCTGGATCTGCAGAAGATGATTTTTTAAGAAATTTGCCTGAAATGCACTAAGTTTCATATTTGGTATGCAAGATTGTGGGGTGGATCTGATTCAAGTTTGTTCTGATTTGAACAAACTTGAATCAGATCCACCCCACAATGTTGCATACCAAATATCAAAAGATTCTGCCTGCTGGATCTGGAGAAGAAGATTTTTAAAGAAATTTGCCTGAAATGCACTAAGTTCGAAATCGGGCTCCTATACTGAGCCCAAATATGAACCCAGGGGAGGCCAATTTGAACAAATTTGAATCAGATCCACCCTACAATGTTGCATACCAAATATCAAAAGATTCTGCCTGCCGGATCTGGAGAAGAAGATTTTTTAATATTTTTCCCATTGCCTACAGTGTTAAAAAGTGCTGACTCAGCACTTTTTCAAAGTCCTGAAAAAAGTACCTTGTGATCAAACCAATAGTGATTTTTTTTTTAACCATTCTATTCTACTGAATAAAAGTAAGCTTTGTACAAAATAAGAATTCTCTGTGCCGTGTAGTTTTGGAGATATGGCAGTTTTAAGGTTTTTCCTATTTTTAGCTCCCGAGGTTCCCACGGGGTAATGAGAAAAAAATTTTTGCATCAATCAACTACTTATGACCCATTATCATCTCATATCAAATTTGGTTCAAATCAACCTCACGGTTCAGAAAATAGAAATGTTAGTCGTGGCCAAAATTTTTGCCCCTCCCATAACGAAGGCAAATAATGCCAGACAAACTTCTCTTGAACAAACTTGATTCTAAACCTCAAAAGGACTCTGTATACCACATATCAAGTCTCTGCTACTGGTGGTTCATTAGAAGATTTTCAAAAAATTTGGCCATTTTTTCCCCATACCTCTGCTCAATATGAGCCGAAACCTAATTTGGATAAAAATCAAAATGCCCCTATATAACCACTACTTACATGAAATTTAATTAAAATGTGGCCAGTGGTTTAGGAGAAAGAGGCTCAAACACCACCTTCACGCAGGACGACGGACGAAGAGTGATAAGAAAAGCTCACCCTGACTTTCAGTCAGGTGAGCTAAAAACCGGTAATCAGTCAGCGACCATTTTTGGTAATCAGTTGAACACTAAAGGTGAATTAACGTGAAACCCTCATCCTGTTCACTAATTAGCATAGCCACTTTGCCACTTAATATATCTCCAGTTTTTGGAGTATTCAATTAACCTCTGCACACTGATGTCAAAGTATCAGAATTTCAAGCAGCTGCAACTAATAATTTAAACAATTGTGTCTTGTTTAACAGAGCTCAATGAGCTCTCTCAGCGTTGTGACAACCAGTTCTCATCAGACCACCAAAGTTAAGCAACGTCAAGCTTGGTTAATCCTTGGATAGGCGACCATCTGAGCAATCAATTCGGACTCCCGTGTTGTGTCCTTGGGCAAGGCACTTCACCCTGGTTGTCCACATGGGGGCACGAAGATGCTGTGTACTAAGGCGCACTGCACGTCGATGGTGTGCATGTTTTCAACCATTCTACCTCTGTCTGTGCTGCAGTGTGGAGTTTCGATGTTGAGGTGCTGGCAGCTGCCCGCCGTTGCTCGGTGGTTCTCTCTGGGTACTCGGGCTTCCTCCATCTGTAAAACTGTCACCGACACGATATGACCTTGGCTGTTAAAGTGTCGTTAAACCCAGATAAATAAATAAATACAAAAACCATGACTTGATCTGATGAAAAATATTTTGAAAACACTGCAAGTTTAGAGTTAATGGGAATTTGTTGTTTTTCGGAATTCTAAAAATCAACTGAGCATTTCATCTATTATTAGGCCACACAAAATAGATCTTGTTTCTCAGGCCATTATTTGTAAAATTGCATGCGGGCGAGCGGTTTTTTATTTTATTTTTTATTTCAGTAATTACTTCTTTGCCATCAAAAGTTCATGTTCTTGGTTCAAGTTTTAGGCCTCATAATCTACAGAATAGCATGGGTGGTGGTGTATTTCATCCCTTGAGTGCAAGAAGGCTTTGCAATGCCAAAGCATTGCAAAGCCTTCTTGCACTCAAGGGACAAATTCATCAATTTTTTCAACTTGGGTAAAATATCAGACATAAACCATTTAATTTTTTTTTTTTTTTAAGTTTAAATTGGTTATAAAAATAGAGCATGTGGCAGCCAAAAGGACCATGCGGGAGGGCCTGAGAAACAGATTTTTAATTTTTTTAGGCCTTATCTTCTTTGACAGATCTTATGGACCGAGTTTGTCAAACAAGATATAATACAATGTAGATTAAATTCTAATATTGGATATACTAAGCCCAATTCGACTATAACATAACAAATTCAGGAGGGAGGAGGGACACATTAACTCCTTGCATGCTGCTGGCAGATATTCCTGCCCATAAAAGGAAATATCTTGCCACACAAATAAGTAAAATCTGAGAACATTTAACAAAACTTTCCCTTATAAATTGTGTCCAGCTTTTGGTCAGTGGTTACTTGAGTCAAATTTCCATGAATTTTTCATTAAATCTAGTCATGGCTGCTTTCAAGCAGCCAATCTAGTCATGGCTGCTTTGAAGCAGCCATGACTAGATTTAATGACAAATATGTTTAAAATACTCAGCGGGTTAAGAGTTAAGTGCTCTTTTTGTCCCCATCAAACTCAAACTGCCCCATTAGCATAACTCAATTCCTATAGAAAAACAGCATGCCCAGAAATTCTACGTATACCAGTAAATAGAGATCATTAACTGGTAGAGTGCTGGAAGCCCTATTTTGGGCTTTACTAAAAGTGACAGGCAATAACTGTCTGTAGCTACATTCTGCCTGAGGAAGTCTTTATTGCCCCTGATATGAATCAGATTTTTTATACAATACCTTGCTCTCTGACATTTAATTGGATAGTGCCTATAAGGCACTATCCAATTAAATGTAAAAGAGCAGTATATGATAAGCTTTGATTTGTTGTCAGAAAAAACTCAGCACTTTACCAGTTAACCCCCTGCACACTGATGTCAAAATATCTAAAGTTTGTTTGCTTGTTGGTGGTTAACGTCACATATTTATGCACCATGGCTAAGCGTGACACAACATGGAGATGAAGTCAAGTTTAGTCAATCGTTGATCTACATGTTGCCCATTTTAGAGGACTTTCACCCCAAGCATTGGTGACTGGGTCCTATTTTACTAGTAAAGCGGAACTGGTTTACCACAGTAAACAAGTGCTGCTTACTTCCCGGGGTTCCCACAGGGAATATCTAAAGTTCAGGGTGCAAATATTTCCCATAATGCAACTAGAAATTTAACCAATTCAATCTTGTTTGACAGAGCTCAATGAGCTCTGTCAAACAAGATTGAATTGGTTAAATTCCCAGTTGCATTATGGGAAAAATGGCTACTTCAATCAGGATATTTTGACATCAGTGTGCAGGGGGTTAACATCATTCCTAACCTCTACTGGAATACATGTATATGTAATGACGTAAATACATGTAGATATAAAAAAAAAATTGACTGCATACACAGAAAAAAGTGAGTGGATTTAATACTACTTAATCGTAGTGCCACATCATATTCTCCACTCAAAAAGTATTTATAATAATAGTTCTAATAAATACTAGACTCAAAGTCCTTTCTGTTCAAGCAGAGTGGTATGAAGGTTTTGAGTTGGAATATCTATCTCATTTCAGCAGTGCATCTTCTATCCGTATTTGTCGGGTCATCTGGATCAGAGGTTAAACTCTGTATTATCCTATATTCTACATTGAGGAGTTGGTGATTTTGTTGGTTGAAATGCTAGGAGACTGGTGTGTCTCTCTTAAGCCTGATGTCGGCCAGTTGTTCTCTGTTGTGAATGTGGAAATGGCATTTTGTTTCACCCACATATTGTTTACCGCATTTTGAGCATTGGATTAAATAGATACAATTTCTGGACATACAATCTGTTTTGAAAGGCCCTTGGTGTCTTGATTCAGAGGCTGTGCCAGAGAACCATTTAGATTTGGGTAGTTTGGGGCAGACAAGACAATTACGATTCAAGCATGGTTTGAATGGGTTGAGTATACTTCTATCACTTATTTGAGTGTTGGTAATTTTGCTTTAGTCAGGATACTCTAGAGTGCTGGATTCCGTCTCCTGGCTAGAAGTGGGGGTTGGGAGAATACAACGTGCAACTTGGGTCGTGCTTTGGAGTATAGGCCAGAGACATCTAATATGCTGATAAATATCCCGACTCTCGGGGTTATATGTAGCTACCACTGGTGTTTTATGTGTGGACTCATCTTGGGATGTATTTCTAGTTTTCAGTTGGCTCAAGTCAGTCAACATTTTTGACCTTGTTGTATGTATGGAGAAGAAGGGTTTGAGAGTAACCTCCGTTTTGAAAATGTCCAATAATTGAGTAGCCATGTTTTTGGAAGACATTTGTGTAGAGCCGATGTTGGCTGTAAGGGATCCCATCTTTTTGTTTTTGGGGTGGAATGAATCAGCCCTTAAGTATGCGTGGGTGCCTGTAGGTTTAGTGTATAGATCTGCAGTAATTTTTTGGCCATTTCTGGTCACAGTGACGTCAAACAAGTTAACTGAAGTGGTGGAGCACTCTGCTGTAAACTTTATATTGTTGCGTGAGCTGTTGAAATGTTCGATGAACTATAAGAACTACATCTTCTCCATGAGTCCATATGAGGAAAATATAGTCTATATAGCGTTGGTAGGGCTTAGGTTTGAGTCTGAATGTATAGAGCATTTTAGTTTCTAGTTCTCCCATCTCCCCATTTATAAAAGTTCATAACAGCACAAGAAACACTTGCAAACTTTCATCACATGAACCGCCAGTACAATCCCATGGTCCATGACTCCATGTGATGGAAGTTTGCAAGTGCTTCTTGTGTTTTGTCATCAGAAATTGTAAATAATTACGTGAAAAACTATCACACAGCGATTTATTAGTAACCTGCCCCCGACATACTTTAGTCTCAATATTTTCATTATGTTTGATTTGTTCTGTTCATGATTTCACTACCGTCCTCACTAATAGCGCATTATATTTTGCACTGCAGAGTGCAAACGCCGTTGTGTATTTTAGACTACCGGTACTTCATTCTTCTGCAGTATGGAGTGCATTAACTAACAAGCATTTCTGCTCTAATCGAAACAGGACTTGTAGTTTCAACTGTAGTCACCATAATTCCTTATGGAAAGTAGATGCAAGTACAAAATGCAACTTTGAAGTTAATCAAAGAAGGGTGATCTGGTAAAATTATTCTTGAATTATGAGAAAAATTTGCAGCTTGAAGTTTTAGTACATGTACAGTGGAACCCTGTTAACTGAATAGCCACTTTGCCTGTGAAAATTATTCAATTAACAGGAGTATTCAATCAACAGGTATTGTGTCACTTTCCTGTATTCTAGAGATAAACTTAGCATTTATTCTATTACATCTTGTTTGACAGAGCTCATGGAGCTCTGTCAAACAAGATATAATAGATTAAATGCCTGTATTGAATGTACTGAGGCCAAATAGGTCTATAAATAAAGGAAAACTGGGGAGAGTCAGGGTAATTTCGCAACAGGCTACAAGATTTTTTATTCAATGAACAGTAGTTTACTCTATAACCTACATTCAATTAACAGGTCAAATTTGTACTTGAGATCTGATAAATGGTTTTGTGCTGGGAAATGATATTCAATTAACAGAGTTACTCAGTTAAGAGATGTCCAATTTACCCTCTGCACACTGACGTCGAAAAATGAAAATTTCAAGCTGCAATTTTTTCCCATAATGCAATTAGGAATTTAACAAATTCAGTTTTGTTTGACAGAGCTAACTGAGCTCTGTCAAACAAGACTGAATTGGTTAAATTTCCAGTTGCATCATGGGAAAAATTTGCATTCTGAAATTTTGGTATTTTGACATCAGTGTGAAGAGGGTTAAGTGGGATCCACTGTATTTCCTGTCCAAAATCCTTTGTTACTTCATTTTGGAACAAAACCTAGGGTTCAACACTATGGATGTTAGTCCAATAAGCCCAATTCTGAGATGGTAGAAAATGGCCGAATGCAAAATCAATTTGAACAAATAGTAACAGTAAACAATTTCCCACTTTTTCCTCAACCCTTTAAGACTGAATTTCGACTGACATTTAATCATGATTTGGAACACACTGATAGTTATTTATATAGCACAACAAATAATATTATACTCTGATGGGTGTCATATTCACAAAATGTATAGAAACTGTGAAAGAAAAGCAGTAAACGAGTAGAAGTAGCATTTGACTCTGCATGGCCGCCGTGGACTGGTCACTTTCCACGGGTGGGCAATATTTCCACGGATGCAGTATCACATTCCAAACACTAATTATAGGAATAATCATCAAAAATTTAATTAACTGGTTGAGTGCTGAATTATTTTTGGCCACCAAAATTTGTTTGCATGTCTTTTCCTTGTTACAGTTTATAGGAGAGGTGGGGGGTGTTGATTTCCAAGTTAACAATATGATCTTGTACTGAATACACATGTGGTCAGTGATGTCCATGCATGCATTTACCAGGTAATAAAAATCATCATCAGCAAAATTTTAATCAATGAAGCACCGAGTTGGACCGAGCAACCAAGCAATCATGAATTAGTCTTTCAAGCAATAGGTAAAGTACCCTTGACCAGAAGCCACTCTCTGGCCACTCGACTTACAGGATGTAATAGGGTACAATTTTGAAAAACAGCATGCCATATTTCACTGATCCGATAACTCATACCTGAGATACAGGCTGAACAGACAAATAATGTCTATTTCCTACAATTTCTAAGTCAAAAAAGGGGGATAACTCTAAAAGGGAGAATGTGAGAAATATCGTTGAATCCTTTTTTTAAAGCCTATACCATAAACAGTGTTTACGGCAAATTCCATTGCAAAAGAACATTTGATACCCGAGATACAGGCTGAACAGACAAAATTTGGCTCGGGCGGACACAATTTCTAAGTGAACAAGTAATAAAAAAAAAAATAATAATCTGACAACACCAAAAATCATTCTAGTCTTGGGAAATATTACAATTTAATTACACAGCAAGTTCCATAATAATAATTTACCTAAGTTATGAAAGTTATGAATATTCTCGGATGGACTCACACACGGATGGATGGACGGATGGACGGACGGATGGATGGACGGATGGACGGACGGACACATGGACGCATGTAATCCAGTATATTCCCATTTTCTTCGAAAGTGGGGGTATAATAATAACCAGTTATTGCTAAGAACATTGAAGGAGAGCTATTCAAAATTGTTTTGCTGGAATTAATGTCAGATGTAAATCTTTGTCTACTTGGGGATAGAAATAGAAATTACAATCTTCCAGATCTCTTCAACTTACCTTTAAGTGGACATGTGCACAGAGAGAAAACCTGCTTTTGTGGGTGGTCTGCAGCCTGTATTAGCAAATTTTAAATGACATAATGTTACTCAATTTTCTTGAACACACGTCTTGTCCTAAACAACAATGAACTTCTCTTATCAGCTACGCAGCATGTATTCAGTGAAACATAATATTTTCCGCAAAGAAACCTTGTTCCTTTGTTAAGAGCTTCAACAGCCATTACAGCACTGTACACAATTGAACTGATTTTGGGCCAAGGTTTGTCCAATCAAATCAGAAGTGGCTTATAAAGAGTTTCATATACAGTTTCAGGGTAATGTGCAGCTTTCTAGAGCAAATAAGTGACTCAATAGAGTTTAACCCGATGCACACTGATGTCAAAATAGAGCAAATATGTGACTCCATCAGGTTTAACCTGATGCACACTGATGTCAAAATAGAGCAAATATGTGACTCAATCGAGTTTAACCTGATCTCAAAATAGAGCAAAAATGTGAATCAACTGAGTTTATCCTGATGCACACTGATGTCAAAATAGAGCAAATATGTGACTCAATCGAGTTTAACCTGATGCTCGTAATATACAAATTCAGCAGTTGAAAAAATAATTTTCAAAAATTTCAACAAAACTATATCATGTGACCCCTCATTGGAATGAGCACATTGAGCTCGTTCCAATGAGAGGTCACATGATATAGTTTTGTTAAAATTTTTGGTTTTGGTTAAAATCTGATTTTACTAATTTTGAAAATAATAAATTTTGATATCGTCTGCGTTGGGTAATGGTTTTTCGAACTGCATCATCAAGGCGTGCTAATTCGTTCCGACTGTGATGCCTCAAGTTTCGATTGTGGTACCTGTGTTCATATATTTGCACAGTTTTCGATATACCCGTGCACCACAGTATTTTTTTGAATACTGATACCGGTAATCAGTTTTGAATATCGTGCAGCCCTACATGTAGACAAAAACGGGCAGAAAATTAAGCAGAATAAGCCTGAAACAACCTAAAATATCTCGGAAGTTTCTCGATAAAACCATACAAATATGAATGTCATTAGAACCTGCTTGTCAAGCTGGTTCTACTGACATCACTATCTGTATGGTTTTATTGAAAAGTTGTGAAATTTGTTTTCGAAAAATGTGAAATTTTATTTAACCCTTTACCCAACGCAGACGATATCAAAATTTCTTATTTTAAATATAATTTTTTTTTTCAATGAGCTTGTTCCAATGAGGGGTCACATGATATGGTTTTGTTGAAATATTTTGAAAAATTTAATTTTTTCAACTGCTCAATTTGCATATTACGAGGGCGGATGCAGGCGATTCGTTAGGTAAAGGGTTAAAACAAGAAAATTATTACATCATCATTATTATTACTTGATTATTTCTTTCAAACCAGTAATGTATTTTTTCAAATACTGGCTTCCTTCTTTTTATTTCTCAAATACTGGCTTTCCTTTATCTCGCAAGCCGCCCAAAGCTGCCAGCGTGGAAATGAGAAGCCAGTATTTGAGGTCAGAGGAAGTGTTCCACCAATGATCAGAACCAGCCACCACAATCGGCTGATTGTGGGCAATCGGATGACAATGGCAACGGTTTCCGGAACATCGCTTCAACTGATTGTTGCTAAGCATTTTGTGACAATTCATCAACCGCATTTTATTATCTTCTGCAATTGTTTAATTGTTAATGTAAAATGATGTCAATGATACCATTCAATAAAGATCAAAAACCACCACAATGTGTATTCTTAATCTCTCTTGATGCCCCTTTACGAGATATACAAGTTAAGCGACATGTAAAGCTTACAATGGAGCGTACTTGCGGCAATCGTCAGTTCAAACTGGAAAAGTGATGGTTGCACTCCACTGACTCAGGTCACAGTAAAAATTACCAGTTGCACGCACTTGGGTGGTAAACGTGGCTCAGAGAGCCACGTTTACCGCCCAAGTGTGTGCGACTGGTAATTTCACTGGACCTGAGTCGACAGAGTTTTACACTGGGAAATATGTTCATTTCAATGTAGTTATTTCAAGTCTCGACTTATCTAGTAGTGAACACTCTGTAAACACTAATATGTATTAAATTTAATGTGGTTCTTTGTGAGCCTCGACTTGTCTAATAGTGCACGGTATTACAATTGGAATTGGCTGATTGTGTGCTCACAATCGGTCAGCAGCCATTTTGGTAATCGATTGAACACTAGTCACTAGTCAGAGGGGTATCTTGGAGGCTCCTGTGAGGATCACTGCTGTTCAAACTTACATGTACATCAAAGTTGCTGAAGCTTAGGGAAAAACTGGGAAAGACAGTGATAAGGAGGGCTAAATGTGTAATTTCGGAGTAATGGTGACATTGGAGGACTTGCTCTTAGAATGTACAAAATATAAGTCTGAAAGAATAAGATTCCCTGGGAGCATAATGGATATGTGGGATGAGAGAATCAAGAATATATGGTTATTGGGTGAGCAATACTTCCATGGATGCAATATTAGATTCCAAACACTAATTACAGGAATAATCATCAAAAATGTAATTAATGAAGCACTGGGTACAACCCAGTGATTCATTAATTAAAATTTTGCAAATGATGATTTTGATTGCTTGGTAAATGCATACATGGACATCATACACATGTAGATTACGACCAGTCCACAGCAGCTGTACTGTGCAAAGGAGACCGAAAGATATGGATACTTGTGTGTTTGATGAAGCGAGTTTACATGTAGATTCAGTTATTTCTAATGACAATACTATTCAAGACAATAACAGCTGTGACAAGGAAATCCTTATTAATTTGCCAAAGCATGGCTCAAGTTATGCACATAAAATATGGTTAGTTGTTAAAAATGGCTTGAAGCACTACAGTTAAAACTAGAAGTCCTGTCACGAATAGTGCGCTTATATAGGCTTAATTGCGCATTGGAATTGCACACAATTGCCATATCGAATGGCATCCAAAGCACGGCAGGTTCTCTTGGTTACTCATAGCAAACACATGCAATGTTTCTGCCAATGGACCTCCGGGTTACCCGGAGGTCCATTGGCTGAAACATTGCCTGTGCACAGGCCATATGTACAGAATTTGATAGCTTTACTTGGGCCATAACGCGCACATTAACGCGCATATCAGCGTGCTATTTGTGCGCATTTCATGACAGGACTTCTAGTTTTAACTGTAGTAAGCATTTAAATAACATTATTTCCAAAGTATCCAAAATGCATGTAGTGGTACACAGGAAATCAATTCATGCATCAGGGATTTTTGGAGAAAAACGTTCACAGTCAGCAAATGTACACGCACACAGGAAACTCTCAGTTCAATATGATCCATTCTACTCTCAAAATACAATATCAGAAGATAAATAGAGAGTAATCGCTTGACTGGACTGGTTACGTGAAATAATTCATGAGAGGTGAGGGACGTTGTACAAACATGAGTTCGCGAATTCGCACGAGTGTTTTTACAATATAGTCCCTCGCCTCGAATGAATTATTTCACGTTACCAGTCCAGTCAAGCGATTACTCTGTTTATTACTTTTCATTATTAACAATAATTATACTATTTAACCCTTTACCTAACGTAACAGCCTGCGCTATTCTCAAAAATCGCCAATTAATTTTTATTATTTTTTTCATTTTTTTGTCTCTAAAACATAGGTTATGACCCATCACTGGAACAAGCTCGTCGAGCTCGTTCCAATGAGGGGTCATAACCTATGTTTTTGAGACAAAAAATGAAAATAATAGCTATTCAAGATTTTTTTTTGCAAGTGTCGTCTGCTTTTCATATTAGGTAAAGGGTTAAAAAAACAATGAAGTCTCCATTACACCCATGGCAAAGTGTCTTCATTTGAGCGCACGGATACATGACACAATTGTTGATTGCATAATTCACTTGTGAAGTTATCGTTTATAATCAAACCTGGAAATCCCAGTAAATCACACTTTGGAAAGTAATAAAATAAATCAACTGGACACTTTGAAACTAACAATAAATGAGATGAAAGTATTGAAAGGAGTGTGTGCGAAATCTTAAGAGCCAAATGAGCATGCTACAAATCTGGTGCTATAGGAAAACAGTGTCAGAGGTAGCTTCAGCTGCACCGGTTGTGACACATGGATTAAAATAACAGGCTGAATACATTATCTGCCACTTACAATAAAACAATGACAACATTGAAGGCATATGATGAGAAGAGATTAACTAAATATGAAAACAATCTTGAGTACAGTACAGTACAGCTGACGTGGACTGGCCACTTTCCACAGGTGAGCAATATTTCCCCGGATGTAATAATATTAGATTCAAAGTACTATTTGTAGGAATAATTAAAAATTTAATTAATGAAGCACAAGGTAAAACCTGATGCTTCATTATTTAAATTTTGCTGATGATTTTATTACTTAGTAAACGCATGCATGGACATCACTACCCATGCATGGATAACAACCAGTCTATGCGACTGTAATGTACACAAAGTATCGGTCCTTGTCTCTTGATGTAATGTTTAATCAAGGTGGTGCACAACGGATGAATTATGTACATGTAAAGTGACAAGGCCAAAAAAAAAACTTTTGTTTGGAGGTATCCTACCTACCCTAAAAAATCCTACCCACGCTAAATATTTTATGGAAATAAAATTAGAAATTTGTTTACAAAGTGGACTCTTTGTTAGTCTGTACAAAGAAAATTCAAAACTCAACATTTAAAAAAACAATTTTATCTTTAGAAATAAAGCAAATGCCGAATCAATGCTTGTGTGGACATCATTGCCCACAAGTGGATTATGACCAGTCCATGGTGGCTGTACTGTACAAAGGAGGCTTGAAGATCTGAATACTTGTGTGTTTGTAACTTTTCAGCAATCCATGTACACCAAGAAATATATTTATCTTACAATCAACATGTATTTTGCCTGTTTCAACTCCGCAACTGTCGAGTATCCGACCCCTGATACAGATGTTTGTATCAGGGGGTTGGATACAAGCATGTTTCTTTTGCGCGAGTTCCATTTTTTTCTTTTTGTTCATCCGTATGAATAAATAGTTTGTTATATGTTCGTCTACATTCTTGACTTATCCCCAATATATTGTTAGATAAAATGCTTATTACCATTATGTGGATGTACAAAATATGTATCTGAGTCGAGCTCCGGGTTCTAAGGGTAGATCACGACTCGTCTTCGACTTGTCGTGATCTGTCCTTCGATTTGTCGTGATCTGCCCTTAGAACCCAGAGCTCGACTCGGATACATATTTTGTACATCCACATAATGGTAATAATCTCTATATATCTACATGCATCCAATAAACATTTGCAAACTTTTCTTTTTTCTCTTGGAACTGTGACAAATCAATGGTTAACCCTTTACCCAATGCAAACGATTTCAAAATTTATCATTTTAAATATCATTTTTTAATTTTTTTCAAAGGATGTCGACAAAACCATATCATGTGACCCCTCTTTGGAACGAGCTCGTTCCAAAGAGGGGTCACATGATATGGTTTTGTTGACATTTTTCGAAAAATATTTTTTCAGCTCCTGAATTTGCATATTACGCGGGCGGATGCAGGCGATTCGTTGGGTAAAGGGTTAACCAAAGTGTTATTATTATTCTAATATTGTTCCCAAGGATAAAACATCATAATCGAAATCATTGAAAAGATTTAGAGTGGTCAACATTTATTCTATTTTTAAGATTATTTATTTATTGGTGTTTACAGTCACATATTTCTGCACAATGGTTAATCGTTTTAAAACCGTATAATGTACTTTGATTCAGTGATTGTAAACTCTAACCAGTGTCACCAGGTTTTTGCATCTCAGAGAAAACAGGTATTTGACAATTTTTCCCGACTGTCCATGACTTTTTGATTATTCCAGTATGATGTGATAACTGATTAAATTATTTATTGGTATTTAAGGTCTAGGGCTGTCACGCTTTTTTAATTTAGCAGGGTATTTGATGACTGGATTCGCATCGCAAAATGCTATACAAAAATGTCCAAATGCTAACCATTTTTCTTTCATATTGGCCTCAAATTCACTATTTATCATCACTTTTTTAAACCAAGATGGAAACTACTAATCAAATTTTTTAAAACACAAAAAATACCGTTTAGGAATCGATTAATCGGTGCAAATAATCGATAATAATTGATTAATCGTCTCTTTGAAATCGTTAAAAATGAAGTTCAAGTCAGTTGACCTACCTCAAGTAAACAATGAAGAAGATCCTCTTTTAGGTACATTAAAAGCAAGTTTGCAACTGCCGACCGGTCTTGATTATTACACTGACGGTTCAAAAGTTCAGAACATCAAAGCTTAGAATGTACTTAAATGACAAATACTTCTCACGGCTTCTTGGGTTTGAACGTTGACGTTCTTGACCTTTTACCTTTATTAACCCTTTACCCAACGCAGACGATATCAAAATTTATTATTTTAAATATCATTTTTTTAAATTTTTCCAAAAATTTCAACAAAACCGTATCATGTGACCCCTAATTGGAACAAGCTTAATGAGCTTGTTCCAGTGAGGGGTCACATGATATGGTTTTGTTGAAATATTTTGAAAAATTTAATTTCTTCAACTGCTTAATTTGCATATTACTTGGGCGGATGCGGGCAATTCGTTAGGTAAAGAGTTAACAATTGTTTTTTCATCAAATTTTTTTTATGTTATTAAACGTCTAAAACAGGGTCAAATTTACTGATTCTTCGACAACGAAAAATACTAAACGATTTCGGCATGATCAATCGACAATCAATTAATCGTGACAGCCCTATTACAGTCGCATTCAGAATCTAAGGCTATATCAGGATTTCAATTCAGGGTGTTAAAAACAGTGGCCAAACTAGGAAAAATGCTAAAATACTGTCATTTGTCTCAGTGAAAAAGTATTTCAAATTTTTCATCGGACAGCAGTATTGAAATGATTTTTTTTTTTAATTTATGCAAATATGCTGACTAGGCATTTTTTCGATCCTCCTCCCCCCCTATAGAAACCTTGAGCCCGTTTCAAAAAGAGGTCATAAAATGTGTTTTTTGAAGGAAAAAATTAAATGTTGACTCTCCCCAAAATATTTTTTTGCAAATGTCTCGAGTCTTGTTAGGTAAAGATCTGGAGATAAATTACAAAGTTCTGCTTATCTTTAAACAAATCTCAAGTGCCAGTAAAAATGTGCCATAGAAAACTCGCAAGAAAATTCCTCTCTTTTCATCTTGTAACAACAATAGCTATTTAGAGCAATGCTTGGAGAATTCTTTCAGGCAATCGTACATGTACTATCAACAAAATGAAAGTGTCAATGACACTGTAGCTCAACTTGTCAAGACAAAGACATGTACATGTATAGTATGTGACACAGCAATGACAAACATCTCGGTAATGACCTGATAACAAAGGTACATATAAAGTATTGTAACGGTCTGTACATAAATACTGAGCGTTGCCTGTAACAAATGTATTTTAGGTAAAGTATTGTAAAGGTGGGTGACAGTCAGATGCTAAACTAGAAAAAAAATCTTTTGAGTCCCAGAGTGGGTCTGACTGAACCCCAAAATATTTGTTCTCATAGCACAGTGATAACAAAGGCACCCCAAAACACACTCATTCCTGTCCCAAGGTGAAAACAAAGGTACCCAAGAAGTTTCGTGAAGATCAGTTCACAAATATGAGCTGTGTAGAAGTTGTGACAAAAAACTGATTGGACCTGATTTCGGTACAAAATGGCCACTGGCAGCCATCTTGAATTTTGGACCACGCCCAGAAACACTCGTTCTCGTCCCAAGGTGATAACAAAGGTACCCAAGAAGTTTTGTGAAGATCGGTTCATAAATACAGCCTCTAGCCCGAGCCGTATTGACATGTGCACTTACAGAGTATAAGTAGCACTGAATAAATCAAAGTTCATCTAATTTGCATAATTTCTGCACGAGAAAAAAACCTGTACCATATGTGATGTATTCCATGTTACTAAACATTCATACAAAAATTTATTCAAATCAGAACTTTCATACAGAAGTTCTGTACAAAAGACTGATTGCACTAATTTTGGTACAAAATGGCTGCTGGTGGCCATCTTGAAATTCGGACCACACCCAAAAACACTCGTTCTCATCCCACGGTAATAACAAAGGTACCCATGAAGTTTCGTAAAGATCGGTTCATAAACACGGCATCTAGCCTGAGCCATATAGAAGTTGTGTACAAAAAACTGATTAGACCTAATTTCGATACAAAATGGCCACTGGCAGCCATCTTGAATTTTGGACCGCACCCAGAAACATTCGTTCTCATCCCAAGGTGATAACAAAGGTACCCAAGACGTTTCGTGAAGATCGGTTCATAAATACAGACTCTAGCCCGAGCCGTATTGACATGTGCACTTACTGTGTGTAAGCAGCACTGAAAAAATCAAAGTTCATCTAATTTGCATAATTTCTGCACGAGAAAAAAACCTGTATTATATGTGATGTATCCCCTGGTACTAAACATTCACACAAAAAATTATTCAAATCAGCGCTTTCATATGGAAGTTCTGTGCAAAAATCTGATTGCACCAAATTTCGTACAAAATGGCTGCCATCGGCCATCTTGAATTTCGGACCGGACCCCAAAACACTCGTTCTCGTCCCATGGTGATAACAAAGGTACCCAAGAAGTTTCGTAAAGATCGGTTCATAAATACGGCCTCTAGCCCGAGCCGTATTGGCATATGCACTTACAGTGCTGAAAGTAACACCAAAAAACATCAAAGTTAGTCTAATTTGCATAATTTACGCACGAGAAAAAAACCCGTATTATATGTGATGTATCCCATGGTACTAAACATTCATACAAAAAATTATTCAAATCAGAGCTTTCATATGGAAGTTCTGTACAAAAAACAGATTTCTGCATCGTCGGTACAAAATGGCAGCTGGCAGCCATCTTGAATTTCGGACCGCACTCAAAAACACTCGTTCTCGTCCCACAGTCATAACAAAGGTACCCAAGAAGTTTCGTAAAGATCGGTTCATAAATACGGCCTCTAGCCCGAGCCATAGCAGCTTGGCACTTACAGCTCTGAAAGTAACACTAAATAAATCAAAGTCAGTCTAATTTGCACAATTTACGCACGAGAAAAAAACCTGTATTATATGTGATGTATCCCATGGTACTAAACATTTATACAAAACTTTATTCAAATCAGAACTTTCATACAGAAGTTCTGTACAAAAAACTGATTTTTGCATCATCGGTACAAAATGGCCGCTGGCAGCTATCTTGAATTTCGGACCACACCTAAAAACACTCGTTCCCGTCCCAGGGTCATAACAAAGGTACACAAGAAGTTTCGTAAAGATCGGTTCATAAATACGACCTCTAGCCCGAGCCATAGCCAATTGTTGACGTACGGACAGACGGACAGACGAACAGACGGACGGACGGACGGACGGACAGACGGACGACGGGCCATGACAATAGCTCAAATTTGACTTCGTCAAAGTTGAGCTAAAAATGCAAAAAAGTTTCTTAGAGATTATTCAACAGCTTAATGACAGTGGTACAGAAGTTAAACCACTAGAAAAATGCTGAGATACTGACAAGAGATAAGTAAACAAGATTTTAAACTTCTGAACTAAAATTTGAAGTACTAACAGACTGATAAGAGTCCAAATGTACAGTTAAAACTAGAAGTCCTGTCACGAATAGTGCGCTTATCTAGGCTTAATTGCGCGTTGGAATTGCGCGCAATTGCCATATCGAATGGCATCCAAAGCACGGCAGGTTCTCTTGGTTACTCATAGCAAACATATGCAATGTTTCTGCCAATGGACCTCCGGGTTACCCGGAGGTCCATTGGCTGAAACATTGCTTGTGCACAGGCCATATGTACAGAATTTGATAGCTTTACTATGGCCTTAACGCGTACATTAACGTGCATATCAACGTGCTATTTGTGCGCATTTCATGACAGGACTTCTAGTTTTAACTGTACTAGTCTGAATTGTAAATACACACACAATCTTCTGACTACCGAACTCCCAAAATTATCTTCCCAAACCTGTACTGCAATTGTTTCTTCACCAACTAAAACTATCCCTGAAAGAGACCAAAAGGCCTTTTGGCCAAGTCCATGGGAAGACCCCACAATTTTACCAAAGTCTATGAAGTGTAAACTGAGTCACAGCAACATTATCTACAGCATAACAGCATGAATGTGATGTTGATCAAGTATACCAAGTTTTAAGGCAATATATTAACCCTTTACCCAACGCAGACGATATCAAAATTTATTATTTTAAATACCATTTTTTTTAATTTTTCAAAATTTTTCAACAAAACCATATCATGTGACCCCTTGTTGGAACGAGCTCGACACGCTTGTTCCATGGGGTCACATGATATGGTTTTGTAAAAATTTTTCAAAAAATAATATTTTTTCAGCTGCTGAATTTGCATATTACGCGGGCGGATGCGGACGATTTGTTGGGTAAAGAGTTAAGAAAAGTAGTACAGTGGAACTCTGTTAATTGAGTAGCCACTTTGTTGAAAATTATTTAATTAACAGGAATATTCAATTAACAGGGATTGTGTCACTTTCCTGTTTCTGGAGATAAACTCAAGATTTATTCTATTATATCTTGTTTGACAGAGCTCCATGAGCTCTGTCAAACAAGACATAATAGATTAAATGCCTGTATTAGATGTACTAAGGCCAAATAAGTCTATAAACAAAGGAAAACTGGGGAGGGTCATGGCAATTTCTTGATAGGTTACAAGATATTTTATTCAGTTTGTTTACACTTAACCTCTATTCAATTAACAGGTCAGATCTGTACTGGAGGTATTGTAAATGGTTTTGTGTTGGAAAATTATATTCAATTAACAGGGTTATTCAGTTGAGAGATATCCAAATTAAGTGGGCTCCACTGTAATTTGCTTCAAAAGATCTTCCTGTACTATTACAACTGTAGAATTCATGGACAACTTGAACTAATGCTGAGTGCAATCCATTCCACCAATGCATTGCTGGACCCAAGATAGAGTTCTGCACCTTTGAGGAGGATCTTGAAGGAACAGGTAAAAAACCTGTGCAATAATATTGATTTGCACAAAGATTGTCATGTGGAGGAACATACTACCATATGTGGTTTAATTTGATCCACTTGTTTCACAAGAGAAGCAAATAGAATGAATTTCACAAAAAGATGCTTTCTTGCAAGATACATGTACATGTGTCTCCACTCTGGGAGCACTGTGGCTCCAAGACAGAAAATAAGCAGACAGTCTTCTGCAAAATGAGGTCCCCAGAGGATGAATTTAGTGATGCTACCCTGCACACGCAGGGTAGCATCACTAAATTTACCCTCTGTAAAAGTCAATCTGAATCAGGGTCTCAAAACTAAACAGAAAGATGTACCGAGAATAAATTGGCCCACTGTATGGGATAGCATCATCAAATTCACCCTCTGGGGACCTCATTCTGCAAATGTCAGACTGCTTATTTTCAGGCCTGTGTGGCTCAGGTGGTTACTTTATTGGGCTTCAGACTGATAGGTCCATGGTTTGATCCTGACCAGCGGTAACTGCATTGTGTTCTTGGGCAAGATACTTAACCGTGATTACCCCTCATATGAGGGGGCATGGTGGCGCTGTGTGCTAAGGCATACTGCAAGTTGATGGTACCCTTGCCTTCAACTGCTAACTCGACTATTGTAGCCAGAGTAAGTTAGTTTGGTAGTTTGACAGTTGTTCACTGCTGCTCGATGGTTCTATCCAGGTCCCTCCACCCAGACTGTCTGACATGATGTGACCCTTGCTGTTGAAAGTGCTGTTAAGTGACTGTCTGCAGCTCCTAGAGTTGAGTGTCCTGGATCTTCCACAGGAAAAAAAAAATCATACTGAATAGAGCACTAATTACTAAAAAAAAAAAATTCAAAAGTGAGAAAACATGAACCAGTTTTTAATGTACATAAAATTGACATCTTTCAGGAAAGGTAGGTGGGACGAGTCCCCCCCCCCCCCCCCCCCCCACACACACACACACCCCCTCTGCAACGCCGTCGTGGAAAAGGGTAAATTGAATAACATTGGATTTTTTTTTAATCCTGAAAAAGAACTTTTAGTCATAAAATGGACAGAGGGAATTAAATTTGTTACTTTTGTATTAGAAATCCAGTATAATACAATGTATGCTCGGGTTAAGTACACATAAGTAATCTCAGTCCATTGGAATGAACAATCAAAAATGTTACTACTCTAAACGAATGTCACGTTGCATGTTTAAAGTTTCCACTGACCTAGTTTTCTGAGACAGGAATATTTGCTTCAGTTCTGGTACAAGTCGTACCACTGCCTGAACACATTATATATATACACAAAGCACAGTCGAGGATAAATAAAAACAACACACGAGAACAATAGAAAATTAAAATAAAAAAGAACATAAAATAGCATGCATTTAAAAAAGCATATTACGATCAGCTGATGTTAGTAATATTACGGATGCAGAGATCTACAAGTACAAGACCAAAGATGCCTTTCAATACCATCAAGCACATCACCAATATTTCATGGCAATTTTACTCACTGTGCAAAACCTCATCTTGGTATTAATTCAGTGGAAATTGGAATGAGCTAGAGAAATAAACAAAATACAACAAATTTATGCACTTTTCTAAGCTGGCTGTCAAGAAGTGTTCTCTGTCGCATGAAAGCGATGCCCTATTGTTCAAGTTTCAACGCCACAATCTTCCATGCACGGCTCTCCAATCGCCCTGAAATGTACCACATCAAAGACCATGTGTTGGAAAAGTAATTAGGTGGGACTATTCCATTCGTGATAATGGGTGGACGAGTTTCTAACAGGTATTTGAGAATTGTGCGAAATTCACGGCACGAAATTGAAGAAATTAATTTATATTTTTCTTTTAAAATATACTGAATATAAAATGAACAATTTCTCCACCAAGAGATATGCAACAAGAGAACTGACAATCACACGATCGATAGTTTCGATTGTGAGTCGACAAGAAAATTATAATGTGGCGGGTTTCCCAATGTTTCTAACAAAAATACAAATATTAAATACTTACGAAACGAAATCTCGCTCGAGAATACGGTAACGTTTATCACCTTGATAAAATGGATGACATCCCGATGAGCTCAACACCAGAACTTTTAGAGTTCTCTGCGATTTTCAGTAAACACTCATTTTTTTCTGTTTGAAAAAAAGAAATGCGTTAATTCCATGATGATGTGTGTACACGGAATGAATTTATTTTCTACTCAAAATACTTTTGTAGAAACAGATGAACCATTCATTCAATGTCTTTGTGAGTTGGCCTGTGCATGACGAGGGACAGGTTTTGATATTCCACCCAGCTCACAATACAACGGTAACTGATGCCCCCAAATTACAACTATGTTCCCAAATTAGAAGGCATACCAGATAGTTTGGTTTGATTTCAATGCTTATATGTCCAGTTTTAACCCTTTACCTAACACGAAAAGCAGACGACACTTGCAAATAAAATATTTGAATAACTAATTTTTGTTCATTTTTTATCACAAAAACATAACTAATGACCCCTCGTTGGAACGAGCTCAACGAGATCGTTCCAATGAGGGGCCAAAAGCTATGCTTTTGTAAAAAAAAAAATGAAAACAATGAAAATTGGATAGTATTTTTTGTGGATAGCGATGCCCGGTTTTGGTCATTACGTTGGGTAAAGGTTTAAAAGTGAATTCACTCTTTACCAAACGCAGACGATATCAAAATTTATTATTTTAAATATTATGTTTTCAAACTTTTCAAACGATTTAAATAAAGCCGTATCATGTGACCCCTCATTGGAACGAGCTCCAATGAGGGCTCAGTTGATATGGTTTTGTTGAATATTTTTGAAAAATAATTTTTTTAAGTGCTCAATTTGTATATTACACGGATGGATGCGGCCGATTCGTTAGGTAAATGGTTAAAGGCATGGGGAGTTTTATACAACGTTTTTACATAATGATAGTCAACATCCTGTCTTTGTACATTTGTTTCTAGGCGGGTGTTGGCTGCCTATACAGACAGCTAAGACTTGCATAGAAACAACTGTCAAGGTACTTACGTGTACAATATAACTTAGAGTTTACTCAGGGGCTGCATGTTTGGGCAACTGTTCTGGTACAGTGAAAAAGTGATAAAGTGGGAATCAGGCCCTGTGTGGTTAATAGGTATTCTGGAGATACCCAAACCCCGAAACGGCACTAGGCAGTCAATATTAAAAATCAATTCGTCAGTAGTGTTTAACCCTTAGGTTCTCGGATAAATTGTATGAATGAATTAATAAACTTTATTTTACAGCATACACAAGTACAATACAAGTTAACGAATAACAAAGTAGGTGTACACTGCATGGAAATGACATAGTCGGAGAGGCTCCCGGTCTTCCTGCTATCCAGTGGCGTAGCCAGCCCAAAGCAAGTGTCTGTATGTGTGTGTGTGTGTGGGGGGGGGGGGGGGGGACTAACTCGCAGAGCCTGGCTTAGCTCCATTTTAATCGGGGGGGGGGGGGGGGAGGGTGGTGTGTGCGGGAAAAGCTTTCCAAGCCTTCACATTTCAGAATTTTGCATCCCTATGAGCTAGATAACCAAGGTAACAATAATCAGGGTTTCCACTAGAGGGAAATAAATGTGTCCGATATGGGGCGGAGAAGGATCGTCGATGGGGGTTTTTGAACCCTTGGATTTAAAATTTTGAACTCCAGGGTTCAAAAACCCCCATCTCCTTGCATCTGAGGTTTTTCATGTATTGACGATTGTGTACCTTTTCACCGACACAGATATTAGGACAAGCAATCTATAAATCTATAACGTAACCCCCACGGACCTTACCCCCCTACGATTTGTATGCCATTTTTGGACATGTTTCGAGGACCAACTTTGAAGGAAAGCGGGGGGGGGGGGGGGGGGGTGGCGTCCCCCAATCCCCCCCCCCCCCCGTGGCCACGCCACTGCTGCTATCCCCAAACAACAGATTTCTTGACATCAAAGCCTTTTTCTTTCGTGAATTCCTCAGGTGGTTTACCTAAATAAAAAAGGGAAAACAATCCTCATGCACGGACCTGGGACATTTATGCTAAAGTCACAACAGTTAATCGGGTTAAAATTTTTGAAAGGAGAAGTAATGGGTTTGGAAGAAGAGGTCCCTTTATTAGACAAAACAATCTGGACAAGACGGATTGGCACACGCGATGGTGGAGGAATATGAACTTAGAGCTGTATTAATTGTAGCCTTTTTAAATAGGGGCCTACTGTGTTGCTTTGTTTCTGGATTTAAATTGTTCCAAATTCTCCGGAAAAGAATGAAGAGGGAGATCTGCAGAGAAGCGTGTTCTTGGTTTGAGTATTCGCACACTCCCAGACTGTCTGGTTTCCATTTCGGGGGCGGGGGGGGGGGGGGGGGTAAATTTCAAAAGTGCTGTCAAAAGACACGGGGAGTTTATGATACCAGTCATACATAAATAAAAGAACAAGTAACTTATACAGGTCATCAAATTTCAGTATGTCACAATTTTTAAATAATGGTTCTGTGTGTGAGGTGTATTTCCTATTTGTTATAACGCGGATAGCCTTTTTTGTAGGGTTATAATTCTAGCTGTTGATGGTACATGACCACAAACAAGTATACCGTACAGCAAG
This sequence comes from Pictodentalium vernedei, assembly GCA_031216915.1. Classification (NCBI taxonomy): domain Eukaryota; kingdom Metazoa; phylum Mollusca; class Scaphopoda; order Dentaliida; family Dentaliidae; genus Pictodentalium; species Pictodentalium vernedei. Next base: position 143,415,508 of record CM062296.1, on the reverse strand, counting down.
TGGCTATGTATGAGCGAGTAATATAATGTCTTTAATTCTTTTGGCGCGACAGGCGACTAAAGTCGATACACGGCAGACCGCGGAAAGGTACTGCAGTAGTCATTTTAGCCAACTGTGTGTGTCCATTTCCAAGTGCTTTTAATCCTTTACCCAACGCAGACGATATCAAAATTTATTATTTTAAATATCATTTTTTCAAACTTTTCAAAACATTTCAACAAAACCATATCATGTGACCCCTCGTTGGAACAAGCTCGTTCCAACGAGGGGTCACATGATATGGTTTTGTTGAACTTTTTTGAAAAATAATATTTTTTCAACTGCTGAAGTTGCATATTACGCGGGATGGGGGGGGGGGGGGGGAGGGGTGGTGGGGGTGGTGCGGCCGATTCGTTGGGTAAAGGGTTGAACAAACATACGTATTCCTACGTTTCATGCACCATTTATGTCCTATCCATGAACAACGATATCGTCCCTTGAAAATATAAAGGTGCCATTTAAATAAAATAATAACGCTTTAGTCTTAACAACCTATACTTTTTGTAAAATTCCTGATGAATATTAGGTGCTAAGAATTCTGTTTCTCAGATTATTCCGCGCCAAAAGAGTTGAAGCCTTAAAGGGAAGAAACTTTATATGTTAATAACTATACCGTTTTCACATCTGCAGTTGACTAAACAATATTTTTACATTATTATTGGCTGCCTGTACAGACATCCAACAATGATGAAAATACACCGTCAAGATAAATGAATCCTCACATAGAGTTATCAAGGAATACACAAAGAATACACTTGGAACAACGTTTTTAGAGCAATATGAAAGGGGTTGTTTGTGGCTGTATGGAGACCAAAGGTTAATAGCAACTGGGTTGTACTCTAAAACGAGGAAACTTATAATTGGCCCTTTATTAAAATGACATTATTAAAATGTCACCCAGGTCTTGTTTTGTCACGCATGCTTTTTGGCTGTCTATAGGGTTATAAAGAGAATTCCTTAGTCTTCTAAACTGAAGTTTTCAAATATGTTCTTTGTCAAAAACTCATCCAAATGAATCTGAAAAATCTACCGTGCTCTACCACGCTTTTTTGATTCAAAATATCAAATTTATATGTTAACAAGAAAATAGTGCAATCAAGTCTGTCGTGTGGCGTGGTAGGTGGGTTTGTGGGGTTGGATGGGTGGGGCTAGATGGTATTAGTGGCGTGGGATAGAGTAGTGTCGTGTGGTCAAGCTTCCCTAATACCTACTGTCCGGGTGCCTAAATAAATCCAAATATAGGGAGTCCAGACGGTACTTATTTGACAGATTTTACCGTGTTGTTTTCCTATTAACACTATAACCTTTGTTTTGATTAAGATTGGGGTTTGATATTAAGGACCAGGTGTGTTCTTTTATCATCTATATTTTCAGAATGTGTGTTTTGATTAACACTTTACCCAACGTAACGTCCAAAACCGGCCAGCGCTATTCTCAAAAATCGCCAGATAATTTTCATTATATTTTAATTTTTTGTCTCAAAAACATAGGGTCTGACCCCTCATTGGAACGAGCTCGTCTAGCTCGTTCCAGTGAGGGGTCATAACCTATGTTTTTGAGACAAAAAATGAAAAAAATTAGTTATTCAAAATTTTTTTGGCAAGTGTCGTCTGCTTTTCATGTTAAGTAAAGGGTTAAGATTGGGGTTTGATATTAAGGACTAGATGTGTTCTTTTATCATTTATATTTTCAAAATGTGTGGAAATAATTAGCAGTATGTGCCAGTGATATATACAGAAACCCCACGACACATATATTTTTAAATAGGAAATCTGTTATTATTGCATTTAGTCCCTCTAGAAATTTTCTGTCGCGCGGACGGGGCTTCCCGTCATAGGAAGGGTAGATCAGCTATTATGGTACAAAATAACAGCTTCTACATACTGCTATTATGTAGTGGTGGGGCAAACATGGATCACACCCTACCCCAAATCGCTGAAGATAGTTACGGTTTTATTGATGAGGTGGGAGTTGATGTAAAGCTGAACCCTCAGTTGTTGCCCAGTGACGCCGGAAGCATGGGGTCGGGGAGGGTGGGGGGAGGGGGGGGGGGGGGGGGGGGGCAGCTGCCCTCCCTGCTTTCGGACCACGGGGGCGAGAGCGGGCAGACAGTGTCCTTTCCAGGAGCGTCACTCATGTTTTTTCAATGATTTATTCTCAAAGTGAAGCCAAAATACACTCCAAATCCGTTATGGGAGTTTTAAAAATCCAATAGGGAGTTTGGGAGGAGATACCCCCCCCCCCCCCCCCCCAATGAGAGGGGGCACCTCCTCTCAAATTCCCCCATCTCTGACCTTCTAGACATGCATACTTCGGCATATCATGACGGGGCTGCTAGTGCGAGTAAATGGCTTTTTCCGGGGATCTGCCTCCCCCCCCCCCCCCCCCCCGCCCTGAAGTGCTTCCGGCGCCTCTGGCAGTCTGGCATGGCATTTACCACGACATTGGCGATTGTCGTGACTAATTGCGGTGATTGTAGACTTCCTGGCTGCAAAGCCCACCGACAAGCATAGATACGTGCATATGTGAAAAGTTCTGAAAGCTGCCAGAAAATTTATGGCGTGGAGGGGCAAACATGGCCCCTACCCCACATCGCTGAAGATAGTTACAGTCTTAATGATGAGGTGGGCGGGATGCGATGTAAACTTCTCAGTTGCTGCTCTGTTACAGTGGATAATTTTAGTTGCATGGCTCCTGGTAATTCAGCATTGGCACTCCATACACTGGCATATACAGAACGTTGGACAGATGAGCGAGGATGAATCACAGGTAAAATGGCCATGTCCCACGAGCAAAATCGACCAGCCTATCAGAATTTGTGTTCCGTATCCGTCTGATAATTAGCATATGTTCTGTATTTTCAACATCTCCAACCTTGACTTTAAATGGAAGGTGTGTGGAATTTTCAACCAATCGAATCGAGTAGCGGAGATTTTCCGGCAACAGCAACTGTTGGTTGGCCAGTGCTCACGAACTCAAAGATAAGGAAGCCCATTGATGATATTTGTTTTCTTTTTGTACACACAATAATTCACGTACGGTTGCAAATAAAGCAGTGTTGTTGCTGTTGAAATTGAAGGATTTTTTTAATGAAAGTGCTAGCTCCAGCCACTCGAACGGCTATATTGAGGGCGGGGATGGTTTGAGGTGGTGTTGGGAGGTTGGGGGAGCATGAGAGGGCAGTTTCAGATAAGATAAGATAATTTATTTGCAAATTACACCCAGTCGGGCAGCGGCCAAGAACATTACAAAAACATTGAAAACAAAATAATAAAACAACATACAAGAACAATTTCTTTAGAAGATGATTAAGAGACTCAATATATTCATTGTAGGTCATTGGGTGATTTCTTGTATAGATTTAGGCTATACTCCTCGCCCCTTGGAGAACGCACTTATTGCATTGTAAATCACATTACAGATTTCAGGATTTTCATTTCTCATTATGGAAAGGAATTGTTCATTGTTATTCATGTTACCAAATGATTTTTCAACCTTGATGATCGCTTCCCATAGTTTCTTACGTAATTCTGCGTATTTGGAACATGTAATTACAAAATGCTGCTCATCCTCTATTTCGTCGGTTTTTCAATATTGGCATTTGCGGTTTTTGGGTTTAATGGGTGGTTGACAATGTCGTCCTTTTTCGATAGCCAATGAATGGTTACTTATTCTGAGACGGGAGAAGATTGATCTGTTTCGGTATGATTTGGAGTGTGTTAGATAACTTTCAATTTAAAAAATGCTGTTTAAATAATTTGTAGGTTCGCAGCTTATTCAGTCCGTTAGTTTTGTTGTCGTTGTGAATTTCTTGAAAAAAAATAATCTAAGTGGTTACTTTTCAACGTTGCCTGAATTTTGGATATTTTAGTTGTGCTGAGAAGGCCATACTCGTGGTCTTGCAGATCTATCAGCTTTAAACTTTTGAGGCTGAAGGAGTCTGTTGCGCCGGATGCCTGGGACATCTGAAAAGCACTTTCAAGTAATCTGTTTGATTTCCCAGATTCTAGTTTCATTACGTACCTATCGTCTGTACTGCTACTGAGATATAGACCGGAAAGTGACTAAGTTCAGCCCGTGATGCATGACTAACGCCTGGAGCCATTTTACAAAATTGCAGACGTGCGTTCTCTGCGGGTTAGGTGTCTTTGTTGCTTAATTCGGGGAACCATACTTCACAACCATATAACAGAATACGTTTAATAAGAATATTAAGCAGGGTTATATAGATGTGTACGGGAGGAGAGTACGTTTTTGAGAAGTCGTGGCGTAGTTTATATAAAACTTTTTGTGCCTTGGCCTTCAGATTCTTTTGAGCATCTTTGAATTTTCCGTTCCTGTTTACAAGTAGGCCCAGATAACAGTACTCGGTGCAGATTTGAAGTGATTCATTCCCGTCACTAAATAGATTTTTTTCTATCGAATTTCATAACCTTGGTTTTGGCTACGTTGATCTGTATTCTGTTTGGGTTTGCAAAGCCATACAAACTTTCAAGACACGACTGTAGTCCTTCCGAATATTCAGAAAGGAAAAGTAAGTCGTCGGCAAACATTATGTGATTAATCTTGAGCTTATGAATTGTGACTGGAGGACACGATGGGTTAAAGTATGTATTTATATGATCTATAAATATTTTAAAAAGTGTGGGAAACAGAGTACAGCCTTGCCTGACACGGCGATTGTCGACCTACAGGCTGGCCCCACACCCTTCAATGTTTTCACAAGATAGTCGCTGGATTCGTACATAGAAGTCAACAACTGGAGCAAGTTTCCCCCAACCCCAATTTTAGATAACTAGCTAAATAGAATGCCGCGATCTCCCGAGTCAAATTCTTTTTAAAGTCTACAAAGCAGCGTACAGAGGCCTCCTATATAAGTGAGCGATGCTTATTGATAACCATTTTAAGAATAAACAGACTATCAACAGTACTGTGCTTTTCTTTGAAGCTGAATTGATTAAGGCTAATTGTGTCATTGTCTGTCAGATAAGTAGTGATTCGGCTATTAAATACCTTATTTAGAAGTTTCCCGATGGTGTTACTTACAGAAATCCCACGGTAGTTATTTGAGTCCTTTTTATCCCCTTTTTTATAAATAGTTGATAAAACGGACTTACACCAACTAACGGGGTAATACTTTGAATCCAGAACTTGATTAACCCTTTACCTAACCTGAAAAGCAGACGACACTTGCAAAAATAATTCTAGAATAACTAATTTTTTTCATTTTTTGTCTCAAAAACATAGGTTATGACCCCTCGTTGGAACGAGCTCGTTCCAACGAGGGGTCATAACCTATGTTTTTGAGACAAAAAATGAAAAAAATAATGAAAATTAATTGGCGATTTTTGAGAATAGCGCTGGCCGGTTTTGGCCGTTACGTTAGGTAAAGGATTAAAGAGCTTGGTTACTTTGTCAATTACTAAAGGAACAACTGCTTTTAAAAATTCATTTGAAATATTAACGGGACCTGTAGACTTATTATTATTCATTTTTGTCAGACAAGTCAGGATTTCTTGTGGAGTTATTTCCACCTGAACTAGAGGAATTTCATATTTCACATTACCAGTGTTATACGCATCTGCGCAGCTACCATTATGGAGTTTTTTGTTTACAGAACAGGGCATTGAAGAAATCAAATGTTCCATCAGGTTCTAAGTAGTCCACGGGTGGAGGCTTTGGCCGCACAGTATTCAATATGCGCCAGTATTCCTTGGGGTTTGAGTTCTGTAATTCGGATAGTTTGGTCGGTAGGTTTTTGTAGAAACATTTCTGTTTGTATTTCGTAATATTTTTGTAGATTTTTTTTTGCTCCAAAATAAGTCGCTGCTATATGCTTATCATACGGATGTTGTTTAAATTGTTTAACTAACTGTATCAAGCATACGCTTTTTCAGTTCCTTACAATCCTGATCAACCATTTTTTCCGCTTGCTATTACTCAATTGTTTGAAGCGTATATATTTAGATGCGCTTTGATTCACCTGCTTCATAATGTGCATGTGCTCAGATTCGGCTTTTTCTGTATCTGCTTTAGTACCCTCGAAACTACGCATTCTAAATAAAATCAGTTCATTTTGAATATGAAGGGTTTGAAGGGATTGTATTGTCTTACTTTTACTGTCTGCTCTCCATACACATTTCCCTGGGAGTCGGGTATATTGATATTTTGGAGAGTTATACGTTTCCTTAGACATATCGTACACTGAGTTCCAATGTGTTCTATGTGCCAGTAGGCACATAGAACACATTGGAACTCAGAGGACGATATATTTACGGTGAAGTGACAGCTGACAATGATCGAATAGGTGATTTGGGGATCGGACACAAAAATAATCTTTCCGAGAAGCAGTGCTCCGAGACCAATACATTGTCAACTACGCTAGCCCCGTTGTATTGGTAATTCGTGAATGCTCCCATACTGTCACCCGATACCCGCCCATTCGCAACCCTTAATTTTGTTTTCTGCCAGAGAGACAACAATTTCCTTCCGAACATGTTAACGACGTGGTCCACCGACCATGTTGTGTCTTCCTTGACATTGGTGCTTGGTCTATTGTATAATTTTTCGGGAGAGGAATATAGCTATCACTGTCGTTTGTAATGTGATCTGCATTCTTTCCGGTGCGTGCGTTAAAGTCTCCTCCCATAATAATTATATCATCATGGTGATAAAGTGTACATACGAGCTTCAATGTCTGAAAAAAGAAAGTCATGACCAATCTTATTCCAAATTGAAGAGTTTTGTGGGGGTATATAGACAAAACAAAAAACAAGTTTAGACGCTGGACTAGTTAAGCTTCCATCAAATACGACTCACAGCGCCATGCCTCGCTGTCTGTATGAATGCTCAAAGAGGATGTCGTATTTTTCCCTGTAGTAGAATGCGATTCCGCCTCGTTTCTTAGTAGCGTTTCGAGGGGTATCTATATATTTGTATCCAGGGATCGAAATATCACATTGATCGGAGTTCCATGTCTCTGAGATCGATATAAAATCGTATCGATTGAGCATGTCGATGGTTTCAGAGTCACTGATCTTATTTATCAAACCTTGAGCATTCGAAGATGTGAAAGAAATATTAGTATTTCTTATGGATGACATAATTCCATTAGGTGATGCGGAACACTGCTGAAATATTTACAGTACCGAGACGTACACACTAAAAACTAAAGTGTTAAAACTGACACTTTCAAGGTGTTAAACCCATTCTAACTCTTAGGGTTTGATTTTAACATTCAAAGTGCAATGCTTTAAGCACTTAGACATTACAATCGTCAGACATCTGAAACTTGAATGAATGACACTTCCCATGTGTCTAGCATTGGTGGTTCTTCCAGAATCGTCCATAATTTGATTTGCGCTTGGTGGGTACATAATTAAAAGGACACAACGCAGATGACGCGGATCAGGCTCGAGATTTAAGTGTCGCGACATTACACTTGTCAAGTGGTATTATTGTAATACCTGTCAGGTTCTGGGATATCTACACTTGAACAAAGTGCTAGTTCAGCACTTAGTAAGTGTTAAATACAGCACATCAAGTGTAGTTTTTAACACTTTAGTTTTTAGCGCGCAGTATTCAGAAAATTTCACTATTACTTGAATATATACATTGTACTAATAGACGTTTCGTATGATTCCCAATAGGTCCATAGTACACAGGCCTCAGTGATTTCTGCATACAGCCCGAAGCAGCGAATCTGCCGAAGATTTTATACATAAACCATAAAAACTCAGGCACCTTAGACCGATAGAAATTCGAATGGGTGGTGGTCACAATCAAGATTACTAATTCTACCAGTTTTTCCATTAGTCCGTTTAAACGGCCCACCGAGATGATGGGATACTTTTCTTTTGATGCCTCATCGGTAGGGTCCTGCGAATATAATTGATTCGATTCGATAACGATACCATACGTCTGCTTCGATATCGATCCCGAATCAGTCTCAAGATTCGATTTTTTCGAATCTCTCGCAGTAACTTCAATTTGTTACATTTGCAACGAAAAGTGGATAAAATTGACATTAGACAATTCATTCGTGTAGGCTCAATGCATATTAAAGTGAGTAACTGACAAAGGTTAATTGTTAGGTAATTTTGTCCAGGACATTATCCATAGTTTTTGAAGGCTTAACTTGTTACTTTTCACGTTCTTAGGAACGTGAATAGTAACAAGTTAAGCCATCAAAAAGTAAAACTATGGATAGTTGGGCTGGCTGTTTCAGCGACGGTGCCACAGAGAATATTTATTTATTGATGTTTAAGGTGTCAGTCAGTCTTGTGAGGGTCATCACAGTGTACCGTAACTTCCGTTTGGTGCAATATGAAATAACTTGTCTATTAAGATTCGATTCGAGATTCGATTCGATATCGATATCAGATACAACATTCGATTCGAGATTCGATTCGAACAAAAATGTGTGATTCGCAGATCCCTACTCATCGGCCCACAGTGTCCGAGCCCTTGCGGTTCATGCATACAACCCGAAGCAGCCAAAGCTGCTGAGGGTTCCATGAAAAAAAACACAAGATCTCAGGCACCATAATTTATGTTGATAGAAATATGCCGCCTGCATATCACGAACATCTAAATCTTGATGTGGGGAAAGGTATCGAGGTAGGGTACCCCTCGGAAGAAAATTTTGAAAATAAGCACAAAATGGCGCTATACCCGAAAGAAATGAGATGCACCGAGCTTTGGGACGGATCAAGTACCTCTATATGTATTTGGCTTTTATACGTCGGAGTGGGAAGTGTGCTATGCTGTTTCTCGTTCTTTTGCAGCCTTGAATTGATCTACTGTGGTTGTGTACACTTCTACATCACTGAGCTTATTCCAGTTGATGGTTGTTTTTACGAAAAAGGGATGTTTATACTGCTCAGTGGTACTGTTTGGTATTTGGAAGGTCCTGGTGTTGTGCCTTAAAAGGTTTTCTACGGTGTTTCGGCTTGTGTATCCTTGGTATTGCTCAGTTCTGACAGGCATTTTGCGTTTGTTAGGTGTCAGTCGTTTATCGGAAGAGCTGGTACCAGCCCCTCAACCACCTTGTATATGAATGTCAGTCGTTGGTGTTTCCTCCAGACATCAAGCGCTGGTAGTTTCAGGTCTTTCAGGATTGCTGTTACACTGCCCTCTTCTTTAGATCTGTAGTCGTTTACGATGAATCGGACTGCAACGGGCAAGTCTTTGGATTTTCTGTAGTTTGTTGATGCCCTTCTTGGTATTGGGGTCCTGTATGATAGCTCCGTATTCGAGCATAGAACGTACGAGAGCTATGTATGAGAGTTTATTGCATTCCCTGGGACAATACTTCAGGTTTCTTCTGAGTGGAATTGGCTTTCATTGCTACATTTCCAGTGTGATTTCCCCATTTTAGGTCGTTGGAGATTTGTAGATCCAGATATGGATTTGATAGTACTTCCTGTAGTATGTGGTTGTTTAAGGTATAGAAGAATTGGCTTTTCTTTTTGATGGATAGGATGTAGCATTTCGTTGCGTTAAATCTCATGCCCCAGTCATCGGCCCAGGTTTCAAGGTTGCACAGCAGCAAAGGTCTTTGTAATTGTATGTGGTCTTCAGATGTGTTGATTTCTCTATACAACAGGAAGTCATCCACAAAGAGTCTTTTGTGTATTCTTTAAGGCTAGTATTCGGGATGTTATCTGGACCTGATGCCTTGGATTTATTTAATTTCTTCAGTAGTGTTTCTGTGCCATTGATGTCAATCTTAATGCTTGGAGTGTCTTCTTGTATGAATATTGCGGTTGTTGGCATTCTCGAGGCTTTTTCTTTTGTGAATACAGACTAGAAAAGCTCAGCCTTAGATTTCCTGTCGCTGATTCCCTTTGCCTTGAGCGAAGCGACGAAAAAATAATCTTTTCCCTTGATTTCACGAAATTCCGAAAGGGTTGGTATTTTTTGTTTGAGTCCTTTGAGGAGTTGATGTAATTCCACTCCGCTTTTTGATGCTGTTTTTACCGAGTTTCTGGTGCTCTTTACAGTTTTTCAAGTTGTTACTTTTCTTTGCTCTATTATATAGTCTTTATTTTTTGCGGAGGAGTTTTTTGATTTTGTTATTGATCCACGCGATGTTATTATTTGATTTCATTTGTCGTGATGGTACATTTTTCTCGTTGCAATTGGAAAGTTCTGATTTGAATGTATCCCAAAGGTCTTGGGTGTTGGTATGTCTTTGTTGTACATTGTGATGATAATTTCCGAGGCAAGTTGTTCACTGTCAGCTTTCTTTCAACCAAAGCACTTTCTTGGTTTACATTTGTGGTAAGTTGGTTTTATGTCCACATCGCTGACTATGTTTGCATGATCTGATATACCGGGGATGTTTACAGATGATTTTACCTGTGTATAGGGTTAGATGTGAATACTAGATCGAGTAGGTTGTTTTCTCGCGTTGATTCATAATGTATTTGGGTAAGGTGGGATTGTGTTGCTATATCTGTGATGGAGAGTTGGACTTCTTTATCTGGTGCATTATGTCGCAGTAACAGGATGCCCCATGTTATTTCTGGGCAACTGAAGTCGCCTGCGGGTATCAAGTTGTTAGTTTTTATTCTGCTAATATGGTTGAGTGAGGCTTCTAGTTGGAATGCATCTTTGGTGTTTCTGTGAGCCATGTAGAAGACTCCCATTAACAGGTCTTTCCGGTTCTTTAGTTTTATTTTCACCCAGCCGATCTCACAGTTTGTTACAAAGTCTACTTGTTCAGATGATGAGATTTCGTTGTTTACTAAGATGAATACTCCTTCTCCCAACCCAAGATGTCTCTGTCATTACTATATACTTTGTAGTTGTCTGGAAAGATTTCACTAGATTTTATGGCTGTTTTATATGGTGGTTTTCCAGATTTGTTTCCGCTTTGCCAAGACTCGCAGCCACATACTATGTCAGATTTTGTTTATTGGAGTGTTGCTTTGACTTCTGCAGTTATCTCTCTTATGCTTCTGCAGTTTAACGTGAGGATGCGTAGGTTCTTTTTCTGAGGCAGGTTGAATATTTCCGAGTTAATTGTATTGCCCTGCATCCTCCTTCTTTGGGTTACATCCTTCTGTGAATGATGTTTCCTTCGAATTGGGCTGCTGGTCTTCAGGGGGCTGAACATAGAGTTGGATGTTATGGAGTTCATTGAAGAATTGGTACATTCCAGTGGTTCTAAGTAGTTTGATGTTGTCAGTTCATACATGTGGAATGTGAAAGATGTTGCATTGCATAACCACTGCACATTTGGGTTCTGTAGTTGTTCAAAGTCTGATGAACAAATGACCATGCATGACCTGTGGTGCCACAGGCAGCACTCACCACAACATATGCTTTCCTTTGACCACATGACGGGTATCCCACAAAGTCTACAAGGGAAGATTTATTTATTTGTGTTTAAGGCTGCACAATGGCTAACCATGACCGTGACAGTTTTAAGGGTGCAGGAAGCCGGAGTACCCGGAGAGAACCACCGAGCAACGGCGAGCAACTGTCAGCTCCCCAACATACCAACTCCACACAAGCAGGGTTAGCATTGGTTGACGACAGGTGCACCATCGACGTGCAGTACGCCTTAGTACACAGCGTCACCGTGCCCCCAAGTGGGCAATGGGGGTGAAGTGTCTTGTCCATGGACACAACACGGTTGCCGCAGGTGGGATTCGAACCGAGGACCTCTCGGCTTGCAGCATGCACCTTTACCAACTGAGCCACCGCGTCCCACAAGGGAAGATGTCATTGGTTTTGGGTCCTGGGTTGGGCCCTATTTCCCCTGACAGAAGTAAAGCCAGCAGGAAAAGTTCCTGTACACGTTTTTCTATACCTTTTAAAATTTCTACCAATGGTGAGCAATAGCATAAAAGTTGAGATGGCTGTAAACATTTTCAATCTGTTTATGAACAGTTTAGCGTGGAAGGCTACACTGACTGTTAGGAACAATTTACTTGAATTGTTCAATTTAATCAACAGTTTAGCGTAGAAGGCCACACTGACTGTTGGAAATGATTAATGAAGGTTGATTAGGTTACAGTTTTTTCAATTCACAGTTTAGAGTGGAAAACCGCACTGACTGTTAGGGGTGATTTGTTGTCAAATCGTCTTTGCGACGTACCCGGTTGGGAGCACAGCTCCACAATCCTTTCCAGTCGCCCACACATACCCTCACATACACTCACTGGAGTACATTTTCAAGCGCTGTCGTATTAAACCTTTAACACTGTCGGACAGTTCATGCACTCACAATGTAGGTGCTGCGTCAAGTAGTGTCCATGTACGGTCAGCACACAAACTCCGGTTTATATCCATCTATAATTGATGAATAACGCACGCACACACGCACACACGCACGCGCGCGCGTACGCACGCACGCACGCACGCACGCACGCACGCACGCACGCACGCACGCACGTACGCACTTTCATGCTGCTGCCGAAAGGAAGATGAACCAAGTAATCATGAGAACTTCATCTGAAAAGCTAGATTCCAGCCCCATCGTGTTTGATAGTGTGCAATGGTCTAGTGGTTTAGGTGTTGGACTCCTGACAGCCAGGCGGAGTTTTGGAGGGTTCGAATCCCGGCAGGAGATCAGAATCCAATATTCTAAATTCCTCTAAAACATGATTGTGTCATTTGAAAAACTCACACAAGCTGGTTACAGTCTTCGTTTGAGGCCATCCACAGCACTGTAGCCAGCGCGTTCCACGCCTTCATGCTGTTGCCGAAAGGAAGATGAACCAAATCATCATAAGAACTTCCTCTACAAATCCAGATTCCAGCCATCGTTTTTTGACAGTGTGCAATGGTCTAGTGATTTAGGTGTTGGTCTCCTGATTGCCAGGCAGAGTTTCGGAGGGTTCGAATCCCTGGGGGGGGGGGGGGGGGGGGGGGGGGGGGTGTCAGAAACCAATATTCTAAATTCCTCTAAAACATGATTGTGTCATTTGAAAAACACACACAAGCTCGTAACAGTCTTCGTTTGAGGCCATCCACAGTACTTTCGTCATACTGTAGCCAGCGCGTTCCACGCCTTCATGCTGTTGCTGAAAGGAAGATGAACCAAGTCATCATGAGAACTTCCTCTAAAAAGCCAGATTCCAGCCATCGTATTTTGACCGTGTGTAATGGTCTAGTGGTTTAGGTGTTGGACTCTTGATTGCCAGGCGGAGTTGCCGAGGGTTCGAATCCCGGCGGGGGATCAAAAACCAATATTCTAAATTTCTCTAAAACATGATTGTGGCATTTGAAACACACCCTTGCACACCCCACACATACACCTGCATCCCCGCCCCCCCCCCCCATCTCTCTCTCCCAAGGTGGCCCATTGATTAGAGCATCCAGGGGGCGCGGTGCGCGGTGGCTCAGTGGCTCAGTGGTTACGATATTGAACTTCAAAGCGACAGGTTAACGGTTCGATCCCCGACAGGGGTAACTGCGTTGTGGGCAAGGCACTTAACCCTTTGAGACTTTAATTTCCAACCCCCACTACATGTGTAACATACGTCTGTCCAGGGTGAGATAGCAGGGAGAGACAGATGTATCCCACCCCACCCACGTGACCTTATACATTTATAACGTTATTATGACGCGATGCATAGTATTTGGCTACCAACTAATTCATATTGACGTCATCAGAATGCCGTGTGTTCAAAGTTTGATGCTCTAAAACTCTTTAAACCCTAAGATGCCACCGTTCCTAATTGATTTCGTGGTATATACCTTTGGTATATATACATAACTTTTGCATGCTCTTCCCGATGGTGTCATTAGTTTTTCAAAACAACGAATACCAAATGAGTTGATTATATCAGCACGTGACCGCCGATTACCTCTGGCTAACGTAACCGCTGTATGGTGGGGGGAGAAAAATAATCCCTGATGGGTACGGATGTGGGATGGGAAAATCTCACCCTCGGGACAAGATAATTGGTCCAGACACTCGGCAAGCCTCGTGTCTGGCCCAAATATCTTGCCCTCGGGTGAGATTTTCCCATCCCACACCCGTACACATCAGGGATTATAATAATCCTGACGTTCAAACGTCGCTGGAATTCAGATTCTTCAACGTTTTTCAAAATGCGACGTCAAACGTCGGAAAGTGCCAATAACAAGGTATTTTTATCCCCGCACTTTCAAAAATGCGGGGATATTGTCGTGATCTCCGTCCGTACGCCCGTCCGTCCGTCTGTCCGTACGTCACACCCTGAAAGGCTCCTAGGGTATTCAATTCGAAACGTTTAAACTATGCTAATGTGTTCAGGTAACATCTCTAGATGTGCATGAAGGTTTCGGAATTTTGATTTTGCCCCCGGTGGTTCCAGTGGAACCACTTTTACAGTTAGAAAATCAGTTTTCATCGAAAGGCTCCTAGGGTATTTAATTCGAAACGCTTAAACTATGCTAATGTGTTCAGGTAACATCTCTAGATGCGCATGAAGGTTTCGGAATTTTGATTTTGCCCCCGGTTGTTCCAGTGGAACCACTTTTATCGTTAGAAAATCAGTTTTCATCGAAAGGCTCCTAGGGTATTTAATTCGAAACGTTTAAACTATGCTAATGTGTTCAGGTAACATCTCTAGATGTGCATGAAGGTTTCGGAATTTTGGTTTTGCCCCCGGTGGTTCCAGTGGGACTAGAGCTGTAGGTTAACCGAAACCGAACCGAGGTTTTTATTTTTTTTTAAAAACCAAAACCGAAACCGTCGATATCCCGTAATCTAAGGTTTTTCGTTTTTTATTAAAATACTCTCTTGCCGCAGAAATTCATAGAATGTAGCCATCCTAGAGTAGTGAAAGTACCCTGACACTGCCAATGGCAGTGTCTGGGTACTCTCACTGCTCTGGGAAGGCTACATTCTGTGAATTTCCGATATTTCAGTTTAGTTGTGTTTGCAGCTTTCCTCAAGTTGTGTGTTGGTGTCAGACCTCGAAAAATGGCCAAGCACAATAAAGGTTCTGTATATTTAGGTAATTATTTTGTTGGCCTTCCTGATTTTTCATGTATTATAGCTTATTTCGGGCATTCGTTGAGTTTCACTCAATTTCACTGCCATTTAGTTATGATTTCGGACATAAGAATGAGTAGGTTTATTGAATTTTATTTGGCCGCATGAACAAACCGAAAACCGAACCAAACCAAGGTTTTACTCCTCCCGAAAAACCAAAACCGAAACCGAACAAGAAATTTAAAAACCTACAGCTCTAAGTGGAACCACTTTTATCGTTAGAAAACCAGTTTTCCTCGAAAGGCTCCTAGGGTATTTAATTCGAAACGTTCAAACTATGCTAATGTGTTCAAGTAACATCTCTAGATGTGCATGAAGGTTTCGGAATTTTGATTTTGCCCCCGGTGGTTCCAGTGGAACCACTTTTATCGTTAGAAAATCAGTTTTCATCGAAAGGCTCCTAGGGTATTCAATTCGAAATGTTTAAACTATGCCAATGTGGTCAGTTAGCAACTCTTGATGTGCATGAAGGTTTCCAAATTTTGATTTTGCCCCAGGTGGTTCCAGTGGAACCACTTTTATCATTAGAAAATCAGTTTTCATCGAAAGGCTTGTAGGGTATTAAATTCGAAACGTTTAAACTATGCTAATGTGTTCAGGTAGCAACTCGAGATGTGCATGAAGGTTTCGGAATTTTGATTCGGTCCCCGGTGGTTCCAGTGGAACCACTTTTATCGTCAGAAAATCAGTTTTCATCGAAAGGCTCCTAGGGTATTTAATTCGAAACGCTTAAACTATGCTAATGTGTTCAGGTAGCTACTCTAGATGTGCATGAAGGTTTCGGAATTTTGATTTTGCCCCCGGTGGTTCCAGTGGAACCACTTTTATCATTAGAAAATCAGTTTTCATCGAAAGGCTTGTAGGGTATTAAATTCGAAACGTTTAAACTATGCTTATGTGTTCAGGTAGCAACTCGAGGTGTGCATGAAGGTTTCGGAATTTTGATTCGGTCCCCGGTGGTTCCAGTGGAACCACTTTTATCGTCAGAAAATCAGTTTTCATCGAAAGGCTCCTAGGGTATTTAATTCGAAACGCTTAAACTATGCTAATGTGTTCAGGTAGCTACTCTAGATGTGCATGAAGGTTTCGGAATTTTGATTTGGCCCCTGGTGGTTCCAGTGGAACCACTTTTATCGTTAGAAAATCAGTTTTCATCGAAAGGCTCCTAGGGTATTCAATTCGAAATGTTTAAACTATGCCAATGTGGTCAGTTAGCAACTCTTGATGTGCATGAAGGTTTCCAAATTTTGATTTTGCCCCAGGTGGTTCCAGTGGAACCACTTTTATCATTAGAAAATCAGTTTTCATCGAAAGGCTTGTAGGGTATTAAATTCGAAACGTTTAAACTATGCTAATGTGTTCAGGTAGCAACTCGAGATGTGCATGAAGGTTTCGGAATTTTGATTCGGTCCCCGGTGGTTCCAGTGGAACCACTTTTATCGTCAGAAAATCAGTTTTCATCGAAAGGCTCCAAGGGTATTCAATTCGAAACGCTTAAACTATGCTAATGTGTTCAGGTAGCTACTCTAGATGTGCATGAAGGTTTCGGAATTTTGATTTGGCCCCTGGTGGTTCCAGTGGAACCACTTTTATCATTAGAAAATCAGTTTTCATCGAAAGGCCCCTAGGGTATTCAATTCGAAATGTTTAAACTATGCTAATGTGTTCAGGTAACATCTCTAGATGTGCATGAAGGTTTCGGAATTTTGATTTTGCCCCCGGTGGTTCCAGTGGAACCACGTTTATCATTAGAAAATCAGTTTTCATCGAAAGGCTCCTAGGGTATTTAATTCGAAACGTTTAAACTATGCTAAGGTGTTCAGGTAACATCTCTAGATGTGCATGAAGGTTTCGGAATTTTGATTTTGCCCCAGGTGGTCCCAGTGGAACCACTTTTATCATTGGAAAAATCAGTTTTCATCGAAAGTCTTCTAGGATATTTAATTTGAATCGTATAAACTATGCTAATGTGTTCATGTAGCATCACTAGATGTGCATGAAGGTTTCGGAATTTTGATTTTGTCCCCGGTGGTTCCAGTGGAACCACTTTTATTGTTAGAAAATCAGTTTTTATCAAAAGGCTCTTATGGTATTTAATTCGAAATGTTTAAACTATGCTAATGTGTTCAGGTAACATTTCTAGATCTGCATGAAGGTTTTGGAATTTTGATTGTGCCCCAGGTGGTTCCAGTGGAACCACTTTTATCGTTAGAAAATCAGTTTTCATCGAAAGGCTCCTTGGTATTAATTCGAAACGTTAAGACTATGCTAAGGTGTTTCTAAGGAAATGCGGGGATGCACCATTGTGTGCTTTGCACACAAATAACTCGATCTGGTTCACATTAGTGATTATCTGATTGAGGGCAGTATTGTTGTTGGTGGTCTGAATTTGTTATTCAAAACTTGCTTCATTGCAGGCAATCTCCAATAATTTGTAATAAAACAAATTTATATAAACAAAATATTATTTGTGTTTGACTGAATATGAAATATAAGCAAGGAGAGTGTTGGCTTTTGCTCTGGTATCCTAATTTTTTTAAATCCCTGATAGTGGCTTCCAGCACTTAACCATTATATTAGTATTTTAAGCTGCGATAACATTCGGATCACTGAGAACTATTCGGGAGAAAATAGGAAATTGAGGTTAAAACTTTAAGAAATTGAAAAATAATAACAAAACAAATGACCACAAAGTATCAACGTGCTGTTTGATTTCGTACGTAATAACACATACAAAATCATCAAAGGTTTAATCCCGATTGCCCACGCGGAGGCACGGCGTCGCTTTTCACTAAGGCGTACTGCACGTCGATTGTGCACTTGTAGTACGTTCGGGAGTCTGACGTTTGATCGCTGTTGCACGGTGGGTCTCTCCGGGTATACGGCTTTCTCCACTCGTTAAACTGTCTGGCACAAGGTGACCCCGCCTGTCGAAAGTGTCGTTAAACCTTAATAAATAAATATATGGTTGGAGCATGCACGTGGCTTGAGATCGAAAAAGTCGGCGGTTCGATCCTTACCTGCGCCATCTGCGTTACGTACTTAACTACTGCTAACTCTACTCGTGCGGAATTAATATGTTAAGGAGTTAAGAAGCCCAATAGTTACTTATATGTGGTTCTCTCTGGGTACTCCCTCGGTTTCCTCCACCTGTAACACTGATCGACACGATATGGATTTGGCTGTTGAAAGTGTTGTAAACCATAATAAACATAAACAACAGAGCTGGCATTCTTAAAAATGCATGAGGGCTAAAAATCCCCCCCCCCCCCATATCCTAGGGGAGCGATGAGCTCTCTTCAAGCCTACAGAAGCTAAAACTGGCAAAATGAAGTTTTACTATTAATGAATTCTGTCAAATGGACTTTGTGAGACGGCTACACTGTCCCTCACACACCTCCGGGCCTCTAACATAGCAGAGATCTGAAAAGAGGTTTTGAGAATAGTCTGTTATGGTAATCATTGTTTTCTAAGGCCCAGAGGACTAGTTTTCGCGCTGCTTAATTATTTTTAAGGTGAGCAGCAGGCGAGCGAATAAGTCGCTCTCCTGAATATGCCAGGCCTGATACAAACCTAGAATCTCACATGTGACTGCAAGGAAATGTAGGTTTCCACGAGTGCCAAAAAGCCGCGAGTGAAAATTTAGATCTCCTCACAATCATGAATGAGATAACTGGAATACCTAAAATAGAGTAATTAGGGCAACATTATTTTTACCAACATATTTTGCACCTTAATCCTTTGAACCCGAATGACCTCTTTTCCCGCCATAGAACATGATACGTCATAATTTCACTGAGCAGGGTGGCAGCTAAGTGAAAGTGTGGAGTAGACCAATTAATATTTTCAACGTGCAGCCCCAAGGCTGCACGTTGAAAATATTAATTGGTCTGCCACCAAATAATGAATACGGACTCTTCCAATTGCTACCATTGAACTGACATGGAAGATACCACCAGGGTAGAATCAGGGCGGGGCCCTCAAAACTCAAAAGCATCAACATGAAACTTGTATTTCTCTTCTTTTGTGTTTCCTTCACTGCAATATCAGTAGTAGTGAATGCACGTTTCAGGGAACATTTGGATGACCTCGGTGGATGACCTCGGAAGTGACGTCATGTCACGTGACCCAGTGGCGCCATGTTGTATTGTTATGGTAACCCGCGTAAGTGGCCATGTTGTGACGTCATCTCCATAGTGATACGTGGTGTGAGTGCGCATGCGCAGCGCGTGTTGTTAGGGTTATACGCGTTTCCGTCGTCCATTTTGTATACTGGAGGCTGCCATCTTGGTTTCTCTGATAGCACGTGATCGCTATGTTACCTAAACCCTTCTTATAGGACAGGGGTATGTTCGGAGGGTATGTTCCTTTGTAGAAGAGTAAATCTAATTACCACAAACAACCCGACAGGTTTTACTATTTCGAATTCTTTCAGAATTCTCTGCTTCCATCTATATATGTAATAGTTATCGTTTATCTGGTCATGTTCCTTTATTCTAGAGTATACTCCAGTAGCGTAGAAGAGCCTATCAGTTGGAACAGCTTTGCTTATTGTTACTATATTTAGATATTACTGGTCTATTCTTGTTAGTTCTGATCCTATTCTAAGTACTCTTGTTTGTTGTTTCATTTATCTAGAACATTTATAACCAATCAGATTGCTTGATTTCCCATAACCTGTACTTAATCGTATAGAGTTATCTCCTCTTATTACAACGAAGTTGTATCCGATTCTCATCACATCTATATCCAATCCACCCCCACCCAAAAAATTCCAATGGCCATATCCCCGGGCACCCCAATTTCGGCACCCCTTTTTAGAAAAACATATGACCTTCGGCACCCCTTTTTTGTCATATGTGCTTATGTGAAAAAGCACAATGTGACACAATGTGCCCTAGCACAAAGGCACATGCTTTATGTGCCGATATGTGCTTATGTGAAAAGGCACAGAGTGACACAATGTGCCCTAGCACAAAGGCACATACGAGTATTTGAGGATCCCTATGACCTGGTATTGTATTATTTGAGGATACCTATCGAGGATACCTTTTATAGGATACTTATCTGAGGATACTATATAGGCTGTACATATCCCTGTAGGTCTCTTGCTGGCCCTTATTACTGTTAATCCACCTGATGCTTCATGTTATCCTATGACTGGTATAGGTAGTATGCAATGCCAGGCATAGGGGTATTGCGGGTAGGGGTACTGCCTGATAGTTTAGAACGGTACTATAGTATGGGCGGTATATACACCTATAGGCCCCTGTTAGTGCTTGGTACTATTAACCAACCGATTGCTTTGTTTTATTATATGGCTGGTATATGTAGTACGTTATGGTAGGCCAAGTGATTTTGTGGGGGTGGGGGTAATGCTTGGTAGTTTAGAACGGTAGTATCGCATAGGCTGTACATATCCCTGTAGGTCTCTTGCTGGCCCTTCGTACTACTGATCCACCAGATGCTTCATATTATTGAGCGGTATTCTGGGTGGGGTCAGTGCCTGGTAATACAGAACGGCAGCAGAGTATGGTTGCTATATTCCTCTGTAGGTTCCATCCTAACCGTTGATAGTATTAACCTACCAAATGCTTTGTATCAGCCTGTTACTGGTAAGATAGTACGTAATAGCAGTAGTTCTGACCCTATTCCAAGTACTCTTGTTGTTTCATTTATCTAGATCATTTATATAAATTATAACTAACCATTGATTTCCCATAATCTGTATGCAGAGTTATCTTCCTTGTGTATAATAAAAGCCTATATCCAATGGCCATATTCCCAGGCTCCCCAATTTCGGCACCCCTCTTTAGGAATCCCATTTGGAGAATCCCTTTTTTCTAAAATGAGGAT
Organism: Pictodentalium vernedei; assembly: GCA_031216915.1. Lineage (NCBI taxonomy): Eukaryota > Metazoa > Mollusca > Scaphopoda > Dentaliida > Dentaliidae > Pictodentalium > Pictodentalium vernedei. Next base: position 143,394,615 of record CM062296.1, on the reverse strand, counting down.
AAGAGTCGTATTAAAAATCCCTCAATGAGGTCTAATTTAATACGACTCTTATCCTCATTTCAGAAAAAAAGGATTCCACAAATGGGATTCCTAAAAAGGGGTGCCGAAATTGGGGTGCTTTCTGGAGAATCCCTTTTTTGTCAAATGAGGATAAGAGTCGTAGTAAATTAGACCTCATTGGGGGATTTTTAATACGACTCTTATCCTCATTTCAGTATACAAAATGGACGACGGAAACACGTATCACCTTAACAACACGCGCTGCGCATGCGCACTCCTACCACGTATTACTATGAAGATGACGTCACAACATGGCCGCTCACGCGATTTACCATAACAACACAACATGGCGCCACTGGGTCACGTGACATGACGTCACTTCTGAGGTCATCCACCGAGGTCATCCAAATGTTCCCTCAAACGTGCATTCACTACTACTAATATTCATGGGAATTAGCAAGAAGGGGCTCACAGACTCTTTACACTTTCGAGGTGAGGTGACCGAAAATTCCCTCATCTGATATTACTCTTCTATGGCTTCTATGGGGGGGGGGGAGGGGGAGGGGGGGGGCGGTGGCGTTGCAGTAACCGGTTCTCGTCAGATCACCAAAGTTAAGCAACGTTGAGCCGGGTTAGCCGAAGTTAAGCAACGTCGAGCCCGGTTAGTCCTCGGATAGGTTACCGTCTGAGCGATCGATTCGGACTTCCGCGTTATGTCCTTGAGCAAGGCACTTCACCCCGATTGTCCACATGGGGGAATGATGACGCCGTGTACTAAGGTGTACTACACGTCGATGGTGCGCATGTCTTCAACCAGTCTAACCCTGCCTGTGCTGCAGTGCCGAGTTACGATGTTTGGGGAGCTGGCAGCTGCTCGTCGCTGCTCGGTTCTCTCCGGGTACTCCGGCTTCCCCCATCCGTAAAACTGTCACGGTCATAAATTAGCAATTGTGCATAAGTATGTGACCTTAAACACCAATAAATAAATAAATAAATAAATAAAAAATAAATAAATAAATAAATAAATAAATAAATATGGCTTCTGTGTCTTTTCAAGTCAATTCAATTGCACATTTTGGCTTCATATTCAATAAAATTTCATCCACCCCACCCAAAAAATTCCGAATTTGGAATTTTTATAGGATTTAACCCTTTACCTAACATGAAATACAGACGACACTTGCAAATAAAATACTTGAATGACTATTTTTTTCATTTTTTATCACAAAAACATAGCTTATGACCCCTCATTGGAACGAGCGCAACGCGCTCGTTCCAAGAGGGGTCATAAGCTATGTTTTTGTGATAAAAAATGAAAAAATAATGAAAATTGGATAGTATTTTTTGTGAATAGCGCTGGCCCCTTTTTAGCTCAAACTTTAGTTGTGTGAGCTTATGGCATGGCTCGATCGGTCGGCGTCTGCGTCGGCGTCAGCATACGTGTCCAATAATGTTAAGGCTTCTGTTTAGGTCACTTTCTCGCCCTATTTCCATATCATGGTCTTTATAATGCTGCTATATGATGATTATTATCATTCTACCATGATTTAACACCTCATACCCTGCACTTTAAACATTTTTCTTGACATTTTTAGTTTTCTGTTTAGCTCGGAATTTCATGTTTAACTAAGTGTTTAGGTCAGCTGCTGTGCTCCTTCTCTTCCCATGGCACTTATATTCATCACACATGTTCCTCAGTATCTTTGTTCCATGATTAACCCCTCATACTCTGAATTTTAAACATTTTTCTTGACATTTTTAGTTGCGTTTAGTTTTCTGTTTAGCTCGGAATTTCATGTTTAACGTAGTGTTTAGGTCAGCTGCTGTGCTCCTTCTCTTCCCATGGCACTTATATTCATCATACATGTTCCTCAGTATCATTGTTCCATGATTAACCCCTCATACTCTGCATCTTAAACATTTTTCTTGACATTTTTAGTTCCGTTTAGTTTTCTGTTTAACTCAGAATTTCATGTTTAACTTAGTGTTTATGTCAGTTTCTGTGTTTTACTTTTAAGAGGTTGTGTTTAGGTCAGCTCTGTCGCATGTTATGCGCCTGTTTGATACAGTTCTTGTGTTTGCTAAAGTTACTATCAAAGAGGAATGTTGATAAGCTATAGGGCGTTGGCGTCCTTCATGTTTCCCGTTACTTTGTTAAAGGGTTAATGGAGACGTTCACCATAAACCGGTTTGTCCTGCACAATATCGAAATATTCATTTACAAAATATCAAACAATTGCGAAAAATACTATTATGCTTCAATCAGTTCTATTGTGTTCCTGTATGGGTGGGTCAATCCCATATTGGGACCATCCCATATACATTCCACCAATGAATTAACTGAAACAAATAATAACACGGGCGCAACCGGGATAGAATAGACCCTTTTAACAGTTTAATTATAATTTTGCTGAAAATACCCGTAGCCAAGGCAGAAAAGGAAAAGAAGCAAGAAAGGCAATTTCCTAATGTCGCTGGCGTGGACTCTTTTTTCTGGGCTTGGTGTGGTTGGATCCGGCGGTGGCAGTAATGATGCTCGAAGGTGTCTTTTTGTGTTCCAGCTCTTTCTTAACAAATTTTAAGTCATTCTTGGAATTCTTATGATTCTCTGTACATCTGAGTTGTTTCTGTGCCGGTCTCTTTCAACTTATCCCTCACTTCTTCCTCATTTTACTGGAGCGCGAACACTTCTGGTGGAGATGATGGAGGCTTTACTCTGTCACAGGAAGCGGTGAGTGAGAGTGAGGAATCGCGTGCGGGTGGTGGTGTGTGTGTGTGTGTGTGTGTGTGGGGGGGGGGGGGGGGGCACATTCATTTCCGCATCGGTCCGTTGACACCTCCGGAGAAGTGGTCAACTGGATGAGTTGAACCGCGGGGTGAACCGTCAGCGGATATAGGGAGATGGTGGTGGCCTTATCGGCCTACTCTCAGCGCACTTCGCCTTCTTATCCAGAACAGCCTCCAGACGACGGGCGCCTCCCTGCTTGGTAGAGGGTTCTTCTTCTGGATCAATTCTCCTTAGGGTGAGGACCAATGTGAGAGGATGTCCAGTCACAAAAAGTACTACCTCTTCCAGAAGGAGGAGGTTGTAGATTTTTGGTCTCGAATTCCACTGTCAGTTTAACGCTCTCGCCTTTCACTAGGGAACTTTCAATTGTGACAGGGTTCTGTCAATAGCAGCTGGGAATTTCAAAGTAGTGAGAGAAGGAGTCCTCGCACTTTGAAGTCAGAGGTACAGGTGGGTAACTGAATCAACTAAGCAAAACGCAGAAACAATAATAGTAGTATGTCATGCATCCGGACAGGTAACATTTGGGGGACTTCGGTGGAGGACCTCGAAAGTGACGTCATGTCACGTGACCCCAGTGGCACCATGTTGTGCTGTCATGGTAACCCGCGTGACCGGCCATGTTGTGATGTCAACCCCACAGTGATACGTGATGTGAGTGCGCATGCGAAGCGCATGTTGTTAGGGTATTACGTGTTTCCGTCGTCCATTTTGTATACTGGAGGCCGCCATCTTGGTTTCTATGGTAGCACGTGGTTGCTATGTGACCTAAAATCTTACATGACAGGGGTATGTTCGGAGAGTGTGTTCGATTGACTAGGAGTAAATCTAATTACCAACAACAACCCGATAATTCCTCCAAATCACCAAAATCCTCTTTATTTACTTCGGATTTCCCCCAGAATATTTAGTAGTGGGGCAGCACGCAGTGCTATAGTACCGAGGTTGGTACCGCGGGTAAGTTCAATTGAATAGGAGTCTTTTTTTCTGGAACGGATTCCCCCAGAATCCCTTTTTATGACTTCTTTGTTCTATTTATTCTAACTTCCCTAAACATGTTTATGTACTATTGTACACATTACAGGTAGCACATAGGCACATGTTGGATGTGCCAATATGTGCTTATGTGAAAAGGCACGATGTGACACAATGTGCACTGGCACATAAGCACATGCTGGATGTGCCGATATGTGCTTATGTGAAAAGGCACAATGTCACACATTGTGCAATTGCACATAGGCACATACAGGTATTTGAGGATACCTATAACCTGGTATTGTATTATTTGAGGATACCTATCGGGAATACCTTATGGAGAATTCCTTTTTTGTCGAATATGCTTATGTGAAAATGCACAATGTGACACATTGTGCACTAGCACATAGGCACATGCTGGATGTGCCGATATGTGCTTATGTGAAAAGGCACAATGTGACACATTGTGCACCAGCACATTACCACATACGGGTATTTGGGGATACCTATTGTATTGTACTACTGGACTATTGGAGGATACCTTTTATAGGATACTAATTTGACGATACCTATTGGAGTATCTGAGAATACTTGTCATACAGGTTTTTACATCCGGGTACATTTTGCTACATACGGGTGCTTCTGTAGGGTAGTTGATAAAAAACCGCAATATATAACATTTTCTTCATTTTTATTCCGTTCGCAGTAATTTCGACCCAAATCGATTTGCAAATGGATAGCAACTGAATGTATCTGGATGAAACAACGGACACATTCATCTTGTTGGAATAAACCTTTAATTGAAACTAATATTGTGTAAATTGTTTCCTCAACAAATTTTGTAATAACACACGAACAGTATTTACAAAAGATGCATCATTAAAAGACGAGACTAACCAAGCTGCTCATTACTTGAATAAAGCTTTAAATTCATGGAAAAAGTCTTGAAAAATAGTGAATGAATTTACCGAAATGTGTCGAAATTACTTTGGGTCGAAATTACCGATCGGAAAGGCGATCAGCGGGAGGGCGCCTGAGTCGGGGAAATAGTGGGTCGAAGTTACCGAAATTACTTTAGGTCGAAAAAACTTTTTTGGGTCGAAATTACCGATTTGGGTCGAAATTACTGTGGGCGAATTTACTGGATAATGTTTGACCTGGAACCCCATGGGCCGTTTGGGTAATACCTGGCCAAATGGATTATGGACGATTCGAACCATGTACGATTCGGACCAGATTTTTTTTGGACGATTTGGACCAGATCTTTGGACGATTCGGACCAGATTTCTGGACGATTCGGACCATGCTTATGGACGATTCGGACCATGTTCATGGACGATTCGGACCATGTTTATGGACGATTCAGACATAGTTCTTTGGCGGTTGGGATCAAGGTTTGGGGAGGTTTGGAGTATGTTTCTAAGCCATTTGGACCAAATTATGAGACGGTTGACTGATTCGGGGTGAGCAATAAAAAAAAAAAACAACAACTAATGCCAAAGATGCTACACATACTTTTATTCTAGTCAAAAGCAGGTAACTCTCATATTACAAAAACCGAAATGAAAAGATTATAATACATAGATATAAATGTTGCAGACATATAGCACAATTCATTTGAACAGGAAACATGTAAAGACTACATAAATATCGGTAAAAGGGAGATAATACATGGATTTTGGGCGAAAATTGAAAGAGACCAGAGAAAGGTCCGCCAAATGCGTGGAGACCCGGTGTAAAAAGAATGCAAGTCCGTACGAAGAGTAGTCCCGCCTTACTACAGTTCCGCGAAATAATAGTCCGTGGTCTAACATTTCTAGGAATAGATGTCCACGGGTCATCTATTCCGCGAAATGTTAGACCACGGACTATTATTTCGCGGAATTGTTTGTGTGTTTGTGTTGTCCTGTGAAGTGTGTGTCTGTGTTGGTCTGTGCATTTTGTGTGTCTGCGCTGTCCTGTGAAGTGTTTATGTCCGTGTTAGCCTGTGTAGTTTGTGTGTCGGTGTTGTCCTGTGAAGTATATATGTCTGTGTTGGCCTGTACAGTTTGTATGTCTGTGCTGTCCTGTGAAGTGTCTAGGTCTATGTTGGCCTGTGTAGTTTGTGTGTCTGTGCTGTCCTGCGAAGTTTCTATGTCTCTGTTGGCCTGTGTAGCTTGTGTCTCTGTACTGTCATGAAAAGTGTGTATGGCCTGTGTAATTGTTTGTGTGTAGATGTTGCCTTGAGAAGTGTGTGTGTCTGTGTTGGCTTGAGAAGTGTGAATGTCTGTGCTGCCTAGGCATGCTTGGCACATAAACTGATGAGAGATCTCCCCTCGCCTCAAACGTCCATACTTGTACTTTGAGAGTCATGTGTTCCCACAACCACGATGTTGCCATCCACCACAGTTATCACAGTCTATCGCCTGGTGGCGTGGAGTCACTGCCCCATTGCAATACAGACATGAAACTGCCATGACTGCCAACTTGGTGACAAGAAGTTTGAATGATGAGGTCAGTCGAATCCAGTCTTTTATAAGACCATTTTCGGTATGTATAAACGAATGAATGCAATGAGATCAAGCCATTGTTAGTAAATAAACATGTGTACTTCGCAAGAGGTACAAACAAATTCAGCGTATATGTTGTTACAGAAGGGTACGGGACGACTCGCCCCCGGGCCAACTCGCCCCCTAGGGGCGAGTTGGCCCGATTTTGGGGGCGAGTTGGCCCACTTCGAAAATTATCGTTATTTATTTATTTTTTTATTTGAATTAAATTGAATTATTTTATATTTCCTGTTCGTTACAGTTTTCTGAATTAGTAATCCCAATTATATCCGATTTCCTTTTAATCATCAGCTTCACAGACTTAGTACATTCCAACACAAATAAATTTTACAGTATGACTGAAACATCCTCCAATCAAGCAGCACAGTTGCAATGTAAACATAACAGATGAGTAATCTGAACAAAAACATGTCATCAGATTAACGCTTTGGCGGTACTCACTTTGTTATTGATTCCTTTGATTTGAAAATAATTTTGTGTTGTGGAGTAAGTGATACCCATTACTATTATTGGTATATCCAATATAGGGGTACCGGGTACTGCGTTAAAACGAAGGTATTTGACAGAATAAGAGTGAACATGCAGATGTGTTTCCGTGTTTTACAATGACTGGAAAAGATCCGCTCCCGTTGACTCAACCACCATCGGAATCCAAGAGTGGAGCATTTTCGGACATACAGTGAGGACTAATAATGATATTGAAGGTCAGGATTTCTAAAATGAATTCTCCTTTTCTTAATTTCTAGAAATTGACACAAAAAAGTTACATTTTAAATTAAACTTAACGATACTATATAATGATATAAACTTAAATTTATATTCAGTTATTTAAATTTATATTTAATTATTTAAATTTATATTTAATTATTTAAATTTATTTATTTATTTAAATTTATTTATTTATTTATTTAATATTTATTATCAGTATTAGTATTTAATGGTTAACTTTTTTTTCCATTTTCAGCTTGGCATCGTAGTGTAATGGATTGCTTTTACTTCAGCCACTAAGGGGGTGTTTGGACGCCTCCACCCGGAAGTTCTACGGGCTTTCCCCAGAGCGTTCCCAACGATATCAGGTAGCGTGGAGTTGGGTACGGGTCAGCCGAAAGGTGACAACAGAATAATAAAGTTAATGGCTTTTAATTACGGAAATACAACATGATATTTACTTACAGAAAAGAAGGGAGATGGCTTCTAGCTACGCGGATCGTTGACATCTCGTCGGTGTAGTTATCTCTTATCAGGCCGCTTAATTTATTTAGCTTTGGGTGTGCACAGGTGAAAATCTCGAAGCGTCTCTCTCGCAATGCCAAAAACTCGGCTATAAATACCACTCGTGACGTCACGGATCCGCACTGCCAGGAACCAAGTAAAGAAGTAGACTTATTATACCTTTGTAAATAAATATTATATAAATATTATGTTTGATAAAAATTCATTATTATATTATCGTTAATAACGGAGAGATTTTTTTAAAAATAAACAAAATTATTTTTGAAATCGCGCGTTGTTACTCATTTCTCAACACCCATCATGACCAATCCTCATTATTCCATCCGGGGGGCGAGTTGGCCCGGGGGCGAGTTGGCCCGAGGGCGAATTGGCCCACCAGCAGGGGGCGAGTTGGCCCGGGGGCGAGTGGTCCCGTTCCCGTTACAGAACCAGGGTACCTGGAGCCAGTGTGTTAAGTGCTGTATAAACATTTTTTCATTCAACTACCCGAGAGTCATTATAGTTTTTATTCAGTGTCGGATCTTGTCAGTTCATTTTTTATTTATTGATTGTTTTAGAATTTCTAAAGAACGTCAACCAAAAAACCGACTCCCAGCCCGAATCATGCAACCGTCTGATAATTTGGTCCAAATGGCTTAGAAACATGCTCCATATCGCCCCAAAACCTGATCCCAACCGCCCAAAAACTTGGTCCGAAACGCCCATAAACATGGTCCGAATCGTCCATAAGCATGGTCCGAATTGTCCAGAAATCTGGTCCGAATCGTCCATAGATCTGGTCCGAAGCGACCAAAAAAAAATCTGGTCCGAATTGTACATGGTCCGAATCGTCTATATACTGGCAAATACTCCATTATGAGTGGAACACATTTTCTTCGCACGCAGAAAACCGAAAAAAACAGCATGATCATTATTACAGCAGCATTGATATTTCAGCTATTTCTTGACACGATTTTTCTGTTGCTTCTGCACAATGTACAGCCCAAACCATATATGGACGAAGCATTCCATATTCCCCAGGTTCAAAGATACTGTGAAGGAAATTTTACAAGTGTGAGCGCTAATTATAGATTCACCAAAATGGAGCCAACAATGGCAACATAAGAATTGTGTCCGTTGTTTCAGCCAGATACATTCAGTTGCTATCCATTTGCAAATCCCAATTAATATCTAGAAAATGTTGAACACTAGAGAAAAGAAAACATGATGTAAATCAATATTGAAATAGAATCTGATAACCAACAGGTCCGGCACAAACGCGAATAGTCCAATAATATTAGCCTTCGCCTGTGCTCCGAATTTATTATTTTTTTATTTTTAATATGTCGCACCGTCGAAGTCTAATCTGATCTTTCGTTTTTCCAGCAGCAAAGTTCAGCGAGAGACTCTCGCTGAACGGTTGGACCTCGATTAAAGATCAAATTTCCTCCACCTGGTTCCTACTTCCGATTGACAGTTGTGTAAAACACATTTTTCTTCATTCTGGTGGTCATTTTCTTGCAAATAAATCGATATTTTGAATTATTTAGGCGTCATTTGCACTGCAATTTTTTCAACTCGAAACAAACTGTTGAACTGGAAGATGGGTTGATACGGAAACGCGGAGTGAAAAACGGAATACTGATAATGTAGTGCACACCAAGTCAAACGACGCGGCAGTCGTTGCAATACCGCTGAGGTCCGTTCCCGGAAATGGGATACGATTTTTAACAATTTTCCAACCGCTGTAACATTACCGCTTGAAAAAATGTTTTTATTTAATTATTGGTATTTAATACGTAATTCGACAGTAAGTATAGGAAATTTATACATCTAATGTGAATGTGAAGGCATATTATTCTTGTCGAAAGTGGGAACATGTATGGAGAATGAGTATTCATCATATTAGTGTTATGTCGCCTAATTTCGTACTTTGCTGCTGGAAAAACGAAAGATCAGATTAGACTTCGACGGTGCGACATATTAAAAATAAAAAAATAATAAATTCGGAGCACAGGCGAAGGCTAATATTATTGGACTAAAACGCGAAACGACGTATAATACCTAGTTTGGCGTATAATACCTCGAACGAGGTATAAAATTGATGCACAAACACACAAAATGGCTATGAGCAAGAGAATCGTGTAAAATCGGGTGCGAAAATAGGTGACGTTGGAAGTGGGTGGGTAAATACTTTGGATATACGTCGAAATTAGAAATGTTCAGCGATGCAAAGTATATTTAAATATGTAAAATATACCGTTACTTTTGGTATTTTTGAAAACACGCCTCAAATACAGGTTATTTTGCAACATTACACTGAACATTTCGCCTGAAAATTCATTTCCGTGTCTTCAAAGCGCATTCGAAAAGCAGAAAATAATTGCTCGTTATTTGATTGGTTTAAATTTCGAAACTTATTAAGCATTTAATAAAGTGTATCAGTGTCTACTTGAGCAATGTATGGCGACCCGTGATTACCTGAATTTTACCAATATGCATGCAGATCGTGTATTACGGAAATCGAGTACACATCATAGTATTAAAAGAGTTGACGGATGCCAAATCGTCAAACACTGTTGAAAATGGAAGGAAGAAGATCACTGAATTCCTTTCCAGTATTAGATAGGTGGTGGGACGAGTTGATGGAGAACGATACCTCATTCTATCTTCCACCGTTGGTTTCAAAGTGATATTCAGCATTTTTCATGGGGTGCTTTCTTCATAACTGTTAACCCGGTCATCCACCCTTAGTGACTGGCCACAGCTAGACCTGTTACTATTAACAGATCTAGTTGTGGGTCAGTTACTCAGGGTGGATGACCGTCGTTAATAGTTATGATCCTCTTGGTCTGAACCAGAGCTATACCGTTACATATTCAGTGCGCAGTAACTGGGATTCCGCGTCTTTTATAGCCCACTGCCATTCATATTCAGGTCAGACACTCAGATGCCCAGATAATTTCATCAATGGTGGTCTCTTCTCAATAACTTCAGTTTGCAACTCCTCTCCATTCCACTGGATGCACTTATTTCACTTCAAACTGGTGACCAATGGGAGACATAAATTCAATGAATTTGCTTCTTTTCATTCTGTTAAATATTTCAATTCTTACCTTCTCTAGTCCATTGAGGTTGCGACAAACACGCAGCCATCTTTTCTCTGTTGGTAGGCCTGGTGGGATCCACATCTTGGTTTTTTTGTTTTGAGCTTTCACCACGAAATCTCCTCCTTCTCCTTTACTGGTGTGACCTGATGTGGAAAATGATGTTGTTCTATCAACGTAATTTCGAAGAGCATCCGGCATTTGAACTCTCTTTATTGCCTCTCTCATGAAAATTTCCCGATAAATCGGCATGTTCAATCCGAAGCATAACAAAGACATTTTAGTTGTACTGCATTGAATTATTTCCGGATTATTCCTTCGGATACTGGCGCGGAAGAGGTGAAGAGCAAAGACATGAGTGAAGATGACTTCAAAAAGGAATTTGAGATTGCAGTTGGCGGAGGATGAAATGAATTTATATAGCCCTTCCTCACTAACATTCCCATGACACAGCAGCACATTCTGGCAATATGGAATAAGGAGTTCGTCTGCTGTGCCAAAGAGTAATATCTGGAGCATTTGCCATGACTTGTGGTGGTTTGTGGCAGCTTCACAAGTAGAAAGTGCCTTGGCAGATCTGAATCCCAGCATCTGAGCAAGGTCTTTTAGAACTACGTCCCATAGCAACTTGAAGAGCCCTCTGGTGATGTTGATTTCCATGTGTCCTGGACCAGGAGTTAAGAGAACATTTCCAAAATTGCGGTCGTTCGGTGTTATGCTGTTGTCTCGATTCCCGTGGACATCAGCTCGGTGTTTGATAAAAGCGTCTTTCCCCATTACAGTTATGTCGCATTCTCGACATACCATACTTCTGTCCAACAATCGGGCTCCAAGGACATATGGTAATCCGTCGCAGCCTACTATGGTCCACGTCCTCTCCGTTGATGTGACTGTGTCGCGAATCAGATTGGATAAGATAGATGATACTGATGAGTATGAGCATGGATTTTGCATGTACGGATCTCTCATGGAAAATGATGGTGGAATTGGTGGATGGTGACTATCAACAAATGAATAATGGTCTGTTGAAGTTGAAGAAGATGGAAATGTTGGTTTCGATGAACTGTCAGACTCAAAAAGTACTTCATGATCGACAGATGTTGCAGTGGATAATGATGATGGTGGGTTGTCTGACTTATCCTTAATGTCATCTCCGTGTCTTACTATCTCCCTATAAACTTCTCTCAAACGTTTATTAATGAATTTAGACCGCTCACGTCTGAACAACCGGTTGTCCTCCTCTATGTTATCCATTATCTTCTGCAATAAATCATCACGACCTGCAAGGTTGGAATCATACCAGTTCAATGGTGATAAATCGGCGTTGATTTGGAGGTTGATGTTGATATTCGGCAGGATATGTACTACTGTTGTGATAACGCTGAGTAGTGCCTTAGCATCATAATGTACTCTCCATCTCCTTGCCAAAATCTGGTTATTGTCGAAGTATGTAACAATGTCGCCGGTACGTGGAGACTGTATTGGAACTTTCGAATTGTTGTTAGCCCATGTCAGGAGTGAAGTATAAGAACCTGCAGGATGGACACTGCCGTTCATGTTGCATATCGTCTTGCTGGCGGTTAGGAAGTAGGTTAGTAGGTTTATGGTGAATGACATGGGTCCAATATACTTCAGACCCACTTCAGATTCCTGCAATGGTAAATCTGCTCCAAGATGAGAGAAAGGGAATTAATCTTTTTGGATCTGTCTGCATCAAATAAAGTTGCTCCTTTCAGGAAATTTACGACGACTGCGTTCTGTTCGCATATCCAGTCAATTGGCACATATTTGTCCAGACCTTCTGTGTTTGACATTCTAGTCGCCCCATCTTCCGATTGTCTGTAGATGTTTTGCGCCTGAGACTCACCAAGTACGAGTGCCATCTGTGCCAGCTGTGTGTTGGAGAATTGTCCGTCTTTCATGGCCTTGAACACAGCATTAAAATCAATTTTACATTCCGTAGATGATGATGGCTGTGCTGTGTCTTGCAAGACGAAGTGCTCTTCAGAATAAGAAGCACATCCTGTGCATAAATATGTTGCTCTGGCCTTTAGCAAATTATTTTTCACCAGTGCAGAAATAGTTTTTTTCCTGTACTTTGCCGCAGAACATTTAAAAAGTTTCACATCTTTTCCCTCTGTGAAGTCATTGTGTCGCTTACATCCGCATCTTGCCAACATCTTTCAAATCGCGAATGGAGTGCGTTAATTTTGCATTCTGCAGTGCTTTAATACCCTATTGTATGACCGTTTTCCGTGATACATGATCTGCATGCATTTTTGTAAAATTCATGTCAGCGCGGGTTGCCATACATTCCCATTTTGTGTATTGTAGCCCGTGATACACGTTATTAAATGCTTAATAAGTTTCGAAATTTAAACCAATCAAATAACGAGCAATTATTTTCTGCTTTTCGAATGCGCTTTGAAGACACGGAAATGAATTTTCAGGCGAAATGTTCAGTGTAATGTTGCAAAATAACCTGTATTTGAGGCGTGTTTTCAAAAATACCAAAAGTAACGGTATATTTTACATATTTAAATATACTTTGCATCGCTGAACATTTCTAATTTTGACGTATATCCAAAGTATTTACCCACCCACTTCCAACGTCACCTATTTTCGCACCCGATTTTACACGATTCTCTTGCTCATAGCTAATTTGTGTGTTTGTGCATCAATTTTATACCTCGTTCGAGGTATTATACGCCAAACTAGGTATTATACGTCGTTTCGCATTTGTGCCGGACCTGACCAAAGCAGTGTGGTTTGTGAGGCTATCACTAAAATTTAAAAAGTGTATACCGAGGCCTAGTTAAGCGATCTGAACGTAGTGGCTACCCCTCTACGTTCAGATTCTTCCCATTCAATCCTATAGAAAAAGTTCCATCAAGTTTTTATGGGAACTCAAAACTCGAAATTAGGAATATATATCAAGCTTTTGCCCTTATTACCGGCTGCAATCGATAGTACACGTATTTCCTTACATTTGGGATGAGTTCATTAATCCAAACTAGGTTTTATCCTTTAAATGTCTTCATTTGTGTACTCGTGAGGCGGTGACGGAGATTTCAAAATCGGCCATGTTGTTGTTTAAATATAAAACAGTAAAAACGATAACCCGGTAATGGCGCTGAAACGAATAGACCTTTTCATCGATGCGGAATAGGAAATTCGATCTCATTCGCGCAGAGGAGGTCATCAAACTCGGTCACATTCGCACAGAGCAGATTATCAAACCCATTCTGCACAATTGCAATCGATTTTCCTATTCCGCATCGATGAAAAGGTCTATTCGTTTCGGCGCCATTACCGGGTTATCGTTTTTACTGTTTTATATTTAAACAACAACATGGCCGATTTTGAAATCTCCGTCACCGCCTCACGAGTACACAAATGACGACATTTAAAGGATAAAACCTAATAATGAACTCATCCCAAATGTAAGGAAATACGTGTACTATCGATTGCAGCCGGTAATAAGGGCAAAAGCTTGATATATATTCCTAATTTTGAGTTTTGAGTTCCCATAAAAACTTGATGGGAACTTTTTCTATAGGATTGAATGGGAAGAATCTGAACGTAGAGGGGTAGCCACTACGTTCAGATCGCTGAACTAACCGAGGCCGAGTCGGGAATTGGTGCATACACAAATCAGTTATTCAAATATCTCATTAATGCCGAGGCGTTGACAAGATATTTTTATCTATATGTCTTATAAACTCATCTTCTTTCGAAATAGTGAAAGAAAATGCATTTTTTTCCATTTTCTGACTTATATCGTGAAAAAGGTCTTTCAAACACACTAAAAAGTGTGTACAGAAAGATTATTTGGTCACGTGATTTGTCTGTTATGAATCTTATATAATTTCGGCAAGTTCTGGAAGGAAACTGGCACGAGTTACGCCCCCAAACTTCGATAGTAATTTTGTTTCGTATATTTCTGTCGTGTGTCCAAATTTTAATGTTGTACACAACGTCCCTTATAAAAAAGTACCATGGTAAACCATGGTAAATCCCAAAATACCCTGGTAATACCATGGTATTACCAGGGTATTTTGGGATTTACCATGGTACTTTTTTACCATGGTATTACCAGGGTATTTTGGGATTTACCATGGTTTACCATGGTACTTTTTTATAAGGGGTATTTATCGATTTATTATCGATTGAAGCGCCTGAGGCGAAAATCATCAGCCGAGTCCAGGAAGGTGTATACAGAAATTAACACTAAAAAGTGTATACAGCTGCCGAAGCTGGATCGCCGAGAGACAGAGAGTGAGAGAGCATATCTATAATTATACTTCAATTAAGAAAGCGCCAAAATTCTGCATGTGCTAAACGGAAGGAAGGACAAGACAGCTCCCTTTTCAATAATGCGAGGGGGGGGGGGGGGGGCAATAGCATACCCAAGGAACATTAAATTGGAAACATTTTGCACAAAATTCTAGACTACGTTGGCAGGGGAGGGGGGGGGGGGGGGGGGGCAGACTGGCGAAATGGGAAATCGTCCCGTAACTCACCCGTTGGTGAATTCGGCCCACACAGTTAAGGGTTATTTAAAAAAAAAACAACAACATTTAAATTCGTATTGATTCAATTACATTGCGAAAAAATATAATATTGGACACGTTATTCTTTTACACCACTTGAGGGAATCTCTGAGAACACAAGTTTTGTACCCCAGATTTTCAATAATTTATAAAAAAAAAAATCTTGTAATTTGTTGATAAATTACTGTGACAATCTCCAAAATTCCTTGTATTTATCGACCTATATAATTTGGCCTCAATACACCCATACGACCATTTACTCTATTATATATCTTGTTTGACAGAGCTCCATGGACTCTGTCAAACAAGATATAATAAAATAAATGCAAAGTGTAATTTGGAATACAGGAATATATTCACTAATGGTTGTGCTCACTTCCGACCTTGTAATTGAGGAGGAAATTGGTTACTTTTCGGGGTGAATCTGGCTGAATTTGGCCGAAAAGTTTCATATGGTAAAGGTCTAAAGTTGCATTTTGAAAATCAATTTTTTGGGCAGTTTTCTTAATGTCTTCAGCGCAAACTTGCGCGAAAAAAATATGAAACTGCCCGAAAAATTAGATTATTTCCAGACTCGGGACAGCCCCCCTCCCCCCTCCCCCCCCCCCCCATGTCCCATACGCCTATGACTCGACATCGGGAATACAAGTTTCCAAGATCTCAATGAGCTTTGTCAGACAAGATATAAGGAGCGAGCGAGAGAGAGAGAGACAAGAAATCGAATTTCTCAAACTGCGGTGTGAGTTCAATTTTAAAAATTCGAAATCCAAGCAAACATCTATTTAACTTCAAACTATGGAATGACTCGAAAGCCAAACAATCAACCCCACTGCAAATAAGTTATTGAAAAAGGAGCGTTCTGGTCATGGCCTTCCTTCTGTTTAGCACTTGCAGAATTTAGACGCTTTCTTAATTGAAGTATAATTATAGATACGCTCTCTCTCTCTCTTGGCGATTCGGCTTCGGCAGCTGTATACACTTTTTAGTGTTAATTTCTGTATACACCTTCCCACCAGACTCAGCTGTTGATGATTTTCGCCTCAGGCTCTTCAATCGATAATAAATCGATAAATAAGTTGTGTACAACATTAAAATTTGGACACACGTAAGAAACATACGAAACAAAATTACTACCAAAGTTTGGGGGTGTAACTTGAGCCAATTTCCTTCCAGAACTTGCCAAAAATATAAGATTCATAACACCTCCGAGCAAAATAAGAGACAAATCATGTGACCAAATAGTCTTTCTGTATACACTTTGAATTTAGTGTGTTTGTAAGACCTTTTTCACGAAATAAGTCAGAAAATGGAAAAAAATTAAATTTTCGTTCACTATTTCGAAAGAAGATGGGTTCAGAGGACATATAGATAAAAATAGCCTATCAACACCTCGGCATTAATGAGATATTTGAATAATTGATTTCTGTATACACCAATTCTGGACTCGGCCTCGGTATACACTTTTTAGTGATAGCCGTTTGTGATATCTTTCAAGTTCAGCAATCTGAACGTAGTGTCTACCCATCTACGTTCAGATTCCTCCCATTCAAATCTGTGGTAAAATTCCCCATCAAGTTTTAATGGGAACTCGAAAATAGGATTATATATCAAGCTTTCGCCCTTATTACCAGCTGCATTCGATAATACATGCATTTCCTTACATTTGTGCAGAGTCTATTGATCCAAACTATGTGTTATCCTTTACTTATCAAGATTTGAAGACGATGGAGCATCAACTATCTCTTCGATATCGTCCCATGTTTTTTGTGCAACCCTGAGTTGCTGCCGAAACGAAATATTGGTGCGGAAACGGTAACTCCTAATAAAATGCAACCACACAATGATCATAATCGATCTCCTCTGCACGAATGCGATTGTATTTCTGTTTCTGCATTGCTATTTGCTTAGGTGCAACTCCACGTTATTATTTCAGAGCCGCCACAGGCAAAAAGTAACACATAGTTCATGCGCTCATTGCAGCAGAAGAATGAAGTACTCTGAAATAAACAAGAGCATTTGCACTGTGCACTGCAAAATATATTATTATGCTAGTAAATTTGTTTATCCAATCAAATGAAGTTGCTAAGAGACATAGACTCCACAATATTAGGTTCAGGATGGCTAAAAAGCACCCAATATTAATTTAATATTGGGTGCTTTTCAGCCATCCTGAACCTAATATTGTGGAGCCATGTTGTTTTATCATTATATCCACACGCCTCAGCTTTTAATTTACATGTACGTACATGCTACAGCGCAGTTGTACAGAAGACCCACCATATAAAATAGCCCTGTCGTATAAACATTGCATTTGATTGAAGGAAACTGTTATAATAAAATGCTGTGGCTCAGTAGGTAGAGATGCAGGCTGCAAGTCGAGGGGTCCTCGGTTTGAATCCCACCTGCGACAACCGCGTTCTGTCCTTGGGCAAGACACTTCACCCCCATTGTCCATGTGGAGGCACGGTGACGCTGTGCACTAAGGTGTACTGCACGTCTATGGTGCACCTGTCTTCAACCAATGCTAACCCTGCTTGTGTGGAGTTCGTATGTTGGGGAGCTGACAGTTCCTTGCCATTGCTCAGTGGTTCTCTCCGGGTACTCCGGCTTCCTCCACCCGTAAAACTGTTGTGGTCATGATTAGCCAATGTGCAGAAATATGTGACCTAAAACACCAATAAATAAATAAAATATAATAAAATGCCAAACCAGCCCAAAACATTGGCGGTTATAGAACAAGTCACAAGTGATTTATTAGAATGCGGAAGCAAAATTTCTCCCCTTGTTGCGAATGTAAACATCGTCTGCTTTGTTTACATTTTTCGAGAAGTGCGCATCATTTAACTATTCGTTGAGTTAACTTCCCCAATGACATTTTAGCATGCCGTGCATAATAAATTCGTTACAGGGCATTTAGTTGGTAGATACAGTGTCATATACGGCTCAGAGAAAACAATATTAGGTTCGGCATTGCCTCAACAAATATTGTTTTCTCTTCGCTGTATATGCCACTGTATCTGCCAACTAAATGCCCTGTAACTTATAATGTGCTATTAGCGAGGCCGGTGTTGAAATTACAAACTGAACCCATTAAACAGAAAGAAAATATTGAGACTACAGTATGTAAAGGGACTTAGGGTGGATTACTTCTAAGTCACTGTGGCATAGATTTTCACTTAGTAATTATTTACAGTTTCTGAGGACAAAACACAAGAAGCACTTGCAAACTTTCATCTCATGGACCCGTTGGTCCATGTGATGAAAATTTGCAAGTGTTTCTTGTGCTGTTATGAGCAATTATAAATACTTTTTGAGTGGAGAAGATGTGGCGCTGTGATAATGTGATTAAATAGAACATGTAATCCACTCTCAGTTCCATTTTTTGTGGCAAACCAGAAAACCAAACCGCAAGACCCAGGAAAACATGGCTGAATGGTTTTATTGTGTTTTTAGATCAACTGATCAAACTTTTTCACTGTTAGGGAATTTGACTCATAGTCCTTATGGACTGTCAACTCTGGTCTATCTGGCAAAGGGACAATTACTAGTATGCCGTGGTTCTCATTCCACTTTTTTTAGCACACCTGGCCTAAAAGGACATGTGAGCTCTTCTTATGACTTGGTGTGAGTCGTCGTCTGGCGTTCATAAACTTTTCACATTTTCATCTTCTTCTCTGTAACCGCTGAGCCGGTGTGAACCAAACTTGGCAGGAATGGTCTATGGGAGGTCCTCTACAAATGATCCTCATTTTGTTCCGGTTGATAAAAAACACTGCTTCCAGAGGCATTCTTTGATTCTGGTTGGTAGATTTTCAAAAATCTTCTCCTCTGAAACTGCCTGGCCAAATGTTTTGAAACTTCATATAAATGATGACTGGGACCATCTCTACAAATGATCCTCATTTAATGTTGATCGGGTTGTAAACATGGCCACAATTGCAGCTTATATTTATTATAGAAACCCTATGGGAAATCACATTTTCCTCTTCTTCTCTGGAAAAACCGAGGTGATGTGAAAACAAACCTGGCAGGGATAGTCTATGGGAGGTCCTCTACAAACGATGCTCATTTTGTTCCTGTGGGTTGAAAAACATGGCTGCCAGAAGCATTCTTTGATTCTGATTGGTGGATTTTCAAAAATCTTCTCCTCTGAAACTGCCAGGCCAAATGTTTTGATACTTCACATAAGTGATGACTGGGACCCTCTCTACCAATGATCCTCATTTAATGTTGTTCGGGTTGTAAACATAGCCACAATTGCAGCTTATAGTTACTATAGAAACCCTATGGGAAATCACATTTTCATCTTCTTCTCTGGAACTACTGAGCCGACGTGAGCCAAACATTGCAGGAATGGTCTACGAGAGGATGGAAATATGTGGCCACCAGAGGCTATATTCTAATGCTTAACCCAATGACTCCTCTGTCTGCACGAAGATCAGTAGTCGGCAAAATACTTGTTTTTTGAGAATCTGGTATGGGTTGGTTCCAGTTTTTTCTCCACTGAGAACTGGGAAAAAAAAACCCAAAATATTGTGTATACAGTACAAGTCAAAATAAGCTGTAGCATAACTGCAGTAAACTAAGAAGACTGCTGCTTCTGGCCTGACAAGATCAGAATCTGACATTTTCTGGAAAAGCTATCAGTGAGAGCTTTCCAGAAAATAATGTCAGCTTCTGGTCTTATCAGTGTAGGAAGAAAAAAGATACATAGTTTATAGGATTATTCTACACAACTTATTTTGACTTGTCCTGCAAAACAAGTGCAACTGTAGGTTGATATCTTCAGCTGTAATATAATTATTTTTGACAAATGTTGACAGATTGTTTAGAAAATCTGGGGAAGTTTGTTCATTATCTTGCAATCATGTCAGCTCAGATGACAGTAATTATTGTATATCTGTTAAGATTCTGTGAACCCTTTACCTATCCAAAAGCTATTTTGAAAGAGAATACTGTCTGAAAAAATTGTAATTTTCAAAATGTTTTAACCCTTTTTAGCTTAACTTGACATAGTCAAGATAAGCTATTGCCATCACGTGTGCGGAAGTCTGTTAGTCTGTGAGTCTGTGACGTCTGTTCACATTTTCCTTTAGCACAGGCTACACCCCGCAGTTCCTGTCTGATCGTCACGAAATTTCATATGCAGGTTTGGGGTCATGTCTAGATGAGAACGTCCCCTTTTGGTCGCGATCGGGCAACCGGTATGGCTGCCCGAGCCCAAAACCCGAAAACCATTAACACAGTCTACAGGTCGTATTTATGAAGGGATTTCATTGTAACTTGGTAGGATGCCTCTGTATAATGCCTAGATGAGAACGTCCCCTTTTGGGCATGATCTATCAACCGTGATGGCTGCCCAAGCCCGAAACCCAAAAACTTTTAGCACAGTCTGCAGGTCATGTTTAATGTGGAGGGATTTCATTGTAACTTGGTAGGATGACTCCTTATGATGTCTAGATGAGAATTTCCCCATTTGGGCATGATCTGCCAACCGTGACGACTGCCCGAGCCCAAAACCCGAAAACCTTTACCACAGTCTACAGGTCATATTTATTGAGGAATTTCATTGTAACTTGGTGGGTTGACTTCATACAATGTCTGGATGAGAAAGTCATCTTTTGGGCATGATTGGGCAACTGTGACAGCTACAGGGGCCCAAAGCCCAAAAACCTTTAGCACAGTCTAGAGGTCATATTTATGAAGGGATTTCATTGTAACTTGGTAGGATGACTCTAAATAATGTCTAGATCAGAACGTCCCATTTTGATCGCGATCATGCAGCCTTGATGGGTGCCCGAGCCCAAAAATATTTAGCATAGGTAAAAGGTCATATTTATGGAAGGATTTCATTGTAACCTGTTAGGTTGACTCCATGTAATGCCTAGATGATGACATCCCCTTTTGGTCGGGATTGGTCAGTTGTGATGGCTACTAGTGCTCGAAAACCTTGAGCACAGTCTACAGGTCATATTTATGAAAGGATTTCATTGTAACTTCTTAGGATCACTCCAGATGAGATTGTCCCCTATGGTTGCGATCATTCAGCCATGATGGCTGCCTGAGCCCGAAGCCCGAAAACCTTTAGCACAGTCTATAGGTCATATTTATGAAGGGATTTCATTGTAACTTGGTAGGTTAACTTCATATAATGTCTAGATGAGAACGTCCCCTTTTGGACATGATTGGGCTGCTGTGACGGCTAAAGGTGCCCGAAGCCCGAAAACCTTTAGCACAGTCTACGGGTCATATTTATGAGGGGATTTCATTGTAATTTGGTAGGATGACTCCAAATAATGTCTAGACGAGAACGTCCCATTTTGGCCATGATCATTCAGCCTTGATGGGTGCCCGAGCCCAAAAACCTTTAGCATAGGCAAAAGGTTATATTTATAGAAGGATTTCATTATAACCTGTACGGTTGACTCCATATAATGCCTAGATGATGACATCCCCTTTTGGTCGTGATTGGTCAACTGGGATGGCTACAGGTGCCCGAAGCCCGAAAACCTTGAGCACAGTCTACAGGTCATATTTATGAAGGGATTTCATTGTAACTTCGCAGGATCACTCCAGATGATGCCCAGATGAGATTGTCCCCTTTGGTTGTGATCATTCAACCATGATGGCTGCCCGAGCCCGAAGCCCAAAAACCTTAAGCACAGTCTACAGGTCATATTTATGAAGGGATTTCATTGTAACTTGGTAGGTTGACTTCATATAATGTCTAGATGAGAACGTCCCCTTTTGGACATGATTGGGCAACTTTGATGGCTAAAGGTGCCCGAAGCCCGAAAACCTTTTGCACTGTCTACAAGTCATATTTATGAAGGGATTTCATTGTAACTTGGTAGGATGACTCCAAATAATGTCTAGATGAGAACGTCCCATTTTGGCCGTGATCATTCAGCCTTGATGGATGCCCGAGCCCAAAAACCTTTAGTATAGGTAAAAGGTCATATTTATGGAAGGATTTCATTGTAACATATTAGGTTGACTCCATATAATGCCTAGATGATGACATCCCCTTTTGGTCGTGATTGGTCAGCTGTGATGGCTACAAGTGCCCGAAGCCCAAAAACCTTGAGCGCAGTCTACAGGTCATATTTATGAAGGGATTTCATTGTAACTTTGTAGGATCACTCCAGATGATGCCCAGATGAGATTGTCCCCTTTGGTTGCGATCATTCAACCATGATGGTTGCCTGAGCCCGAAGCCCGAAAACCTTAAGCACAGTCTACAGGTCATATTTATGAAGGAATTTCATTGTAACTTGGTAGGTTGACTTCATATAATGTCTAGATGAGAACGTCCCCTTTTGGACATGATTGGGCAACTTTGACGGCTAAAGGTACCCGAAGCCCGAAAACCTTTTGCACTGTCTACAGGTCATATTTATGAAGGGATTTCATTGTAACTTGGTAGGATGACTCCAAATAATGTCTAGATGAGAACGTCCCATTTTGGCCGTGATCATTCAGCCTTGATGGGTGCCCGAGCCCAAAGCCCTTTAGCATAGGCTAAAGGTTATATGTATAGAAGGATTTCATTGTAACCTGTTAGGTTGACTCCATATAATGCCTAGATGATGACATCCCCTTTTGGTCGTGATTGGTCAGCTGTGATGGCTACAGGTGCTCGAAGCCCGAAAACCTTGAGTACAGTCTACAGGTCATATTTATGAAGGGATTTCATTGTAACTTCGCAGGATCACTCCAGATGATGCCCAGGTGAGATTGTCCCCTTTGGTTGCGATCATTCAACCATGATGGCTGCCCGAGCCCAAAGCCTGAAAACCTTTAGCACAGTCTACAGGTCATATGTATGAAGGGATTTCATTGTAACTTGGTAGGTTGACTTCATATAATGTCTAGATGAGAACGTCCCCTTTTGGACACGATTGGGCAACTATGACGACTTCAGGGGCCCAAAGCCCCAAAACCTTTAGAACAGTCTACAGGTCATATTTATTAAGGGATTTCATTGTAACTTGGTAGATTGACTTCATATAATGTCTAGATGAGAACGTCCCCTTTGGACGCAATTGGGAAACTGACAGCTACAGGGGCCCGAAGCCCGAAAACCTTCAGCACAGTCTACAGGCCATATTTATGAGGGGATTTTAATGTAACTTAATAGGATGACTCGTTTTGGAATAATTTCACTGGAACTTGGTAACTTTTGTTGATATACGTTAACTGTGAGGGCCACATACATTAACTGTGAGGTCATATTAACCCACCCCTCAGCTCTTTAGTACAGTGTACACCTCATATTATTTTTATCATTAACATAGCACACAGGGAACAGAAATGAACATATTCCCAATTATCACAATTCTTGTCTTATTTCATAATCCTTTCATAAACATTGAACATTATCCTTTTCATCAAACACAACACACAAGTTAAGCTACAGTGTCATTGACACTTTCATTTTACTGTTTTTTTCGTGTTGAAACAGAATTCATAAATGTGTGCATTTTCAAGAAAATCTTCTTTGAAACTACAAGGCCAAATGGTTTGAAAAAACTTAATGTGACTGATGACTGTAACCCCCTCTACCAATGATCATGATTTTAATCTTCATCGGGTTGCAATTATGGCTGCAATTGTGGCTTACAGTTACTATAGAAACCCTATAGGAAATCACATTTTCATCATCTTCACTGAAAGTACTGAGCCAAAGTGAACCAGACTTGGCAGGCATTGTCTATGAGAGGTTCTCTATAACTGTTACTCATTTTATTCCTGTTTGGTGAAAAAACGTGGCCACCAGAAGCATTCTTTGATTCTGATTGGTCAATTTTGAAAACTCTTCTCCTCTGACACCACAGGGCCAAATGTTTTGAAACTTTGCATGGTTGATAACTGCGACACCCTCCACCAGCCTTCCTCATTTTAATGTTGAGCATTTTGCAAACATGTCCACAATTGCGGTTTATAGTTACTATAGAAAAAACCTATAGGAAATCACATTTTCATCTTCTCTCTGGAACTATTGAGCTGACGTGAACCAAAACTTGGCAAGAATGGTCTATAGGAGGCCCTCTCGAAATGATCCTCTTTTTGTTCCCATTGGCTGGAAAATATGGCCACCAGAGACATTCTATGATTCTGTTTGATGGATTCAAATGTTTTGAAACTTCACATGATTGAAGACTTGGACACCTTCTACCAGTGATCCTCATATAATTTTGATGTAATGTTGCAAACATGGCCACAATTGCAGCTCATAGTTACCATGGTAAGCCTATGGGAAATCACATTTTTATATGTATTTCCAGGTGAGCGATTACATGCTCTGTAGAGCCTCTAGTCTCTTTTTTTGACCCCTCCTCCCAGGCCTGGCATTCTGAAAAATGCAGGAGGGCAAAAAATCGCTCTCCTCAATCAGCTTAGGAGAGCAATTAGCTTTACACAGCATTTTAAGTATCCAGTTGAATGAACTCATTGAAACTGAAACCAACAGACTACATCAGTGATTTTATTAACTTTACTAAGGTAAAGCGAAATCTCTTAGACATCTAGATGTCTCACTCAACAACCGAACACACACTTGACAAGACCTGTTTGTGTACCCAGACCTGTTGTCCAAGAAAGTCATACGCCTACCACTACCACCTTCAACCCCCCAAGGGGGGTTGAAGGTGGTAGTGGTAGGCGTATGACTTTCTTGGACAACAGGTCTGCTTGAATCTACAGTCACATCCTGGTGCAAGTGCTTCAAGTGACAGGATAGTAGTAATGGTAGTATATTATAGTGTCAATATTCCATGAATAATTACCCCTCAAACTGTGATGTCAGTTGTTGAACTTGAAACTGACAGAAAAAAAAATATTGCTGTGACACATTTTGCTTCAAATGATTGCAACTGTGTTTGGGTATGGTTGCAGCCATTACCTTTTACCACTAAACCACTTTCAAAATGAAATTACGTGATGTTATGTGACTTCGAAGTTAAATTACATTTTTGCTTTACAACAAAAATTTAATGTGAGCATAATATATGTAATCTCAATCATCCCAGACCAAAATATTTAGGAGGGCAATTTTTCGCTCTCCTTAATTCTTTCAGGAGGGCAGTAAGGAGAGCTAAAAAATCGCTCTCCTGAAATTGCCAAGCCTGTCCTCCTCCACCCGTAAAACTGTCACGGTCATGATTAGCCATTGTGCATAAGTATATGACCTTAAACACCAATAAATAAATAAATGACCTCTCCACTGGATAAGTCAATAAGGAGAAAATGTGATAATTAGAACACAACATAGATTAGATGAACTTTATTCATTTGTTACCCAAATTTATGTCTTTTCCTGACTCTATAGCCTTAGTAAACTGATCCTCTTGAACACCAAAGTATGATCAAAAGGAAGTAAGGCTGAACCCAGTAGAGATACTTGCAAACAGGGCTTTTTTGTGGTGAGTCGTGTCGAACAAACTATTGCAGATTTTATTCGAGTTAAAGCGTCTGAAGTGTTATTTACTATATGTTCTTAACTGGTAGAGTGCTGAATTATTTTTGGTCATCAGAATTTGTTCGCATATGTTTGCCTTGTTACAATTTATGGGAGAGTGCCAATAGCCACTCTCCCATAAATTGTAACAAGGCAAATCCTAACAGACTAAATAATTTCACTTCAAAGGTGATATGAACAACATCCACAAAATATGAAACCTTTAAGTGCTGGTACCGACACTTCAGACTAAAGCCAAATATGGGCTTCCAGCACTCTACCAGTTAACACATGGAAAAACTGAACCCAAACCAAGATTTTTTCCTGAATCTGAGGCTGGATGGTGTTGGAAACTGAATACCGGTATCAGTGTTTAAAAAAATGCCGTGGTATACCGATATATGGAAAGACAGTTCAGATATCTGAACATACATACCATAATCTTGACTTGAGCCATCACAATCGGAAGAAATCAGCATGCCTTGATGATACAGTTTGAATAACCCGTTATCCAACACAGACGATATCAAAATTTATTTTTTTTAAATATTAGTTTATGGAATTTTTCACAAAATTTCACCAAAACCATATCAAGTGTCCCCTCATTGGAACGCGCTCGTTGAGCTCGTTCTAATGAGAGGTCACATGATGTGGTTTTGTTGTAATGTTTTGAAAAATAATGTTTGTTCAATTGCACAATTTGTGTATTAACTGGGAGGATGCGGCCAATTCGTTAGGTACAGGGATAATATCATTCATTCGGGACTACAGTTAAAAAAACTCAGGACATCTTGAAAATTGAATTGTGGGTAAATAATGACGATAAACTGATATTTTTGCAATTACTGGTACACCGGTATTCATTCGATACTGGTTTGAATATCTGTATATCGATTTACTGTGCAGTGCAGCCGTAACCAAAACTAAAACCAAATCTGAAAAATTAAACCTCCAAGCTCTATTTGCAGTTCATTATATTCATTTATCATAATTAATTGGAACCAAAAACTTATTCTGTGCTTATTCTTTTCAGCAAACCAGATCTCTGCTCATTTGCTATCCATTTTCACTCATTATTTCACTGTTCATAAACAGTGACTCTCCATGTGTTATCAACAACATCAGAATTCGGGCCAACCTGGAGACATCAGACCACACTGCATGTTTCGCAACAGGGTCTGTGTGCTGTTGGCAAGAGCAAAGGTTTTGCTCTTCATTTCTCCAAGGTGACCCATTTCACAGCCAGGAATTCCTTTGCCTCATTAGCATTTGTGTCTCTGTGTCAGATTTGGTTCTGCTGGACAGGCTTCACACCTGACCTCTTTAGCATTACCTGCTCAAATGGTGGAAACACAACGTCAGCTCTCTTGAACCATTCCAACAAAAAAATGAGTTGATAATGTGTCATGCAGCCAGGTTGACAAATCTTCAATGGTTGACGCAAAAAGTTCCATTGGACTCTCTGAATCCAGATCACATTTTTATAACATACAGTTAAAATTAGAAGTCCTGTCATGAGATGTGCACAAATAGCACCTTGAAATGTGCGTTAATGTACGCGTTATGGCACAAGTAAAGCGATCAAATTCTGTACATATGGCCTGTGCACAAGCAATGTTTCAGCCAATGGACCTCCGGGCAACCCAGAGGTCCATTGGCAGAAACATTGCATGTGTTTCCTATGAGTAACCAAGAGAACCTGCCGTGCTTTGGATGCCATTCGATATGGCAATTGCGCGCAGTTCCAACGCGCAATTAAGCCTAGATAAGCGCACTATTTGTGACAGGACTTCTAGTTTTAACTGTATACCAGCAATCTTGGCTGGGAAGCGACTCAGAATCCTCTGAATCTGCAAGTTCAAGGAGTTTGGTAAGAGCGTGAAGCAGTATTGCATATCAGAAGGAATTGTTAGCAATCTTTCTGAGTCAGAGGCGATTGGCTTACCTCAGGCTCATACAATTTGACTGTGGTCACTCACATTCAGAACCAAGGAGGAACACACTTGATTCTGGTGTACCAACTGATGAAGAAGCTATGTCTTCCAGTATAACAAGTGAATTGAATGTTCCGATGCCAGTGAGACATATTCCAGATTGCCTCAATGAGTTAGCTTACTCTCTTTCCCAGAAAGGTAAGGTTATTCTGTCAAGAGTGGTCTCTGAATATAGAGGTCTTCATGTCAGTCTACCAGAAGTGGGGGACTCCTCACATCGACTTATTTGCAACAAGGATGAACAATCAACAACTAGACATGTTTGCTTCACCTTGTCCAGGACCTCTTGTATATGCAGTCGACTCTCTGTCGATTGACTGAAGGACTGGAACAGCATAGTGTGTGTTGGGTTTTTTTTGGTGGGGAGGGAGGGTATGGTCCTGGTTAAAATAGTATACCTTCGAAACAGCTAACAACATCCTTTCTGGGTCACACCACATGTACATGTATGAAATTTATATATTCTTTTCAGTATGTTTGTTATGCTCTGATTTATCTTGGTCTGGTGATTCTGGTCTATTTCTTGGCTCTCTTGCCTACACATTCGACTCTCTGTTGACCGACTGGAATGGGATAGTTTTTAGGTATTAGTTATGGGGAGGGGGAGTATGGAGTAAGTGGGGTGGGGGTGGGGGGGTATGGTCCCAGTTAAAATAGTATATCTTCGAAACAGCTGACAACACCCTTTTCGGGTCACACCACACCATATGTACATGTACGATATTCATTCTTTTCGCTATGCTTGTTTTGATCTGTTCAGTCATGGTCTACAGTATATTTGCCATGGACTGGTCATAATCCATGCATGAGCAGTGATGTCCATGCATGTATTTACCAGGGAATGAAAATCATCATCAGTTGAATTAATTAATGAAGCACGAGGTTGTACCCAGTACTTCATTAATTAATTTTTTGTCTCCCGCTTTTTGAAAAAAACGGGAAATATTAAATTCGGGGTGTCCTTCCGTCCTTCTGTGTTTTTCGTTTCCAGACTCTAACTTTCCTTACAGTGACCAGATTTCGATGAAATGTGGGTAGTAGATCACTTTCATCAATTGTGGGTCCAAGTTCGAATATGATCATTTTCCGTGCATATTTAATTAGGTTGTTGAAATTTGATTGGCTGACGGTTTCCAGACTCTAAGATTCCTTAAAATCAACCGATTTCGGTGAAATTTCATATATGGATTACTTTTATCAATACCTAGGTCAAGTTCGAATGTGGGAAATTTTGTACCAAAAATCATCTGTCTGTCTGCCCCGTGCATCAACGCACCTCAGACTAAAAGATGTATTTATGAACCGATCTTCACGAAACTTCTTGTGTATCTTTGTTATCATTGTGAGACCAGAATATTTCTTTTGGGGTTTGGTCCAAAATTCAAGATGGCCACCAGTGGCCATTTTGTTCCGAAATTGGGTGTTATCAGTTTTTTGTGCAGAACTTCTATATGAAAGTTCAGATTTGAATAAATTTTTGTATGAATGTTTAGTAACATGCAATACATCACATATAATACAGGTTTTGTTCTCATGCATAAATTATGCAAATTAGGGAAACTTTGATTTATTCAGTGCTACTACTTATACACAGTAGGTGCACACCTTCCGTGTTTTTCGTTTCCAGACTCTAACTTTCCTTACAGTCAGTCGATTTCGATGAAAATTGGGTAGTAGATCACTTTCATCAATTGTGGGTCCGAGTTCGAATAGGGACAGTTTCCGTGCATATTTAATTAGGTTGCTTAAATTTGATTGGCTGACGGTTTCCAGACTCAAACTATCCTTAGAGTTGACCAATTTTGATGATTCTTAGTGACTTCAGCATGGATCCGTCAAATTCACATTTTACCTCTTTTCTTCATCGGTATAATTTTCTGCAGATTGTGAATGAACCTCATTTTCATGTCAACATTTTGGACTTAATCATTACTTCTTTTGCAACTCTACAAAGTCAGACTCTCCCAGTACCATATACAGACCACCACATTATCTGGACATCACTTCCAAGGTTTCATTAACTTCCAATCACAAGCTTTACAGGTTGGTTAACACTTTTCACATCATTTAATGTAATATGTAATATGTCATACAGTCTTAATTTTTAGTGATTCTCACAGTTATACTCCACATCACATTACTTGCTTTGACAGTGACCTCCGTGAAAATAAATCTGAGAACCACTGCCTGAAGCACTGTCTGTTCTGTCTCTTCTAATAACTTCCACTTGCAACTCAACTATATTTCACTGGATGCATTAATTCCCCTTGAAACTGCTGCCCAGTGGGAGACGTGAATTCACTGAATTTGCTTGTTGACGCTTATTCTTATAATTAGTGTTTGGAATCTAATATTGTTGCGTCCTTGGAAACATTGCCCACCCATGGAAAGTGACCAGTCTGCGGCGCCGTACTATAGATATAATAGTGATCTACTGTTTTTTATCTTACAGTGGGATTCCAAAATAACAACTTTACCTGGATTATACCTGATAACAGTTGGTGTACTTAGGCCTATAGCAGCAGTGTTTCAGTTAGATGTTATGAGTGTTTGTACACCATTAGTTCTTAGAAGTACTAATGTAGTGTTCTCTTGTGGCAACTGTTATGTAATATACAGTATATTGAAAACAATCCACATCCACAAGAAGGTGAGTCTACTACATTTCACATGAACAAACTTAAAGGCCCCACAAAGTAGATCTTCTGTTTCTGTGGCCATGTTTTGTAAAATTGCAAGTGGGCGGGCTGTTCTTTATTTTATTTTTGTAATTATTTCTTTGCCATCAAAAGTTCATGTTCTTGGTTTGTTTGATGTTTTCGGCCTCATAATCTACACAGAACAGCATGGGTGGTGGCGTATTGCAAAGCCTTGTTGCACTCAAGAGACAAATTTATCAATTTTATTAACTTGGGTAAAATATCCGACATAAACCGTTTAGTTTTTAGTTTTTATACGCCCGTTTTGAAAAAAAACGGATCGTATATTATGGTATACCGCTGTCCGTCCACACGTCGTACAATAACTCGAAAATGCTTCAAGCAATTTTTTGCTTTTTTGGTTGAAAGTATATGTTGATGGAAGGAAGCTCCCTTTCGATTTGTGTCGCTGTCTGATTTGTCATTCCATAGTTATGGGACTTTATTCATCAAAATATAGGCAATTTTCCACATGTCGGACAATAACTTGAAAATACTTTGAGCAATTTTCATTATTTTTTGGTGGCACGTATATGTTGATGGACGGAATCTTCCTTTCTATTTTTGTCACCGTCCGGTATGTCATGCCAGAGTTATGGGACTTTATTCGTCAAAATATAAGCAATTTTCCACATGTCGAACAATAACTTGAAAATGCTTAGAGCAATTTTCATGATTTTTTGGTTGCAAGTATATGTTGATGAAAGGAATCTCCCTTTCGCTGTCCGATTTGTCATTCCAGAGTTATGGGACTTTATTCGTCAAAATATAGGCAATTTTCCACAAGTCAGATTTTGAGCAATTTTCATGATTAACCTGACAAGTACACATGTATACTCATATTGTGTGCTTCCCCCTTGTAATTAATAACGGGTATATCATTCGCTCATGGCGCAGCTGTTTATTTAAGTTTGCATTGGTTTTAAAAAGAGAGCATGCATCAGCCAAAAGGACCATGCAAGAGGGCATGAGAAACAGATTTTTAACTTTTTAGACCTAACTGAAAGAATGTAAGCATTACAGTGGAGCCCTGTTAATTGAATAGTCACTTTGCCAGTGGAAATAATTCCATTAACAGGAGTGTTCTATTTTACCAGTAAAATAGAAATTGTTTACCACTGCAAGCAAGCACTTTATAGACTGTTAAAAATGCGCAATGACGATGTGGGCAATGATGTTCAGTTGTTTCGCATGTGTTTACCAGGTAATAAATTCACCATCAGCAAAATTTTAAGTAATAAAGCACCAGGCTGTACCCAGTGCTTCTGTAATTAATTTTTTGATGTTTATTCCTATAATTAGTGTTTGAAATCTAGTATTATTATGTCCATGGAAATATTGCCCACACGTGGAAAGCGATCAGTCCATGGTGGCCGTACTTCTTTTTTTGAGTATCTTCTGTTGAATAAATAATCTAATCTAATCCAACTCCAGGGATTTTATTCACATGTATTAGGATTGCGGTAGCTCAGTGGTTAAAATATTGGATTCCAAACCAGAAGGTTCATGATTCACTCCCCACCAGGGGTAACTGCGTTGTGTTCTTGGGCAAGGTACTTAATCCTGGTTGCCCACATGGGGAGCACGGTGACACTGTGTACTAAAGCATACTGCTTGTGCAGAGTTAGTATGTTGGGGAGTCTGGCAGTTGCTTGCCATTGCTTAGTGGTTCTCTCTAGGTTACTCCAGCTTCCTCCCTCTCTGTGTACTCCTGCTTCCTCCACCCATAAAACTGTCTCACACAAGGTGACCCTGGCTGTCAAAAGTGTTGTTGAACCCAAATAAAAAAAAGTTCACTTTTATTGGTAATCCGAATGGGGCCAGAGCTAATACAGCTGAGAAAATAATTGCCTTGCAGGTCTGAAATGGGAACTTTAGAGGCTTTAGGAAGTTGTCCACAGGATACATTTTTACCATACAGGCACATTTTGCATGAAGAATTTAGTTTCATCAATTCAAATCATGGTCGAATTATTCCTTTATCAACAGAATGTTTCTTTATAATTTCAACATTTAACCCTTTTTCTTTAATTGCTCCTAATTTCAACAGTTAACCCTTTACCCAGTGCACACAAAATCAAAATTTGCTATTTTTATTTTTTTTCCAAATTGTTCACACAATTTCAACAAAACCATATCATGGTCCCCTCATTGGAATGAACTCAATGAGCTCATTCCAATGAGGGGTCACACAATATAGGATTTTTGATTTTTTTGGAATTTTTTTTTTCCCAACTGATCAATTTGTACATTATGCGGACAGATGAGGCCAATTCATTTACCGAGGCCAATTCATTAGGTAAAGTGTAAAAAGCCTGCTTTTAACTTTCTGCAGAGTTTATTATCTTTGAACTTATGTCTCACACATGAACCATGGACAGTTTTAAGCCTGAAAGTGGCAGTGCCATATCAGTGATTTCTAACGAAGTCTTGGGTGTCTATAAACAATGTAGGCAGCCAACACTTGAGTAGAAACAACAGCTATACAGGCCTGAAAATAAGCAGTCTGACATTTGGAGAATGAGGTCCCCAACAGGTGAATTTGATGATCCTATCCCATACAGTGGGCCAGTTTATCCTCTGTGTACCTCTTTCTGTTTAGTTTTGAGACCCTGATTCAGATTGAGGTTCACAGAGGGTAAATTTAGTGATGCTACCCTGGGGGGGGGGGCCTCATTTTGCAGATGACGGTCTGCTTATTTTCTGACTTGCAGTATAGCACCCAAATGTTTCTGTGATTTTGCAAGTTTTCACAATTCCTCCTGACCTTCAGATCATGACCAAAACCTTCAAGGAGATACTGGATACTGTATATGTACCTGCTGTGACAAGTTAGAAATTGTGGAAAAGCATGTTCCATCCACACTGGGAATGGAGCTCATATTCTGCAAGTTGTCAACACACTGAAATATTCCTGAATTCTCTCATTAGTAAGCATTTCAGTCTCATTTCAGCAGACTTCATCCACCTTTCATTGTTACTTCTTATTTGTTGAAGACCAGACAAATATAAACACCAGGCAGACATGTTTATTGCAAATTGGAAAATCTGGAACAAAATTTATTGATCCATTTCCCCGTTTTCTGTTCCCCAAAATGTGTAAGAGCTTGATGCTGCAACCCGTAAATTGTAAAATAGAAATCATTTAAAAAGGGTCTGAGCAAAAGAATGATTGAATCATATTCATACGTGTTTACCTGTTAGGACGCTTACTGCATGATTGTTCGACATACAGTTAAAACTAGAAGTCCTGTCATGAACTGTGTGCTTATCTAGCCATATCGAATGGCATCCAAAGCACGGCAGGTGCTCCTGGTTACTCATAGCAAACACAAGCAATTTTTCTGCCAATGGACCTCCAGGTTACCTGGAGGTCCATTGGCTGAAACATTGCTTGTGCACAGGCCATATGTACAGAATTTGATAGCCTTACTGTGATCATAATGCGTAGATTAAAGCACAGATCAACGTGCTATTTGTGCGCATTTCATGACAGGACTTCTAGTTTTAACCGTAGTTCTCCCTGTTACAAACATGTTCAAATATGATTTTAAATAGGTTAAAAAATTACAGCTTTGTCCCCTCAAACTGTCGATATAGCATTTCTACACTCTTAAGTGGGTCAGTGGGAGATTGATTGATGCCCGCTTCTATGGTCCCTTTGTTGGACTGTTGCTTATCCTCCTTACAGATATATCATGAGAGATTGCTTAGTAATTCATCAGTGGTCCAACACTGCAGCCAAAGGGTGCCAAGGTGTGAAACCATTGGATGTCTTGCTGAGTGGCATTCCATTCTATTTTAAGTCTATGATACAGTTGAATCATGTTAATTGAATAGCCATTTTGCCTG
Source organism: Pictodentalium vernedei (assembly GCA_031216915.1). Taxonomy (NCBI): domain Eukaryota; kingdom Metazoa; phylum Mollusca; class Scaphopoda; order Dentaliida; family Dentaliidae; genus Pictodentalium; species Pictodentalium vernedei. Next base: position 143,360,427 of record CM062296.1, on the reverse strand, counting down.
TGAAAATTATTCAATTAACAGGCGTGTATGGTTAACATGAATTTGGTAATTTTTGTCTTGCCTGCTTTAACCCATTATCTAACACGAAAGGCAGATGTCACTTGACAACAAAATTCTTGAATAACTTTGTTTTTTCCATTATTTGCATCAGAAACATAGCTTGTGATCCCTCACTGGAATAAGTCTGTTCCAATGATGCGTCATAAGCTATGTTTTTGGGTAAAAAAAAATAGAAATTGAATGGTTATTTTTAGCTTAACTTGACAAAGTCAAGATAAGCTATTGCCATCACGCGTGCGGAAGTCTGTGAGTCTGTTCATATTTTCCTTTAGCACAGGCTACACCCCGTAGTTTTTGTCCGATCGTCACAAAATTTCATATGCAGTTTTGAGGTCATGTCTAGATGAGAACGTTCCCTGTTGGTCGCTATCGGTCAACCGTGATGGCTGCCCGAGCCCAAAACCCGAAAACCATTAGCACATTCTACAGGTCGTATTTATGAAGGGATTGTAACTTGGTAGGATGCCTCTATATAATATCTAGATGAGAACATCCCCTTTTGGTCATGATCTGTCAACCGTGACGGCTACCCAAGCCCTCACGGTTGACAGATCAACCGGTCATATTTAATATGGAGGGATTTCATTGCAACTTGGTAGGATGACTCCGTATGATGTCTAGAATCTAGATAAGAACTTCCCCATTTGGTCGCGATCTGTCAGCCGTGACGACTTCCCAAGCCCAAAACCTTTAGCACAGTCTACAGGTCGTATTTATGGATGGATTTCATTGTAACTTGTTAGGTTGACTCCATATAATGTCTAGATGAGAACGTCCCCTTTTGGTCACAATTCGTCAACTGTGATGGCTACAGGGGCCCGATGCCCGAAAACCTTTAGCACAGTCTATGGGTCATATTTATGAAGGGATTTCATTGTAACTTGGTAGGATGACTCCAGATAATGTCTAGATGAGAACGGCTTCTTTTGGTTGCGATCATTCAGCTGTGACAGCTGCCCGAGCTGAAAACCTTTAGCACAGTCTACAGGCCGTATTTATGGAGGGGTTTCATTGTAACTTGGTACTAGTTGGTAGGCTGATTCCATATAATCTCCATAAAATGTCTAGATGATAACTGCCTCTTTTGGTCACGATTGGTCAACTGTGAGGGCTACAGGGGCCCGAGGCCTGAAAACCTTTAGCACAGTCTACAGGTCATATTTATGAAGGGAGTTCATTGTAACTTGGTAGGATGACTCCAGATAATGTTTAGATGAGAACGTCCCCTTTTGGTCCTGATCATTCAACCATGACGGCTGCCCGAGCCCAAAACCCGAAAAACTTTAGCACAGACTACAGGTCATATTTATGAAGGGATTTCATTGTTACTTGGTAGGATGACTCAGTATAATGTCTAATTGAGGACGTCTCCTTTTGGTTGCGATCGGTCAACCATGATGGCTACCCAGGTCCAAAGTTTTTGGATGATATGGTTTTGTTGAAATTTTGTGAAAAATAGTTTTTTTTGTAACTGCTCAAATTGTCTATTACGTGGGCGTACAGTTGAAACGAGAAGTCCTGTCACAATTAGTTAGTCACAATTTCCTGTCTCATTAGTTAATGTGCTCTCTACTGCAGAAAAATGAAGTAGTCTGAAATGCACAAAAACATTTGCACTGTGCAATGCAAAATGTAATACACTTTTAGCGAGGTCAGTAATGAATTCACGAACTGAATTGACCAAAAAGAAATATTGAGAATTTGAGACTACAGTATGTAGAGGGTGGATTACTACTGAATTGCTGTGGGATAGATTTTTCATTCAGTAATTATTTATAATTTCTGAGGACAAAACACAAGAAGCACTTGCTAACTTTCATCACATGGACCACCGGGTTGCACCCGGTGGTTCATGTGATGAAAGTTTGCAAGTGCATCTTGTGCTGTTATGAGCAATTATAAATACTTTTCGATTGGAGAGATATGGCGCTGCGATTAAGTAGTAATCCACTTTCTTCATTCTGTACATTCAATTGAATTTTTATATCTGTTCATGTCATTACATGTACATGTACCCCAGTAGAGGCTTGGAATAATGTTAATGATCTCTATTTACTAGTATAGAATTGTACCGTGTTGGACATGCTGGTTTCCTATAGGAATTGAGTTACTCTAACAGGCCTGGCATTCTTTAGGAGTGCAGGAGTGCTGCATGCCTACTGCATGCCTAGAAAAAAATTGAGGAGGACAATTTTTTGCACCTGTTGATTTTCTGGAATGCCAGACCTGTTCGGGACTGCCTTTAAAATCTATTATCATTTCGTCCCTGAGTTCCAAAGTGTTCTCTGGCACAGAGAACACATTGGAACTCAGGGGACGATTTGTCATTGTTGCATTGATTCGCAATAATTCATGACCAATTCTATGTCGCATGTCGATAGATTTTGAGTGTAGAAGACAGTCAGATAAGAATTCAAAGCAACATTTTGAATAATGAGAAGATGTGTGTGCCAATTTTTCCACTATGTAGCTGAATGTAGTGCAATTTTTCAGTCACAATATTAATACCTTGAAGTGAATATAACCAAAATAGCATACAAGTTTTTGCATTGAAAATTTCAGGTGCAATTGCACTCCCAAGCAATCAGAGGAGGGCAACTGTTTTGCACGCCTTGATTTTCTAGATTGCCAGGCCTGCTCTAATGCAGTAGTTGTGGCTCAGTTGGTAGAGATGCAGGCTGCAAGCCGAGAGGTCCTCGGTTCGAATCCCACCTGCGGCAACCACGTTGTGTCCTTGGGCAAGACACTTCGCCCCGATTGCCTACATGGGGGCACGATGACGCTGTGTACTGAGGCGTACTGCACGTCGATGGTGCGCATGTCTTCAACCAATCTAACCCTGCCTGTGCTGCGGTGCAGAGTTCAGAGTTACGATGTTGGAGAGCTGACAGCTGCTCGTCGTTGCTCGGTGGTTCTCTCCGGGTACTCCGGCTTCCTCCACCCGTAAAACTGTCACGGTCACGATTAGCCATTGTGCAGAAGTATGTGACCTTAAACACCAATAAATAAATAAATAAATAAATGCAGTAGTTTGACAGGAACACAAGCACACTTACTCAGCTCACTATTACTTCAAAATAGTTTGAATACAGTAACAGGACTTCTAGTTTCAACTGTATGCGGTCAGTTCATTAGGTAAAGGCTTAATCTCTTATCTATGCTTTGTGTTCATGTATCATCATAATTTATTTCTAACTTTTTATTTAATGTTTTAGGTGAGAGAGTTGGAATTTGTCATCACAGCATTTACCTTGAGCATGTTTCCAATTCTATACTTTTTTACATCCATGTATTACACAGATCAAGGAGCCACTTTCTTCATCCTGCTGATGTATCTGCATGCACTACAAGACAATCATTTCATGGCATCACTAATTGGTTTACTTGCTGTCCTATTTCGACAGACAAGTATTGTATGGGTAGTATTTGTATCTGGTATTAGTGTTGGGAAGACTGTGATGGAAACATTACAGGTGGAGAAGAAAGATCTCAATCTCGACAAAACATCTGGAATGACCATTATCAAACTGACATTGAAAATGATAAACCATAATGTTGTCCACAAGCCCACAAGATTTTCTAAGTTTTTACTTGCCGTATTTGATATTGTATGCTGGTATGCATTAGTTATAATAGCTTTCCTTGTGTTTATATACAAAAATGGCGGAATTGTCGTAGGTGACCGTTCAAACCACCAAGCATGCCTTAACTTTCCTCAGGTGTTCTATTTCACTGCTGTTACATTAATATTTTCAGCTTCTCATTTAATCTCTATGCAAAAAATTGTTGACTGGTTCCATTATCTACAGAAAAATATAATACCAGCTGCTGCCTTCGTAATCATTTCATATCAGTTAATCAAACAATTTACAGTTGTTCATGAGTTTTTACTTGCTGATAATCGACACTATACATTTTATGTTTGGTCTAAAATTTTTAGAAGACATGATTTTGTCAAATTTGCACTCATTCCAGTTTACCACTATGGAGCTTGGAGCATTTATTCTCAGTTAAAGCAAAAAAACATATACTGGAAAATTATGTTCTGTCTATGTTTGTTGATAGCTACAATTCCACAGAAATTAATGGAATTCAGATATTTCATTCCTGCATATTTAATTTTTAGAATGAACATTCCTTTGACAAACTTGAAAATGACAACAGTTTTAATAGAATTGGGGCTGTATATGTTAGTAAATGTTGCAACTGTGCTTTTATTTATTGAAAAACCATTCAAATGGCAAGGTTCTGAAGAACTTCAGAGATTTATGTGGTAGAATGTTATATAATCTTGGGTCAGGCCTGGTGCTGGGATCTTAAAATTTTCTGACAAGATGGGGCGTGAGTTAAAATTTTCCGACAGTGTACCCAGGTCAATTACTGCCAATATGAACTTCAAAAATACATTACTGCCAAAACAGGGCAGTGCTATTTACAAAAATCACCTATCAATTTTCATTTTTTTTTGGCACAAAAACATAGGTTATGACCACTCATTGGAACAAGCTCATTAACCCTTTACCCAACGCAGACGATATCAAAATTTATTATTTTAAATATCATTTTTTTTAATTTTTCAAAAAAGTTCAACAAAACCATATCATGTGACCCCTCGTTGGAATGAGCTCGTTCCAACGAGGGGTCACATGATATGGTTTTGTTGAAATTTTTTGAAAAATAATATTTTTTCAATTGCTGAATTTGCATATTACGCGGGTGAATGCGTGCGATTTGTTGGGTAAAGGGTTAAGCACATGGAATGAGAAGTCATAAACTATGTTTTTGACGCAAACAATTAAAAAAGTTAGTTACTCAAGAATTTTGTTTGCAAGTGTTGTCTGCTTTTTGTGTTAGGAAAAGGGTTAATAGATGTTTTCCAGAGTCCTGTTTCCTTTTTTCCAAGTTGAAGAATGAAAATGTAAAATAGTGATCCTCGGAGAAGAATAGGCTGTACTTCCTCAGGGACCACTATTTTGGCATAACTCCAAGCCGTGCAATACTTGCAATTTAATCCTACAACTCAAAGACAGTTGACTTTTCTTTGTCATTTCTAAAGCATTTTTCCAAACAGAATTCGAGAATTATAGGGCTAAAATGGTTGGCTCATGTTTGTAAACGACTAACTCAGAGCTATAACCGGATAATATCCGATTATCCATGGCCATTATTTCACCGAATATGGGATCAAAACTGTAGGAAATGGAAAGCAGTATTCTCAGAAACTATTCCGTAGTGTGTATACAAACAAATGTTGTTGAGTACTCGACAACGTTCATTCGTATACATACTATGGAATAGTTTCTGCGATTACTCAGTACTCACGGAAATTGCCGATCATTAACAAAGTCTTGAATGCCAAAGTCGGTTATTTCTCAATATATACAATGCGGCTTCTAGGTTTAATCTATCACAAATGAGAAGCGGCAGATTTGCTATGTTTTAACCATGGAATGATGATCACTATCCATATTTTGGATAACTGGTTGTCGTTTTTTCTAATCGGTTAGGTAGCTAACTGGTTTCAAACTGGTTATCCAGTTAACCATTTCAGTACTAGAGAATTACCCATTCAAATTTCTATCTGAAACAAAAAAATTGAGTGACTATAACTTTTCATTGAGCAACCACTGTTCATGAGTTGAAAATTTATAAGCACCAACTACATGTAGTCTCTCACGATATAATTATGGTAACCTCTCAAAAAAACATACATGTAGGTATTCTTTTTATTATATGGGTTGCTTATTCTAAATGACTCATTATGTTTTAATCCTAAATTATTACAAAGTAATTGTGCTCTTTGAAAGCGGCAAACATTTCAGTTTAACCCCCTTCCCTCTGATGTCAAAATACCAAAATTTCAGGAAGCTGTTTTATCCCATAATGCATCTAGAAATTTAACCAATTCAACCTCATTTGACAGAGCTCAATGAGCTCTGTCAAATGAGATTGAATTGGTTAAATTTCTAGTTGCATTATGAGAATTTTTTTTTGCCTGAAATTTAGATATTTTGACATCAGTGTCCAAGGAGTTAAAGTCCTCAATGGATATCCAACAAACCACTTTCAGCAATGAAATTAGTCGTCCATGAAACAAATTAGTTTCATCAGCTATTTCCTGAAAGTTTCACGGAAACCATTATATTTTTGCAGTCGCTCATTGAAAATTTATATTTCATTTGCTAGTCACTCATGAAATAATTGTGGTATCCACTTGAAAAACCATATATATCCTCTGTTTACTTCATTAAAACAATAATAAATGAAATGGGTGCGAAATGTTCATTTAATATTATTTTAGAGAATTACTTTCATTTAATGAAAATAGTTCTTTAAAATAATAACATTAGGCCTAAAAATGTTGAAAATCTGTTTCTCAGGCCCTCCTGCATGGTCATTTTGGCTGCCTCATGCTCTCTTTTTATAACCAATACAAACTTTAAAAAAATAAAAATAAAATATTTTATGTCTAATATTTTACTCAAGTTAATAAAATGGCCTGAGAAACAGAAGATCTACTTTTGTGGGGTCTTACACTACTTGTTTGCCATATACTAAAATCAGGCGCTTTCATGCGAAGGTATTTTGACAAGAAAATTATTGTCAAAGTGTCACCTTTTTGTTCTCAAATTTTAGGGGCTTTCAAAGAATCCCTTCCCCACCCCAATTATTAGCTCTGGGCCTGACCCATGGGTTGATTGAGTCTTAAAATGTTGAATGACTAAATATGTGTTTGTTTCTTGATATTTATATGCAGTACTAACTAAAATATTCCTGTTTAGGACAACTGCTGGAAAATGTTTTCATACAGTGATCAGGTCTTTAGATTCACTGATCTGTGGACATTGAGATTGGTTAAATTTGGGGACACTAGTCCCGCCTGAGTATAGAGTGCTGCATTTATTATGTCCCCGATTTGAAAAGTCAAGGGGGTATCTAGTGGAGACCTCCGTCCATTCGTCCGTCCATCAGTACCAACATTTTCCCTTGTACATGTATCTCAGCCACTGGTACTCCGATTTGAAAGATATTTGGTGTTGTGATAGAGCATCATGGGGAATGATACCTGTGTAGTGTGAGTTTCTTCCACATATTTTTTCCAGAGTTATGACCCTTTTTCACTTTTGAATTAGAAATGTTTTTGTGATTAGGGCATTAGCCGTGCTTTGCGATGCAGGCCTCTTGTTCAAATTTCAAATGGATTCTTCTGTTGGCATCCTGATTCGATTCATTACCAAATTGCAGAAATGCAAATTGAATCAGCCATGATGAATGAGTATTTTATTATACCACAATGACCATTCATTTTCACCACAGTTCCTACATATAGTCAAGTCTTGGCTGCCAAAGTGACCAGTGGAGGAAATTGGGTCTTACAGTTACAGGCCAACTTAGAAGCATATAGTAAAGATTCAGGAGTAAAATGAGAATTTTAGGAGTCAAATTCACACTGGTTACTTACTAGGTCAGTCCCTGGGTCCATCACTGTCTGATTTCGATATAGTTCACTGAATTCCCACAGTAGTGAGGATGTCATTACCTTTGAAGGATACTTAGCATCACATGAAGTTGAAAACATGGAATATTGCTGAAGTTTCTGTGTGTGTGATGCAAGCTTGACTGTGAAAAAAGCTATGAATTACTAGTTTTTCAGTAATAGACATATCTTCTAATGGAATGCATCACCTGTTGAGTGCAACTAGGTGCCATCTGCAGTGCTAAAGTTGCTAAATTTTAAACTGGATGGACGACGCAATTTTCCTGACTATGAGTCATTCTCTCAGTCAGAATCTTTTGTTAATTTGTATAGAGCATCCTTTTTTGTGAGTTCAGATTCAAATTTGTTCAAATAAACTCCCAGGGAGGTAATATTTGGGTTCCCCATGGGAACTAGAACTTCAACTCAGTGCAATATGTAGATTAAAAAATCTTCTTCAGATATACCAGTCAAAATGGTTTGAAATTTGATATGCAGCATCCTTAGGAGGTTCAGATTGAAGTTTGTTGAAATCAAGTTGGGTTCATATGTGGGCTCCCTCTGGGACCCCAAATTTTAACTTACTGCAATATGAGGATTATTCTTTAAAAGTCCTTTTCTTCAGATCCACGATTCAGAATCTTTTGATATTTGGTTTGCAATATCTTTAGTGGGGCCAGATTCAATTTGTTCAAATCAAGTCCCTGGGTTCATATTTGGGCTCTCTGTGGCAACCTAAATTTTTAGTCGAGTTGTGACGAAGTCAAACTCGACTTATAGTTTGGTGAATGGCGGGTGGGCGGGCGGGCGGGCGTAAACAATTGGTTTCCGGATGATAACTTGATAGTGGTTCAACTCACATTCATTAAACTTCATACGTAGGTTGGTCTTGGTGGGAGGAAGAACCCTATTGATTTTGGACATGCTATGTCGAAGGTCAAGGTCACAGTGACCTTGAACGTAGTAAATCTTAAACAATTGGTTTCCGGATGATAACTTGATAATGGTTCAACTCACATTCATGAAACTTCATAGGTTGATTGGCCTTGGTGAGGGGAAGAACCCTATTGATTTTGGACTCGCTATGTCAAAGGTCAAGGTCAACGTGACCTTGAACATAGTAAATCGCAACAATTCCTTTCCGGATGATAACTTGATAGTAGTTCAACCTACATTCATGAAACTTCATAGGTGGGTTGGCCTTGGTGCGAGGAAGAACTCTATTGATCTTGGACTCGCCAGATCAAAGGTCAAGGTCACAGTGACCTTTAACATAGTATATCGCAACAATTGGTTTCCGGATGATAACTTGATAGTGGTTCAACCTAGAGTCATGAAACTTCATAGGTGTGTTGGCCTTGGTGCGAGGAAGAACCCTATTGATCTTGGACTCACCAGGTCAAAGGTCATGGTCACAGTGACCTTGAACATAGTATATCGCAACAATTGGTTTCCGGATGATAATTTGATAGTGGTTCAACCTAGAGTCATGAAACTTTACAGGCGTGTTGGCCTTGGTGCGAGGAAGAACCCTATTGATGTTGGACTCACCAGGTCAAAGGTCAAGGTCACAGTGACCTTGAACATAGTATATCGCAACAATTGGTTTCCGGATGAGAACTTGATAGTGGTTCAACCTAGAGTCATGAAACTTCATAGGTGTATTGGCCTTGGTGCGAGGAAGAACCCTATTGACCTTGGACTCGCCAGGTCAAAGGTCAAGGTCACAGTGACCAAATTGCAACAATTGGTTTCCAGACAATAACTTGACAGTGGTTCAGCCTATAGTCATGAAACTTAATAGCTGCATTGGCCTTGCTGTGAGGAAGAAACCTACTGATCTTGAACTCGCCAGGTCAAAGGTCAAGGTCACAGTGACCTTGAACATAGTAAATCGCAACAATTGGTTTGTGGACGATAAATTCATAGTGTCTTAACCTACATTCATGAAGCTCCATAGGTGGGTTGACTTCTTGCAAGGAAAAACCCTATTGATATTGGACTCGCCAGTTCAAAGGTCAAGGTCACAGTGATCTTGAACATAGTAAATCACAACAATTGGTTTCCGGATGATAACTTGATAGTGGTTCAGCTTACATTCAATAAACTTCATAGGTAAGTTGACCTGGGTGCGACGAAGAACCATATTGATTTTTTTGGACTTGCTAAATCAAAGGTCAAGGTCACAGTGACCTTCAATGTAATAAATCATAAACAATTGGTTTCTGGATGATAACTTGATAATGGTTTCACCCACATTCATGAATTTCATAGGTAGGTTGGCCTAGGTGAGTGGAAGACCCTTATTTATTTTTGACTTGCTAGGTCAAAGGTCAAGGTCACAGTGACCTTGAACATAAATCATAAACAATTGGTTTCCTGATGATTATTTGACAATGGTTCCACCCACGTTCATCTAACTCCATAGGTAGGTTGGCATTGGTGCAAAAAAAGCTCTATTTACTTTGCAATCACTAGGTCAAAGGTCAAGGTCACAGAGACTCTTCACATAGTAAATTATAAACAATAGGTTTTCGGGATAATGAATTGATAATGATTAAACCCACTTTTTTGCTGTCACAACTCGACATTGGATCAGTGATCCTATCGGCATTTTCACTTAGTGCAATATGGGGAAATTTCTTTAAAAATCTTCTTCAAATCCACCAGTCAAAATCTTTTGATTTGTGATATGTATCAACCTTAGAGGGTTCAGATTCCAGTTTGTGCAATTCAAGTCCCTTGGGTCATATTTGGGCTCCCTATGGGATCCCAAATTTGAACTTAGTGCAGTATTAAGAAGTAATTAAGTCCACAAGTCAGATTCTTTAGCTTCCTTACTTAGTGCAGTATGAGGAATATTCTTCAAAGATGAGGGCAGTGAAGATCAAGGTAATCTGAAATTTCTGCACGGTAATCTAAAAAATGTTGCATTGCCTCAAGGCACTCTGAAATTAAGGCATCAATCATTGATGCGATAATCAGAGTAATCAGTACATCAAAGAAACTTGGAGATAAGGTCGCCTTATGAAACACATGCTCTCGATACATCACCAACACATCACTTTCCAGTTCAGAGATATGCTTCAATACAATATTATTATCATTTGGAAACTCACAATGAGTTGTTAAGAAGAATTTTAGAAACAAAAGTTAACACCAAAAGACACAAAGGGCACTTCAAAAATAAAGTCCTTTTTTCACAAAATGAACAAAAAAGACCTCCCCTCTCCCTTTACGCCAAATTGGTTGTGCCTACAACTGGATGCTATATCCTACCAGACCCACAACTATATCACTGGCGGAAACCCTGGTTAAACACATAAAGCTCAATTCAAATTTTATACTTTTCCAATTTTTAGCTTAACTTGACAAAGTTCTTGTCTGATCGTCAAGAAATTTCATATGCATGTCTGGGGTCATTTCTAGATGAGAATGTTCCCTTTTGGTCACAATCGGCCAACCGGTATGGATGCCCGAGCCCAAAACCCCAAAACCATTAGCACAGTCTGCAGGTCGTATTTATGAAGGGATTTCATTGTAACTTGGTAGGATGCCTCTGTATAATGCCTAGATGAGAACCTCCCCTTTTGGTCATGACCTGTCAATCGTGATGGCTGCCCAAGCCCGAAACCCAAAAATGTTTAGCACAGTCTGCAGGTCATGTTTAATATGGAGGGATTTCATTGTAACTTGGTAGGATGACTCTGGATGATGTCTAGATGAGAACTTTCCCATTTGGGCGCGATCTGTCAACCGTGACGACTGCCCAAGCACAGTCTACAGGTCATATTTATGGAGGGATTTCATTGTAACTTGTTAGGTTGACTTCATATAATGTCTAGATGAGAACGTCCCCTTTTGGACGTGATTGGGCAACTGTGACGGCTACAGGAGCCCGAAGCCCGAAAACCTTTAGCACAGTCTACAGTTCATATTTATGAAGGGATTTTATTGTAACTTGGTAGGATGACTCCAAATAATGTCTAGATGAGAACGTCCCCTTTTGGTTGCAATCATTCAGCCTTGATGGCTGCCCGAGCCCAAAAACCTTTAGCATAGTCCATAGGTCGTATTTATGTAAGGATTTCATTGTAACTTGATAGGTTGACTCGATATAATGCCTAGATGATGACATCCCCTTTTGGTCGCGATTGGTCAACTGTGACGGCTACAGGTGCCCAAATCCCGAAAACCTTGAGCACAGTCTACAGGTCATATTTATGAAGGGATTTCATTGTAACTTTGTAGGATCACTCCAGATGATGCCCAGATGAGAATTCTCCTTTTGGTTGCGATCATTCAACCATGATGGCTGCCCGAGCCCGAAGCCCAAAAACCTTCAGAGTTTACAGGTCATATTTATGAAGGGATTTCATTGTAACTTGGTAGGTTGACTTCATATAATGTCTAGATGAGAACGTCCCCTTTTGGACATGATTGGGCAACTGTGATGGCTACAGGGGCTCGAAGCCCGAAAACCTTTAGCACAGTCTGCAGGTCTTATTTGTGAAGGGATTTCATAGTAGCTTGGTAGGATGACTCCAAATAATGTCTAGGTGAGAATGTCCCCTTTGGTCGAGATCATTCAGCCTTTATGGCTGCCCGAGCCCAAAAACCTTTAGCATAGTCTATAGGTCGTATTTATGAAAGAATTTCATTGTAACTTGTTAGGTTGACTCGATATAATGCCTAGATGATGACATCCCCTTTTAGTCGTGATTGGTCAACTGTGACGGCTACAGGGGCCCGTGGAAGGGGGAGGGGCACGGTGACTCAGTTGGTAGAGGTGCAGGCTGCAAGCTGAGAGGTCCTTGGTTCGAATCCCACCTGCGGCAACCACGTTGTGTCCTTGGGCAAGACACTTCACCCCCACTGCCCATGTGGGGGCACGGTGACGCTGTGTACTAAGGCGTACTGCATGTCGATGGTGCACCTGTCTTCAACCAATGCTAACCCTGCTTGTGTGGAGTTAGTATGTTGGGGAGCTGACAGTTGCTTGCCATTGCTCGGTGGTGCTCTTCGGGTACTCCAGCTTCCTCCACCCGTAAAACTGTCGTGGTCATGATTAGCAATTGTGCAGAAATACGTGACCTTAAACACCAATAAATAATACAGGGGCCCGAAGCCCAAAAACCTTGAGCACAGTCTACCGGTCATTTTTATGAAGGGATTTCATAGTAACTTCATAGGATCACTCCAAATGATGCCCAGATGAGAATGACCCCTTTTGGTTGCGACCATTCAGCCATGATGGCTGCCTGAGCCCGAAGCCCGAAAACCTTTAGCACAGTCTACAGGTCATATTTATGAAGAGATTTCATTCTAACCTGGCAGGTTGACTTCATATAATGTCTAGATGGGAATGTCCCTTTTGGACGCGATCGGGCAACTGTGACGGCTACAGGGGCCCGAAGCCCGAAAACCTTTAGCAAAGTCTACAGCTCATATTTATGAAGGGATTTCATTGTAGCTCGGTAGGATGACTCCAAATAATGTCTAGATGAGAACGCCCCCTTTTGGTCGCGATCATTCAGCCTTGATGGCTGCCTGAGTCCAAAAACCTTTAGCATAGTCTATAGTCATATTTATGTAAGGATTTCATTGTAACTTGTTAGGTTGACTCGATATAATGCCTTGATGATGACAACCCCTTTTGGTCGTGATTGGTCATCTGTGATGGCTACAGGGGCCCGAAGCCCAAAAACCTTGAGCACAGTCTGCAGGTCATATTTATGAAGGGATTTCATTGTAACTTTGTGGGATCACTCCAGATGATGCCCAGATGAGAATATCCCCTTTTGGTTGTGATCATTCAACCATGCTGGCTGCCCAAGCCCAAAGTCCGAAAACCTTTAACACAATCTACAGGTCATATTTATGAAGTGATTTCATTGTAACTTGGTAGGTTGACTTCATATAATGTCAATAAGGGATTTCAATGTAACTTGATAGGATGACTCGTTTTGGAATAATTTCACTGTAACTTGGTAACTTTCGTTGATATACGTTAACTGTGAGGGCCACATACATTAACAGTGAGGTCATATTAACCCACCCCTCAGCTCTTTAGTACAGTGTACACCTCATATTATGTTTATCAAAAACATAGCATACAGGGAACAGAAATGAACATATTCCCAATTATCACAATTCTGGTCTTATTTCATAATCCTTTCGTAAACATTGAACATTATCCTTTTCATCAAACACAACACACAAGTTAAGCTACAGTGTCATTGACACTTTCATTGTGTTCACAACATAATTCCTGCTCCCTCATTGGAATGAGTTTGATAATCACATTCCAGTGAAGGGGCTATAACTATGTATTATCATCTCATAATGAAATTATGTTCCAATAAGAGTAAAATCCTCGCCCTCTGATTTGATGAGAGCTGGAGTAGTTTCTTTTATATTTACAGCTCATGTAGCAAATGTTACCGTCTGATGTCACAACGTGAAATATTTGAAATGACGTCGCCCATTTCGTAATTATTTCATCAACGGAGTGACTTGCAAGCTGCTTCATTTTTTCTGGATTTTGCAATCGTATAGCATACAGTGTTTCGAATGAAGTGTTATTTAAATTACAAATAAATTTAAGATTTGAACTAAGATGGAACAAGTTTATCTGATTTATTGATTTATTTACTGCTGTCGTGGGGTACACGAGAGGTTTATTTACTAAACTTATGATCGTTAAAAGTTGCCTTGAACAAGGCAACTTTTAACGATCACAAGTTCAATAAATAAGCCTCTCGAGTTTCACAATGTAGGTTTTGGGCTATGGGTAGTGTCTTATTGGAACATATACGTTATTGTGATAAATTGACAGTAACATGGTCTGAGGTCTGCTGCTCGGAGTGTATGTTCAACCTTGATGCTTTGCGTCTACTTTATGTCCTTGGGGTATGTGACCTAGATTCCTCTACTACTGTCTACAGGTCGTATTTGTGAAGAGATTTCATTGTAACCTGGTAGGAAGACTTGGTATGCTATCTAGATGAGACTGTCGTATTTTGGTTGTGATTGGTCAGCCTGACCGCCGGATGGCATGTGACCTAGATTCCTTTAGCAAGGGCTACGAATCATATTTATGAAGGGATTTGGTAGGATGACTCATTTTGGAATGATTTTACTGTAACTTGGTAACTTTGGTTCACATACCTTAACTGGGAGGGCCATATCAACCCAGGCCTCAATTCTTTACTACAGTCTACACTTCAAATTATTCTTGTTGAAAACATAGCATGCATGTTACAGAACTTAACATATTCTCAATTATAACAGTTCTTGTCTTATTTCATAATCCTTTCATTAACATTGAACATTATCCATTTCAGCAAACACACACACACACAGTCAAGTTCAGCTGTAGAGTCATTGACACTTTCGTTTTGGTAGGATCCAGTGTGTCATACTCCCACAAAAAGTTTTAATTTAAGGGGGGTGTATAGGAGTCAACTTGTCGGTCAGTCAGTCTGTCGTCGTTGGTCCATTGCACATGTAAATTTGTGGAGAGAACTACTTTCACAGTTTTAGCTGCATTTTCATGAAACTTCACAAAAATGATCAACATGATGAGGAGCAGTGCATGACATAATGTTTTCCCGCTCGGTTTCAAGATGGCGGTCTGATGACCATATTGGATTTTTTTTTTTACTTAGAAAAATTGAATGCCCCTTTTCAGTCGCCCACACTCAGTCATGCCTTGGTGGGGGGTATAGTGGGCGACAGACCATCTCAAGTTTTGAATAAAAGAACTGTCAAATGGTGGCACAGGTGATACTGAATTCTCACCAGTCAGGTAATCTATAAGTGAGAGGTTTAATTATGGCTGGCTTTCTTATGAGTCAACTGAATTAACAGTGTATCCATTTAATCTGATTTTTATAAAAACATTTCTTTGTTAATTAATATTTTTTATCTTGTTCAATCTTTTTTATAAGCTTTGTAGAAGATAATAAATTATTTGTTATTATAGTTTATTTGGAGTGAATAAACAGGGAGTAAATAATGAAATTATTTGATAAATTTAGTTTATTTGTTGTCCATATTTTTATGATTTGTCCATTTTTTTTCCAACTAAATACTTGAAAGAGCCAGGTAATACAATATTGAAATATTGTACATGTACTTTGAATGCAACAAAGCACCATCTGTTTAGCATTGCAGATGATGTCTTGTTACAGGACAGTACATACTTATTTTATTATCATTTACAATCAGAATCCATTTGGCAGTAAATCTTTCATTTGGCACCAAAAACTTCATTCCACTTGGCACCAACAAATTTGGGGCCGGCATGAGCACTGACCTGTAGTGTATGTAATTAGGCCAAATAGGTTATTAAACATGACAAATTCAGTTGTTGTCAAAGTAATTTTTCAATGGATCACAAATTTATTTATTCAGTTTACAGGATTTTACTCTTCAACTTACAATGCAAATAACAGCAAATTTTTGCTGAAGGCATTGTAAATGGTTTGGGTATTATATTCAGTTACCAGGGCTATTCAGTTGAGAGATATCCAAGTAAGTGGGCTGCACTATAGTTGATTCATGCCAAAAAACATTTCCATGCATACCCGTGGGAACCATAGGAACTAAAAATAGAAAATTTTGCAAATACCCCTATTTCCCCAAACTCCATGGAACAGGAACTATTATATGGTATGAAGCATCCTTAGGATCAGTAGAATTTTCATGGGCCAAAAAAAGTTCAATCAGTACTGTACTACTGTCATATTATACTGAAGAGGAAAAGGAAAATATGAGTCAGCATATTTTAAAAATTTTTAAAAATCATCTTCACCAGAACCATTAGTGAGAATCTTTTGATATTTGATATACAATATTCTTAAAGGATCATATTCAAGTTTGTTCAAATCGAGTGCCTGGGTACATATTTGGGCTCCATACAGGAGTCAAAAATTTAAGTTGGCACAATATGAGGAAAATTCCTTAAAAATCTTCTTCAGTTCTGCCAGTCAAAATGTTTTTGTGGGGTCTCGGATTCAGATTTGTTCAAATCAATTCCTTCGGCCCATGTTTGGGCTCCCAAATTTTAACTTTGTGCAATAAGAGGATTATTCTTTGAAAATCTTTTCAAATCAACCAGTCAGAATCTTTTAATATTTGGTACACAGCATAAAATTCCCATTGTTTGTTGACCTATTTTGCCTGAGTACATCCAATACAGGCATTTAATCTATTTTATTGTATGGTCAGTTACAGATTATAGTAATGTTCATGGGGAAATAATACTTGTAACCCCTGCAGTGAAGATATTTTCATTTTCTCTGTATACAGAATGGTACGAAATCACTTCTGTGTATCAAAACTAATGTTGTTTGTAAATGATGAAATATGTCAACAATTATTATTATAGTTATATTAAATATACTACATTATATTAAATATACTATCTGTTAAAATTTGATACATTCATGAGGTATACCAATGGAAGTATATGGGAACTGTATTTTATCACGGCAGCCTATTAATACAGAAAAGGACAACAATCAGCTGAGGGTTTTCGACCTTCGATTTGAAGCCTAATCAAGGCAAATGCTGCCGGTTTATCACTGAAAACTACCAAGTTCTTCTGAAACGCATATAATAAAAAGAAAATCTAGTGTTCTTGGTGACTCATGAGATAATTTTCGGTATCCACACAAAAATACTAGATATGCTCTGTATATCCTGTTTTGACAGTGTTTCATCTCTATAGTGCATGGAAATGACCACACACCTGTTAACCCTTTACCGTACAAATGGGTTGCATTCGCCCACGTAATTTACAAATTAAGCATTAAGCAAAGAAATTTCAACAAAACCATATCATGTGACCCCTCATAGGGACGAGCTCATTGAGCTCATTCCAAAGAGGAATCACATGATATGGTTTTGTTGAAATGTTTTGAAAAATTTAAAAAAAGAATAATTAAAATAATAATTTTTGATATCCTGTGCATTGGGTAAAGGATTAAAAATTGAGGAGTTGAAAAAAAAGTTATTTTTCAAAAAATGTCTACAAAACCATTTGATGTAACTCCCATTGGAACGAGCTGATCAAGCTCATTCCAGTGAGGGTCACATTATCAAGTTTTGTTGGCATCTTTTTACAAAAATGAAAAAAGGGCTACAGATATTGATTTGAGTAGCTATTTGTGATGATTTTTGTCCGCAAATTTGTTATTAGGCACTGACAAATTGAAAATTCCTCCAATCCCTTTGGCATTCGATAACTTGAAAAATATTGCTTGGATGGTCAAGTTACTTTATATTTGTGTTCAGGTTACTGATGTGCCGAGCTTTATAGTTTTTGGTGTAAATCTGATAATTTAATCCTGAGATATTGACCCTTTATCCTTCAAATTGAAAATTCCTCCAATCCCTTTGGCATTCGATAACTTGAAAAATATTGCTTGGGTTGTCAAGTTACTTTATATTAGACTCTCCTCCAATCCATTTCTATATGTACCCATACCATGTATGGTGTACATAATGTCGGCATCCGTGGTGGCCCTCCGTCATAAACTTTCTCCTAGTTGCGTGTATGGGTACACATCTAACAATTTCATCGGTCTATTTTTAATTTGATGTAGTGCTAAAGATATATGATTAATTTTGCCAATGAAATTATAGAAAAATCCTATTTAACCAGGGTAATGTCAGCTCATCCTCTTAGGCATGTCTTATTATGATGTCCATATCACCTTTTTACCTGATCCTAATTGAGTAATTTTAATCCTGATTATTGAGTAATTTATGGTGACATTCCATGTTTTCATACTTTTATGCAATAAATAAACATTTAAATAATTTTGATTTTTTTTTTATCAACCCTTGAATCACCCCCCCCCCCCCCAACCCCCCACCCCCCACCCCCACACACACACTTTTGGTCCTTGTACAAATAATTCCACTTTGATCAATTCCACTTTGACCAACGCTGATCAAAATGGAGTTGATCAAAGTGGAATTGATCAAATTGGAGTTGGTCAAAGTGGAATTCATCAAAGTGGAATTGACCAAAGTGGAACACACCTGTGGTTATACCAACATAATTAAAAGTATTAAAAGCTCTTAATTGGTTTTCAGTTGCTATTCAGTTACATAACTCATTAAAGATTGAGGTGTTTTTTATAAGACCCCTGGGAAAAGATTAGGATTATTGCTGAATAAACAATTTCATACATATCTGAAATGTGACAGATAGGATTATAAAAATAAATTTGTGTTGAAAATCTTCAATGAAGATTTTCAACACTAATTTATTTTTATAATTTTTATAACAGTCCATTTCAATTTGTTACAAAGACTTCATAAAAAAGAACAACCACAAAGTAATTACAAAAATCCATTCTTCTCCATTTCTGAATTTTGTGGTTGGTTATTCACTGACTTCCCATTGCTCATCTGGAGGCACGGTGATGTCGTGTACTAAGGCGTACTGCACGTCGATGGTGCACTTGTCTTCAACCAATGCTAACCCTGCTTGTGTGGAGTTAGTATGTTGGGGAGCTGACAGTTGCTCGCCATTGCTCGGTGTTTCTCTCCAGGTACTCCGGCTTCCTCCACCCGTAAAACTGTCATGGTCATGATTAGCCATTGTGCAGAAATATGTGACCTTAAACCCCAATAAATAAATATATTCTCTGACTTGAGAAAACCCGAAACCTGTTATGAGAGACCACCTGTCTTGAGAGACCACTTTTGTGTGGCCCAAAGGGTGGTCTCTCAAGACCGGTTCTACTGTAATTGCATAATTTTCACTGATAAAGGTTTAGGTACTCTTCACTTTCTGTTTATAAGTAAGATTGTCACTATTATGTGACTAGCCCTGTGCATGTACAGATTTAGCGAGTGTTATTTTTCATGTAGTGTGTGATATGGTCCACCCTACTCAAACTATACAAAGCCTTTGTGCGCCCAGTACTCAAATACGGGGCAATCATCCTAACTGACCTCAACCAAACAAATATGAGTAAACTCCAAAGGGTTCAAAATCATGCGCTCAGGGTCGCCCTCCGTGCCCCTTGGGACACACCCATCAAAACACTCCACGACAGGGCCGATATCCCCACCATTAAAGACCGCCTAGCCACCCTGGCCGTGAAAAATCATGACCGGTTAGCCAACAGCGAACTAATCTCCGAACTTGGAGCCATTTGCGAAAGTCGACAAAAGCCCAAAAATTGCAATCAAAACTAAGACCGCTTGGAAAAACTAGGGAACGAGAAGGTGAACTAACAGGCAGAAAAACAGCTTAACTGTGGCCTTCTACCAGAAAGGGCTGCCTTCACCGACTCAGGTAATATTACATGAGGATTAAATATTGTTAAAAAACTAAATAAATAGGGAACGAGAAGGTGAATAAACAGGCAGAAAAACAGCTTAACTGTGGCCTTCTACCAGAAAGGGCTGCCTTCACCGACTCAACTAAAACTAAATCACGATTGGATACTGTAGATCTCATTTCTGGCCAGGGGGGCTCAGGCCCACACAGGACGCTCGAGATACCAGGCGAGAGCATTTTGTGTGGGCTGGGCCTCCCCGGCCGAGGGTGGGATTTGCAGTGTTTAATCGTGATCCTAAATAAACTCAAATTAATCTAAATATGGTCGAAACCAGTGAAGGGCATAACAGAAACACCCTCGGGTGTGGTTTAGTGTCTAAACCTGTTACCCTCCCGCTACAAACTCACTATCACCCTATGAAGGTGATATGACAGGCTGATCAACAGCTTAACTGTGATCACAATTAAAACATTATGTGCTACTTTTATCTTTTATTCTAATGAAAACTAATTCTGCCTTCTTCTTTTAAGCAGGTACACAGAAGATGCTTTTTGACCAGCACCCCAATAACTGCTACGGACAGTCCAACTGTTACAGAAACGGTAACCCCCATGGTTCCTGTACATCCTCCGATCCATCCCTGAAAGTGGTTGATCACTTTAGGAGAGGCGAGCGTTGGTCCTGTGTCCCACCTCTGCCCCTTTTTGTAAGCGCATTGCGCATCTTTTTGTCCCAACCCAATAGGATTACAATGCAGGCCTGCCCCCGAACCAGGGAAGTTCGGGTCTTCTTCTTGGTGGTCCCCGAAAGGGGTCATTGTTGTTTTCTTTCAAAGAGTCCAACCAAACAGAGACAGCCTGAGGCAGATTATACTTGCCAGTGATGGCCATCACCCAAAATCATCCTCAAAGCGGCAGACTATACTTGCCCGAAAATCCAGATCGACTGCACCCTAGGGGAGAGGTAGTACCTTTGTGAGACGACCCAACCTTTCACACTGGTCCTCACCCGAGGGTTCAACCGACATCAGCCAAGAGACCATCACGACGCAACTGGTGACACCTGCCGAGTACCTGAAGCCTGTTCCTCCTTCAACACGCCTAGACATGTGAGAACTAATCATCTACAGTCACTGAGGGTCGAAAGGGGCTTTTCCCCCATACCGTCCCTGCGCACCTTCGGCGCACGGAACCATTCCCTTCAATTCTGAATTTTGTGGTTGGTTATTCACTGACTTCCCATTGCTCATCTGGAGGCACAGTGATGTCGTGTACTAAGGCGTACTGCACGTCGATGGTGCACTTGTCTTCAACCAATGCTAACCCTGCTTGTGTGGAGTTTGTATGTTGGGGAGCTGACAGTTGCTCGCCATTGCTCGGTGGTTCTCTCCAGGTACTCCGGCTTCCTCCACCCGTAAAACTGCCATGGCCATGGATTAGCCATTGTGCAGAAATATGTGACCTTAAACCCCAATAAATAAATAAATATATTCACTGACTTGAGAAAACCCGAAACCTGTTATGAGAGACCACCTGTCTTGAGAGACCACTTTTGTGTGGCCCAAAGGGCGGTCTCTCAAGACAGGTTCTACTGTAATTGCATAATTTTCACTGATAAAGGTTTAGGTACTCTTCACTTTCTGTTTATAAGTATGATCATCACTATTATGTGACTAGCCCTGTGCATGTACAGATTTAGCGAGTGTTATTTTTGGGGTACGGAGAAAAACCCCTGGGAAAAAACCTCCTTAGGAAAAAAGCCCCTTGGTAAAAAAACCCTTCGAAGAAAACCCCTCGGGAAAAGAAAAACCTTGGAAAAAAAACCCTTCATATTGACAACAGAAAAACGTTTTCTTTAGTGACTTTATTTTTGTATGACAACATGTTCATTAGTGAAAAATACATTAACATAATATAATCTGTATGTTCTATAGTACAAAATATCTGCAAATATGAAAATCATTGGAATTAGCTGCTTCAGCCAGTTCCAATGGTATCCATGTTTGCATACTTTCAAAAAAAGCTGCATTGGGTAAAGGGTTATTTAACGTATTCAGTGCTGTAGGGCATCTTGCCTTACAAATTAAATGTTAGACATATTTAATGTATTAGTGCTGTATATGAAGTGATTAACAGGTGAAAATATGCAAATTTGAATATCCTTGGAATGTATTTTTTACTATAGAACATACAGATATTTTGTACTATATTGTACTCAATTTGAGGGTTATGGCCTTGATGGAAAGTCATCTCATTTCACCAGGTATCCACTCTCCTGCTGTAGCTTATAGAGGTGTGTGTGGATTTACCAAACAATTTGATTAACAAGCACATTTTTTCATCTCATCCATTTGTCCAAATTAATGTATAGAGCTGGGCGTTTTTAATTTTTCAGATTGGATTTGGGTTCAAGAAAAAACTTCGGGTTTTGATTCAGTTCAGCCTAAAATGCTCACATGGCTCAAGTTGTCAAGAGATGAGTGTATCAGTAAGTGATCAGCAGCAAGAGCAATTTTTGGCTCACCAGCGATAGTTGTGTGGGCTTATGGCATAGCCCTCATGTCATCGGCATCAGCATCGTCAGTGTCTGCGTCGGCATCCGGATTCATACATTTTGAACTTTTGTGTGCAGGTTTTGATTTTTGTTTTTTTATTTTGCTTTTTTTATGTCAGCATGCCTTTCAGGGATAGTAATATTTTACTCAACCCTTTCCATGCTTAGTTACTTGAATTTTGGACTTTTGTGTACAGGTTTTTGACTTTTCTGTGCAGGTTTTTGACTTTTGTGTACAGGTTTTGAAATTTTGTCTTCAAGTGGAGTTTTACCTTACTGGCATTTTGCCATGGTGGTTACCTTAACATTTCAGGGTATTTTTCTCAATTTTAACCCTTTGAAACAAATGTGATACTTTTTTGACTTTTATGTGCAGGTTTTGAGGTTTGTCTTTCTTTTCTTCCAAGTAAATATTTTTCAAGTAGAGTTTCACCTTACTGGCATATTGCCATTATGGTTACTGTGACATTTGCAGGGTATTTTTCTCAATTTTAACCCCATGAAACAAATGTGATACTTTTTTTTACTTTTATGTGCAGGTTTTGAGGTTTGTCTTTCTTTTCTTCCAAGTGGCGACTTACCTTGTAGCATATTGCCATGGTTCCTATTTTATGTTAGGATGCTTCTTGGGGCTAGTATTATATTATTTAGCTGCTTATTTACTTAAATTTTGGTCTTTTGTGTGCAGGTTTTTTTACTTTTGTGTACAGGTTTTGATATTTCTTTTTATAAGTGGAGTTTTACATCACTGGCAAATTGCCATGGTGGTTACTGTAATATTTTAAGGGTATTTTTCTAAATTTCAACCCTTTGAAACAAATGTGGTACTTTTTTGACTTTTATGTGCAGGTTTTGAGGTTTGTCTTTCTTTTCTTCCAAGTGGACATTTTTCAGGTAGAGTTTCACCTTACTGGCATATTGCCATGGTGGTTACTGTGACATTATCAGTGTATTTTTCTCCATTTTAACCCATTAAAACAAATGTGATACTTTGTTTTTTTACTTTTATGTGCAGGTTTTGAGGTTTGTCTTTCTTTTCTTTTAAGTGGAGACTTACCTTGTAGCATATTGCCATGGATCCTCTTTTATGTTAGCATGCTTCTTGGGGCTATTATTATATTATTTAACCCTTTAGCTGCTTATTTACTTTAATTTTGGACTTTTATGTGCAGGTTTTGGACTTATTTTACTCCAGCCACCCCTTTACATTGGTCACCTGCTGGTGAGCCATGGGGTACTGATACCCCTTCTTGTTTGATTTGCTATGACACAACCAATGGTAACTTTTTTCAGCCATTCATTTCTGCTGGTCCTAGGAAAGCTTCCTAGCAAGCTCTGTTCTGTGCAGTATTGAAAAACAACAACTGAACAGAATTTTTGTTTTGTTTTCAACTACTGTTTTAGCCATTCATTTCTGCTGGTCCTAGGAAAGCTTCCTAGCAAGCTCAGTTCTGTGAAGTATTAAAAAACGACAACTGAACAAAATTTTTGTTTTCTTTTCAACTGCTGTGGTTCTCTCTACCTTTCCTACCCCCATCCCCCCAAAAACATCTGGCATAAATGAAATACTTATGACCCAGTTATTTACTATATGAAATAAAATCTTTGGAAAACACACAGAAGTCTTGAGCTTGAGAGGGTTAAATTAAAGACATTCATTCAGGAATCTGATAAATGTTTCCAAGAAAGGGGAAAAAATGTGCACAGCATTGAAAGGGTTCAACGTGAAATAAAATCTTTGGAAAACACACTGAAGTATTAATAAGGTTAAAGTAAAGACATTTATACAGAAATCAGACAAATGTTTCCAAGAAACCAGGAAAAAAACATATGTGCACATTGAAATGGTATTCCTGCAGGAATCAAATGACTATTTTTCCAAGGAACCAGAAAAAAACATGTGCACAGCATGGAAAAGGTTCAACATAAAATAAAATATTTGGAAAACACTTAAGTATTGAGATTGTTAAATTAAAGATATTCATACAAGAATCAGATCAATTTTTCCTCTGACACTCATGGAAGTCCTGAGAGGTTTAAAAGCATTAAACTGTATAATTTCATTTCCTGATTAAAATAATAAGATACGTTTGACAGCTAGCTGTACTGCTCTTGAAGATAAGAGAAAATTATTATTCTGTAAATTGTAATTGTTTACTGTAACATATATTTCTCCAGGATAAATTACTGCAAAAATGCTGACTCATCATTTTTAGCTCACCCCGACTGAAAGTCATGGTGAGCTATTCTGATCACTTTTCGTCCGTCGTCTGCTATTTCTCATCCGTTGTGAAGGTGGTGATTGGGTCTTTTTCTCCTAATTCACTGGTCACATTTTAATGAAATTTCACATGTGTAGTGGTTATTGTAGGGGCATTTGGGTATTCTTCAATTGGGCTTCTGCTCATATTGAGGAGAGGGTGGGGCCAAAATGCTCCAATTTTTAAAAAACTCTTCTTATGAACCAGCTGTAGCAGAGACTTGATATTTGGTATACAGCTTCCTTTTGAGGTGTAGACTCAAATTTGTTCAAGAGAAGTTTGAGGGGCTATATTTGTCATCATTATGGGAGGGGCAAGAATTTTTGCCCCACCCAAAATTTCTATTTTCCAAACCGAGAGACCGATTTTAACCAAATTTGATATAAAGTATTAGTGGGTCATAAATACTTGATTTATGCCAAAACAAATTTTCAAAATGTCCCGTGTGAACCCCAGGAGCTAAAAATAGAAATATTTTTGAATGCCCAAACCACACGGAACAGAGAGGTATTAATTGGTTTGAAGCATCTTTAGACCAGTAGAATGGAATGGAAAAAAAAATTGCCGATCAGTTATGTTTAGGTGTTCTGTAGAGGGCATTGGATAAATGCTGACTCAGCATATTTGCAAAAATTAAAAAAAATGTTTTCTCCAAAACCAGTGGTCAGAATCTTTTGATATTTGGTTTGCAGCATCCATTGGGGGAGGGGAGGGGAGGGGAGGGGGGGGGGGCTCATGAAGCCCATTGGTTCATATTTGGGTTCAATACAAGAGCCCGAATTTTTATCTTAGGGCAGTATGGGAAATATTCTGTTAAAGTAGTCTTCAGAACCACCATTCAGAATCTTTTAATGTTTGGTATACATCATTGTTATGAGGGTCAGACCAAGTCCCTAGGTTAATATTTGGGTTTGACTTATGCAATATGGGGGATAATTTTAAAAAATCTTCTTCATCAGATCCACAGTCAGAATGCTTCCATATTTGGTATATAGCATCTTTAGGGGAGTCAGATTCAAGTTTGTTCAAATCGGGTCCCTAGGTTTATATTTGGGCTTGCTGTAGTGTCCAAATTTTAACTTAGTGCAATATGAGGAAATTTCCTTAAAAATCTTCTTCTTCAGATCACCAGTCAGAATGCTTTCATATTTGGTAAACAACACCTCTAGGGGGTGCAGATTCAAGTTTGTTCAATTCAAGTGCCTGGGTTAATATTTGGGCTCCATATGGGAACCTGAAATTTAACTTAGTACAATATGAGGGAATTTTTTTAAAAATCTTCTTCAGGTTCATCTGTTAGAGAATCTTTTCATATTTGGTTTACATCTCTGGGGGAGTCAGATTCAAGTTTGTTCAAATTGGTTCCCTGGGTTAATATTTGGGCTCTCTGAGGTAGCCCAAATTTTAACTTAGTACAATATGAGGAAATTTCTTTAAAAATCTTCTCCAGATCCACTAGTCAGGATGGTTTCATATTTGGTATACAACATCACTAGGGAGGTCAGGTTCAAGTGTGTTCAAATTGGGTCCCTGGGTTAATATTGGGGGTCCCTATTGGAGCCCAAAGTTTAATTTAGTGCAGTATGAGGAAAAAAAATTCAGTTCTTTAAAAATCTTCTTCAGATCCACCAGTCAGAATGCTTTCATATTTGGTATACAACATCTCTAGGGAGGTCAGATTCAACTTTGTTCAAATCGAGAGCCTGAGTTAATATTTGGGCTCCCAATGGGAGCCAGAATTGGCCATGTAGCTGAAGAGTTAGAAATTTAGTATTCTTTACCCTTTAGAGGTATGTAAGTAAGATTAATCCACATAGGTTGTATCAAGGGGTTTCATTGGGGCGCTCCACATTTTAAATTATGATCAACTGAATAAAAGGCATGATGCTCGGACTATATTTGGTCACTCCTGAGGGGCTCAAGGATTGACAATGTATCCTATGGAGATCGATTGCTTAATGTAGACTCATTCTTGTTTAAAATCTTCTCATGAACCAGCTGTAGCAGAGACTTAAATATTTGGTATACAGCTTCCTTTTAAGTTTGTTCAAGAGCAGTTCGAGGGCAATATTTGTCGTCGTTATGGGAGAGGCAAGAATTTTTGCCCCGCTCAAAATTTCTATTTTCCACTACGAGGGGCTGATTAGAACCAAATTTAATATGAAGTATTAATGGGTCATAAGTACTTGATTTATGCCAATTTTGTTTTTGAACTTTGAAAAAATGCTGAGTCACCATTTCGTAACTCTGTGAGTGATGGGGAAACATTTAAGACTCTTCTTCTCCCAAACCACTGCTCCAAAAGCTTTCAAATTTCACATATAACATCTTTGGAAGATTGTTTCATATTTGTTGAAATCAAATCCCTGGCTCCATATTTTGGCTCTCCATGGAGCACAAATGTTTAAATTAGTGCAGTATGGGGAATATTCTTTAAAAACCTTTTTCTTCAGATCCACCCATCAGAATCTTTTGATATTTGGTATGCAGCATCCATGGTGGGGGGGGGGGGGGGGGGGGGGGGGGGGGGGGGGATTCAAGTTTGTTCAAGCCAAGTCTCTAGAGACCATATTATAACTCAGTTCAATATGAGGAATTTTCTTTAAAAATCTTCTTGTTCATATCCCGTAGTCGAAATGTTTTGATATTTGGTATACAGCATCCTTAGGGAGGTGTGATTCAAGTTTGTTCAAGCAAGGTCTCCGAGTCCATATTTGGGCTCTCTGTGGGAGACTGAATTGTAACTTAGTTCATTATGAGAAGCATTCTTTAAAAATCATCTTCTTCACATCCACCAGTAAGAATCTTTTGATACTTGGTATACTGTATCATTAGGGAGGTGAGATTCAAATTTGTTAAAGTCAAGTCCTTGGGTTCATATTTGGGCTCCCTGTGGGAACCCGAATTATAACTTAGTTCAACATGAGGAATATTTTTCTTCAAATCCAGTAGTCAGAATATTTTGATATTTGGAATACAGCATCCTTAGGGAGGTGAGATTCAAGTTTGTTTAAGTCAAGTCCCTGGGTTCATATTTGGGCTCCTGAATTATAACTTAGTTCAATATAAGGAATATTTTTTGAAAATCTTTTTTTTTTCAAATCCACCGGTCAGAATGTTTTGATATTTGGTATATGGTTTTCTTAAAACTGCAAATGCAAGTTTGTTCAAATCAGGATCCTCGATTGATAGTTGTCAGTGTCAGGTGAGTGCTCTCAGGCCCCTGGCCTCTTGTTCCAATACCCTCTACCAGGTACCCTGACAGAACCGGTGACCATTTTTTTTTTTAACGAATCCATTCTACTGGTCGTAAGGATGCTTCAAAGGGCTGTGAAAATTATTTTTTCAGGCTTCAATCAGTTACTTAGGACCCATTTGTACTACATGCCAAATTTGGTTGAAATTGGCCCACCGGTTCTTGAAATAAAAATTTTGGGATCCCAAAATGGATATGCCCCCACAGAGAGCCCAAACACTGAGCTACCAACTTCCCCTGAACAAACTTTAATCTTCAACACCAAAGGATGTTTCACACCAAATATCAAGGCATTCCCTCTGGTGGTTTGTGAGAAGATTTTTAAGCTTTTGGGGCATTAACCAGAGCCTGAATATGGCAACTGCTTGATTTGAACAAAATAGAAAGGGTATACTCCATAGATGATCTGTGCAATATATGTTTGAATTTGGCCTTGTGGTTGTGAAGAAGTAGTCAAGTTTGCAAAAATTAATGGATGACGGACGCCGGATGACAAGTGATAGCAATAGCTCCCACTGACTTGCAGTCAGGTGAGTCAACTAAATGTTTGGATTTAAATGCCCATATGTCAATTTATTAGTCGCCTACCGGCATTGCCGGAGGGGACTATAGGTTTGCACTCTGTCCATCCGTCAGTCACACTTTAGTTTTCCCGGGTTTTTTTGGAAACGCTTCAACGGTATGATTTAATTTTTGGTAACGACTATAGAACGATGCCTTACAGATCAAGTTTGAGTTTCATGCTGATTGCTTTATTCTTGTATGAGTTACAGCCCTTGGAAATATGGAAAAGCACCAAAATATCAGTTTTCCGGAGTTTTTTTGAAAACGCTTCAACGGAATGATTTCATTTTTGGTAAACGACTATAGAACGATGACTTACAGATCAAGTTTGAGTTTCATGGTGATTGCATTATTCTTGTGTGAGTTATGGCCCTTGGAAATATGGAAAAACGCCAAAATATCATTTTTGCGGACTTGTTTTGGAAACGCTTCAACGGAATGATTTCATTTTTGGTAACCTACTGTAGAACAATGACTTACAGATCAAGTTTGAGTTTCATGCTGATTGCCTTATTTTTATGTGAGTTATGGCCCTTGGAAATATGGAAAAGCGCCAAAATATCAGTTTTCCGGACTTTTTTTGGAAACGCTTCAACGGAATGATTTCATTTTTGGTAACCTACTATAGAACGATAACTTACAGATCAAGTTTCATTTACACTCTGTCTATCCATCCGTCAGTCTGTCACAGTCTGTCAGTCATACTTTAGTTTTCTGGACTTTTTTTGGAAATGCTTCAACCGAATGATTTCATTCTAGGTAACCTACTATAGAATGATGACTTACAGATTAAGTTTGAGTTTCATGCTGATTGCATTATTCTTGTGTGAGTTATGGCCCATGGAAATATGGAAAAGCGCCAAAATATCAGTTTCCTGGACTTTTTTTTTTGGAAACGGTTCAACAGATGCTTCATTTTTGGTAACCTACTATAGAACGATGACTTACAGATCAAGTTTGAGTTTCATGCTGATTGCCTTATTCTTGTGTGAGTTATGGCCCTTGGAAATATGGAAAAAGTGCCAAAATGTCAGTTTCCAGACTTTTTTTGGAAACGCTTCAATGGAATGATTTCATTTTTGGTAACCTACTATAGAACGATAACTTACAGATCAAGTTTCATTTGCACTCTGTCCATCCGTCAGTCTGTAAGTCAGTCTGTCAGTCATACTTTAGTTTTCCGGACTTTTTTTGGAAATGCTTCAACGGAATGATTTCATTTTTGGTAATCTACTATAGAACGATGACTTACAGATCAAATTTGAGTTTCATGCTGATTGCCTTATTCTTGTGTGAGTTATGGCCCTTGGAAATATGGAAAAGTGCCAAAATAGCAGTTTTCCGGACTTTTTTTGGAAACGCTTCAACGGAATGATTTCATATTTGGTAACCTACTATAGAACGATGACTTATAGATCAAGTTTCATTTGCACTCTGTCCATCCGTCAGTCTGTCAGTCAGTCTGTCAGTCATACTTTAGTTTTCTGGACTTTTTTTGGAAATGCTTCAACCGAATGATTTCATTCTTGGTAACCTACTATAGAACGATGACTTACAGATCAAGTTTGAGTTTCATGCTGATTGCATTATTCTTGTGTGAGTTATGGCCCTTGGAAATATGGAAAAGCGCCAAAATATCAGTTTTCCAGACTTTTGGGGGGAAACGCTTCAACGGAATTCAGTCTGATCACATCTAGGTTATAACATTTGTATTATTATTAATGCTCATTAGTCCGGTAGGGGACATCGTATTGCTTCAGCGATACATGCGCTCTTCTTTATATTTATTTGCATGAAAATTCTAATCCCAAAATGAATTTTCAAACATTTATGGAAATAAATTTTTGGATTTGAATGCCAAAATACTGAAATCAGTCTCAAATGAAAAAGCACATCCATGGTGCTCTTGTTACTTATCTGTTTCTTCACCCCCACGCCTCCCCCCACCCCCCCCCCCCCCACCCCACCCCACCCCCCATAACTCCCATTATTTAATTTTTTGATGTTACTGTTTTTCCCCATGCAATGGTTTCTTTCCTTTGCAATCACTATCGACCTAGTATTTATTTTGCTAATGTCTATTTTGTAACACTGGTAAGTCTTAAAAAAGTTCATTAAAATTTTATTTTGAACAACTGCGGATTGGTCTGAAAATTTTTTTTTTTTAATGTTCCTTCAATGAGGAGACTGAACCTCTTCACATGGGTGGTTTCCTAATTTTCATAACTCAGTTTTTGTGACCAGCGGCATGGTATGTTATCTGTGGTGACACATGGACAACCATCCGAGGGTCATGCCAAACTTGCATTTTCCAAAATGTTCCTGGGAAGACACCCAAACCTGTCAAAGAGAGTGGAACACTCTTCCCGTGCTGGTCCCAAACTTGCTGCTATGTGGTGTAGGGGGAGGTGGCGGGGATGCATCACATGACCCATCATTGTTCCCCCTCCCCCCCCCCCCCTTCGAACACAGAATTGTTATCCGCCACTGCTTCATCTCCCCAAGAGGTAAACATTCTTATGTTTTCCACTGTTTATAGTGTGGTTATTTTCTATTGGAAGTCTTATGGTCTTGACCCATCAAAAGCACTCCCCACCAGTGATGTAGCATCTTGGGCCCTGTGAAGCTTTGAGATTCGATTCGATTTCAAATGTTAAGCAGATATTCGGGTTAACCCTTTACCCAACGAATCGCCTGCATCTGCCCGCGTAATAAGCCAATTCAGCATTTGAAAAAATATTATTTAGCTCGTTCCAACAAGGGGTCACATGATATGGTTTTGTTGAAATTTTTTGAAAAAATTAAAAAAATTATATTTAAAATAATAAATTTTGATATCGTCTGCGTTGGGTAAAGGGTTAATTCAAAATTGGCTATCGGAATTTAGCTTCGTATCAGTCATCTTCATCGTCTCACAAAACATATAGTTCAGATGGAAATCGTACAGGGGGCGCGGTGGCGTCACGGTAACCGGTTGTCGTCAGATCACCGAAGTTAAGCAACATCGAGCAAGGTTAGTAGTTGGATGGGTGACCATTTCAGCGACTGATTCGTGCTCCCGCGTTGTGTCCTTGGGCAAGGCACTTAACCCCGATTGCCTATATGGGGGCACGATGACGCTGTGTACTAAGGCGTACTGCACGTCGATGGTGCGCATGTCTTCAACCAATCTAACCCTGCCTGTGCCATGGTGCAGAGTTCAGAGTTACGATGTTGGAGAGCTGACAGCTGCTCGTCGTCTCTCGGTGGTTCTCTCCGGGTTCTCCGGCTTCCTCCACCCGAAAACTGTCACCGACATGATATGACCCTGGCTGTTAATGTGTCATTAAACCCTAGTAAAAGAAAAAAAAAAAGATGGAAATCGTACATAAATAATGTTGAAATAAAAAACTGAGTGAAACTTCTGCTGCATTAACATAAATAACATCTGTACTTATGCCACCAGCCATGGCAGTTCCAATATCACTAGTCCATACCACTGTTAAATGATAATTTAAGGTTTCCAAGCAATGTCGACGATGAACTATAATCCTCACAGTGTAATAATCCAACTACATCATCAAGGCATGCCTTCGGCAAATGCATGCCTTCATGGTGTGGTTGGATTATTTCATCAGTTGGGACTTGAGCCATCAGTCAGAACAAATCAGGTTTATAGCACCCGAAGCCCCATCGGTTCAATCGTCAAGATGCCACTGATTCAATTCAATTTCAAATAATAGACATGATTCAATTTGAGATTTGATTCAAATCGAAAATGTATTATTTGTAGGGCCCTATTTGCATTGTGTGTCATTGAATGCTGAACAGTGTTTTGTGTTTGTTGAAATTAAATGGAACATTTGTCAAATGATATTGGATGAGTGGACAATTCAGTCGACATGGTGTATTGAGCAGTGTTTAGTTCTGCATATTGAACAGAGAGGCACGTTTCATGAAACAAGTTTGAAATTTGTTCAAAACTTTTCAATTTAACCCTTTACCTAACATGGCTAGGGAAAAATAATAGAAAAAAATAGGCTGATGAAATCGTCAGATGTGTACCCATACGCGCAACTAGTAGAAAGCTGTATGGCGGAGGGCCACCACAGATGCCGACATTATGTACACCATACATGGTATGGGTACATATAGAAATGGATTGGAGGAGTGTCTAATTTGATGAATAAAGGGTTAATATATCCGGATAAAATTATCAGATTTACATAAAAAACTATACAGCACAGCACATCAGTAACCTGAATAAATATATAAAGTAACATGACAATCGGATTGATATTTTTTGAGTTATCTCATGCCAAAGGGATTGGAGGAATTTTCAATTTGAAGGATAAAGAGTTAATATCTCAGGATCAAATTATCAGATTTACACCAAAAACTATACAGCTCGGCACATCAGTAACCTGAACACAAATATAAAGTAACTTGACCATCCAAGCAATATTTTTCAAGTTATCGAATGCCAAATGGATTGGAGGAATTTTCAATTTGAAGGATAAAGGGTTAATATCTCAGGATCAAAATAACAGATTTACACCAAAAACTATACAGCTCGGCACATCAGTAACCTGAACACAAATATAAAGCAACTTGATAATCCAAGCAATATTTTTCAAGTTATCGAATGCCAAAGGGATTGGAGGAATTTTCAATTTGAAGGATAAAGGGTCAATATCTCGGGATCAAATCATCTGATTTACACCAAAAACTATACAGCTCGGCAAATCAGTAACCTGAACACAAATATAAAGTAACTTGACAATCCAAGCAATATTTTTCAAGTTATCGAATGCCAAAGAGATTGGATGAATTTTCAATTTGAAGGATAAAGGGTCAATATCTCGGGATCAAATCATCAGATTTACACCAAAAACTATACAGCTCGGCAAATCAGTAACCTGAACACAAATATAAAGTAACTAGACAATCCAAGCAATATTTGTCAAGGTATCGAATGCCAAAGGGATTGGAGGAATTTGCAATTTGAAGGATAAAGGGTTAATATCTCAGGATTAAATTATCAGATTTACACCAAAAACTATACAGCTTGGCACATCAGTAACCTGAACACAAATATAAAGTAACTAGACCATCCAAGCAATATTTTTTAAGTTATTGAATAGCAAAGGGATTGGAGGAATTTTCAATTTGAAGTATAAAGGGTTAATATCTCTGGATCAAAATAACAGATTTACACCAAAAACCATGCAGCTCGGCACATCAGTAACCTGAACACAAATATAAAGTAACTTGAGAATCCAAGCAATATTTTTCAAGTTATCGAATGCCAAAGGGATTGGAGGAATTTTCAATTTGAAGGACAAAGGGTTAATATCTCGGAATCAAATCATCAGATTTACACCAAAAACTATACAGCTCGGCAAATCAGTAACCAGAACACAAATATAAAGTAACTAGACAATCCAAGCAATATTTTTCAAGTTATCGAAGCCAAAGAAATGGATACGGATGCCGGACGGACAGACGACGGATGGACAGACAGATGGACAGACAGGCAGATGGGCAAAGGATGGACGAACGACAGATGGCCACCCCGGATGCCGGCATTATGTGTACCATACATAGTATGGGTACACATAATAAAAATGAGATCAATAGCGCTGATAAAAATGGCTGTTATGTTGGTTAACTCTTTACCCAACTCAGACGATTTCAAAATTTATTTTAAACATCATTTTTAAAAGTTTTTCTAAAAATGTCAACAAAACCATATCATGTGACCCCTCTTTGGAACGAGCTCGACGAGCTCATTCCAAAGAGGGGTCACATGATATGGTTTTGTTGACATTTTTCGAAAAATAATATTTTTTCAACTGCTGAATTTGCATATTACGTGGCGGATGCGGGCGAATCGTTGGGCAAAGGGTTAAGGGGTTTTAATATGTTTTATGGAAGCGTATTAGTTCCACATCTAAAAAAATTACGTGAGAGATACTAACTCCTAATTAGGAGATACTAACTCCTAATTAGGAGATACTAACTCATAATTTGGAGATAATAAGTCCTAATTAGGAGATAATAAGTCCTAATTAGGAAATATACATGTATGAGTATATAAGACCCAAAGTAACCATTGTGACTGACTGTGTGTGTCACGCCTTGCGGGTGACACTGTGTAGCTCATTAGGTGTTCATTACTCCAATCAAGTTATGTCAGCTTTACTGTCTGTGTGCTCGTCACTCCCTGAGTGTTTTGCTCAGTTACAGGGGAAAAAGAGGGTCAAAGTCTATGTTTAGGGGCAAATGCCACTTTATGCCCCCTCCCCATATGTAGAGCAGACAAAGGGCTTAACATAAAAAGGGCTTATGGGACCAGAGGCAATAGACTTAACCTATAAATAACAAACCCCAAAGTAACTGTGGTGAGGGGGTAGGGGTGGGAGAGGGCAGGGTAGGCTATTTAAATTTATTGTTATTGTTTAACAAATTATGGATATAGCACAGAAGAAAATACATGAAAAATAGATCAAATACAAATATAGTTCCCCCCCCCCCCCCCCCTCCCATCTAGATTGCTACAAACACCACTGTTTCTTAGTAGAGAGATGCGTATCAGTGGTTATCTTTCCAGAGCAATTCTCTTTAAAAAGAAAATACAACACATTAAGGTGCTATATAAGGGGGGACTCTCTCCTAATTAGGAGTGAGTTGGCCCTTATTTAGCACCTTAACCTTATTATTATCTCCTAATTAGGACTTACTTAGTATCTCCTAATTAGGACTTAGTATCTCCTAATTAGGACTTAGTATCTTCTAATTGGGACTTATAGTATCACATAATCTATTTTAGATGTGGCGCTAATACCCTTCCATAATGTTCCACTGTGTGTCAGAGAATTTTTTATTTGATGGCCAGATACAGTATCAGCATCCATGAATCCAATATAATACAGAACTTTGTGTTGAGTCTTTGCCCATTTCTTTCATCATAAAGACAAGTAGACAACAGAAGAAGCCATTGAGCATGTGAAAAAAAACAAGAATAAAGAGCATCATAATCTTTTAATGTACTTTATTTATAAAAAAATAAATGTTTTCACAATGTCCTAGATGATGCCAAGGTGAGCAGAATTAACTAAAAAGTGTGTGGTGCATTTGGTGTACTTTTTAGGGGATACAAATATCTGTGCTCACAAGGGCCTTCAGCTCATGGCAAATAGTTTGCCAGAAGGGCCACTTGATCATTACCCCAATCTGTCACATCCATACAGGGATGAGAGAGTTAGGGGTGATGACTGAGAGATTGCTGGAAACATGAGTGAGATGGGGATTTCTTCTCAAAATGTTTTTTAAAAGCGGTAGTGCTTGAAGATGCTTTTTGGAGCTATTCAAAGCACCCTTAGGATGAGCTGCTGCACAAGTCCTATCTGCATGGACATAAATCCCAGGGGCATTAATTACTTTTCGCAGTTTAATTACATTCAGAATAATAGGTAAGTTTGAACCTACGGTTAAAACTGGAAGTCCTGTCATGAAATGCATGCAAGTAGCATATCGATATACGCATTAGTCCGCACGTTATAACCATAGTAAGGCTATCATATAGCCTGAGACACAAGCAATTTTTCAGCCAATGGACCTCTGGGTAACCCAGAGGTCCATTGGCAGAAACATTGCTTGTGCTTGCTCTGCGTAACCACAGGAACCTGCCAAGCTTTGAATGCTATTCGATATGGAAATTGCGCGCAATTAAGCCTAGATAAGCGCACAGTTCGTGACTTCTAAACTTCTAGTTTTAACTGTTTATTAACCCTCTAATGTCAAAATACCAAAGTTTTCTGCAGCAAAATTTTCCTATAATGCAAAAATGAAAATGAAAAAACTTATATCTTGTTTGACAAAGCACTAGGAGGACTGTCAAACTAGACACAATCAAACAAGACATAATTTTTAAAATTTTTCATGCTGCATCAGCTGCATGGGAAATATGGAGTCAATGACTAAAAATTTGAAATATTACCAGAGTGCTGGGAGTTAAATAAAATGTCAAACTAAATCTTCACCACTCCATGTAATTGACAAATAACAACACTTAACAGGTGAAAATGGTATGGGTCCTCAATTTCTGCTATGGTAGACCAACAAAACGCAATGTGATCTTTCGTCTGAGATGACATTTAGAATAAAAATTATCATTATTTGAATCAAATCAATTGCTTTTAACCCACACTGGAAAAATCTCAACAAACTTAATCCTGCAGGGAGCCAAAAGCCAGGGCATCTGTAGGGGAAAAGGGTTGTTTCCAATTGGGACATGTTCATCTGGTTTGGTGTTTTAGATATTGAGCCACTCTTGCTTGTCATCGTGTACTTTATTACGAGACTTGTGTTAATTAAATAACATTTGTCATGACCGCTACATGTATATTTCATTCACCTTCAAATAAACTTCAAAGAATTTTTGAATATTTTCACCAGTGACCTGATTGACTTTTGAGCTTATTTGTTTCACAAGGATTGACGAACAAGTTATGCAATATATTTTAACACCTCTCCTTGGCACAGGTGTGTAGGATGATCTTCATAGCGACAACTTCGTGGCCTCGCTCTTCTCAGATACTATGAAGGGATATTTAGCCTGCACAGAATGAGTCTCTCTCCACACAGAGGACACCCATTTCATGTCCCCATCGGATAGGACGGTACCCAACCCCACAATTGATGCTGACAGAGAGTGTTTGGACACCTCAAGAACATTCCCCGTCAGGATTGATCCCAGGAGCTCTGGCATGAGAGACCAGCACACTTGTCCACACAGCCCGATTGACTAATATTCCAACTAGGACATCAAGGCATGCCTTCATTGATGTCGTTAGGATATTTTATCAGTCGGGACTTGAGCCATCACAGTAGGAACAAATTGGGTTTACACCCATCCCCCCCCCCCCCCTCAACCAGTCATGACAAATCAGGTTTACAACCAACTCCCCAACCAACCTCACCCAACAGGTCATTTTTGTAATGCCCCCGATGCCCGTATGGTTTGGCTAAAAATGAGATATTTTTTAGGCCTTTTGAACAGAAATGTAGCTTCCAGAAGCGAGGAAATGACTTCTAGGGTCCAAAAATCAAAATTTTCTCACACCTGGTGTGGCCTACGATCCATGATTGCCTGCGTTTCAGCCCCTCCACCCCCACCCAACTTTTAAATAGGTTCCACCGGCCTTAAAAAAAACACATTTTTACTAGTCAATATTGGGTATGTCCACCTCTGACTTGTAAACACGCTAGACACCTCTGCCCTATTTTGTGAATGAGAGTACAAACTTGATCCTAACCAATTATTATCCCATGCCTTAGTGATTAACAGATCAGGATTTGCTTGCCGATTAGATGAGTGCACAATCGGTTGATTGTGAGTGCCAGTGTCAGATAGTCATAACCAAAAGGAGTAGTATGCTCAAGAATGCATAGAAGAGGGTTCATTTTACTGTACAGTCAGGATGATTGGTTCGTTGAGCATGTCACTGTGTGTATTAAAATAAAAATATGACATCATCGGAAAGAAGTTAACAGCGCAGCGTCTTTGATCAATGATTTACCTAACCTTTACCTAACATGAAAAGCAGACGACACCTGCAAACAAAATTCTTGACTAACTAAATATTTTCATTTTTTATCTCAAAAACATAGCTTATGACCCCTCATTGGAAGAAGCTCATTGTAAATAGTGCTGGCCGGTTTTGACCGTTATGTTGGGTAAAGGGTTAACTTGTTTCTGCAGATGTCTCTCTCTCATAAGCAGTAATCTACCCCGGGGTATAGTTCAGACATTTGTAAAGTGGATAAAAGTTACATAATAAGGCCCCACAAAGTAGATCTTGATTCTCAGGCCATTATTTGTAAAATTGTATGCGGGTGGACAAACGTTTTTTTTATTTTATTTTTTT
The DNA here is from genome assembly GCA_031216915.1 of Pictodentalium vernedei. Classification (NCBI taxonomy): domain Eukaryota; kingdom Metazoa; phylum Mollusca; class Scaphopoda; order Dentaliida; family Dentaliidae; genus Pictodentalium; species Pictodentalium vernedei. Next base: position 143,322,037 of record CM062296.1, on the reverse strand, counting down.
ATTTCTGGAATTATTTCTTTGTCATCAAAAGTTCATGTTCTTGTTGGTTTATGTTTTAGGCCCCATAATCTACGGAATAGCTCTGCAAAGCCTTCTTGCACTCAAGGGACAAATTTATCAATTTTTTTAACTTGGGTAAAATATCAGGCATAAACAATTTAATTTTTATTTTATTTAAGTTTACATTGGTTATAAATAGAGAGCATGCGGCAGCCAAAAGGACAATGTGGGAGGGCCTGAGAAACAGATTTTAAATTTTTAAGGCCTAAACAAATCTAAATGATGAAATGCACAGAGATCTCTTGCAAAACACGTTACTAGTCAATTAGTGATTTTCAAATCACCACCTCTGATGGAGTTATTGGCCGCTGTGGTGGTCAAGTGTGCAATTAGACTAACTTCAAAAGTGAAATTTTCTTGTGAAGCCATTCAGATTCATGTATTGCATTTCATGAAACATTCGGTTGAATATACTTTCAAAAAGGCTGGGAAAACTAGGCTGGTTTAAATCTTTTTTGTGTGTGGTACAGTGGATCCCACTTAATTGTATATCGGATAATTGTATATCCGGCTTATTTGTATATTATTCTGCTGCACCGATCCATTTGCCATTCACGCAACACAAAATTGATCGGTTAATTGTATCTCACATAATTGTATATCCCACTTAATTGTATACAAATTTGACGGGATTTTAACACCAAAATCACGTATATGAATATTTTCATTGAAGGCTGTGAACGAAAAAATGTTCAAAAATATTTTATCGAACTAATTTAATTTTATTCAGCTTATTTTGAAAATCATTGTCATCAAATTTAATTTTGATTACATGGACATTTACATACCACTTGCGATCATCTTCCAATATTAAAGAATAACATGACATTTGATTCTGCCTTACTTACGAATAACATCATGTTACAACATTTGATTACAACAATCTATAAGTGATACATAATGTACACATTTTGATAAGATCGACACTTCATTGAGGTGAATCACTGAAAGAAAGATACATGTATTCAGATTTCGTGCTCAGTCCGAGCAGAATTACCTGCCCCTTCCTGGATCCCGCTTATTTGTATACTCCGTTTTTTGTATATTTTCTTCTGACAAAAGCCATATTCCAGGGTTCCCACGGGTCATGGAAAGTATGGAAAGTCATGGAATTTAATTTTAAAAATTCCAGGCCTGGAATGTATGGAAAAATGCCTGTTCTCAAAGGCAGGTATGGAAGTCATGGAAAAACGGGGCATCTTTTGAGTGGTATGAAAAACGGGACATCTTTTCAGTGGTACGAATTATCTGATGGACGAAAGACAGGTTATCTGACGAAACACCATGACATGCATATATTCTATTCTTTGTGTGCTCCCATTGGTCGGCAATTTGCCTTAACACGATTAATGCATGGCCAGATATCTTTGAATGCGTGATCAGTCTATCGTTGATAGGATAAGAATGTCCTTGACTCAAGCTTGACCGAATTTAATGAATGTGTGTGGTTTCGCTTTGTGAATCGTCTTTGTTTATTTTCTGTGCTCGACTGACTTCACATTGTAAAACAAACAATAGGATGCCGGGTCATTGTGGATTTAATGAAATGTGACTGACTGAAAGTGATTTTCTGCCGTGGCTTGCACGGGTGGACAATGTTCAGAAGGCAAAATGTAAGTTGTGCGGAAAGGTTATTGATATTTCCAACATGGGCCGGAATGCCCTGAAATCGCACATGGACAGTGTCAAACACAAAAAGCTTTCTCGTCCTGAAGTAATAACAATGGCAAATTTTGTTTCTTTGCAAAAACCTAAAAGTCAACAAATTGAAAGTGAAAAAAGTTTGGAGAATAGAATCTCAAATCCGACAACCACGCAGTCTCTTAGAACATTCACGGCCACAAACAACAACGTTTTATCAGCCGAGTTACTATGGGCGATGAAGTGTGTTGTACCTCACTACAGTTATGCAAGTTGCAAAGAAATCAAACATATTTTCTCACGTATGTTCCCAGATAGTGGCATTGCCAAAGCTTTCAGCTGCGGTGATAATAAAATTTCTTACTTGGTATGTTTTGGACTCAAACCATATTTTCAGAACTTACGGTCTGAGCAGTTAAAAACAAGTGTTGAAAACTTTGTTGTCATGTTTGACGAATCAGGAAATTCTGTAATACAGAAAAAACAAATGGACATTCATTTCCGTTTCTGGGATGATGATACTAACACTGTCAAAACAAGGTATTTTGGATCAGAATTTGTTGGACATGCTCGAGCAATCGACATTTTGTGTGTACTCAAGAAAGCAGTTGCAGAGTTTGGGATATCTAAAATTTTACAATTATCTATGGATGGCCCAAGTGTCAATTGGGCATTATTTCGAAAAATGGAAGAGACTTTATCTGCAGAAGATTCACCAGGACTTCTCAATATCGGGCCTTGTGGACTCCATACTGTGCATAACGCTTTTAAACATGGATGCACCAGCTCACAGTTTGATGTTAGCAGTGTTTTAAAATCACTGCATTACTTGTTCCTTGACTCGCCTGCTAGAAGGGAAGATTTTGAGGATATAACAGGTACAAATGTGTTCCCATTACCTTTCTGCAGTCATCGCTGGATTGAGAATACACCAGTTGTGACACGAGCCCTAGAAATATGGCCAGCAGTGGTTCAGTATGTTAAAAAAGTAAAATCAAGTTCAAAATATCAAACCCCAACTTCAAAATCCTTTCAAACAATATCTGATGCTACACAAGACAAACTCTTTGTTGTAAAAATGATGGTGTTTGAGAGTGTGGCTACTCAATTGAAACCATTTTTGACATTATTCCAATCAGACATACCATTGGTTCCATTTTTATGTGAACACTTAGAAAAAATGCTAAGAGGAATTATGAAAAGATACATCAAACATGATATACTGTCTGAGGCTGTGGGGATCCAAAAGTTGTTAAAAATTGATCCTGAAGATTCTGACAATTGTTTACCATATAAAAAAGTTGAAATTGGTTTTAAAGCAGAAAGAAAGATTCAAAGTCTGAGTGAACAGAAGAATGCATCAGTCTCAGAACATCAGTTGATGGAGGTCAGACAGTCTACCAAAGCCTTCTTGTCTACCATATCGAAACACCTGATGGAAAAAACACCACTAGCATTTGGTCTGGCCAGAAGCATGAAGTGTCTAAACCCACACTACATGGTCGTCAAACCTGCTGTATCAAAGGTTCTATTCAAAAATGTGTTGAATAAGTTTGTTGAAGCAAACCGAATTGAACAGGGAGAGTGTGATGAACTTTTGAATTCCTACCAAGATTTTATTGAATCCCTGGATGTTGAAGGAAGAAATATTTTCAAATCATACGACATAACAAAGTTGAACTCAGAGAACTTTACCAGACCTGATACCTTACTTTTCAATTACATGAGCTGTAAATCTGAGTTCAGTTCACTGTGGAAGTTATGCAAAAAAATCCTGATCATCTCACATGGGCAAGCTACTGTGGAGAGAGCATTTTCCCAAAACAAGGAAGTGTTGGCCCCCAATATGCAGGACTTATCTGTCGTATCACAGAGAGTAGTTATTGACCACATTAATAATGTTGGTGGTTTGGAGAAAGTTCATATAACTCCAGAACTCCTGCATTATGCTCAAAGTGCTAGACAGAAATACAGACAGCATCTCGATGAGCAGAAGACTTATAAGTCAAGTCGAGATAAAAAACGAAAACTCCTACAAGAAGAAATAAGCTCTGTTTTAAAGAAAAAGAGAATTTTGGAAAGTGACACTGACCAGCTTACAGGAAAAGCTGATGACCTGGCAGTACAAGCTGAAAAGAAAAGAAAGATGGATTTACTGCTGGAGTCGAATGCATTGAGAAAAGCTAGTAAAGAGAAAAAGGACTCTATTCTCACACTTGATAAGGAGTTGGAAACTCTAAACAATAAATTGTCTGAAAATAAGCAATAGATGGAAAATACTTCTACTTCTGACTGTATATGTGTAATATATGTTTGCTGAATTTAAAGGTTTTGGATAACAATTATGATAGACTTGAATTTTCTGTGGGAGATTTGACTGCTGATTGAACCTACATGTATGATTCTACATGTATGAGCATTGATGGATTTAGAACTTCATTCAGTAAGTGTCATTTGCTAAAATATTATAAAATATTATACTCCTTTCACACTGAATTAGAATGCTTGTGCCAAGATTTTAGGCAAGTCAAGGGGAAACGGCTCTGGGACTGGCTGATCTTCTTGAAGATTAGAAGATCAGGCAGCCCCAGAGCCATCTCCCCTTGGCTGCCTTGTCTAAAATGAAAAACATAATGTGACTTACTAACCGAGCTCTTCACTTGAAACTTTGCCAGTCACAGTATAAAGTATTCAATTTTAGGCAAGCCATGAATGCAGGGGAGATAATCTGCTTATCTCCCCTGGACCAATTCATTGCTTGCCTAATATTGCTACTATAATAGGTTTTTGTCTCCAGTTATTGCAGTATAATACCGAATGTAGGTATGGAAAAGTATGAAAAATGGTCATGGAAAGTATGGAAAAGTCATGGAATTTCATTTTGAAAAAGCTGCAGGGACCATGTATTCAATTAAGCGGGATCCACTGTATTATTATGTGAAGTACACAGCCTTGCTGGAGTAATATAAATAGATAAAACAGAGAAGCCTGAAGTTGAATCGAATCAAACAAAAGGTTTGAATCCAAACTGAATCCACTTTTCAACTGTTTGATACGACAGCCTGCTGGTGCTGTCTATCTCTGTAGTGAACCCAATATCAGGAATATTAGACAATTAGAAAATTGACAGGTATCACTCACTAAGGTGGTCAAAGAAAAAGCCATTTATCGACCTTTGAGTGCAAGAAGGTGCCATCTGCAATGCCAACGCATTGCAGATGGTACCTTGGTGCACTTAATGGATGATGCTTGTGCAAACAAGCCGTAATGCAATTTTCACTGTCACTTCAATTATCATATCATTTTTTTATGAATTTTCTGACTGAATTTCTGCAATCTGGTGAGACAAGATATGTTCAGTCTTATTCATCAGAAAATTAAATGACAATAAAGAACTGTATGAAATCCAAATCTCTCCAGGATTCGATTTTTTCAAATAACTGAGATGGTTTCAAATGAAATCAAATCAGTTACAAGGTTTGGAAATCAAATCAAATCTCAAATGTTCGCTGGATTCTAATCACAACACTGTAGATTACCGTTATGTTATATAGCCTACCCTGAATATAAGCAACCTATCATTTGCAAAATGAGGTCCCAGAAGGTGAATTTGCTGATGCTATCCCATACAGTGGGCCAATTTAACCACTAGGTACATCATCAAGTTAATTTGACAATGGTCCCACCAATGTTCATGAAACTTCATAGGTAGGTTGGCATCGGTGCAAGAAAGAGCCCTATTTATTTCGGAATCACTAGGTCAAAGGTCAAGGTCACAGTGACCCTTCACAGTAAATTGTAAACAATTGGTTTCCAGACGATAAGTTGATAATGATTAAACCCACTTTTGTGCTGTCACAACTCGACATTGGATCTGTGATCCTATCAGCATTTTTATTTCTAGCGCCTGGCTATTGACGCTGTCGAAGCTACTATTTTTGAAAGCAAATCAAAAACATAAAGTGGTCAAAAATGGAGGGACATAACTAGTTCCACTTTGCCTCAGTTCTGCTGTGCCTATAAACAATTAATGAAGACTATGAGAACTGGATTAACCCTTTACCCAACGTAACGGCCAAAACCGGCCAGTGCTATTCTCAAAAATCGCCAATTAATTTTCATTATTTTTTCATTTTTTGTCTCAAAAACATAGGTTATGACCCCTCATTGGAATGAGCTCGTCGAGCTTGTTCCAACGAGGGGTCATAACCTATGTTTTTGAGACAAAAAATGAAAAAAATTAGTTATTCAAGAATTTTTTTTGCAAGTGTCGTCTGCTTTTCATGTTGGGTAAAGGGTTAATTGTCATGACTCGGATATCTCTTTTGCTCAATGTCAACTAACGTGGGCACATGGCATGTCTTCCTCCATCTACTGGAATTTGAGCACCTGTTATGAAGGATGAAGCATCTGAAGCAAGGAAGGCAATCACCCTAGCTACTTCGTCTGTAGTTCCGACTCGACCTAAGGCATGTGTTGTTTTAGATCTCTCCAGAAACTGAAACGAAAAGAATAATATTCGAGAATTTTGTTTGATTAACTGCTATGCCCTTTTCACAAGAAATGACCTCACTGAACATTTTCAAAACTTGTGAAGTCCTAAGTTGAGAAATCACTAAGGTCAAAACTGCTCACATTTAGAGATGAGCGGTTTTCAAATTTCATGTCCATTCTGGTTTCGTTCAGAATCGGGTTTTCAATTTTGGTTTTCATTGTACAAACATAACAATACATTGTATTTGCATATAAGATGTATTTGGCACAGTCAGTGTCACAATACAACGCACCTGTGTAATGGTCTATCAGGGACCGATCAGGACTATTTAAAATATGCTGTAGCCTCGGAGCCTATTTTTTCAATTCATGCACCAGATTTCAATTTACGGAGTCACACTGCTGTTTGTAACACACACTGCAAGTATGTAATAGCTCTCATCATTTTCATTTAGTACACTATAGCAAACATTAATCTTCACTGTGGTTTCTGATCAAGTCTTGGCTGCCTATTTAGGCAGCCAAGACTTGATCAGAAACCACAGTGAAGATTAATGCTTGGTAATTAAGACTTGAAATATTAACTTAAGCACTCTACAACAATGATAAATGATAATCATATATATAATACATGTAAGAGTGTCTCCTGTCTCTCTCGATTATCCATCGAAAGAATATCAAAATATGATCTGAGAAGTTACGCGTCAACTGAGAGGCCTATTTCTGAGATTTAAGAGCCAGGTCCTGATGTTTCAGAACCAAATACGCACTGGCGCATGCCCAGGTCGGTCCCTGGTCTATTATCAGTACTCCGATTTCCTGAGCATAATGTATTTGCATAAATAATCTTCAGCGTTTCAAGTTTGAGAACAATTATTTTTGCCTACAGTCTGTTGTTTAATTAGCACCCCCCCCCCCCCCCCCAACCTGTGTTTAGGGTAACCTGACACACCCTAAAAAAATTATGCTGGCCATAAAATTTGATTGAGTAAAAGTCGCTCATATAGGACATTGTAACCATAAATTTCCACCAAACTTCAACTGTGATTTTGACACTGGCTTTGGAGTTCAAGCTTTCAAGATTACGTATAGAAATAAACATATTTGTCATTATTTCATTTTGTCATTACAAATGTGGAACAAGTGACAAGTTCCAGTTCTGCAAAGGAAATTGCATTTGATAAACAGATGAATGTTTAAACCACAATGCGTAAGAAGTAATTTTGTCACCTATTGCGGTAAATTCCATGCTCGAATGCAATACCAATTAGTGCTGCCATTCTGAAAAAGGGGTATCGTGACTCTGAAGTTTGAAAACAAGGTTAACTTTAGGTTGTTTCTATCTTTATTCTGGAAAGTGAAGACCTGATTAGAGTTTTTCACCATTTAAGTTGAAAACCATGACGACAGGTTTTCTGTAATTGTTTTGGTTTTGATAACAAAACCGAACCAAATTTTCGGTTAACCACCCATCTCTACTCACATTGCACTTCAGCTCAGCTGACTAGTGAGAAACTACACCTATCACCAAAGAGATATAATAAATACCTATGTTTGGACTGAGTGTGAGTGGGGCCTAGGTAAATGAGCAATATGATTGGGCCAACTAAGACTTGGTCTGGGGCAGAGGTTGGTGCAGTTTCAGAAATAGCTGGGAGTAGCTAGGAACAGAGAAAATGGGGTTTGGAATGGGTCAGGATAGGTAGACGACAAGGGTTTGGAAGAATTTGAATCGGTAACATGGAATGACACCCATACTACATAACTACTCTGTTGAAGGCCTTTCGGGCCTATAGCACTACACTGTACTTTTCGGAACATTATCTGGTTCATTTTGGTAGTTGTCAGGTCCCTTTTAGTAATTCAAGCCAGCAAAGCTTATTTATTTATTGGGGCTTGATGACACATTCTACATCCAGGGTCACCTCCTGTCAGACAGTTTTACGAATGGAGGAAGCTGGAGTACCCAGAGAGAACCACATATCAGAGGCAAGTAACTTCAGACTCTCCAACAAATTGACTCTGCACAGGCAGGGTTAGCATTGGTTGAAAACAAGTGCACCATGGATGTGTAGTATGCCTTAGCACACAGCACCACCATGCCCCCCCCCCCTCCCTCCACATGGGCAATCAGGATTAAGTGCATTGCCCTCCAGCACAGGCGCCCCCGTTGAATAGATTACACCCTAAAACCACACCCCTACTGCATTAGAGAGCTAATAAACAAAGCTAATAAACAAAGGCCATCAAGGATGGTGGTTGAGATAGATCCCTTTCAGTTCTTTTAGATATTATTGGGTCTATTATGGTAAATTAAATATACTCCCATTATACTGAACAAGCCATACCCTGTTGGAGGTCACCTGATCTCATAGTAACAACAAACCACCATAGAAACCAAGATGGTAATTACCTTACCAACACATGCTATGCCTGCACACTGACATCACATATCAGCATGGTGATGAAGCCACAACCAGGCTGCCAATGCAGTCTACTATGCCAACACGCATTTCACTCGCAGTGCACTGTGGTATGACCTTATTTTTGAGGTCCAGCAAATAAGGTGCAAAGTATGTGATTACTGCGATCTATAGTACTGAAGAAGCACAGGCAAATTTTGATGGGATATATATATTAAGTTGCTGCAACTCTCCATCTCACTGGGGTTAACATTAAGCCTGTTGTGGGCAAATTTTCATGGCAGAATAAATTATTTGACCATTTCAAATACGTTTCTGATAAGAACTGGCATACAGTTTCAGGTAATACTGTGGGATTCACTCCTTATTTCTTGTCAATTTGATGTTGATGGTGATGTTTTGCTTGTCATCTGTCATTTCTTTTCTCTGCAGATTTATGCAATATGGTGTGAAATGATTAACAAGTGTGATGTACTTCTTATACACTCTCTTTGAACACATCCACACTCTGATCAAACAGTGTTGTATTGCGAGATGTGGATTCATCCTGTACTTTTGTAAGGTTTCTGACTGCGTGAATGACACAAGTTGTATATTTAGCCATGATTAAAGCATTGTGCAAGAAGCTTCAAGATGTTCAACCACTGCTCCTAAAATTAAATGGTCCGATTATGCAGAACTGCAATGACAGGATGTCAGAGATCTGCAGAGTGAGAAGTCGTCTCAATTTTTGTCTTGCATGTTTTAGCAGAGGCGAGATATAGGTGTTACTAATTTCGAAGGTCGATGACTGGTTGTCAAAGGCCATCAATAATGGGTTATAACTTTTGAACTGTTTAAGATATTTCAAAGAAAGTTGACAGGGTTATACCTCACCGTGAACTGCCACTAGGTTCAAGATTAAGGTCACTATTTTCAGGTTGAGTTTTTCAATCGGCTCCAAGTTTTTAACTGTTGAACATATACTAGCGGAAGAAAGAAACACAAGTTTTTTTCTGTGGTAAATATTTCAAATGTTTATGGATGATTATTTCATTGTTTGGATCTTAATGTTATTTCTTCATTACTGATTAATTTTTAACAAGTTTTGTTGTCTTAACACTGACGGTGTTTGCATGGATAATGTTCAAACGTGAGTACCCTACACCATTTCCGGATCAAAATCACTAGTGGGTGTGCCCACCCTGGGCTTCAGTCGCTGCTCTAACTTTCCTTACCACTGACCCCATCAAGTTGTTTAAGGTCCTTTGTGGAATTTTATTTCACTCCTGAAGAAGCAGGCCTGGCATTTTCAGGAGAGCGATTTATTAGCTTGCCCACTGCTCACCTTAAAAAATTGAGGAGAGCAAAAAATAGCCCTCCTAGCCTTAGAAAATAATGCTTACCCCAACAGCCTGTTCCTAAAACTCACAGGTTTTCAGATCTCTGCTATGTTAGTGGTCTCTGCCAGAAGGCCACACTGCCCCTCCCACACCTCCGGGCCTACAAGGCCCAGAGGTGTGGGAGGGGCAGTGTAGCCATCTCACATAAACTACATTGTTAGCAGCACCACATATAATGTACACAGCCCACTAGGCAGAATTCATTAATAATACTTCATTTTGCCACTTGAGTTTTTGTAGGCTTGAAGAGAGCTAATCGCTCCCCTAGGCTATGTGAGGAAAGCGATTTTTAGCCCTCCTGCGTTTTTAAGAATGCCAGGCCTGAAGAAGGGCCTGCGTGAGCTGAGCGACATTGTTTGGGATGTTGACAGGCTTCTTGATCCTCCTGTCCAGCTCGTCCCACAAATGCTCAATCGGGGACAAATCTGAATTGTAGGGTGGCCAATCAAGAACTGGGACATTGTTTTGGTTGAGGAAGTCACGACAAACCCTAGCAATGTGAGGCCTCGCATTATCCTGTTGCAATGTAAGGCTACACACATGGATAAGTGGAAGGTTGTGAGGCATGAGGACCTGATCACGATATCTTACAGCTGTAAGATTGCCCCAAATCCCCCCAAACCATAACAGACCTTCTCCCGAATCTGTCGTATTTCTTAAAGCTTGTGTCAGAATATCGCTCACTTCAATGTCAATAGCAAAATTGTCGTCCATCTGGCCTGTAAAGCGTGAACCGAGACTCGTCAGTGAATAACATGTCTCCAGTGGGCCAAGTGAAACCGACTTGGTGCATGTGCCTGCAGTCACTGCAATAGACGTTGACGTCGCCTGGGCGTAAGTTGTGGACCAATGTAGGAAAGTCTTGGCCTTAAGTTTAACTCCCGCAATCGATTCCTAACTGTTCTTGGAGACACCCGGCAACCATGAGTGCCTACAACCTCACTCGCCGTCTCTGTCTGAAATCGGTTATGGAGGTATGAGAGACATATGCCTCTATATTGACATGGCGATGTAACACGCGGACATCCGCTCCTGGGATGGTCAGCTAACCTTTCTGTGGCCCTGAGACTCCCAACTAAACGAGCTATCGTTGACTCATGAACCCCAAATTGATAGGCGATGAGACGTTGCGATTGGCACTGCATAATTAGAGAAATAGCCCTACCTCTTTTAGCCTTACCCCTATCAACTTCGGACATTTGCCGCATTTTGCTTTTCAATCAAGTTGAAATGATGTGTACTGTTGAAAACTTTGATTTGGTATGGTTTTCAAGCCCATGGCACGTGCGAGTGCCCCGGATGCACGCTTTATTGAAAAATCTATTGAAAGCATACATCGTCGCACATGACTGACTTAATTATACCACCCACTTGAAAAGTGGGAGGTATATAGTGTTCACTTGGTCCGTCCGTACGTCTATCCATCCATCCATCCATCCGTCCGTTATGCTTTAGGGGGGGTACACATCTGCTATCCGCAACTCATCTTAAACCAGTGAAAGGATTTCATTGAAACTCTCAGACATTCTTTTACATACATTGAAGAAGTGCACCTCCTATTTTGTTTTCAGATATTTTCTTTTTTACAGTTTCCCATATTGAAAAATGAACTTTGTCAAATTCAACTAACATTCTGTACAGATCTGCTATCCACAACTCCTCTTAAACCACTGAACAGATTTCACTGAAACTTTCTGACACTTTTTTACATATACACTACATTACATAAACAAAAAAGTTCTTTTTCAGAGTATATTCATCTACTGTATTTGTAGCATGTGCTTCCTTTATTGGATGCCATGGGGATGGGGGCTTGGCAGCAAAAATTTAATGCATATTCTATGAAAGAGGGTAATGTGGAACATAATTTCCCATATCAACATTTTTAACTGCAAAAATCCAACATTTTTTCTCATGATCTCGGCTTAGTTATCTCGAGAGCTTGAATATTTATCAAGAGATCTCAACATCTTGTGTCTTTTAACCCTTTACCCAACGAATCGGCTGCATCCGCCTGCGTAATATGCAAATTCAGCAGTTGAAAAAATATTATTTTTCAAAAAATTTCAACAAAACCTTATCATGTGACCGCTCGTTCCATCGATGGGTCACATGATATGGTTTTGTTCAATTTTTTGAAAAATTAAAAAAATGATATTTAAAATAATAAATTTTGATATCGTCTGCGTTGGGTAAAGGGATAAGAAAAAACTTCCCAGATGGATTGGCTCAAATCCTCTTTAGTAATACAGGCACGTTGACTGAACATGTTTTTGACATTTGACATTTGGTGCCCCATCTACTCCTCTTACAAAAATAAACATACTGGTCCCAACATGTGGTAAAGACTCACAGATACTACCCAAACATAAGAAATGTATAACTAGACTCCTGTTGGTTCACTTTATCATTTATTTCATTTCAGGAATTGACACAAAAAAGCTGTATATTTTTAACATAATTTTTTGAAAATATTATCATGTAATAGGCCTAAAAATGGTAAAAATCTGTTTCTCAGGCCCTCCCGCCTGGTCCTTTTGGCTGCTGCATGCACTCTTTTAACCAATGCAAACTTAAAAAAAATAAAATTTAATGTCTGATATTTTATCCAAGTTAATGATAAAATTGATAAATTTGTCCCTTGAGTGCAAGAAGGCTTTAGCATTGCAAAGTCTTCTTGCACTCAAGGGATGAAATATTCCATCACCAATGCTATTTTGTAGGTTATGAGGCCTAAAACATAAAACAAACCAAGAAATGAACATTTTATGGCAAAGAATAATTACAAAAATAAACTAGACTGAAGCATGTCCCCACACAGTGCATGGACACAGGAAGGAGGTTGAAGAGCAAACAGTGATTTGTTACTCGTACATGTGTTCTGTCTGTAAGACACATAAATGCCTCCGCAAGTTCTACCATGAACTACAAAATATTGACCAAGTTCAACAACCAGTAATTTTGTGAAATATTGAAGAAAATCAAAACCCTGACAATTTGCACACCTCTGGTATGTGTACAAACATCCTGTGAAATAAAAGTCCAAGCTTGAAAACTGTGAGAGGAGATAGCCGGACAATGTACCCTAGATGCGGACGGACAGGGGTAAAACAATATGCACCGCAACTATTCTTTGTGTGGGCATAAAAATAAAATAAAAACCTGCCCACCCTCATGCAATTTTACAAAAAAATGGCCTGAGAAACAAGATCTACTTTGTGGGGCCTTATGATACAATGTAAATAAAGATTTATTGATTGACTGACATTTGGTACCAGACTCCGCTAAAATTAGCCTATTATGTAAAAACTCCCATCGACAGTACACTTCTGATAATATAAGAAAAATACCTTTGCATATTGTTCCTCGGTATTGCCCATTCTTTTATGAATTTCAGTTATAATCACTCCTGGGCTGAAAAATGAAAGAACATTTTTAACCACCTATTTCATTTATTGCCTGTCCAAAGCATGGCTAAATGAAGTATGGAGGTGGGGAGACTAAATAATCTCCAACCACTTCATTCAACCTAGTGCTTGGATAAGACTTTGCATCCTCTATAGGTGATCTATGGTCCTCCCTGTATGGGGCAGTGGTGACGCCTAGGGCTGAAATGGTTGGCTCATTTACGCAACCGACTAACCGAGAACTATAACCGGATAATATCCAGTTAACTGTAGCGTTTATTGCACCAAATCTGGGATCAAAACGATAGGAATTGGAAAGCAGTATTTTCAGAAACTATTCTGTAGTGTGTATACAAATGAACGTTGTCGAGTACTCGACAACGTTCATTTGTATACATACTACGAAATAGCTTCTGCAGTTACTAAGTACTGATGGAAATTTCCAATCATTAATGAAGTCTTGAATGCCAAAGTCGATTATTTCTAAATATATACAGCGCTGCTTCGAGGTGTAATCTATCTCAAAAGAAGAAGGGGCAGATTTACTACGTTTTAACCATAGAATGACCATCACTATCGATATTTCGGATAACTGGTTGACGTTTTTTTAATCGGTTAGGTTGGTAACCAGTTTCAAACCGGTTATCCGGTTAACCATTTCAGCACTAGTGATGCCAGAATTTCCAGGATGAAGGGGGTTATTCCATCTAATGCACCTAACTCACCAACAGGGTGCTTGGACTTGTGTCACACACACAGCTGATCATACACATGAAGATCTGAGGTCCCTGATTAGGGCTAATGTGGGCCAGGCATGACCAATTTGGAGTACCGGTGTAACAGTTTATCTTCCCCCCTGTATATCTTCCCCCCGGGGGGAAGATAAACTAGTTTATCTCCCCCCCACACTGGTTTATCTCCCCCCCCCCCCCCCCCCCCCCCCAACCTGAATTTTTTTATCTTTCAATTTAATCACAGAACTTTTTGAAGAATTTGCTTTAGTACACCTCTGTTATATTAAAAAGCATGAGGGGCAATTTGAAAACTTGTTAGTCTGGCCTTGAGAGTGCGGCAATAAACCCTATATTTTGATATGTTTTTTTATTTGAAAATATGAATAAAATTCTCATCAGAATGGGGGTAAGATAAATCTTAAAATTGAAAAATACAGGTGAAACTCTCTTCAAAATAGTAGTTTGAGTAAAAATAAAAAAAAATTAGCGACATCGGGCGACATGTTTAAAAAATGTTTTTTGCATATATCCCAGGGGATATTTTTAGAAAAAAAAATGCAAGTTCTTCTTGTGCAATTTTCTTAGTTTAAACTAGTTTATCTTCCCCCAGGAGGGAAGTTATACAGGGGGGAAGATATCGTAGTACACCGGTATGATCAAGCCAGAAAATAAGCAGACTGTCATCTGCAAAATGAGGTCCCCATAGGGTGAATTTAGTGATGCTACCCTGCATAGCAGGGTGGCATCACTAAATTTACCCTCTGTGAACCTCAATCTGATCAGGGTCTCAAAACTAATCAGAAAGAGGTACCCAGAGGATAAATTGGTCCAATGTATGGGATAGCATCATCAAATTCACCCTCTGGGGACCTCATTCTGCAAATGTCAGACTGCTTATTTTCAGGTCTGTGTATAATACACAGTACTTAAATAAGAAGTTGCGACACAACTACTACATGTATATTTTATTTATCCAATAATAAATTTTCAGGATAACTCTGCCTGATATTCCAGCCACATCCTCAACAAAGGCATGCCTTGATGATGATGTTGGAATATTAGTCAGTTGGGACTTGAGCCATCATAGTTGGGACAAAATGGACAAATCAGGTCCCTCCCCCCCCCCCCCCCCCCATCACATACTTTGGTTATGTCCCTATATACTTCAGTTATGTCCCTATATTCCAAAGGTCCAATACTCTGAGATTTTGATATTCCGAAAACCCAATTCTCTGAAGGTCTATTACTCCAAAGGCCTGATAATTTGGTGACCCAATTGCCTGAATGTCCAATATTCTGTGTCATGATCAGCAATCAAGGGGAAGATCAGACCAATCAATAAGATTAGGCCAATCTTGATTCCTGCCAATCATTGTGGCAACTTATTAAGTTTGTTACTGCTTGCATGAGATTGTTAATCAAACGTAAATACAAACAATTTGTGACCATTCCAAGGGAGACACAGTCACCTGATTCTACCACATTGCCCTATCCCAACCTCCATTTACTGTGTGACCCTGCCTATCCCGAGCAAGAAATACTCCTACATTCCAAGCTAGAGACCCGACCTACTGCAATAGAATGTGACTGACCCAAACACCTTAACAGTTAGCAGGGTTAGCATTAGTTAAAGACAAGTGCACCATTGACATGCAGTACGATTTAGAGACTTAGTACACAGCACCACCATGCCCCCACGTGGACAATCAGGATTAAGTGCCATGCCCAAAGACACAACGCAGTTACCCCTGGCAGGGATTGAACCATGGACCTTTCAGTTTGAAGTACAATGCCATAACCACTAAGCCACCATACTACCAGCAAAGTATATAATGAAAGTGTCAATGACACTGTAGCTCAACTTGTCAAGACAAAGACATGTACATGTTTAGTATTTGACACAGCAATGACAAACATCTAGGTAATGACCTGATAACAAAGGTAGATATAAAGTATTGTAACGGTCTGTACATAAATACTGACCATTGCCTGTAACAAATGTATAGGTAAAGTATTGTAAAGGTGGGTGACAGTCAGATGCTAAACTAGAAAAAAATCTTTTGAGTCCCAGAGTGGGTCTGACTGAACCCCAAAATATTTGTTCTCATAGCACAGTGATAACAAAGGCACCCCAAAACACTCTCGTTCCTGTCCCAAGGTGAAAACAAAGGTACCCAAGAAGTTTTGTGAAGATCAGTTCATAAATACGAGCTGTATAGAACTTGTGACAA
Source organism: Pictodentalium vernedei (assembly GCA_031216915.1). Lineage (NCBI taxonomy): Eukaryota > Metazoa > Mollusca > Scaphopoda > Dentaliida > Dentaliidae > Pictodentalium > Pictodentalium vernedei. The sequence goes on along the minus strand of CM062296.1, from coordinate 143,305,665 downwards.
AAACTGATTGGACCTAATTTCGGTACAAAATGGCCACTGGCAGCCATCTTTAATTTTGGACCATACCCAGAAACACTCATTCTTGTCCCAAGGTGATAACAAAGGTACCTAAGAAGTTTTGTGAAGATCGGTTCATAAATACAGCCTCTACCCTGAGCTGTATTGATATGTGTGCTTACATTGTGTAAGTAGCACTGAATAAATCAATAAGTTCATCTAATTTGCATAAATTCTGCACGAAAAAAACACCCTTACAATATGTGATGTATTCCATGTTACTAAACATTCAAACAAAAATTTATTCAAATCAGAACTTTCATACAGAAGTTCTGTACAAAAGACTGATTGCACTAATTTTGGTACAAAATGGCTGCTGGTGGCCATCTTGAATTTCGGACCACACCCCAAAACACTCGCTCTCATCCCACGGTGATAACAAAGGTACCCAAGTTTCGTAAAGATTGGTTCATAAATATGGCCTCTAGTCTGAGCTATGTAGAAGTTGTGTACAAAAAACTGATTGGACCTAATTTGGGTACAAAATGGCCACTGGCAGCCATCTTGAATTTTAGACCGCACCCAGAAACACTCGTTCTCGTCCCAAGGTGATAACAAAGGTATCCAAGACATTTCGTGAAGACCAGTTCATAAATACAGACTCTAGTCCGAGCCGTATTGACATGTGTACTTACTGTGTGTAAGTCGCACTGAAAAAAGTTATAATTTGCATAATTTCTGCACGAGAAAAAAACCTGTATTATATGTGATGTATCCCATGGTACTAAACATTCACACAAAAAATTATTCAAATCAGCGCTTTCATATGGAAGTTCTGTGCAAAAATCTGATTGCACCTAATTTTTTACAAAATGGCTGCCATCGGCCATCTTGAATTTCGGACTGGACCCAATAACGCTCGTTCTTGTCCCACGGTGATACCAAAGGTACCCAAGAAGTTTCGTAAAGAGCGGTTCATAAATACGGCCTCTAGCCCGAGCCGTATTGGCATTTGCATTTACAGTGCTGAAAGTAACACCAAAAAACATCAAAATTAGTCTAATTTGCACAATTTACGCTCGAGGAAAAAAAAAAACGTATTATATGTGATGTATCCCATGATACTAAACATTCATACACAAAATTATTCAAATCAGAGCTTTCATATGGAAGTTCTGTACAAAAAACAGATTTCTGCATCGTCGGTACAAAGTTAAAAAATTTATAGTAATTTATATATTTTTTATACTTACCAATGACCCAGACAAAGCTGGTGCTAACTCTTAAAATATAGGGCCAAACACAAATTTTGCCCCCCAATCCCCAAAATTTGCATCTAAAACCAAAGAAAACATGTCCTGAATGGCCCTCCATACTTCACCTCTACTGCGCATGCGCAGTGTCAAGGACGTTCCGAAATTGGCGCCATTAATCATTCTTATAACCAGTGCCTGGTAAGTGCTATGTACTCAGCGGGGAGGTATGAGTTCCCAACTCCTGGGAGGGCCATCCCCATCTGGGTCATTGGTAAGTATAAAAAATATATAAATTACTATAAATTTTTTAACATTTTTATACTGTACCAATGACCCAGACATAGCTGAATAGTAAAAAGGCTGGACGGCCTAGGACATAGAGCAAGTTGGAATACGCTCAATTATATAAAATAGAGTCATCTCCTCTAGGGAAAAAGAAGTATTAGGCCTTACATGTATCTTTCTTATTTATGATAAATTAGAAAGATACAACACCTTCCAAAATTGAGCATCATACATCCATGTACTCTATTAATATCTAATATAATCCTTATACTAATAATTTTTAAAGTAAGCCAATAAATAAAGAAAGTCTAGAGAATAGAGACTCTTTATACTCCTTAAAAGTGTCTGAGGAATGTATAATAACGTCCGTATGACACGTGCTATATTCAAAAGCTATACTTTAAAAACTAAGACCTGAATGAATTTTTAAAACATAAACTTCTCACTAAAAAGCCATCCCAGTAACAGCTCAGAATTACTAACTCCGGAGGAGGTATCCCCCCCCCCCCCCTTTTTCTTGCCCTGGGTCAAATAGCCCAGAGCAAAGAGGGCAGCAGAACGGAGTCACTGCCGAAACAGAAAGCCTACCTAGCTATAGTAGCAACTGTTAAGTGAATGACATTCTGAGCAGTAGATAATAGACCTAACAATAGAGGCCTCCAGAAATGGACTCGATATTTCTGAGATAAAAATTCATGAATGTGGATGGCTGAGCGCAATGAGCAGCCTTCAAAAATCTATAATAGCGACACTATTAATGTAAGCCCAAGATGTAGAAAAAACTCTTACTTCATGAGCCGAAATCTCAAGCACAACTGCTGAGTCAATGATATACCATAAGCAGTACCGATAGTTAATTGAATCCATTAGCAATAGAATGGAGCGTAACGTCCTTTTATTAGGCATCAAAGACAGAAGAAGCTTACGTCCGTAGTAATAAACAGATATCTGTTTATAAATACGTAAACTCTAACCGGACAGAGTAAAGGCCTATGCCCGTACGAAGACGGAAGGACCTTAATAACAATAGGTTCCGGATATTTATTAGGAGCCTGACTCTTAACCAAAAATCCAACCTAAATAGTAAAGGAAGTAGTGATTCCGAAACTACGAAAGTGAAAATCATCCACCGATAGTGCATAAAGCTCACTGACTCTTCAGTAAAAGAGAAGCCAACAGAATTACTGTCTAAAAGGTCAGAATTTGAAAACTACTGTTTCCAGAGGCTCAAATGATTACTTCGCTAAAAAAGAACCGAAGTTAAATTCCATATAGAAATTTAATCTAATGATTCTAAGTCTATTTATCGAAAAGTTACTAACTGACTTAGATAAAGAGACATAAGACTCAATTGTAAACTATCATAGAGTGCATAGGTATGAGATAACATAGACCTATAACCTTAATAGTAACAGGCTGCAGTAGATCTTGTCAAACAAGTATACTAGAAAGTTGCAATGACCTGTATGGAGGGATCAACAATATCAACATAGTGATCCCTACAGCAACGACGGAAGAGCCTCCACTTTGGCCGCATAGTATAGCGAAGAAGAGGTTCTCCCACAGAAAAAAATCGCGTCCAAAGCTCGTTCAGTACAATGCTTACAATGCAATAAGGACCACACAACGGAATACGTGAAGGTTGAGACCTTGCGGGTTGTGATGAAGATGACACGATTTTCCCCAGCGAAAGAAGATCCTCTCATAGAGGAAGTTTTCACGTTAAGTCCCACAGTAGACATCTGAGTAAATTTACCCACGGTCTCTGTGAAGACAGAGATGCTATCAACAGAAATGTATTGTGGTTGTTTATCTTAGCAATACTTGCTGAAACAACAGCGCAGGAGGATACGCATATCCTATCATTCCGTCCTATTAGATCAATAGAGCGTTAACAACATAAGCTCAGAGATCCGGACATGCAAACACATATGTCTGCAATTGATTAGCAAGTTGTGTCGTAAAAAATTATCATTGGGCGCTCCCATTGATAGCAAATCTGATTGAATACTTGTTTGTTGAGAGTCCATTCTGACAGCAACAAGCGACCCATACGTGAAAGGGAGTCCGCTAATACAATCAGACGACCCGGAATATGACGGACCGAAGCAGAACTTGGTGTACTATAACAAATGGAAGGATTCTTTCCGTTAAATTGAATAACGGAATCGAATGAGTGCCTCCCTGGTTCCGGAGATACGCAACCACTGTCGTATTATCGGACAGGATTTGGACATGCGTTTCTGAATAATGTTCATCCAATGACATAAAGCAAGCCTAAATAACATTATTCCGTGGAAGATAAGTGCTTGCCTAGAGACGGCAGAACCCAAAGACCCTGGGACTTCGAATCCGTTGGGATCAATATTGTACCCCAACCCGTTTGACTGGCAACCGTCATAAAATAAAACTCGGATCCGGCAACTGTAGTGGCACTCTCTGAGTCAACCACCGAATGTTTGCCCCAGTCTGAATCTCTTGCTACACTTGATAGACAAGAGAACGTGTATATCGAGCAATTCATGGATTGCTGAAAAGTTGCCGTCGAAGAGAAGCTTCTCCGAGACCGAAGCGGCTCTGAGAGAGTTCTTCACCTTACTATCCACGCACGTGGATGTAGCTAGGGCTGCGTCACGTCTAACCAACTCCAGGTTGCCACTGAAGGGCGGAGTTATACGTGGAAAAACTACTGCCCTTGAAAGAAATCACATTGAGGATCATATCCCGGAATTCTTTCTCTTGAAGACGTAATGATAACGCCTCAGTAAGGTGGACTACGTATGATAAAGCGTCTAAGTTAAGTCTATTAGACATCATTGTCGTTTCCAACATAGTGGTTGGAAAAGACATAGACGGCGAAAAAGATAAATTCCAGTCTTTAACCCCGCCGTCTAGATGCATATGAACTCTCGGTATGCCCTGTTCTGCCAAAATAAATTATTCCTAGGAATGATAAAAGGCAGAATAGAGCATTGCGGACAAGAAACTAAACTATCATGCTTGGTAGCAGGCTTATATATATACAGCGTCGATAAATAATACAAATGTTCTAATGACATTATTGGACTGTGTCGGTAAGTCAGGGACAATGTCCCTGAACCGATCCAAGATTCCGTGTCCAATGACGCTATAAGTCTCTTATCCAACATCGCAGCAATGAAGTCCGAAGGAACAACCTCTGGAAGATAATGCCGGAAGAAATGTATGGCAGCTTCCATTGTTCCGAAAGGGAAAGCTCGAAATCGTCCGAATCCCTTTCGCCATCCTGTCGGACCCTATAAAGCATTCGGTCGTCCGAACCTGATGCAACAGCGGAGCGCACCGACCCAGCGTCGTCGGATAATTCCTGATCCAACCGAGAATCTGTCGATTGCTGGGATGCTGCGATAAACTGTGCTAACTTGGATAGCACGTCCTTCACTGAGGCCTGTGGAGAAGCGGTCTTACGATGCATTGCCGCTGGAAGCTCCGTGATCGTTACCCCGTGCGTACTTCTATTATGCGAGCGAACGGAGTGTATAGGCCTCGTGTCCCTTGGCTACCGGATGGCGTGACCTGTTTGCCGTGGAATCACTGAATGACGAAACTGGTCGGATACTCGAGGTCACGTAGCCAATGTGCGGTCGTGTGCACTGCTGTGAGGATGAGGAAGCATTATCGACAGTCTCTCGGACTGTCAATATAACGGAGCGTCCCGAGCGACGGACATATGCTCCGAATGCGAAATATCTGAACCACAACATGCGGTCCCCTATGTTGTTGTACGAGAGAGGGACCTCTCTCGCTCACAGCCCAGACGGACTTGGACGAGCCAGGAACCGGACTAACAGGCTTCCTCTGATCTGTCCTCAATCCGTCGTCACTGGGTGAGTACTAAAGTTATTATAGTGCTCGCATCACCCAAATCTCCTTCCTAGACTGCAACGGACGAACCCGGCTGCCGAACCATTCGATGAATGGACGCTACACCGAGTGAGCTAGCGAATGTCACTCCGTCGATCCTACAAGGGACCTCTTAGGCGATAGACATATTCCATGAGCACTTATTGCCGCTAGCTCTTCATTAACTATGACGATAGAGGCACACTTTGAAAGACATCTCCGTAACTTTGCGAACAAGAAACCAGAAATGCTTGGTAATAGCAAGCATATAATAATATATATAGCGTCGTTCAATAATTTCGAAAGATTGTGTGACATTATTGGACTATGTCGGAACTGAGGGACGATGTCCCTGAACCGAACCAAAAATTTCTAAGTCCACCGACGCTATCAGTTTCTTATCCGGCATCGCAGCATTCTGGTCCGACGAAAGAACCTGTAGAAGATAAAGTCAGATGACATACACAACAGCATATGTTGTTCCGAAAGGGAAAGCTCGAAATCCTCCGAATCCCTTTCGGCATCCCGTCGGACCGGATGAAATTTTCGGACGTCCGTACCTGCTTGCGCGGAGCGTCCCGACCCAGCATCGTCGGATAATACATGATGCGACAGATTCAGTCGTTGCTGGGATGCTGCGATAAGCTGTGCTATTTGGGATAGCACGTCCATCACCGAGGCCTGTGCAGTAGCGGTCTTACGATGCATTGCCGCCGGAAGCTCCGTGTACGTTGACTCCCGCACACTTTCTTATGCGAACGTCCGGAGTCTGCAGGCCTCGTGTCCCTGGCTACCGGATGGTGTGACCTGGTCGCCGATGATTCTCTGATTGGCGAAGCTGACTGGATATCCGAGGTCACGTAGCCAAGAGCGGTCGTGTGCGCTACCATGAGAATGAGAAAGCCTTATTGACAGTCTCTCCGGACTGACTATATGTCGGAGCGTCCCGAGCGGCGGATGTATGCTCCGAATGCGAAACATTTTGTACCACAATATCTGGGGCCAAATGTTGTTGTACGAGAGAGGGGCCTCTCTCGCTCGCCATCCGGATGGACATGGACGAGCTAGGAACCGGACTAAAAGGCTTCCTCCGTTCTCCCTCTAATCCGCCGTCACTGGGTGTGCATTTGGTTGATTTACAGTGCTCGCATCACCCCAAAACTCCTTCTAGACCGCAACGGACGAACCCGGCTGCCAAACCATTCAATGAATGGACGCTACACCGGGCGAGCTAGCGGACGTCAAAGGTCGTCGAACCTACTAGGGTCCTCTTAAGCAATTGGCATATTTACATGAGCACTTTTCTGCTAGCTCTTCATTAATTGTGACGACGGAGGCACACTTTTGGAAGACATCACGGATACATCACCCTAATCTTGATCGTCTGAAATAGAAATTGATAAAGTAGAGTGACCCTGCGGGGAAAGGACCGGATTCTTCAATTCCCCACTAACATACTGTGACACACGCTTCCCATGTTGTCATCGAAATTATCACATACAGAACAGGAGTTAGTGCGAGTACACTGACTACATATACAATGATTATAAAAGTCAGAGGAAGATTTCCTCTTATTACAATTGACCAAGATCCTTTCAATGTGAAAAGAAAACAAAGTCCTAGTACTCGCACCAACCCCTGACAATCAAAATACATAATAATATGATCCATTAACATAGAAAAAATAATTGAAATCAAAAAATTTTGAAAAAATATTTTTTCAGAACCGCCCAAGTTTCTGAAAAGTAACGTTGAGCCCCAATGGATCCCAAGCCTAAGTGTGGACAAAAATTTTAAAAATATTTTAAACAATTTATGCAACACTTACGAACAATAATAATGTATCTAGTTATGATTAAATTAACATCAAGATATTATTTTCAAGAAATCCCCCCTCACACAGAGGACTGTTGTAAATGTAAACAATAAGTGTAAAAACACTAGAATAAGACTCCAGGCACCCTGGCCCGAAATCAGTTACCAATAATACACTACCTGATGCAAAACAGAGACTTCCAGGGAAAAAACTGTAGAACATCAGATGGTAGATGCAGAACACTACGCCTAACCACCCGTAGATGAAGACGTAAACATGGGGAAAGGAACAGAATTCATTCTGTTATTCAGCTAAAACTCCCAAGAAATTTTAGTAATAAAATTACAGAAAATATGCCAAAAGCATGGGAGAATAGCAAGAGGGGACTTAAAGGAAAGGGAGAGAGGAAAACACTGAACAAACAGTGTAACTTGATAACAAGAATGACAACAAAATGGCTGTTGCCACGAAAATAGGTAACTTAACATAATTTCATTAAAAAATTTTAAGTTACAGCCCTGATAATTTTCTGTCACACATTTTTCCTCTCCTCCTTCTACATCCTCCTTAGAATCACCATTTCTCTAGTATTTATGTGTCTGGCATCATTTAAATTGAGATTTACAAGCACAAAGATCAGTCAGATGTTAACTGATGAAGGGCCAAACTAAGAATGATTAATGGCGCCAATTTCGGAACGTCCTTGACACTGCGCATGCGCAGTAGAGGTGAAGTGTGGAGGGCCATTCAGGACATGTTTTCTTTGGTTTTAGATGCAAATTTTGGGGGTTGGGGGGCAAAATTTGTGTTTGGCCCTATATTTTAAGAGTTAGCACCAGCTATGTCTGGGTCATTGGTACAGTATAAAGTTATGGTGGCTGGCAGCCATCTTGAATTTCGGACCGCACCCAAAAACACTCGTTCTCGTCCCACGGGCATAACAAAGGTACCCAAGAAGTTTCGTAAAGATCGGTTCATAAATACAGCCTCTAGCCCGAGCCGTATCCAATTGTTGACGTACGGACAGATGGATGACGGACGACGGGCCATGACAAAAGCTCAAATTTGGCTTCACCAAAGTTGAGCTAAAAATGACTGGTAGACCAGTTCAAAAGTTTACTCCTTTTAGCTGGATGCTTTATTTATTTATTTATTTATTTATTTATTTATTTATGTATTTATTTATTTATTTATTTATTTATTGGTGTTTAAGGTCACATATTTCTGCACAATGGCTAACCATGACAGTTTTACGGGTGGAGGAAGCCGGAGTACCCGGAGAGAACCACCGAGCAACGGCGAGCAGCTGTCAGCTCCCCAACATACCAACTCCAGCTGGATGCTTTAGCAAAGCAGCATCAGTAACAACAGCCTTCTACTTTGACAATTATTAAATGTTTTTTCTGCAAGTATCAAAGATTCTACTGGAAGAAAATTTGTTGCATTCCGGATTCTGCCGGGAGAAATGAGAATTCCAATTTATCTACATTGGTAGACACTGGAATTTCATTTCCTACATAGAGACACTGGAATACCAATAACTGCTTGTTATAACAGATTTTGAACGATAGAATATAAACTTCTACCAAATCCCACGACAGACATACAAGTAATACCAAACACAATTCATTTTACTGGAGTAACGTGAATGGTGCCCAAAACATAAAAAATTCACTTACTTCACACTGTTTACTCTGACTTGTTTTGATGCCAATTCTGAAACAGAAACATGTATACATGTAGGGTAATGTAAGTAACCTCATGTGATCAATGGATACACAATTTCTACAACCAGAGTCAGAGAGAGTCTGTGTTGTTTTTTGGCCCTGCTTCTCACACTACATAATCAGTCCTTCCTAACCATCCACGACTTTCCTGCCTGTACGTCTCACTCACATTTTTTTTTTCATCCCATTTACAATTGTCGCATCCATATGTATTTTTCTCTAACTTGGGAGATATCAAGTGTAATTTTAACCCTTTACCCAACGTAACGGCCAAAACCAGCCAGCGCTATTCTCAAAAATCGCATATTAATTTTCAAAATATTTTCATTTTTTGTCTCAAAAATATAGGTTATGACCCCTCGTTGGAACGAGCTCGTCGAGCTCGTTCCAACGAGGGGTCATAACCTATGTTTTTGAGACAAAAAATGAAAAAAATTAGTTATTCAAGAATTTTTTTTGCAAGTGTCGTCTGCTTTTCATGTTAGGTAAAGGGTTAACATTTTCTCAACAATTTATTGCTCAACATGTAATAAATGTTGTTAGCAAGCCTGAAAATAAGCAATCTGTCATATGCAGAATGAGGTCGCAAGAAGGTGAATTTTATGCTGCTATCCCATACAGTGAGCCAATTTACCCTGTGGGTACCTCTTTCTGTTCAAACCTGAGACCTTGATTCAAATTGAGGCACCCAGAGGGTAAATTTAGTGATGCTACCCTGCACAGCAGGGTAGCATCACTAAATTCACCCTCTGGGGACCCCATTTTGCAGATGACAGTCTGCTTATTTTCTGGCTTGGTTGCTAGTTTCTCTTCTATACAACATCACGCTTTATCTATAACATGAACATGGATAAAGAGAAAGTGAGAAATATGTTTCAACCATTTTTGACCACCAAGGTTGACCAGTGTACTTGAATACTTCACAAGACTTTCCTTGAATATGTGAGAAAAATGTAGTGTTCAACTGATGATCGGAACCGGCCACCACAATCGGCCGTTTGTGGGCAATCGGGTGACAACGGCAACAATTCCTGGAACATCGGTTCAACCGATTGTTGCCAAGCATTTTGTGATGATTCATAAACCACATTTTATTAACTTCTGCAATTGTTCAATTGTGAATGTAAAATAATGTCAATGATACCATTCAATAAAGTTGAGAAACAACCACAACGTGTATTCTTAATCTCTCTAGATGCCACTTTACGGGATATACAAGTTGAATGACACGTAAAGCTTACAACTGAGCGTACTTGCGGCAGTCGCCAGTTCATACCGAAAACGTGAAGGTTGCACTCCATTGACTCAGGTCACAGTAAAAATTACCAGTTGCTCTGAGAGCCATGTTTACCACCCAAGTGTGCGCGACTGGTAATTTTACTGGACCAGATTCAACGGGGTTTAACACTGTGAAATATGTTCAATTTAATATAGTTCTTTCGAGTCTCGACTTATTTAGGAGTGAACGGACTGTAAACACCATAAAAATGTTCTATTTAATGTAGTCCTTTGCAAGCCTCAACTTGTCTAGTAGTGCACGGTATTACAATCAGAATCGGTATTGTGAGCTCAAATAACCAGTAAACGGTCATTTTTGGTAATTGATTGAACACTAGAAAAATGGTCCCTTGTTAGGTAAATGATTCAAGTAAATTTATCGGGGACAATCCAAACTAGGCAAGTCAGTAAGCATTGCTGTTACGGTATGGAAATATTATTGATATTGGTAACAGAAAGAAATCTGAGAATCAGCAACAAAAACTTTGAATTTAACTATTCTGAAATTTAATTTAAAAAAAAATAATAAAAAAAAATGATACACAGATCTTTTACACTAATTGGTTTACAGAAAATAAAAACAGTGGTACTTATCAATTATTGAATTAGTCCAAAGTACAGTTTGACAGAATCCAGTAATCCAGTGGTGAAGAATCTTGTGAAGAAAGTTACCAGCTGGTACATGTAGATTTGTAATAAAATGTTCACTTATAAATTTCAGCAGTCTCCAATAAAATATAATAAAATGCTCCACAAAATTCAAATGGAGTAAAAATCCAAGAAGTATTGGCACCGCAGGTAATTTCCAAATAATCCAGTAGAATCCTGGCTTTTCACAAAATAATATCATTCTGTTTCACAGAAAGTATAAATTCTCTTTTTCAAGACGAACAAATTCTCTTCAGAATTCTCTTTTGGAATCAATCTTCCAAATTCACAAAGAAGCACTGCTTCTATAATAAATGCGCTGTCCTAGAACAATAATAATCTCCAATGGACACAACTGAAGTGAGTCTTTCTGAAATGGCTTCCTAAAAAATGAGTTTTTGAATTCTGTTGACAAACCTTTATATAGTAACCAGATAGAATGTCCTAGAAGATGAAATGTCTACAATGTTCTATCAGTTTCTATCAGTTTCCTGGTGATTCTGTCACAATCCAAGTAAACAAGGTCACTGAGTGCAAATGAGAGAGACCAGTCAGAAAATGCAGAAATAAAAAATATCTTTCTCATATAATTATCTACTAAGGATATATCAATCTCAATATAATATGGGCGCTATAACACACCCCGCCTTAAAAGGAAAAGTTTGAAGGAACTGAAAACTTTTATACAATTTTAGCAGTCTCTGACTGGTTTACAATACACACACACCATAATCTTCACAATTTTTTTTTTTTTTAAATAAACATATATACACATGAAGTGAATGGGGACCGATCACATCATTTTAAATTAGGATATTCTGGAAAGAGCATCAGCTACAACATTATCTCTCCCCGAAATATGCCTAATCTCTAAATTATATTCTTGAAGGGCTAAACTCCACCGCAATAATCTTTGATTCTTGTTTTTCATTTTATTAATAAAAGTTAAGGGGTTATGATCGGTGTAAACTGTAATTGGGCATTGGGTGGTTCCTAGATACACATCAAAATGGGTTAATGCCAAAATTAGAGCCAAAGTTTCTTTTTCTACTGTAGAGTAATTCTTTTGATGTTTGAGAAATTTTCTGGAGAAATAACATACAGGGTGATCAATACCTTGTGAATCTTCCTGGGCAATATACCCACCTGCTCCATTGTCACTTACATCTATAAATAATTTGAAGGGCTTTTCATAATTGGGAGTGGCCAGGATAGGGGAATTATTTAATAAAGTTTTTATTCTGTTAAAGAATTTCTGGCATTCCTCAGTCCAAACAAACATAACCCTTTTGCTCATTAAACTGGTCAAAGGGGAGACAACATCTGAGAAATTTAAACAAAATTTTCTATAATATCCAGCCATGCCTAAGAATCTCATGAGCTCTTTTTTAGAGCTTGGTACTGGAAAATTTACAATGGCATCAACTTTTTCCGCAATCGGCCTCACCTGCCCCTGACCCACAACATGACCTAAATAATTTACAGTTGCTTTGCCAAATTCTGATTTTACCAAGTTAATAGTTAGGTTGGCTTGGGTCACTTTGTCAAAAAATTCTTGAATATGCTTCAGATGATCAGCCCAATTTGTATCTGTGTGTACAATAACATCATCAATACAAGCTTCACTGTGATCTAGGTCTGGAATTAAGTGGTTAACCATGCGCTGAAACGTTGCCGGAGAGTTTTTCATGCCAAAAGGGGTTACTTTATATTGATACAACCCAAATGGGGTAACAAAAGCAGATATTTCTTTTGCTTTTTCTGTTAAAGGGACTTGCCAATAACCCTTTAACAAGTCAAATTTTGTCACAAATTTTGCATGGCCAAGTTTGTCAATGCAGTCATCAATTCTTGGAATTGGATAATTGTCCGTTTTGGTGAGGCTGTTCACTTTACGGTAATCCGTACAAAATCGGTAACTCCCATCAGGTTTTGGGACAAGTATACAGGGCGAACTCCAGTTGCTATGGCTAGGTTCTATGATATCATTGTCCAGCATATACTGTATTTCCTTTCTCATGATCTGAGCTTTGAAAGGGTCCAATCTATATGGATGCTGTTTGATGGGATTTGCCTCTTCTACATCAACATCATGAAAAATAACAGATGTCCTACTAGGCACATCGGGAAATAAGTGTTGATATTTGAAAATTAAATCAACTAAATCTTTTCTTTGGTCAGGCAGTAAATAATCTGTTTTATTTTGTAGATCTCTCAGGACATCTGAGTTCTGTAACTTCAGAGGTACATTTTCACTGCCTTCATGAATATCCTCTACAGGATTTTCCAGCTCATCCATGTAGGTGACTGTTGAGACTGGTAGAGAGTTTGGTTCTCTCTCATAATATGTTTTTAACATATTTATATGCCACAGCTGAGTATTTTTGAGTCTATCGGGAGTCTCAACAACATAATCAGTATCACTGATCTTGTGCTTAACAATATAAGGGCCTGAATATCTTGCTTGTAAAGCATTGCCCTTTAAAGGGAATAATACTAGCACCTTGTCCCCAGGTTTAAAGGTGCGAAATTTCGCCTTTTTATCATACCAGGTCTTCATATGACTCTGGGCTTTCTGTAAATGTTTATTTGCCATTTGTCTGGCCTGGTGCAATTTGTCCTTAAAAGTGGACACATAGTCCAGAAGAGAAATTTCAGGTGGCTCTTCCTCGAGCCATTTCTCCTTCAAAGCAGTGAGTGGACCCCTCACTGAGTGTCCAAACACTAATTTAACAGGGCTGAACCCTAGAGATTCCTGTACAGTCTCACAGACTGCAAATAAGAGGAGATGTGCTCCTTCATCCCAATCCTTCTCATTATCCTCCCCATAGGCCTTTATCATGGTCTTCAGTGTTTGATGAAAGCGTTCTAGAGCTCCTTGACTTTCGGGATGATAGGCACTTGATGGGTACTGCTTAATTTTGAGCTCATACATCACCTGCTGAAAAATGTTTGACATAAAATTTGAGCCTTGGTCCGATTGCACTGACCTGGGTAGACCGAAAGTCGTGAAAAATTTTATCAATGCCTTAACTATAGTCTTAGTTTTAATATTTCTTAGAGGAATAGCCTCAGGAAATCGTGTAGAAGCACACATGATGGTAAGAAGATATTCATTTCCAGATCTTGTTCTAGGCAATGGGCCAACACAATCAATAATAATTCTACTAAATGGCTCCTCAAAAGCAGGGATTGGTTGAAGAGGAGGAGGAGGAATCTTCTGGTTGGGTTTTCCTACAATCTGACAGGTGTGGCAGGTTTTACAAAATTCGACAACATCCTGTCGAATCTTGGGCCAGTAAAAACACTGTTGAATACGAGAGTAGGTTTTCCTAACTCCCAAATGTCCAGCCATTGGATTTTCATGAGCCAGGCTTATTATTTCATTCCGGTATTTAGTGGGGACAACTATTTGATAGATAACCTCCCAATCACTATTGGAGGGTACTTCTGGAGGGCGCCATTTCCTCATGAGTACATCAGATTTTTTAAAATAACAGACAGGGTAGTTTTGGGCTTCTGCCTCAGTTAGAGCCCTTTCATGTGGCTCAGCAAGGTCAGGATCACTTTCCTGTTCCTGAATTAAAGATGTCCGGGAAATGACATTCAAGGAGGTCCCCCTATCACTCTCAGGTGTAGTGGCCTCTTTACAATTTCTGGAGGAGTCATCACACTGACTCAAAAATGTCTGAGACAAATCAACATCTTCAGAATCCGTAATTCTGTGACTGTTCTTATCCTCAGCTCTGCTGTTTAAATCAACATAATTGAGGTTGGTATCAACCTCAGCTTTCTTTGCCATGGACCGAGTCACAGCACATGCTGGAAAAGCAAAAGGAAAAACACTCCTTCAAATTAATAATGCTTTCATCTGTGCTCGGCTTATTCACCACTTGAGGTTCTACAGTGACTTTGTCACCAGCTAAGTCATTTCCCAATAATAAAGAAATACCTTTTACAGGTTGAGTAGGTCTGATTCCTGCTGTCACAGTCCCATTTACTAAACTACTTCTCAAATTTATTTTATGAAGTGGGACATTTACAGAGTTTGACTCAATACCTGATATTAAAACTTGTGCCCCGGTTGCACTTTCTTCAGAAAATGGCAAAATGCCTTCTAACATTAAAGACTGAGTAGCCCCTGTGTCTCTCAGTATTTTTATTGGTAAGGAACAGTGCTTATCCCCCTCAAGGGAAACAAAGCCTTCAGAAATAAATGGCTTATAATTTTCTAAAGCATCTTGCTTTATTACATAATTTTCAGGGCATGGAGCACATGCTAGTGCATTCTGTGAAGAAGAGGACTCATTTTTCCTTTTTAACAGCCAGCAATCAGATAATAAATGTCCTGGTTTCTTACAATAATTACAGGTTTTATTTGAACTGTTGGGTCGTAATGGTGTAGGAATGGCATTAGATGACTTATTCTCATTAGGCTTCCTATTAAATTTGGGTGGTGAAAAGTTTGGAGGACTGGAAGGATGAGTTTTATCTGAAGTTGGTCTAGGTCCACTTTGGAAAGAATTCTTGTGAAGCCAAAAATTTGTAGCGTTATGACTCATTTTATGAGTTAAAGCATAGTCATCTGCTAGTACTGCAGCTCTGTTTAATGTGTCAACTTTTTGTTCATCCAGGTGGGCCTTTATATCTGAATGTACCTTTCCTTTAAACTCTTCAATCAGCATCATTTCTTTTAATTTAGAGAAATCTGTCCCAATTTCTTTGGAATGGCATCACCTGTCAAATAAATTTTGCATCTCTCTGGCAAATTCCACATGAGTTTGATTTTCGTTTTTATGATAATTTCTAAATTTCTGCCTATGGGCCTCTGGAACAAGTTCATATGCCTTAAGTATAGTCTCTTTAACAGTATCATAATTATTTCTTTGCTCAGAAGATAGAGCATAGATTTCTTGGACCTTCCCTTTCAAAACACTTTGCAACAGCAAAGTCCAGACGTCCCTTGGCCACTCAAAACTTGTTGCCACTTTTTCGAAATGTAAAAAATATTTATCCACTTCTTTTTCTTGGAAGGGGGGAACTAGCCTAACATGTTTAGTTGCGTCAAATTTACTTGGTGAAATTACATTTGAACCTTGATGTTGAGATTCCAATTCTTTTATTTTTATTTCCTTTTGGGCCTGAATTTCAATTTCCCTAAATTTTAATTCCCTTTCCTCTTTTTCATTTTGAGCCTGAATTTGTTCCCTTTCTTTTTGAGCCTCTAATTCTTTTTCTTTTTGTCGAGCTTCTAATTCTTTTAATTTCATTTCATTTTCCTGCCTTTTTATTTCTTGTTGCATTTCTAACTTTTTTAATTCCAATTCTAACTTTTTGAGTTCAAGGGCATCAGTAGGTTGTGGTTCAGAGGGGAGAGTTTCAGACTGAGGCAAAAGGCCTTCCTCCATATAATGATTAACAATGAGCTGTTTATGTTTATGTTTTTCAGACCAGGGGTGGCAGGTAATTTTAGATACTGTGCAAGTTGAAATAAATCCTCCTTTTTAAGAGATTCCAAAAGAGCCAAACTAGGAGAGCTTTCAAAATCAGAAATAATGTTACAATAAATACCATGATGAAAAGGTTTGCTGGCTCTCAGATTATATGAATAATAATACTGAAATTTTCTAAGAAAATTTAAATGTTTTGAAAGTGAGCCAAAATAATAATTGCAATATGCAAATAAAGCTTTCTCGATATCTAATATTCAATCTCGGCAACGACCCCCCAATTTCTGTTACGGTATGGAAATATTATTGATATTGGTAACAGAAAGAAATCTGAGAATCAGCAACAAAAACTATGAATATAACTATTCTGAAATTTAATTTAAAAAAAATTAATAAAAAAAATGATACACAGATCTTTTACACTAACTGGTTTACAGAACATAAAAACAGTGGTACTTATCAATTATTGAATTAGTCCAAAGTACAGTTTGACAGAATCCAGTAATCCAGTGGTGAAGAATCTTGTGAAGAAAGTTTCCAGCTGGTACATGTAGATTTGTAATAAAATGTTCACTTATAAATTTCAGCAGTCTCCAATAAAATATAATAAAATGCTCCACAAAATTCAAATGGAGTAAAAATCCAAGAAGTATTGGCGCCAGAGGTAATTTCCAAATAATCCAGTAGAATCCTGGCTTTTCACAAAATAATATTATTCTGTTTCACAGAAAGTATAAATTCTCTTTTTCAAGACGAACAAATTCTCTTCAGAATTCTCTTTTGGAATCAATCTTCCAAATTCACAAAGAAGCACTGCTTCTATAATAAATGCACTGTCCTAGAACAATAATAATCTCCAATGGAAACAACTGAAGTGAGTCTTTCTGAAATGGCTTTCTAAAAAATGAGTTTTTGAATTCTGTTGACAAACCTTTATATAGTAACCAGATACAATGTCCTAGAAGATGAAATGTCTACAATGTTCTATCAGTTTCCTGGTGATTCTGTCACAATCCAAGTAAACAAGGTCACTGAGTGCAAATGAGAGAGACCAGTCAGAAAATGCAGAAACAAAAAATATCTTTCTCATATAATTATCTACTAAGGATATATCAATTTCAGTGTAATATGGGGGCTATAACAATTGCTTACGCGATATCCCCAGCCCTGAAAATCTCCCATAAACACGCACACAAAAGGAAACAAGAAATGTTTCTGGAGTAACACATGTCCCCAGAGCACAGCAGGGTAGCATCACTAAATTTACCCTCTGTGAACCTCGATATGAATCATGTTCTCAGGCTTAAACATAAAGAGGTACCCAGAGGATAAATTGGCCCACTGTATGGGATAGCATCAGACAATTCACCTTCTGGGGACCTCATTCTGCAAATGACTGATTGCTTATTTTCTGGCTTGGTAATACACCTTCAGACTGTTCTTAACATTTTAGGAAGTTTGATAATAACTAGAGGTACTGTGAGCAAGCTCACAAAGTGATACCCCCGAATGTATAAGTTAGATTATCTCCCCTTGCAAATGTCAGAACGGAATTATATTGCTTCATGCACATCTTCATATGTAGTTCTTCCATTGTGTAAAGTTTCATGAAAATTCTTCAAACGGTTTAGGAGGAGTTGCGCTTATAAGGATGGACAGATGGACAGACAGGGTGATTCCTATATACACCCCCCCCCCCCCAAACTTTGTTTGCGGGGGGTATAATAACAACACGAATATTGACCGATTTTAAGTAAGACCATAAATGTGAACCTGACCTTGAAGTTACAGACCCAGCTATGAAGTGAGATAAATTCTTTATAATAGTGTTAAGCCTGATGATTGTAAACCCCAATGAATAGTTGGAGTTATGCCCGAGACATGATTTGTGGCCTTCAACGTATGCAAGTCAAGTATGACCTGGACCTTGAAGATGCAAATGTAACTATCATATGCAAGCCTGAAAATAAGCAGATTGTCGCAGTACAAAATAGTTGAAATACATATATATTTTGGTTGCGTAATGGGTTACCTGAATCAAGTACAGGGGAACCAACGATAAGTTACCAAAGCTCAAACCAGGTAAATGATAAGTGGGTTACACAAAATTCTGAAAACAGCAGGCCTATGCCTTATGACATTAGAAACCATCTTGACTGGTCAAAAGGATGAGGGTAAGTTTTATGTAGACCTCACTGTATATTACCTAGTGCAATGCATCTTGTGAACTGATCTACAGCACTCTTTGACATATTGTATGGTAACACACCAGGAAACTGAAAAAAAAATGTAAAATTAAGTTGTTACTGGTAACCATTATTAAAATTATTGCACCTGTGCAGTGTAAGAAAATAAACTGAAGCAGAAGAGGAAGGATTTATATATCATGTACTACTCAACTGTTTTGGCATCAAAACTGATTTGGTTGACCAGAAATATCCCAGGCCACTTTTGGAGTTCTTTCACAAAACCAGGTTAAACCTAGAGATTATGCTAGTACCTCTTGCAAACCAGTTTGCAAAAATTTTCAAGTAAAGTAAATTTTGCTAGTCCATGAGTAGGCAACACTAAAACCCTTAACCCTTTATCTAACATGAAAAGCAGACGACTCTTGCAAAAAAATTCAACAACTAATTTTTTTAATTTTTTGTCTGAAAAACATAGGTTATGACCACTCATTGGAATGAGCTCATTCCAATGAGGGGTCATAACCTATGTTTTTAAGACAAAAAATGAAAAAAATAATGAAAATTAATTGACGATTTTTTAGAATAGCGCTGGCCAGTTTTGGCTGTTATGATAGGTAAAGGGTTAAATGCCTAATTCCAACTTTTTCGACCTCAGAACAGGTGCCCTTAACATGCCATCATGAGGGGGTCCTGCTGACAATAGACAAATTACTTAGGCAGTGGTTTCTATTCAAGTCTTAGTTGCCTTAACAGGCAGCCAAGACTTAACAAGAAATCACTGCAAAGCCATTAGATGTATAGAGACTGTGAAGTGATGGGAATTCAAGATCCTTGTCCAGGACCTTAAGGTATAAACACCTTACTCCGTAAAAAGGATCAGTGATACAGAAGATCTCTAATGAGTCATGATTTCATATGAAATTTCTGTACCAAGTTTACTGAAATTAATCGGAGTCCAGGTTTACTGAGGTTCAGATCAATTTTAGTAAACAAGGTTCAGAAATTTCATGTCAAAATATGACGAATTTAAGATTTTTTTTATCATATAATGTGTAATTTAACCTTTTAGATATCGTAAAGAATAAAGTTGGCCAGCACTCCTCAAATCTTGAATAGAATCTTAATAGATAAGTTATTTCATAGTGCACCAAATGGAAGTTACGGACCACTGTGATAGCCCTCACAATAATAACTGTACTCCTTAAACACCAATAAATAAACATTCTCTGTAGCCCCATTGTTGAAACACGTAGGCCTATTATCCAAAGTTAGTTTTTGAAGGCTTAGCTTGTTACTATTCACAGCAATCTGTGACAACAACAACTGCTTCTGGACAACACTAGCCATGCAGACTTTCACCTCCTAAGCATCAGTCAATATTGCACCTTCGATTCGGCACATGGAAAACTGATCCTGAGATGAGACAGTGCAGGAGGCAGGTGGGGAAGGGGGGGTACTTTTGGGGATGTATATTAAATTCTGCACTGCTACTTCCGTTCTTCAATATATCCATCGTTCCATCCGTATTTGTATTTATAGTATGATAGAGCTGTACGTTTTAGCAGCATCAATACCAGAATGTTCAGTCATCTTGGAAGCTTTCCCCATGCTGATCAAATCCGTGACCTCCGGCATCAGAGAGGAGCAATACAAATACACTCGGTCACCATATCACTTTCATACTACAGTCTGTTTGTAAGGGTACTACCACCACAAAGATGCACAATTAGTCATTTCAAACTCTTTCCTAACTGAAGATCATTATTCATTGACAAGTAGGTTCGAGAAATTAACTGCACGTCGTGCACAATCCACGGACGTTCTATACGGTAGTCTATACTACTAACCAAACAACTGAACACTGTCAATTACTAAATTAAATATGAATTGAGCCTACATGAATGAATTGTCCAATGTCAGTTTTATCCAATTTTCATTGGAAATGTAACAAACTGTACTAAGCACGAGATATTCGAAAAAATCGAATCTTGAGACTGATTTGGGATCGATCTCGAAGCAGACGTATGATATTGATGTCCAATCGAATCTTGAATATTCGCAGGACCCTAGTTTTTTACATGAAACTCTTTAAATATAGTACACAATATGGTATTTCTGATTTCCTCAGTATACATTTCTGATTCCTTAGAACTCATTAACTACTGGACACAAAATTTATTTCTGATTCCTGTATGAAAATCTTTAAAGGTTGTGCACAAAAATCCTTTTTCAGATTTCTTTAAAGATATTTTACTCTGTAAAAGAAGTTTCCATTAGTTCTCTTTCTGGGGTGTTTTTTTTTTATCTCTGAAGCTTTCACCATTTTCACACAGACAGATCATAGTAAATTCTGTTTCTCTGGTTCAAGATTTAGTTTAGTGTCGTCTGCTATTTGTTTTAGTAAAGGATTAAAGATGTCATAAAGTCTCTGTGAAAGGAGCTTAATAATATTTATTTATTGTGGGTTTAATGACACTCTCAACAGCCAAGGTTCAGGTGTGACATGTCCTATGGGCAAGGATGGCCAATAGCCATGGCTAGGGCCCTGCGAAGCTTCGAGTATTCGATTCGATGTCGACATCGCTTTGGTATTCGTATATCGATCTCGAATAGTTTGCCGATTCGTTAGTCAAACGAAGCTTCGAGGAAAATGAATCAGTGTTCGACAATGTCGACATCAGTTGAAATAAGGAGCGAACTCTTCTAGTTTTAATGTTTCTATCAGGAAAATAGACAATTTCATTGCAAATTTCTGTCGTTTCACTTTCAGTTTCAGATTCCCAGAAAACCACTCACCGCAAATTCGCTATTTATAGATTTCCAGGAATTCGTGTGAGAGTTATTCGCGGAATCCCGTTTGCTCAGCGGCTCTGTCCAAGTTGTAACCTGTTCACGCCCATCTATACAACCGAAATATCCAGCTATGGGCCTAAGGCCTGCTCCCAGTCCCGGAATCTTCTAACACAATAATGGAGACATGTCGCCTGGAGCGCTTCCATTATTGTGTTAGAAAACTGTGGGAGGAAAACCTCTGTAGTTTCTTTGCATTGTTCGGAGTTGGTACTTGGAAGTTGGAATGAAGTAAAAGCAATTTGTGTGAATGAGCACTGCGTCACTATTCGAGTTAACTAATGCAGAAACTAACACAGTTTAACGCCTTCGCTGCTTTTGATGTATACTGTGTTATTGAATAGAGAACGGACCGAAATCTACAAGACCCAAATTCTGATAATACAAAACAACTAAACATAACAATAATGTATTTAGGCATGCTAACGTACCTGAAGTTAGCGGCTGTAGCTGACTTCAACCCATGGGAATTAATGTGCCACTTGTATTACATTTGTGCTTTTAAGTCTCATGTTTCAATTTAGTGGTTTGTCTTAAATGTCTCTGGGCAGTAACACCTTAATTTGTCCATATTTATGTCTTGAATTTATTGTCGGGCCAAGTGAACATCTGGATGGCCATTCAACGAGAAAGAAAATTAAAACAACGCCAAGTTGTCAAGTTATGTCAACGATCTCTTCTCGCAGTGCTTTCCGGACATCTCTGCACAAGATAATGCCAGTTATAATTATTTCTCGAGTTTATCCCGATTCGATTCGAGATTCGATTCGATGTCGACATCAGTCCCGATTCGATTCGAGATTCGATTCGAACATAAATTTCCCGATTCGCAGGGCCCTAGCCATGGCCCCCCAACCTCAGGGGATCCCCACCACTCAACATGGGTCCCAGAAGGTCAAAAGGAGCCCACAAGCTCACAGGAGAGAGAGAGAGGATGTCAGTGTGTATTTGTAGGAAGAATTTGAATTTGTGCGCAGTGGAACCCTGTTAACTGAATAGCCACTTTGCCAATGAAAATTATTCAGTTAACAGGAGTTTTCATTTAACAGGGATTGTGTCACTTTCCTGTATTCTAGAGATAAACATAGCATTTGTTCTATTATATCTTGTTAGACAGAGCTCCATGCGCTCTGTCAAACAAGATATAATGGATTAAATGCCTGTATTGGATGTACTGAGGCCAAATAGGTCTATAAACAAAGGAAAACTGGGGAGAGTCAGGGTAATTTCTCGACTGGTTGTAAGATTTTTTATTCAACTAACAGGAGTTTACTCTATAACCTACATTCAATTAACAGGTCAAATTTGTACTGGAGGTGTGGTAAATGGTTTTGTGTTGGGAAATTATATTCAATTAACAGGGTTATTCATTTAAGAGATAACCAATTTAGTGGGCTCCACTGTATCATAAATCAATTGCCTATCAACTGGGATCTCTTCATGTACACCTTGCATATGGGCCCCTGTTGAGGTCTGGGGACCTCTGTGAGACCCTCATATTGGTCCTCGATACTAGACAGGGGCCCAGCATGTGCACATAAAAACATTCCTGGACAAAATAGACCATGTACTGGGCCCCCAAATTGGTCTACCACATGCAACAGTGCCCCCTCCCACCCTGAAAAATAGACTTCTTTCTTGAAGGTTGTATTTTATTCAAGTCTCTCAAAACACACTACAGGCCTACTGTATTTCTTCTGTTGGAGGCTCCTTTTAGTATATAGAGTCACTGACCCCCTTACTACATGTAAATTGCATATTTGCCAGATAAACTACCAATCAGTAAAGTCTAACCCGAATTGCTGATCCTTTCATGGTGAAATGTTTCTCCCCTTTTCATGATAAAGGTTTCATGCACAATTATGTTTAGAGTTCTTTGCTGAAGACTGGTTTGAACTCGCATATGTATGATGTCAAATTGAAGTTGTACAAATGCGAATCACTAATTTTCCTATTCTTATTCCTCAGGGCATCAACTCTCAAGAGTCCAAGAATTTGTTACTTTTCATATGTAATTTTCAAAATGATCCCTCAATGGGCCAAACCTTGGACTGCCGGTGCAGCCTGGGGCTCTTATGTGTTATGGCCACAGGCCACTGCCAGGTCATATCATGTCTGAGAGCATGACAATAAACCAAAAGTAAATTACACCTACCGATCTCATTCCATTTACACTGGACACATTCACTATAGTTCCCTTTGTCTTGATTAAATGTGGTACAGCTAGATTTGTTAATTGATACATTGCCCTGAAACACAGACGACAACAGTAAAGATGTTAAAAAAACTAAAGATGCAATGCCTGAACTTTCTCTGATAAGGCCTTACAGAGAAGTATGCCTTCGCATTGATGAAAGAACTAAGCTACAGACAGCACAAGTTGAGTATAATTGGATCCTGATATCTCTCCTAGTATAGTTCCACCTAGGGGCACTTTACTCTCTGAACATTTAGCCCTGTTCCTAATTAGTAAGTGGACACATCCGCCTTGAACAATGAACCTTATCTTAAACACTAGCATTAATATTTCATTTTAACTCCTTACATGCTGCTGGTGGATATTTCTGCCCAGGATACAAAATATCTTGCCACTGAAACAAGTATAATTTAGGTACATTTAACCAAATTTCTTCCCTGTCCATTGAATTTACCTTCTGGCCAATGATTTCTTGCGTTAAATTTACATGAATTTTTCATCAAATATAGTCATGGCTGCTTCAGAGCAATCTTCCTTCACATATTCATACTGTACACCCATGGTCTGGTACAAACATACCTCACTATACAAACCATAGCATACTAAAGTATGCATGTAGTAGGCATACCATTTACCAGTTCCATTTAGATGGACAGAGCCCAAAACATGCCTCATGTTGGCTGTACCAAAGGTCCAGCAAGATTGGGTCGATTCATATGTGCTATACTACTGTTGTTAGACCCCAATAAATAAATAAATAAACAAATAAATAAAATTGAAGAGAAGAAATCAACAAACTATCCAATCTCAATACTGCTGGAAAGATCACTCAATTTTCACAAGTCACTGAGTTATAATTTAATCGATAGTCCAACTGAAAGCATTGAAGATTCTACCCTTTTTGCAGTTTTAACTCTTTACCCAATGTAATGGCCAAAACTGGCCACCGTTATTCTCAAAAATCGCCAATTAATTTTCATTATATTTTCATTTTTTGTCTCAAAAACATAGGTTATGACCCCTCTTTGGGACGAGCTCATCAAGCTCATTCCAATGAGGGGTCATAACCTATGTTTTGGGGACAAAAAATGAAAAAAATTAGTTATTCAAGAATTTATTCAAAAAATTAGTTATTCAAGAATTTTGTTTGCAAGTGTCATCTGCCATTCGTGTTAGGTAAAGGGTTAAATTGCAAGTGATTTCCATCGTGGCACTGCACATCTTAGTTGATTTTTCAGCATGAAGCAACTCAAGGGCACTAGAAGCAACTGGGGGCAGGTAATGGGTGGGCAGGGGTATAAAATGAGCACTCGACTCTGTATATGAGTTAAAGCTGAGAGTTTACAACATATCATAAATTGTAATGTGACATCCAATACAACTAACATTACATATATATTATCCCTTGAGAGGAACAAGGTGCCAAAACCATTATAGATGGCACCTTGTTCCATTTAACCCTTTACCTAACAAATCGGCCACACCCACCTGCGTAATATGCAAATTCAGCAGTTGAAAAAATATTATTTTTAAAAAAGTTTCAACAAAACCATATCATGTGACCACTCATTGAAACGAGCTTGTCAAGCTCGTTCCAATGAGGGGTCACCTGATATGGTTTTGTTGAAATATTTTGAATTGTTTTTAAAAATGATTTTTAAAATAATAAATTCTGATATCGTCTGCATTGGGTACAGGGTTAAGGGATGATACAAAGCTTTAGAAATCACCCTGCTGATTGTGTAGCTTCTTATTCTGATCATTAGCAATCAAACTCCATCATTATACCTGATTCCCTACCCCTCCCCATTGGCACACATAAAATACACTGAAAACAAATACTTGAGAGTTTCTCATTTACAGTTACCTGAAAGTAAAGTCACCAGTGCACTTCTCGCAAAAAAGGCATGCACTGCCCCCTCCCATCTCCAGCCTCGGGTATATTTTTTCACTATAGATGTTCTTTGAGGAGGGAAAGATAGTGCCAATTTTCTGGCTTGTTTGGAAAAATGTGGCAGAATTTGGCTGAATGACTACCACATACTACAACAATTAAAAAGGTTGCAACTATTTTACGTATATTTACATATAGTCTACGAGGGACTCACCTCACATTTATATTCATCACTTTATCATAATCTTCTAAAGTGGTGTTTTCTATAGTACACTGCACTCCAATTCCAGCACCATTGACCTGTTTGGAAAAAAAATTACCAAATTAAAAATCAGGTCTAAATGTATAAATTTCACATGGGCCATGTTTATACACCAAACGCACAAAAGGAATGACCATTTCAAATGGGGTGGAGGAGGGTAAAATATTTGTCTGCAATGGCAACAGAAAATTTTTTATCCCCCACTTCATTTCATCTCTCAGGTCAGGCCTGTCAATTTGAGACCAAATGGCATTTGGGTTACATGGAGGTCACTTGAAATGAAAAACAAGTGAACAAAAAATGGATTGCACCAAATTGTCGCCGAGTTAAGCAAAAATGTTTTCCAAGTTGAATGATCTAGTACGAATGAATGGTGGAATTATGCTGAGCACAACCAATCATCAGCTGCGAAGCTTCGAGGATTCGATTCGATGTTGACATCGCTTTGGTATTCGTATATCGATCTCGAATAGTTTGCCAATTCGTTAATCAAACAAAGCTTCGAGGAAAATGAATCAGTGTTCGACAATGTACATTTTGTGTTTTTAGAACGGGAAATTAAACGTTCATTTTGTGACTTTTGCAAATTGGAGCTGTTTTAACTTGTAACCTGTTCACGCCCCATCTATACAACCGAAATATCCAGCTATGGGCGTAAGGCCCGCTCCCAGTCCAAGGAATCTTCTAACACAATAATGGGGGCAAGTCGCCTAGGGCACTCCCATTATTATGTTAGAAAACTGTGGGAGGAAAACCTCTTTAGTTTCTTTGCATTGTTCGGCGTTGGTTCTTGGAAGATGGAATGAAGTAAAAGCAATTTGTGTGAATGAGCACTGCGTCAATATTCGAGTTAACTAATGCAGAAACTAACACAGTTTAACGCCTTCGCTGCTTTTGATATATACTGAGTTATTGAGTTGAGAACGGACCAAAATCTACAAGACCCGAATCCTGATAATACAAAAACAACCAAACATTACAATAATGAGGTTCCTATAAGATGTACATGTATTTAGCCACGCTAATGTACGTGAAGTTAGCGGCTGTAGCCGACTTCAACCCATGGGAATTAATGTGCCACTTGTATTAAAGTTGTGCATTTAATTCTCATGTTTCAATTTAGTGGTTTGTCTCAAATGTCTCTGGGCAGTAACACCTTAATTTCTGTCCATATTTATGTCTTGAATTTATTGTCGGGCCAAGTGAACATCTGAATGACCATTCAATGAGAAAGAAAATTAAAACAATGTCAAATTATGTCAATGATCTCTTCTCGCAGTGCTTTCCGGACATTTCTGCACAAGATAATGCCAATTATAGTTATTTCTTGAGTTTATCCTGATTCGATTCGATGTCGACATCAGTCCCAATTTGATCCAGGATTCCATTCGAACATAAATTTCCCAATTCGCAGGGCCCTATGCACAGGTCTTTGCATCTGCCTGAAGTATAGCTGCTCTATTGGCCAATTATTGGTCAACAGAGTAGCTATACTTCAGATAGATGCAAACACCAATGCTGATGATTGGTTGATCCTCAACATCATTTTAAACTGCTGATCACCTTAAGGTGTAACATTGGTATAAAATCAGGAAATGGCAATAAAAGGAATTCAGGACACTTGTCCAGGACCTTAACTGGTAGAGTGCTGAATTATTTTTGGTCATCCAAATTTGTCCACGTCTCTTTGCCTTGTTACAATTTATGGGAGAGTGCCTAGTGGCACTCTCCCATAAACTGTAACAAGGCAAATCCTCACAGACAAAATAATTTCAATTTAAAAATTATATGATGCACATCCATAGAATATGAAGCCATTAAGTTGCAGCACCTGCACTTCAGAATAAAGCCCAAATATGGGCTTCCAGCACTCTACCAGGTAAGGGTCAAGCTTCATATTTAGATGCAATCCAAATATGGATTAGAATATTTGAACTTGGCCATGAGCAATAATAAACTCTGAAGATGGTTTAATTTTGACCTTACCAATGTGTCCAGTGTGCTGTAATGTCCAATTGTCTCATCCATTACTCTGACTACATCTTCTTCTTTTGATAAATCTGCTATTATGCAGAATGGCTGAAAACATGAAAACAGATATAAGGCCCAGTAACGTCACTAAAGATAACAAGTACAGCGTAAAGCATGGGCATATGCCCATGATGCAATATCACTCCTTTTCAAGCCCACCAAGGGTCATGACTCTGACAAGAAAGTGTGAATATAACCCACCTATATGAGGATCACCCCCTCCCCCATTATGTTATCAGTCTATTAGAATAACAGAAAACAACCAAATATGATTAACCCCCATCTGAGTTACAATACAAGGCGAAATGGTCATACTGTGAAAGACGGATTCACTATTTTCTAAGTGCAACACAGGCGCAACAGTTTTGCCTAAAACATGCAGACAGAATACATCTTATATGGTGTTCACTTCCACCATGTTGCTAGTCTATTAACCCTTTACCCAACGTAACGGCCAAAACCGGCCAGCGCTATTCTCAAAAATCGCCAATTAATTTTCAAAATATTTTCATTTTTTGTCTCAAAAACATAGGTTATGACCCCTCGTTGGAACGAGCTCGTCGAGCTCGTTCCAACGAGGGGTCATAACCTATGTTTTTGAGACAAAAAATGAAAAAAATTAATTGTTCAAGAATTTTTTTTGCAAGTGTCGTCTGCTTTTCATGTTAGGTAAAGGGTTAACATAAGATAGGACAACCAATTCCAATTATCCACACTAGAGCTATGCAGTGAAATGTTAATACAGATGGATGGACAGATTTACAGATAGACAGAATGACAATTTTATAAGTCCAACAAGGGCCACAAGTCTGGAAAGAAAGTGGGGACAGAACCCACTCCTGTGTGGAGATCCTTTCCCCCATGTTGGTCTTTCAGTATTCCAAGGGACAAGTAATTCTATTATCCACACCTGAGCTACAAGGTGAAATGTTCCTACAGACAGCTCACCCAATGGCATGACTCACTATTCTCTAAGACGAACAGAATCACTATTTTAAGCCCAACAAGCCGTGTCACAATGTGGGCAAAAAAGAAGACAAAATCTGTGTTGTGTAGAGATTCTTTTTCTCATGTCAGTCTATCAGCATACAAAAGGACAACCATACTTGATTATGCACACACTACTTTCCAAGTCCAACTATGGCCAAAACTCTGGCAAAATGTATGGACAGACTGAACCTGTCCAAGGTGGAGATCCATTCCCACATGCTGTTCTACTGGCATACTAAAGAAGAAACATACTCTTTTATCCAAACCCTGGGTTCCCACCAATATCAGAGAATGAAATTCAAGCACTACTAAAGCACTTTTCAAGGAATTTGACAATAACTTCAAGGATTATCAGCACAGTACATATTGGGCAAATGGTCATTTCAGTTGCCAGCCATTCGACAAAAAATAAGGCGAACATTTTTCTTTCACCTGCATTACTTAATCTTCAAAAAATATCTTGATTCAAATTGCCATTTTTCATTTCTTAACTATACCAGAACCGTCATCTACATATTTATTTATTTATTGGTGTTTATGGTCACATACTTATGCACAATGGCTAATCGTGATCGTGACAGTTTTACGGGTGGAGGAAGCCAGAGTACCCGGAGAGAACCACCGAGCATCGACGAGCAACTGTCAGCTCAACATTCTAACTCTGTTCAAGCAGGGTTACAGCGGTTGAAGACATGTGCACCATCGACGTGCAGTACGCCTTAGTACACGGCATCATCGTGCCCCCATGTAGGCAACTGGGATAAAGTGCCTTGCCCAAGGACACTACGTGGGTCATCCTGGTCAGAGATCGAAGTCAGGACCTCTAGCATAGAAGTCCAACAGTCTACCACTGAGCCACCGCTCTCCCCGTCATCTACATTCAGGCCTGAAAATAAGCAGAATGACATTTGCCCAGAGGGTGAATTTGATGATGCTATCCCATACAGTGGGCCAATTTATCCTCTGGGTACCTCTTTCTGTTTATTCTTGAGACCCTGATTCAAATTGAGGTTCACAGAGGATAAATTTAGTGATGCTACCCTGCTATAGCAGGGTAGCATCACTAAATTCACCCTCTGGGGGCCTCATTTTGCAGATGTCAGTCTGCTTATTTTCTGGCTTGTCTACAGTGTAATGATTATAAAACTTACTGTTATGATGACATAATGATGAAATGCTGTGATGTAGCACAGTGTTGGAAAAGTCTCTCTGAGCCCATTCCAACAGTCTATTACATCACAGCATATTATTGTATTACTGACAGAAACACATGAAATAAGCTGCAACTGTCCAGAATCTACACATCAGACTGAGGTGGGTTATCATGAAACTTCTTGTCTCAGAGGTTAAAGGTCAACTGAATTCAAGTATTTTTCAAGGAAGGTGGTGGTAAATCAAGTGCTTTTCAAGGATAGAAACAAATTCAAGCACTTTTCATTTGAGTAGGAACCCTGAAACCCAACCCACACACTGAAATATTCAATTGTTGGAAGAAGAGAGAGAGAGAGAGAGAGAGAGAGAGAGAGAGAGAGAGAGAGAGAGAGAGAGAGAGAGAGAAAGAGAGAGAGGGGAGGTGCTCAAAATAACTTTTTTTCTTTGCATAGCAAAATGCTACGCATTTCCAAAAAATGAATAGCATTTTGTAAAAATTACATATACCAGAGTTATGTTATGCTGTTTTATATTGAATTCTTCTAAGTAGATAGAATAGTTTCCATCCATTTCTGGGCATTTCCAAATGATCTGCAACACATGAAACATTTACTATGTTTTTTTAACTGAACTGCATTTAAGGGTTGCATGGACTTGTATACTGTTATAAATGGCGTCTTGGTTGTTTAATAGAGTTCTCAAAATGGAAGTTGGGATTTTTAATTTGATGGGCTTATAGTTATTTTTAATGGACATTTTATGCAAAATGTTGTAAAAACAGGAAGTATTTAAATCAACAGAACTCATCTTACATATGAAGTTGCTAATGATGCTTGATGGAGAGTTAATCTGAGTTATGCCTGGAATGTATCACAATCAGAAGTAAAGCATCAGTGAACTAGTTTTCAAATTTGTTTGCAAATGTTCATTTACATTTTGCGATACAAGATAATCAACTGCAGCCTAATAGGCTGCAGTTGATTATCTTGTATCGCAAAATGCTATACATAATTTAACATTGTGTAGCTTTTTGCAAGTTTTGCATATCAAAAAGCGACGTGACACCGCTTATTTTGAGCCCTGGAAGGGGGGTGGGGGGGGGGGGGGGTGGGGGAAAAAGAGACTTGGAGAACAGCTAACTTTTGGTCAATTTACCATGAATGCTTTTAAGAGGGTTGTGATCAGAGATAGTCAGAAGTGTATGTGAGTGCAAAAGACACTTGTTAAAATAATCCCATCGGGCCGCATCACCTCTCCCCAACTCCGGGACGGGAAGGAGTAGTAAATAAAAGTACCAAATAACAGTTCTCTGATCAGTGTGGTTTGGGAAATATGGGCATTTGGAAATATTTCTATTTTAGCTTCCAGGTTCACATGAGAACACAGGAAATTAAGTTCTTATGACTCAACAATACCACATACTAAATTTCGGAGCATGGGCTCAGAAAATAGAAATGTGGGGCAGGGCCAAAAATCTTGCCCCTCTCATTGCAAAGCCAAATAATGCTCCATGAATTTCAAAAGGAATCCCCATACCAAATATCAAGTCATTGTGCCAATGTACCCACTGGTTCATGAGAGAAGAATTGGGGTGGGGGGTGGGGGTTTAAAAAAATCAACCTAAATCTTTCAAAATACATTTTGCAGCAAAATATTTTGTTACATCTAACTGCCCCCAACAAGGACGATTCTTTGTGATCTTGTGTAGGTGGAAATGACCTTGTATAAGCTTTCAGCTTACTGCCGAATTCACATTAATGTTGGCAATTTATCCGTTATCGTTTGTTTTTTTTTGCAATAAATACTGTTTAAACTAAGGAAGGGCGGGAGGACATAGGGTAAAAACATTTTCGTATATAACCACTCTAATTCATCTAGGAACACGATTTTGAAAAGAATTGAAAAAAAAAATTTCAAATTTTGGTTCAAAATTTACAAGTCAGAAGTGCACAAAAATATTCAGACTATAAAAAAAAAATAATTTTGTTTCCAAATTTTGGTCCAAAATTGTGGAAGTTTGAACCTTGAACCGGACCCAAAATGTTCAGACTAAAAAATTTTTTTTTGGTCTCAAAATTGAACAAAATACATAAAAAAACGAAATTTTTTTCTTCAAATTTTGGTCTCATCGGAAAATTTTCAGGCTATACAAAAAAAAAAAATTGTCTCAAAATTTAACAAAATTCATAAAAAAAATAAACTATTTTTCCCTATTTTGGGAGTCGAACCATACCCAAAATGTTCAAGCTAAAATTTTTTTTTTCCATCCCAAAATTGAACAAAACGCATAAAAAACAATTTTTTTTTTACAAATTTTGGTCCAAAATTTCCAAGTCAGAACCAGACCCAAAATTTTCAACCCAAAGACCCGATTTGAACAAACTTGAATCTGACCCCCTTGAGATGATGTATGCCAAATGTTAAAGGTTTCTGACTGGTGGATCTGAAGAAGAAGATTTTTAAAGAAATTTCCTCATATTGCACTAAGTTAAAATTTGGGCTCCCATAGGAAGCCCAAATATTAACTGACAAACTCGATTTGAACAAACTTGAATCTGCCTCCCCCCCTCTCCCCCAGAGATGATGTAAACCAACTCTGAGAGGATTCTGACTAGTGGATCTGAAGAAGATTTTAAAGAAATTTCCTCATATTGCACCAAGTTAAAATTCAAGCTCCCATAGAAAGCTCAAATATTAACCCAGGAACTCGATTTGAAGAAACTGGAATCTGCCACCCCCCTCCCCATTCCGAGATGATGTATACCAAATATGAGAGGATTCTACCAGGTGAATTTGAAGAAGATTTTTGAAGTATATACCATGTATTGCACAAAGCTAAAATTTGGGCTCCATAGAGAGCTCAAATATTAACCCGGTGACTCGATTTGAACAAACTTAAATCTGACACCCCTATAGATGTTGTATACTAAACATGAAAGGATTCTGACAGGTGGATCTGAAGAAGATTTTTAAATAAATTTCCTCAAACTGCGCTAAGTTAAACTTTGGGCTCCAATAGAGAGCCTAAATACTAACTCAGGGACCCGATTTAAACAAACTTGAATCTGACTCCCCAAGAGATGTTGTATACCAAATATGAAAGCATTCTGACTGGTGGATCCGAAGAAGATTTTCAAAGAAATTTCCTCATATTTCACTAAGTTAACATTTGGGCTCCTACAGGGAGCCCAATTATTAACCGAGGGACTCAATTTGAACAAACTTGACTTTGACCCCCCCCCCTACAGATGTTGTAAACCAAACATGAAAGGATTCTGACAGGTGGATCTGAAAAAGAAGATTTTAAAAAAAATTTCCTCAAATTGCAGCAAGTTAAATTGTGGGTTCCAATAGAGAGACCAAATGCTATTTTAGGGACCCGGTTTGAACAAACTTGAATCTGACCCTCGTAGAGATGTTGTATACCAAATATCAAAAGATTTCAACTGGTGGATCTGAAGAAGATTTTTAAAGAATATTCCACATATTGCACAAAGTTAAAATTCAGGCTCCAGTAGAGAGGCATCTTTATTTGAACAAACTTGAATTGGCATATGATATGGAACATGCACACAAAATTTGATTCAATTTGGGCCAACAGTTGGTGAGGAGAAATCGATAATGTAAAGTTCATGATGGACGACGACGACGAAGGACAACGGGCGGCAAGTGATGAGTTAAACTCCCTTCGGTGAGCTAAAAAAAACTTGGATTGACAGATAAGGTGTGATTTGCGAGGAGAAGCCGATAATGTAAAGTTCACGCCGGATGGACGACGGACAGAAAGTGATTACTTAAGCCCCCCCCCCCCCCCCCCCCCCGACTTTCAACCAGGTGAGCAAATAGGGTGCACTGGGTTGAATTATTTTTGCGCGATATGGTGAAACATGTACACGGAGTTGGGTCAATAGGTGAGTTTGTAGAAGAGTCAATGGAGTGGGTGGAAGGAGGTATAATATACTGAGTCAAAAAAGAAAGTATAATAAACTTCGAGGAGCAATTTTTTAGTATTATCGACTTTAATCC
Source organism: Pictodentalium vernedei (assembly GCA_031216915.1). Classification (NCBI taxonomy): domain Eukaryota; kingdom Metazoa; phylum Mollusca; class Scaphopoda; order Dentaliida; family Dentaliidae; genus Pictodentalium; species Pictodentalium vernedei. The sequence goes on along the minus strand of CM062296.1, from coordinate 143,271,735 downwards.
CAAACAAATTATTGTAAATTCATATTTCAAGTGTAGCAGTATGAATATGCATAATTTCATGTTCTTACTGTTGCCAGCGTCACGTCAGGACTTCGCAACTCAGTTCACACATGCAGTCAAAAGCTTGTATGTCCACCGTTTGCCCCTGGATGGCAAGACATCGATGGCGCATGGACCTGATAATTTTCTGGATGTCACCCTGTGGTATTGCGTTCCACTCCTGTCTTAGAACATTACGTAAATCGCCTAACGTCTGAAGATCGTGAAAGCGTACCCGACGGTCCAATTGATTCCAAATATGCTCGACTGGCGACAAATCTGGCGAAAGTGGGGGCCAGGGAAGAACTTTGATGCTCTGCTCCTCAAGAAAGTCACGACAGACTCGGGCCACGTGACATCGGGCAATGTCTTGCTGGAATAACTTCAATCCGACATTAGCGTTGAACAACAGGACAACAACAACGTTAAGAATTTCGTCCGTATATCGCTGTCCTTTCAGATTACCATTGATGAAGATCAACTGCGTCCGATGGTGCAAGGAAATTCCCGCCACCACGATTTACCGAGAGGTACCGGTAGGTACCGAGAGGTACGAAAAAAATCTTTTTAGAAATTATTTTCACAATAAATTGAATGCAAGCGATATATTTCATGCATTTTATGCATTTATTTCTGGAAATGTGGCCATTAATGATGCAATTTGTCGCGATAATCATAGTTTGGAGTTATTTATTGACTAGCGCGGTTGACCTCTAGGTAAATCGTGTTTTCTCGGTTTGACAAGAGGCACCGAGAAATTGAATGCAAACTGGTGTGAGAATATATTTAGAATGTGTGTATATTCTTGAATTCTTGAATTTGTGGTTACCTCTGGCTGACAATTTCGCTAATTAATTAGATGTGCCTATCCGACTCAGCCTACGGTCTTGTCGCCTACATGAGAGACTACTTTCATCCACACCGACGGCTACAAGAAAGAGTAGTAGCCAGGTGTGTTGCTATTTTGTAAAAGCAAAACTGCGACTTTAAGTTTACTATAAACACACTACTCTCAACGTCGGGTCACCAAAGAAAATGATTTGGCTTGGGTACATAGTAAGAAAAACACCCAATAGGATATAAACTTGGATTTGAATTTTGTTCCCCAGTCTGATCATTAACTTAACTATCATCATGCCACCTGTGCTTTGTCCATGTGGCGTTTGTGGCGAAGAATGTCACCAGATAAAAAGCACTTATTGTGAGAAATGCGCTCACTGGTTTCATCCTGCGTGTGAAAAACTTCAGCAGCAACATTTCAGATTTTTTTGTAAGTCAAACTTAGATTACTACTGTAATTCATGTCTCAATGTTCATGCAGACTTCAATTGGGATTTATCTCAGAGGAGACTGATAGCTGCCGAAAGGGAGGGTAAACTACAAGAGGTCTCAAAAAGAGAATTGATTTTTTTTGCGCCTCTAGCCTTTTGCCATGCACACTATCCATCAGTATCATCCAATGAGGTATTATTCCAGGGATTTGAATGCTCAGAATCTGCTTGGATCAAACTGGTCTGGGTCTGTACCGGTCGTTTCTGTTTGCTTACTTGGAGACGAGTCTCGAAATGTGGAGCTTCGAGTCAGATGTTGCACTGAGTTGGTTTTAAATAAGACATTCTATATTTCGACTCATTCAAAAACAGACATAGCTTTGGCCAGCCCATCCCTTGAACATGCCATTAAAACGTGCGTTAGTATTAAGGGGTTGTCCTCTGCATCGACAATGCATTCTGCTGCTTCGGTGATTGGTCGAACACTGCGATCCATGTATCCAACAATAAATGGACCCGCTGACCAGCATATCAGAATTTTTCAAGCCACGTGCCACTGTCGGTTCTAAACGCGTTCCAGTTTCTGTCATGTGGGCGGGTGGAAATTCTACATCACCTCACTGGACACCAAATCACTTCGTTTCGCTTCTACCATCACTTGCTCTTCCTTGCACTATTCACACTATTCCAGGTAAGTCAGATCCTGAAAGCGACAGGGTGGAGGAAATTTCAGATCCCTCTGGTTCTGATTCCGATGGTTCCAGTAGTTGTATCAGACGCAGCTATGCTTTGGTGCTAAAAGGGTTTTTCCCCGAGCCTGAAACACAGAAAAGCCCAGGTACCACTGTTGTAAAAAGTACATTAACAAAACAAAGTCCCATAACTGCAACGAACCAATCTGGATCAAAAGTAGGACGTACCAGTCAGGATTCCAGGAAGGAAAAGTTGCGTTTGTCTAAGAACAGTACGCCCAGGTCAGTTTCTGTAGCCACCAAGTCAGCGCTAGAAGAGTTAGATTCAGAAAGTGACAAAATGTCAGAAGTTCCAGATTACTCTAACTCTGATTCTGATAGTTCCGGCAGTTGTATCAGTCCCAGCTATGCTTCAGTACTGAAGGACTTCTTTCCAGAAGTCTGAATGTCAAAAAGTCTCAGTTACTAGTGGTGAGAAAAGCACCTCTTTACCAATGTTTTCAGCTACAAAGTCATCGTTTGCTCTTCCATCCGCTGTTCATGTAACTCCAGATTATTCAGAGTCAGAAGGTGATAGGGTGGATGAAGTTCCAGACCACAGTGGTTCTGATTCCGATAGCTCAAGCACTTTTGCTGAGAGTGCTTCTGAAAGTAAAAAATGTTTGCTAGGTTGTCCTGTATCTGAACAAGAGTGTGACGTCACTAGGATCTCTTCTGTTGTGGAATACCCTTACAAAAATCCTTCAATACATGGCTTGAAAAACAATCCCCCGAAATAAATGCATAAAATGCATTAAATAAACCGTTTGCATTTAATTTATTGTGAAAATAATTTATAAGCTTTTCTGCGTACCTCTCGGTACCTCTTGTCAAACCGAGAAAACACGATTTACCGAGAGGTCATTGGCGCTACTCAATAAATAACACCAAGCTGTGATTATCGCGACAAATTGCATCATTAATGACCAAATCCCCAGAAATAAATGCATAAAATGCATTAAATATACCGTTTCAATTCAATTTATTGTGAAAAAAATTTATAAGAAGCTTTTTTGCGTACCTCTCGGTGCCTCTTGTCAAACCGAGAAAACACGATTTACCGAGAGGTCAACCGCCTACTCAATAAATAACTCCAAACTATGATTATCGCGACAAATTGCATCATTAATGGCCAATTTCCAGAAATAAATGCATAAAATGCATGAAATATATCGTTTGCATTCAATTTATTGTGAAAATAATTTCTAAAAAGCATTTTTTTCCGTACCTCTCGGTACCTACCGGTACCTCTCGGTAAATCGTGGTGGCCGGAAATTCCTGCCAAATTCATTACACTACCCCCGCCAAAACGGTCGCATTCCCGCACGCGGGCATCAGAAATCCGTTCTCCTCGTCGGCGATACACTCTTGCCCTACCATCAGCGCTTCGTAGACAAAAAAATCCCAACATGTCATTAAACTCTTTGCACGCCGGTCTTCTTGTCCACAAGCATGCGACATTAGAACTATTATATTTCACCCTTTATGCCATTTTTCACATTTGTTTCTATTATACTTTCTTTTTTGACTCAGTGTATGTTGCATGGCCATTGACAGGCAACCTTTCCACTTCGATTCAGTTTAAAACCTCATACCCATTTACGGTTTTTGTCTGGACAACTAGAGCAGAAATGTCAAATGCTGGGCAACTCGTATTCATTTCTCTTTGAATGGGTTCGAGTTATGATACTTATCAAAACGTGCGTTCGAGTTATCCAAACATGGGTACGAGTTACGCAGACGAATAATGGATAGGAGTTGTCCAATTGTGGGTACGACTAGTCTGGTACGATTTGTCTCGTAAGTAACAAGACTATTTACGAGGGACAATAAGGGGTTGATGTATATTATTCCAAGACATCTTTTCAATTCTGTTATAACAGTTTGCAGTTTGTCGGACAGTGCTAACGCAGTTGGTCGTAGTAAAATCTATTTAAAACGTCACCGGTCCTGTATTTCGATACCATTTATCATATTCTCGTTCGCAAAAATTACAAATCTTGTCTTGAATTCTACGTTAAGAGATAAATCCACACAGAGCGGACCTCAGCTTGTTCTAGATATTAATAGTAAACTATTCTACTTACTGTGTGGGCTGGCTTTTCTAGGTGCATCCACTAAATGAACACAATCTCACAAAAATGACCGGTAACCCGCGTGTAATTTTTTCAATTTTTTGACGTTCCATGCAGCTTGTTGAGTCTCGCAGGACAGCTTAGAATTTCCGTTTTAGCCGACGGCCCGCTTGTACCCTGTGAGCACACCCCCCCCCCCCCCCCCCATCGAAATCCTGGCGCTGCCACTGCTGCCACCACGTGTCATTTCATACCCAAGTACTGCCGCACACACACAAGAAAACAAACGACATATTCTCCCAGGAATCTAAAAATATCGCAAGTGGAATAAAGATGTCCAGGGTATGAAATGCCTTCTAAGGCGTTTTAACGTGACATGAAACAGAGTCTACCACAAAAATAGAAAGAAAGACAACAGGAATAAAAAAAGATGTATCCGCACGTTACCCTTTCCCCGCTGATCTTTTCACACTCATCGGCAGTTTTGTTCAAGCCATCAGATTTCCTTCCAGTCAGTGCCAGTTTGGCTCCTAACTCTGCGAACATCAAAGCTGCCCCTGCCCCGATTCCGGAACTAGCACCTGTTGGAGTAAAAAAACAATGAAAACATTCGCACATACCTGACAATTATACGTAACTTTAATTTGTCTATAAAAGACGCTCTGTGATACAGGGAGTGGTGGATCCAGGAATTGTGGTGGGGTAGGGCAAGCTTAGCTCCCAAGCCACCCGTGAAATTCTGTAAGGTATTCCACGCTGTTATGGCCTGGAAGAAGTCTATCTTTTAAAAAGTCAATCGCCTATATTAGGTTTTCCGACCAGATGAAATATTCCAGACGATTGAATCTCAAGAATACCATGAAATTTCATTTTCTTCGAATCAACGGAAGAACTGTTGCTCAATCCGGACTTGATACATATTATTTCCAAATGAAACAAAATACTGCATTTTGATTGGCTGAGAGGTACGGTGTAACTTGCAATCCACAGTAGCTTTTTACACCGTGGTTAACCACGGTGTAAAAACAAGAATACACAATAGCAGGTTGAATGGCTAAAAAAAAGTACCCAATTTTAATTATTAATTCATACCTTCTGCTCGGTTATGTTACAAAAATAAAAATACAGGAATTTTTAATATTTATGTGGAATAAAATATTACAGATATTGAGCCAGTTCCCATGACATCCATATTTGTCTGGTTTTATAAAGAAACTTATAAAGTACAAATTTTCTGTCATTTTCTTTCTCACAAAGCTAAACTTTGAGCCCAAATATTAACCTAGGGACTTGGTTTGAACAATCTTAAATCTGACCCTCATAACAATGATGTATACCAAACATTAAAAGATTCTGACTGGTGGTTCTGAAGAAGATTTTTAAAGAATATTCCCCATATTACCCTATGTTAAAACTTCGGGCAGAGAGCCCAAATATGAACCAATGAGCTTTATTTCAACAAACCTTTATCTGACCCCCCTATGAATGCTGTATACCAAATATCAAAAGATTCTGATGATTGGTTCTGGAAAAAAGATTTTTTTAAATTTTTGCAAATATATGCATTTTTTCGATGCCCATTACAGAACACCCTAATATAACCGATGGCAATTTTTTTTTACCATTCAATTCTACTGGTCCTAAGGATACTTCATACCGAATAACAGCTCTCTGTTCCGTGTGGTTTGGGAAATATGGGCGTTTGAAAATATTTCTATTTTTAGCTCCCAGGGTTCCCATGGGGATGCGGGGATTTTTTTTTTTTTGCATGGGTCAAGTACTTATGACCCAATAATACCAAAAACCAAATTTGGTTAATACCTGACCATCGGTTCAGAAAATAGAAATTTTGGGCGGGGCCAAAAATCTCACCCCTCCTATTACAAAGCCAAATATTACTTCACGAACTTCGTTTGAACAAACTTGATTCTACACCTCATATGGAAGCTCCACAGCAAATATCAAGTCACTGTGCACACTGGTTCTTGAGAAGATTTTAAAAATATTTTGGTGCATTTCCCCCCACTCCCTCCCTATGGGGTTGGGCATGTTGAGTTGAACAAAAATGAAATGCCCCTTTGGGACCATCACTCACACAAACTTTCACTTGGCTTTGGAGGAGAAGACCAAAACACGACGGACGGAGAGCGATGAGATTAGCTCAGCTTGACTTTGTCAAGATGAGCAAAAACAAATTTAAAGTCTATGTGATGGGAATTATTTATTAATATAACAATAACATGATTTTGGAGGGCATTATGGTATTAGCGGCCCTGTAGCAATGATGAACGGCCCGAGTCGAAGTCGAGGGCCGTTAGTAAGCCCAAGGGCTGTTCATCGTTGCTGCAGGGCCGCTAATGAATCATGGTGCCTGGCAACAATCATGTTATTACTATTATCACCACTCCCTGTTACAGCTAACTTGAATCTAAAAAGAGTCGGCCGCTAATGGCTATTTATACCATTATCGCCCGCGGCCCGGCTCCTTCGAATCACAGGGGCTCGTTACAAACAATGACTGAGGAATTAAATAATATTATAAAAGAAGCATAAGTTATAACTGGATATCCCCCCCCCCCCTAGTATACAAAATGGTAGAGGGTATCCAGGGGGGTATCCAGTTATGCTTCTTTTATAGTATTATTTAATTCCTCAGTCACTGTTTGTAACGAGCCCCTGTGGTCGAATGACGTCACTGAAATTATGGAGTTTTAACGGGCCTCCAAACTTATGTTAATCGACTAGTAACTTATAGATTGAGTGGTAACAATCTTGTATTTTACACCGAGAACAGACTACTTACCGAGAACAAATGAAACAACATGCAGTCAGAGTTAATTAACAGTCACAATCTTGACCTCGGCGAGTGGTCTCTTCTCGGTTCGGCGGTGAATACGAAATTGATAAATAACCCCATCACCACAGACAGAGTTGGTCTAAAAGCTCTAAATTTGACTTTTCCTAATTTTGATACAACATAGAGCACCTATATGCTAACAATTAATATTTATTTTTGCCTTTATTTATCATTTTAATTTGTTCTCGGTTGTTCTCGGTAAGTAGTCTTACCCCTGTTCCGTTCGGTCCGATATAACTTTCTGCCAACTTCGTTTTTATCTTCGCAAAAAAATTCGTCTGCATTACTTTTTTTTTAATTACAGATTTAAGTAATTTCGCGTTGCTTCTGAAGTCTTACACAATGCAAACCGTGTTTTTACATGCCTTTTCACATACAAGAAAAATCTACGATAGCAGTGTGCAAAATTTCCAAAATAACTCTAACCGACTGATCGTTCACGTGGTTCGGAGATGGCGAACCGAACGACCTTGTACATAATGAAAGTGTCAATGACACTGTAGCTTAACTTGTGTGTTGTGTTTGATGAAAAGGATAATGTTCAATGTTTATGAAAGGATTATGAAATAAGACAAGAATTGTGATCATTGGGAATATGTTCATTTCTGTTCCCTGTATGCTATGTTTATGATAAAAATAATATGAGGTGTACACTGTACTAAAGAGCTGAGGGGTGGGTTAATATGACCTCACAGTTAATGTATGTGGCCCTCACAGTTAATGTATATCAACAAAAGTTACCAAGTTACAGTGAAATTATTCCAAAACGAGTCATCCTATCAAGTTACATTAAAATCCCTTCATAAATATGGCCTGTAGACTGTGCTAAAGGTTTTCGGGCTTCGGGCCCCTGTAGCCGTCAGTTTCCCAATTGCGTCCAAAGGGGACGTTCTCATCTAGACATTATATATGAAGTCAACCTACCAAGTTACAATGAAATCCCTTAATAAATATGACCTGTAGACTGTGCTAAAGGTTTTTGGGCTTTGGGCTCTGGCAGCCATCATGGTTGAATGATCGCAACCAAAAGGGGACATTCTCATCTGGGCATCTCCTGGAGTGAGCCTATAAAGTTACAATGAAATCCCTTCATAAATATGACCTGTAGACTGTGCTCAAGGTTTTTGGGCTTCGGGCCCCTGAAGCCGTCACAGTTGACCAATCACGACCAAAAAAGGATGTCATCATCTAGTTAGTATATGGAGTCAAACTTACGGGTTACAATGAAGTCCTTCCATAAATATGACCAATAGACTATGCTAAAGGTTTTGGGGTTTTGGGTTCGGGCAGCCATCAAGGCTGAATGATCGCGACCAAAAGGGGACGTTCTCATCTAGACATTATTTAGAGTCATCCTACCAAGGTACAATGAAATCCCTTCATAAATATCACCTGTAGACTGTGCTAAAGATTTTCGGGCTTTGGGCCCCTGTAGCCAACACAGTTGCCTAATGGTGTCCAAAAGGGGCTGTTCTCATCTAGAGATTACATGAAGTCAACCTACCAAGGTACAATGAAATCCCTTCATAAATATGATCTGAAGACTGCGCTAAAGGTTTTCGGGCTTTAAGCTTGGGCAGCCATCATGGCTGAATGATCGCAACCATAGGGGACAATCTCATCTGGGCATCATCTGGAGTGATCCTAAGAAGTTACAATGAAATCCCTTCATAAATATGACCTGTAGACTGTGCTCAAGGTTTTCGGGCTTCGGGCACTTGTAGCCATCACAACTGACCAATCACGACCAAAAGGGGACGTTCTCATCTAGGCATTATATGGAGTCAACCTAACAGGTTACAATGAAATCCTTCCATAAATATGACCTTTTGCCTATGCTAAAGGTTTTTGGGCTCGGGCACCCATCAAGGCTGCGTGATCGCGATCAAAATGGGACGTTCTCATCTAGACATTATTTGGAGTCATCCTACCAAGTTACAATGAAATCCCTTCATAAATATGACCTTTAGACTGTGCTAAAGGTTTTCGGGCTTCGGGCCCCTGTAGCCGTCACAGCTGCCCTATCATGCCCAAATGGGGAAATTCTCATCTAGACATCATAAGGAGTCATCCTACCAAGTTACAATGAAATCCCTCCACATTAAACATGACCTGCAGACTGTGCTAAAAGTTTTTGGGTTTCGGGCTTGGGCAGCCATCACGGTTGATAGATCATACCCAAAAGGGGACGTTCTCATCTAGCCATTATACAGAGGCATCCCACCAAGTTACAATGAAATCCCTTCATACATACGACCTGTAGACTGTGCTAATGGTTTTCGGGTTTTGGGCTCGGGCAGCCATACCGGTTGCCCGATCGCGACCAAAAGGGGACGTTCTCATCTAGACATGACCCGAAACCTGCATATGAAATTTCGTGACGATCAGACAAGAACTGCGGGGTGTAGCCCGTGCTAAAGGAAAATGTGAACAGACGTCACAGACTCACAGACTAACAGACTTCCGCACGCGTGATGGCAATAGCTTATCTTGACTATGTCAAGTTAAGCTACAAATTCTTGGGAAACTGCCTTTTTATCATTAACAAGTATTCATATATTGCGTGGAATTGAAATATATAGCCTCTCAGGACAAAAGTCTAAAAAGCTATAAAGACACGAGAAAGGCTGGTTAACTGGTAGCGTGCTAGACGCCCATATTTGGTTTTTATTATGAATTGCAGATACGTAAAGTTAAAGGCTTCATATTCTGTGGATGTCCTTCATATTATCTTGGAAGCAAAATTACTTCATCTCCATCGATCTGCATTGTTACAATTAATGGGATAGTGCCCTCTCCCATTAACTGTAACAAGACAAAAATGAGTGAACAAATCTTGAGCCTGAGAAAAAAACATTTAGCACTCTCCCAGTTATTCAGACATTACCATTGAAGATGCAACTTTTGGCTTACCGGTCATCCATTCGCGTAGATTTAAATTTGCGTAACCACCACGCGAACGAAAGGAGCGTTCTCGTCAAATTTTGCACACTGCGATAGGGCCTACCACGATTGCTGTGTGCAATCAACGTTGTGCGATACAAAACAAACACTGGGAAATATCGTACGTACACCGCGTGTGGAATCGGAATTAAGCGTAAAAAGTTATGCAAGAACGGATCGGATTGACGTCTGAGTGCCGTTCACATAACATATGACACGAATGAAATGCTTCGACACAAAACAGTCAAGCAGGAAAGTTATCAAACCACCGAAGATGGTATTTTTCTTCAAAACTATCAGCATCATTCTATTTAGTTATTTATTTATTTATTGGTGTTTAAGGTCACTTACTTCTGCACAATGGCTAATCTTGACCGCTCAGCTTCATTCACTTAACTCAAGTTTAATCGTAGTATAAATACACAACACAACTTGGGAAGAGGACGGGTGGGGGTAGAAATCAACGGTCCTTGGGGGAGTTTTTCCTGTATTTCACGCACGCCTTTGGCGCACGTGAAATACAGGAAAAGCTCGACTTCGGATAGTTGCTTCCAGTCCCCCCGTACTCTACCTCATTGTGTTCTGTCTAAAGAGTCTATATAGTTTTCAAATTAACGGCTTATTGTCACTTCAATCCTTTACCCATCGTAACGGCCAACATTACGTGTACATTGCATACAAAACCGCACTTGTTAATACCCCATCGTTTGTGCAGAAATGACCGGGTATGAAAAGCTGTTTTAGTGCGGTCACGTGAGTAGGATTACATAACCAATTAATGTTTCGTGAGAAAAATCTTTCAGACTGCCCCTGACTAGCAATTATATTGTTCAGTCAGAAAATTTCTAAAACCTACATTTAATAAAATATTCCGATACAAATGCCATATCTTTCATTTCCAGAACTCTGTACTGCAGTTTAATATTGGAATTGAAAAAATCCGTTCGTTAATTCGTGAGATTTTCGATTTGTTTTCATATTAAGGGCCTATATAAGTAATGAAATTTTATTTATTTTGAAAATTCTCACCTCTGATATTCCTTCAATTCAAATTAAATATACACAAAATGTACATCAAAATGAAGGTTGGGATGTATAGAACACGAAACATATGTGTAATCAACTCATAGAGTCGACTGTAGGCACCGGTGGTTCCTGGAAGTCTGCTGCCGTATTCGCACCAGAACTGATAATAAAATAATATTTCACGAAAACAACTTGTGGCCAAATGTGCTTTACATATCCAAAAACAAAGCTAGGGGCTAAAAATTTTTCAAAACACGGCGACAGAGCTGCATTGGGGAAAATTCCAAACCTATGCTTTTGTTTACGTATGGGTCTACTTTCGATTTCCGGTCGACGTCATTGGACAGAAAAAGCATGTAAAAACAACGCCGTCTAAAATCAAATAATGAAAAAGATCGCCTCCATACAGTATACTGTTATTAGATAGAGATTGCACAGTTGTCAGATTCAGTGCAAGGTATCATGATACCTGTTGAAATTTCTTAGAATTACGATTTTGTTTTTCGATGGAAATTCGTGGTAACGAGTGATTTGCGCATGTCTGTCGAGCATGGAAACCATCTTCAATAAAAAATGCAGACAGTGTTGTCCTTTTCCTAAATGCAGTCCTATCACTGTATTCGAAAGTGTTTTGAATGCCTAGCTTTGTTCTTGGATATATGAAGCACATTTGGCCACAAGTTGTTCAGATGAAATATTATTTTATTATCAGTTCTGGTGCGAATACGGTAGCAGACTTCCAGGAACCACCGGTGCCTACAGTCGACTCTATGAGTTGATTACATATGTGTTTCGTATTCTATACATCCCAACCTTCATTTTGATGTATAATTTGTGTATATTTAATCTGAATTTAAGGAATATGAGAGGTGAGAATTTTCAAAATAAACAAAATTTCATTACTTATATAGGCCCTTAAAATAAAATTGTCGCTGATATATGATTTGGATTCCCCCCTGAGTTTGTTCGTCGGTCTCCAATGACTTCAGAATATTTCATGCAATGTATATATATTGGCGGAAGAGCCACACTGCAGCACGTGATCGGCGAAATTCTCATTTTTGGGGTCAAATTTATCACACAAAATAACGGGATTTACCGAACCGATCTTCACCTTTAAAGATTTTATTTGATATACAAAATTCCCAAACAAAATGTATCAGGTACAAAAAAAATTTTAGTGAACAGAAATTAATATGTTAATTTGCGAACCTTTTCCCAATACAGTCCAATCAACACTGATTAGTGAGTGGACGTCTGACATGTAATTACACATAACACACTCAGTCGATTTGGGGATAATTTTTTCGTATGGAGTGCACACGTTATGAAAACCGGCCAGCGCTATTCACAAAATGCACCATTCAATTTTTATTACTTTTTTATTTTTTGTCACAAAAACATAGTTTTTGACCCCTCATTGGAACGAGTTCAACGAGCTATGTTTTTTACGCAAAAAATAAAAAAAATATTGTATCAAGAAATTTTTTTGCAAGTGTCGTCTACTTTTCGTGTTAGGTAAAGGGTTAAAGAAGTAACAAAAGAAGTATTTCATCTGAATGAACTTCTAGAAGGGGGCGCGGTGGCTCAGTTGGTAGAGATGCAGGCTGCAAGCCAAGAGGTCCTTTGTTCGAATCCCACCTGCTGCAACCGCGTTGTGTCCTTGGGTAAGACACTTCACCCCCATTGCCCACGTGGGGGCACGGTGACGCTGGTTACTAAGGCGTACTGCACGTCGATGGTGCACCTGTCTTCAACCAATGCTAACCCTGCTTGTGTGGAGTTGGTATGTTGGGGAGCTTACAGTTGCTCGCCGTTGCTCGGTGGTTCTCTCCGGGTACTCCGGCTTCCTCCACCCGTAAAACTGTCACGGTCATGGTTAGCCATTGTGCATAAATATGTGACCTTAAACACCAATAAATAAATAATAACTTCTAGATAGTTCTATTAGCTGAAAAGTCATTTCTGGTTCTTCAACATTCTTCGAAAGAATCTTCTCGAAAGAATCTTCGGATTACAGAGGTACAAATATTGTTTCGGACAATGAACATTCGGATTCAACCCCGCCGGTTGATTAACTTTGAATAAATGTTTTTTAACCCTTAACCTGGCGTAACTCTGGCAACGGCCAGATCCGATGAGTGTTTTTCGAAAAAAAATCGCCAATCAAATCAGTTTATACATTTTCAATTTTTCCTCCCCCCCCAAAAAAAAAAAAAAAATAAAGCTTACGGCCCCTCACTGAAACGAGCTCGTGTCATTGAAGTTGGGAAGCCGTACACTATGTTTTGGAGGTAAAAAATGAAACCTTTTAATTTTTCACGAATTTTTTGGGTATGTGTTGTCGACGCTCCAGTCGTGATTGATAAAGGGTTAAACGTAATCTGAATTAACACCAGGGTACTAAGTCCACTCTGCACGACTTTTTTGTTGCAGTTCATTCTCCACATGCAAAAGACGAATTTATTTATGCTGCGATAAATAACTAGCCATGCCATTTTGAACAGCATTACTTAAAAGTTAATGCATGGCAACGTTATTAACTTTAGCTAATGTTCGTTGTGGAAGCCAATGTCCAAACAGACGTGAGTGACGTGACCGACGCTTGGATCATGAAAACTCAAATAATGGATTTTATAGCAAAAACAATAAAGTCCCACTTTATTCCGTAAAAATTATGCATGTCTATTATTCATTTATTTATTTATTGGTGTTTAAGGTCACATACTTATGCACAATGGCTAATCGTGACCGTGGCAGTTTTGCGAGTGGAGGAAATCGGAGTACCCGTAGAGAACCACCGAACATCTACGAGCAACTGTCACCTCCTCAACATTCTAACTCTGTTCAAGCTCCGCTCAAGCAGGGTTACAGCGGTTGAAGACATGTGCACCATCGACGTGCAGTACGCCTTAGTACACGGCGTCACCGTGTCCCCATGTAAGTAACCGGGATAAAGTGCCTTGCCCAAGGACACATCGCGGGTCGTCCCGGACGGGGATCGAACTCGGGACCTCCAGCTTAGAAGTCCAACAGTCTATCATGGAACCACCGCGCTACCCTATACATGTCTATTATATTTCGACATATATGCACAATAAAGAGATATTTTATTATTTTCGCTATAAAATCAGTTATTGGGATTTTTAGTGAGCTGTGCGTCAGTCACCCAGGGGCGGCAGAACCGGGGGGGGGGGGGGGGGGACTGGCCTCAGTCCCTCCACTTTGTTTCCCGCACCATGCATTTTTGTATGCATATATTTTAACACAACCAATGACTAGTGAAACAAGGGGCGGATCCAGAGCCTCCCCCATATTTTCGCCAGCTATGTTTCTCTCGTACTGGTTCAGTTTCGATGGATTTCGGATCATTTTTGCAGTAAGTGGCAGCAAACGCTAAAATGTATACAGTCTGTTAATAAATCGGTTAACTGAAGTAGATCGTAATCTTACAGACATACAAGTACCAAATCCACCCCAGACAAGATAATCCACAGACAGTATATTTGCTGTAAACGTCTGGTAAAGCATATACAAGTGAGGTCTATTTATCAGCTTTGGTCGTTACGACCGAAGCTGATAAATAGACCTCACCTGTATGCTTTACCTACGTTTTTAACGGCTCTCAAAGAGTGAAATCTTTCAAATACATCTGAAAATCACAAAATATCCACTCAGATGCATGGAAATGCGGGTTTTGAGACCCTGGAATTTAAAATTTTCATACCGACGACCATCCATCGCACGATCAGCCCCCACTCCACTTTGAAAATCGTTCCGCCGCCACTGTCACCCCTGATTAAAAAGAACCAATAGCGTTGCTAAAGAGGGATTTGTGGTGGGGGTGGTAATCCCTCCCGATAATTTTTCCAGTCGGGACATTTTCGTCTGGAGTCAGTGATATCAATTCTCTCTTGCTAGGAATCGTGTAGCTTTTTGAAAGATTAGGTATGATATGATACTTAGACTTGGGTCGTTGAGCCTGCCGCCTACACCCAGGCCTTACATTCGCATGGAGGGCTGCCCTCCTAGAGCCCTCGCAATTTTTTTAGGAGGGCTATTTTTAGCCCTCCTGCATCTTGGCAATTAAACACATCACAAATTGTTTTGCATTACTACTTCTATTTTGTGCATGTGCACAATTCCCACGTCTCACTTTATCCATATGACAAAAACACACTTAGCGTAAATGTTGACAAAACTAAAGTCATGATTTTTCAATCACGAAAGAATAAGGCGCCCCATGGTTTTCATATTGGGAACAATGGGCTTATGCACGCCCATCAGTATACATATCTGTGACTTTCGTTAACATCCAACGGTAAACTACAGAATGCGCAACATCTCAAACTGAAAGGTTTAAAAGCCCTTTTCAGCCTTAACAACAACTTCAAAAGAAAGCCTTCCGCCTGTTTCAATTTACCTAAAACTATTCAACATCCGAAAGAAATGATTTCACGCGCCGAAGGCGTGCAGGGACGGTATGGGGAACAAGCCCCTTTCGACCCTCCTTGGCTGTATAATTGTGTCATGTCAGAGCGTGGTAGAGGAGGGAAAGAGTAAAGGTGTTCAGCGGCGTCTGTGTCTCCTGCGTTTTTTCTTGGTGGGAGGACGATGTGTTGGAGAGATGGATGTTGGTGGCGTTGTTGGATCTGGAGGATTAGTAGGTTCCTTGGTAGTGAATGGCCTGATCCTAGCAGCTGTTTCTTCTTGAGATTTCCTGGAGTTTTTTAAATATATTGTGAGGATTGTCCTGACTGAGTGTGCTGGGAATTTTCTGGATAGATAGAAGCTATATTCGTCTTGGGCTTTGGATCGGATGTTGTCGTCCTCAAAATCCTGATAAAATCCATCCTTTTATACGGCAGTGAATTATGGGCCACGGAAATCAACGGTACTAATATCGATAAATCGCCATGTGAAACCGTTCATATTCAGTTCTGTAAGTTAGTCCTGTCTTTGTCTGTCAACAAGCTGTTTTGCTTTTTATAAGCTTCTTGTCTGTTCAGGCAGTTCCGTAGTCCCCTTTGTGAGTCGGAGGTCAGCACAAAGTCATCCGCAAATAGTAAGTGATTCAATTTACGGTTGTTCAAGTTTATATAATTTGCTCAAAAATAAAACTCAACTGCACCACTGGGCTTCATGTTCAAACATTCTGTCACATTCATGGTAGTGGTGGTATGTGACTCTCTGGTAATGCTGCCAGTTAGATGCAAAATTATATTTGAACATTTTTGGGGAAAGTACAATTCTACCTAAAGATGCTGGTCACATCTCCCTAGATATACTGCTAGGGATATATGTGGTTTATCTTTTTATTCTTACACTAGGGGCGCGGTGGCGTTGCGGTAACCGGTTCTCGTCAGATCACCGAAGTTAAACAACGCCGAGCCCGGTTAGTTCTTGTATGCCGGGTGACCGTCTGAGTGATCGATTTGGACTCCCGCGTTGTGTCCTTGGGCAAGGCACTTAACCCCGATTGTCCACATGGGGACACGATGACGCCATGTACTGAGGCGTACTGCCCGTCGATGGTGCGCATGTCTTCAACCAATCTAACCCTGCCTGTGGTGCAGTGCGGAGTTACGATGATGGGGAGCTGGCAGCTGCTCGTCATTGCTGGATGGTTCTCTTTGGATACTCCGGCTTCCCCCACCCGTAAAACTGTCACAGTCATGATTAGCTATTGTGCATAAGTATGTGGCCTTAAACACAATAAATAAATAAATAAATAAATAAATAAATAAATAAATAAATAAATAAATAAATAAATAAATAAATAAATAAATAAATAAATAATTCTTAACACTTACTGTGTGAAGCAAGAAGACTAACTTGCACATGTTGTCACCTGAGTTCCATTCTGTTCTATCTCCCTCCTGGGAGATAGAACAGAACGGAACTCAAGTGAAATGTGTATCCTGGCGAGAACATTTGCCCTCCTGGGAGGACTTAGGGGGCAATTTTCAGCCATCCTGTATTTTTCATAATGCCAGGCCTGTACACCAAGGGCGAACTGGCAATACGGTCAACCGGGAATATTCCCGGTGGGCACCCTATTGGGCTCCCCCTGGGACCCCAAAATTGGCACAGCCCATCACCCATTGGTACGTGAAATTTCGTGAAATGACCAAAAGGCGAAATGGGTCTGACGACTGTATGGACTGCCGGTGTACCGAAATGTTCTCTACGTGGTGCCATATAGAGAACATTAATTTCGATATACCAGCAGTCTTGTCTGCCATTCACGGATCGCTCAGATGAAACGAAACAACGATCCTTCAATTTCATGAATCAAAATTTTCTCCGATTGGTCCGAACTATGGTCTTCCCTATGGGTGTCAACCCCCCCCCCCCCCCCCCCCCCGGTAGAACCATTTTTGTCTCAAGAACGATTATACAGAAATGCCATCCGTGATCGTGATGTCCACTTTGTGAACTACCATTGGTCACTCATATGCAAGGAAGCCACATTCGTTCAATTCGCAAAATTAAAATTTATTCCGGGTATGGGGCCCCCTTGGTGTATTCCCCGGTAAATTTTCTTGGCCCAGTCCGCCTCTTGCCTACACATAGTCGGGCGTAGAAATCGAGGTGTGTCGTTGCTGTCGTAGTCGATTCAAGATTTTCGGGCCGAGCATGACCAATTTGCATTACCGTACCGGTACGTGACTACGTGTTGATAAAAAGAAGTTGCGTCACGACCGCTAACTGTATATTTTATTTATTCAATGATAAATTTCCAAGAAGTCTTGAGGTTTTTTTTAGCTGTAGTAGTCCCGACTGACGAATAATAATCCAACTCGGCCTACATAATGTAGTTGGAATATTAATCAGTCGGAACAAGTTCAGTGATAATAGACGAGTAGCCGCTACGTTCAGATCGCTGAACTGAGTCGGGAGACCAATCAGGTTCCCCCCCACCCCGCCCCTCCCACCAATCGGTCATCGATCTTTGCGACGTCCCAGAAATAAACGCACACAGACAGTAAGCGGACTGTCGGTGTGTGCGTATCAATAATTACTTGAGTCAGTTGAGTGTGCCTCGAACGCATTCTCTGTGAAAATCAGTGGCGTAGCCATGAGGCGGGGGCTGAGGGATCGCATCCCCCACCCCAAATTTCAGTCATACCCCCAGGTGTTGTCAGGCCTGGCATTTTCAAGAGAACGATTTATTCGCTCGCCTACTGCTCGCCTTAAAGAACTTAGGAGGGCGAAAAATAGCCCTCCTAGCCTTAGAAAATAATGATTACCACAACAGCCTATTCCTAAAACCCACAGGTTTTCAGATCTCTGCTATGTTAGTCGTCTCTACAATATGGCCACACTGCCCCTCCCACACTTTCGGGCCTAGTTCAGCGATCTGAACGTGGTGGCTACCCCCATGAAGGGGGTAGCCGCTATGTTCTGATCGCTGAACGTCTGAGGGGGTATGCAGAACAGGATGCGCAGCATCACGTAGCTTC
Source organism: Pictodentalium vernedei (assembly GCA_031216915.1). Classification (NCBI taxonomy): domain Eukaryota; kingdom Metazoa; phylum Mollusca; class Scaphopoda; order Dentaliida; family Dentaliidae; genus Pictodentalium; species Pictodentalium vernedei. Next base: position 143,253,327 of record CM062296.1, on the reverse strand, counting down.
ATCCGAGCCACGTAGCGGCGTGATAAGGGCGAGCACAAGAGGAGGACATCCTCTATCTCTCGGGGGGAGGCGCTCCCCCGGTAAGAAAATTGAAATTCGAGACACAAAACGCCATTTCCTTGACTCCGAGTCCATTTATGTTCATAATTTATAAGTTGTGAAAATCATCAATAATTAGTCCACATGCAACACAGGCCTGGCATTCTTAAAAATGCAGGAGGGCTAAAAATCGCTCTCCTCACATGACCTAGGGGAGCGATTAGCTCTCCTCGAGTTTACAAAAGCTAAAAGTGGCAAAATGAAGTTGTATTATTATTAATGAATTCTGCTTGGTGGGCTTTGTACATTTTATTTGGTGCTGCTAAACAGGTAATCTCTGTGTGAGACGGCTACTCTTCCCCTCCCACACCCACGGGCCTTGGTAGGGCCCAAAGAAGCTCAGCGATCTAAACGTAGCGCATACCCCTTCATGGGGGTAGCCTCAACGTTCAGATCGCTGAACTTGCCGCCCCCCTCCCCCAAGGATATTACTCATGCCCCCCCTAACTTTGTTAACCTGGCTACGCGGCTGGTCAAAATATCACGCTTCCCTTGGTCATGTGATTTCAAGTTGATTCAAAATCAATGATTGAAAGCTCTTCCTGGTGTGTCTTCAGAATAAAAGAAACGACGGTGGGGCAAAATGAAAGCTGATGTTGAATTTCTCAGACTGGGGGCGCGGTGGCTCAGTAGGTAGAGGTGCGGGTTGCAAGCCGAGAGGTCCTCGGTTCGAATCCCACCTGCGGCAACCGCGTTGTGTCCTTGGGCAAGACACCCCCCCCCCCCCCCCGCCATTGCCCATGTGGGGGCACGGTGACGCTGCGCACTACGACGTATTGCACGTCGATGGTGCACCTGTCTTCAACCAATGCTAACTCTGCTTGTGTTTGATTAGTATGTTGTGGAGCTGACAGTTGCTTGCCGTTGCTCGGTGGTTCTCTCCGGGTACTCCAGCTTCCTCCACCCGTAAAACTGTCGTGGTCATGGTTAGACGTTGTGCAGAAATGTGTGACCTTAACGCACCAATAAATAAATAAATAAATGTCTGTGATCAATGCCATCTTATGTCTCAGACTAACCTGTGATCAATGATTCAATGCTATCTTAAGTCTCAGACTTACCTGTGATCAATGCTATCTTATTGTCAATACGACAAAGCCCAGCCTTGTTAGGTCCCGTGGATGCAGCCATTGTGCAAGCGACGCGTAGAGTTTATTATTCAGCCATCGTTACTTTATTCACACCTTCAAACAGAACTGAACGAACTGGTGCGTGTTCTATTGAACGTTCAAAAATGATTTGTGAGGACAAAAAGTAGAGAAAGAAGTAAGGAGAAGCAGTTTGACATCAATTGCAAATAGCCTTCTCAAGAAAGAAAGGATACATTGATATCACTAGGGCTGTCACGATTAATCGATTAATCGATTGTTGATCGGTCACGGCGAAATCGATTAGTATTTTTCGTTGTCAAATAATCGGTAAATTATATCCCGTTTTAGACGTTTAATAATTAAAAGAAAATATGTTGAAAAAACTATTGTTTCTAAAGGTAAAGAGTTAAGAACATCGATGTTAATCCCCAAGAAGCTATTGAAAGCATTTGTCTTTCAGGTACATTCATCGAAGCTTTGATGTTCTGAACTTTTGAACCGTCAGTGTAATAATCAAGACCGGTCGGCAGTTGCGAAGTTCGCAACTGCCGACCGGTCTTGACTATTACACTGACGGTTCAAAAGTTCAGAACATCAAAGCTTTGAATGTAACTAAAAGAGGATCGTTTTCGTTGTTTACTTGAGGTAGGTCAACTGATTTCAACTTCATTTTTATCGACTTCAACGAGAAGGAGATGGGGGTCATCTTGGTACGATCAATCGATTATCATCGATTATTTGCGACGATAAATCGATTCCTAAATTAAAAAATCGTGACAGCCCTAGATATCACCCGAGCAGATCTGCATCTGTACCTGTCCAATAGTCACAGTAACCAAGTAAGGCGTATGAGCGACGGAGAGCAGATGTTGTTGTTGTTGTTCTTTGTTGAGGGCTGATTTGAATGCCTCAACTGAATGCGTGTACACTGTGTTTTCCTCTAGCTGTTTCCAGTCTATTTCTGTTTTTACGAAGTCAGAGTTTCTGAATTGTTCAGTCATTCTCGGAGGAACATTAAAACATTTGGTGTTGTTTCTGGCAGAGAGGACATTACAGCCTCCGTGGACTGGTTACCTTCTGCGGGTGGGAAATATTTCCACGGACGCAATAATATTAGATTCCAAACACCGAATATTGGAATAATCATCGCAAATTTAATTAATGACGCATCGGGTGCAACCCGGTGCTTCATTAATTAAAATTTTGCTGCTGGTGATTTTTATTACCCGGTAAACGCATGCGTGGACATCCCTGACCGCGTGTGGATTGCGATCCATCCACTGCGACTGTACTATAGAACGCAATTTGTCTAGGCGTAGACGAAAAAATAACTGTCAGAGCTTCGAAGCTACAGCGTACCAAGTCCAGGACGTACCAAACCCAAAAAGTATATTACGAACTTTCAGGCCATGTTTGGACTACAGCGTACCGAAACGTCTCTGATTTAACGAAGGTTTTGCAGGGCTCGCAAAGTCTGCTGACAGTAACGATTGAGAGGCCAAGCGGACAATTTGAAGTGTGATGTTGACAGTAAATGATATTTGGTTCATAAGTATGCCATAATCAGGGACGTGGCAACGGGGGTGGGTGGGGAGGGCTGGTGCCACGGGGCTACACCCACATCGGGCAGGGTTAGCCCCCCACCCCCCGTCGGGGAAATCGGACAATTCGTCAGGGATACAATTATGCAAACTCCATAAAGATAGAGACAATATTCTAAGTTATGATTCCTCTTTGGATCGAGCTCGTTCCAACGAGGGTCATAACCTATGTTTTTGACACAAAAAAAATGAAAAAAATAATGAAAATTGATTGGCGATTTTTGGAATAGCGCTGGCTGGTTTTGGACGTTACGTTGGGTAAAGGGTTAAAGATATCTTCAGATATTTGAGTTTATATTAACTTGGCTGTCCGTGGTTACCAGCTTTCTTGACCAAACTTTTCATTTTGATATAAATATTTATTTATTGGTGTTTTAAGGTCACATATTTCTGCACAATGGCTAATCATGACCACGACAGTTTTACGGGTGGGGGAAGCCGGAGTACCCGTAGAGAACCACCGAGCAACGGCGAGCAACTGTCAGCTTCCCACCATACTAACTCCACACAGGCCGGGTTAGAACTTAGTACTGGTCGAACACAAGTGCACCATCGACGTGCAGTACACCTTAGCACACAACGCCACCGTGTCCCAACGTGGGCAATGTGGGTGAAGTGTCTTGCCCAAGGACACAACGCGGTTGTCACAGGAGGGATTCGAACGGAGGACCTCTCAGCTTGCAGCCTGCACCTCTACCTACTGAGATTGGGGTGTCGCTCCCAATCCTCCCAACAAGTTTCAGCACCAACAGTTCGAAATGTCACCCACCATGGTAGTAGATTTCGTGCCAATTTATATGTGTTTATAACACACGTTTAGGGATTTGTGAACCACATTTCATGCGATTTTCCAACTGTAGTCAATATTTTGTCCCATGAGTACAAGATGCCATCTGCAAAACATTGCAGATGGCGCCCTGTTGCATTCAAGAGATGATTTCCGGCTCTAGAACTAGAACCTAAAGGTCGTATAGGCCTATATTTCGAACACAAATGGCGTGTGCGTGGGAAGGGGGTGCATTCGAATTTCCTCGGCAGTTGGAAATCACAGGCAGGTATGGAAAATTCTCACTCAAGGGAAGGGGGTTGAAAATGGGTTTTTTAAAAGCTTTTTGTTCAGTAGCCGAAAAGAGGTACAGTTGGAAATTCAAAGGGGGCCCACTAGCCGCGTCCATGGCCATGATTGGATGAAGGAAATATTGAAAATACATCACAAACATTATATTCCCCTTTCCTCTCTATGCTCCTTCTTTCTTTAGCTAATTCTCTTCAACAAAAGACAATAACCAGTCGCTGTCATAGCAATGATCAAATGTGTCTCATAAGCTTTCAGAGGCTGGGTTTCACACAAATATTCTGTAAACATTCTATGTGTAATATGTTCCATGTGTATCGAAACATGACACTTGAATATCGCCAGAAATGCTAGATGTATCAGGAGGAGGGAGGGGGGGGGGGGGGGGTCAGGCAAAAAATTACGGATACAGGGTGGAAATTTTTACATTTTCAATTTTTGGGACCCACCACCCCCGGAATGCAAATTTTTGCCAGTCATGTCTTGGGACACCCACCCTCCTGCACAGTTTTTCCTCAAAGACAATTGGGGACCCACCCGCAATTTATAAAATCTGTTTAACGAAGTATTCAAATTACCTAAATAAAAAAAAAAAATAAATAAATACTTTTCTCTAACATGAAAGGTGCCACAAACCAACTTGTCCGATATCCCAGCCCTGCTCTTGGGCATCCAAGGCATCCCTACCCACAGATGGCCCCAAAACAATCTCTCTGCATATAAAGCCATAATGGAAATGCAGAATCAGACCCCCAGGTAACCACTGGAACCCGCCTCCACCAACTGAATTGCAGATATACACCCATTCATGTTCCAAGCAACACAACCCTTACCCCGATGTACAACATGTCTATGCTGTTCATACACCAGTCGAATCCCACCACCAAGAAACCCTGCCCAAAAATATATTGTTCCCACCTGGATATCTTCAAATGTCCACAAGAAATAGTTGTTTTTCATTTCATTACTTTTCGGTTAAATGTTTGTTTTTATACAGCTGGTCCGAGATAGATCTAATACTGAAGTTCTTTGACCCATGCCAGGGTGGCTTGTCTGAGATGAATTGCCTCTTATTTATATTTTTATTTACTTTAAAATTATACATGTTTTCCACAATCAAGATTTTTACTCTATCAATCTTTCCAGTTATTCCATACATGGAAGCACACTAGACCAATGGCATGAGGCACCCTGGGGCTTACAGAAGAATCAAATAATAGGAGCTACAAAGCACTAATAAGAGGCAGACTGCCTTAGTAGAAATATAAAGGAATGAAAATCATGACCAAATAGCTGGGAATCACTTTTTTGTTTTGCAAATTTTTGCCAGACCCAGAACAGGACCCACCCCCTAATGAAGTGTAAAACATGGGGAAAAAATTCTAACATGGAGCCCCCAACACATTATCAATGCTCTATTCTGTTCTAAGTTATGAATCTAAGCACTTGAATTCACTTTGGTTGTAATTACTTGTCTGTAAAATGATATTTTGCAGAAAATTGCATGACACCGGCAAAAACTGCACTTTGGGGCTCGGAACCACCCACCCACCCGGACCTTGTATCCTGGCATTTTTTTAACCCCCCCCCGGATGTACCGACATTTAATGAGGTGCTAAAAGTTCCATTGTCATTAGAAAAGTTAAATGCTATTCAATATAATCTCAAAAAGAATCAAATCTGAAGGTTCCAGACAGAAATGTTCAATGGCGTAAAGAAAGGGAGAACGAACAAATTGAGAACATATCCCACATTCAAAGATAATTACGATTTAGAGTCTTACTTGATCTCAGTTAACCCTTTACCCAACCTGAAAAGCAGACGACATTTGCAAAAATAATTCTTGATTAACTAATTTTTTTCATTTTTTGTCTCAAAAACATAGGTTATGACCCTTCTTTGGAACGAGCTCGGTTCGAATCCCTCCTGTGACAACCGCGTTGTGTCCTTGGGCAAGACACTTCACCCGCACTGCCCACGTTGGGGCACGGTGGCGTTGTGTGCTAAAACGTACTGCACGTCGATGGTGCAATTGTCTTCAACCAGTGCTAAGTTCTAACCCTGCCTGTGTGGAGTAAGTATGGTGGTAAGCTCACAGTTGCTCGCCGTTGCTCGGTGGTTCTCTACGGGTACTCCGGCTTCATCCACCCGTAAAACTGTTGTGGTCATGATTAGCCATTGTGCAGAAATATGTGACCTTAAAACACCAATAAATAAATATTTATATCAAAATGAAAAGTTTGGTCAACAAAGCTGGTAACTACGGACAGCCAAGTTAATATAAACTCATATATCTGAAGATATCTTTAACCCTTTACCCAACGTAACGGCCAAAACCGGCCTGCGCTATTCACAAAAATCGCCAAGCAATTTTCATTATTTTTTTCATTTTTTTGTGTCCAAAACATAGGTTATGACCCCTCGTTGGAACGAGCTCGTTCCAACGAGGGGTCATAACTTATGTTTTTTATGTGTTGTGTTAGGTAAAGGGTTAAAAATCATAGTCTACGGACCATGTTCAGAAAACTAAGAATCAGCAATCATAAGCTAGAAATAGAAAGACATCACTGCCCCCAAGGTTCCATACGAAGAACCAATATGCAAGAATTGTGAAGACAGTGTGATAGAATCAGAACACTTTATAATGAAATGTAAAAAAAATATGAAGATGAGTTATATTTTGAACAAATTCAATCGAGGGAAGTGAAATTTAAGCAATTAAACGACAAAACCAGAGGCTCAAGTGAGCCTAAAACGCTCACCTGGCTCATATTGTCAAAACAGATGAGTGTATCAGTAAGTGATCTGCAGCAAGAGCAATTCTTTTTGATTTGCTATGACACAACCAAAGGCAACGTTTTGGCCAGTCATTTCTGCTGGTCCTAGGAAAGCTTCCTAGCAAGCTCTGTTCTGTGAAGTATTAAAAAACAACAACCGAACGAAATTTTGGTTTTGTTTTAAACTACTGTGGTTCTCTCTACCCCTCCCCCAAACAAAAATTCCGGCATGAATGAAATACTTATGACCCAGTTATATACTACATAACAAATATGGTTCACATCTGCCCATTGAATCTGAAAATAGAAATTTTGAATGTAGCCCAAAATTAGAGAGCCTAAATTTTGACTTACTGAGTTTCTTTGAAAAAAAAGTGAATCTGCATCACTAAGGTAAGTTCTAAACAAGGAATCTAAGCATTATTGCAAGTGGCTTATACAAAGAAGATTTTAAAAGCATATCAGGCTTATGGAACATTAACCCCACCCTAAGGGATAATTTGGAGGGAAAAATCAGAAGAGTAAATTCCATCAGCCTGAAGATGGCAGCAGCTTTATTTGAGCAAAGGAGAAAGGGTTTACTCCAAAGATGGTCTGTACCATTTATGAATGAATTTGGCCCAGTGGTTTTAAAGAAAAAGAAAGATATCAAACTAGAGAAACAGAATTTTACTGTGACCAGTAAATTCACGTCTGTGTGAAAATGGTTAAAGCCTCAAAAATAAACAAAACAGAAAGAGAATTTATGGAGGCTTATTTTGGGGGGTAAAATATTTTTAAAGAAATCAGAAATAAGTTTTCATAAACAGTATTACATGAAATAAAATCTTTGGAACCCACATTGAAGCCATGAGAGGGTTAAATTAAAGATGTTCATACAGGAATTAGAGAATTTTTTCTCCAAGAAACCAGAAAAAACATATATGTGCACAGTATTGAAACGGTTTGATCAAGCCATCAATAAAATCTTTGAAACCCACACTGAAGTCTTAAAGACACCCATACAGGAATCAGATAAATGTTTCCAAGAAACCAGAAAAAACATATATGTGGACAGCAGTGAAAGGGTTCAACATGAAATAAAATCTTTGGAAAATACAATGAAGTCATGAGAGGGTTAAATTAAAGATATTCATACAGGAATCAGATCGATTTTTTTTCCAAGGAACCAGAAAAACATTTATGTGTACAGCTTGGAAGGGGTTTGATCATGGCACCAATAAAATCTTTGGAACCCACATTGCAGTCTTGAGAGGGTTAAATTAAAGATATGCATACAGGAATCAGATAAATGTTTCCAAGAAACCAGAAAAAACATGTGCACAGCATTGAAAGGATTCTACATGAAATAAAATGTTTCGAAAACACACTAAAGTCATGAGAGGGTTAAATTAAAGATACTTATACAGGAATCAGATCAATTTTCCCCAAGGAAACAGATAAATCATATATGTGCACAGCATTGAAAGGGTGTTGATCAAATTTTTCTGAACAGTTTCATATCCAGATTATAATAACAGATTAGAATGTATCTGGCAGCCTTTTGTTGTTTTAAGAACAACATGTTATTCTTGATGTCAATCATGGTTCTCAGAGAATGAAATTTTTTCTCCAGGATAAACTACTGCAAAAATGCCGACTCAACATTTTTTAATACCCTCTACCGGGTACCCTGATCGAACTGGTGGCAATTTTTTAACCAAACTCTTCTACTGGTCCTAAATGAAAGTGTCAATGACACTGTAGCTTAACTTGACTGTGTGTTGTGTAACTTGTGTTTAATGAAAGGGATACTGTTCAATGTTTATGAAAGGATTATGAAATGCGGCAAGAATTGTGATAATAGAGAATATGTTAATTTCTGTTCCCTGCATGCTGTGTTTTCAATAAAAAATAATCTGAGGTGTGGACTGAACTAAAGAACTGAGGGGTGAGTTAATGAGGCTCACACAGTTAATGTATGTCAACCAAAGTTACCAAGTTACAGTGAAATTATTCCAAAACGAGTCATACTATCAAGTTACAATGAAATCCCTTCATAAATACGGCCTAAGATTGGTTTTCTGGCATCGAGCCTGTGCAGCCATGACGGTTGACCCGTTGCAACCAAACGGGGACGTCCTCATCTAGACATTACACTAAGTCATCCTACAAAGTTACAATGAAATCCCTTCATAAATACAACCTATAGTCTGTGCTAAAGATTTTCGGGTTTTGTGCTCGGGCAACCGTCACGGTTGAATGATCGCAACCAAAAGGGGATGTTCTCATCTAGATATTATCTGGAGTCATCCCACCAAGTTACAATGAAATCCCTTCATAAATACGACCTGTAGAATGTGCTAAAGGTTTTCGGGCTTCGGGCCCCTGTAGCCATCAAAGTTGAACGATCGCGACCAAAAGGGCACTTTCTCATCTAGACATTATATGGAGTCATCCTACTAAGTTACAATGAAATCCCTCCATAAATATGACCTGTAGACTGTGCTAAAGGTTTTTGGGTTTTGGGCTCAGGCAGACGTCACAGTTGACAGATCGCGCCCAAATGGGGAAGTTCTCATCCAGACATCATACCGAGTCATCCTACTAAGTTACAATGAAATCTCCTCATATCAAATACGACCTGTAGATTGTGCTAACGGCGTTTGGGTTTCGGGCTTGGGGAGCCGTTATGATTGACTAGTTATGACCAAAAGGGGACGTTCTCATCTAGACATTATGCAGAGTCGTCCTACTAGGTTACAATGAAATCCCTTCATAAATACGACGTGTAGACTGTGCTAAAGGTTTTCGGGTTCGGGCAACCATCACGGTTGACCGATCGCGACCAAAAGGTGACGTTCTCTCCCAGATGTGACCTCAAGCCTGCATATGAAATTTGGTGACGATCGGACAAGAACTACGGGGTGTAGCCTGTGCTAAAGGAAAATGGGCTCTTGGACAACTCACATCCTGGACGATTGCAGGCCTGCAACCAGGGCCGGCATCGGGGGGGGGGGGCATGTAAGGGGCACCTCCCCAACCTGGACATAATCCATTTTCCATCCAGAATTATCCCCCCCCCCCCTCCCAAGTGACGAAAATTCACTGATTTGGATACATCTTGCCAAGCACATGTGCGCCGGGCCAGCATGGAAATATTTTAAAATCTAGCATTAAAAGGAGCAATTTCCTACTTCAACATACCCCAGAAAGTTTTATTTTTTCTGCTCAAATAACAAGATTCATTATTTGAATTTTTTTATTTTTGTCCTCTAACTTTTGAATTGACCATCCTGAATCATTCCCCACACTCATCACTTGAAATTTAACCTTCTATTGAAGACAGATAATCTCCCTGTTAATTAGTTAATGTTTCGTATTGTCATAGTTGTGTATAATCTGTGTGTTGAATAAACACCTCAAATATAACAAGAGACTCAGTCATGGGATTATATTCAATGTAATTACAGGTATAAATTGACAACTCTTGAGTTAATTCACTGGTAGATAAAGTGGATCAAAATGGTGAAAATTGAAAAACACTGTCTGAAATGTTTCGGGGGGGGGGGGGGCGAAAATGTTTCGGGGGGGGGGGGCGCCGCCCCCTTGCATTCCTCCTCCCCCGGTTGCAGGCCTGGACGATTCGTACCTTGGACAATTCGTATTACAATTAGGGTGTACAAATTGTCTTGGCAAAAAGTACGAATTGTCTCGAAAAAAGGTACGAATTGTCTCAGTAAAAGGTACGAGTTGTCTCCTTTATTGGTATAAGTTGCCTCGTATTAGTGTACTAACGGTCTCATGAATTAACCATTTAAATGTTATTCATTCACATTTTGGGCTAAAGCTTAAGACGGAACTGTGAATAAGAAACCACACATACAATTTTCAGATTTGTTTGTCAAAAAACTTAAAAATGATCAATCGTCGACTGGGTGAAATGAAAATGAGAAGTCGACAGGGGTGTAAATCCTCGGGGGGGGGGGGAGGTGCCCCCCTCCCCCAATATTCAGATCTTCTGTTCGCAGGCCAGCGAGTAGGGCAGGTTAACCGGTTATCACGGTCCGCGACCCAAGAAACTGCTGCCCTGCCAGGAAATTATTTGCCAGAATGTTGCCCAGCCCAACAGAATAGAGCTGAACAGTTAGGGCACGCTGGGCACCTGATATATCATGGTGTTGTACAACTTCCATCACAGTTCATATGCCCTGCTGCCCATGCAAAAGGAGGCCAGGGATTTAGAATATATTCGTTTATCTTCCTGTGTGGAGTGCCCTGCCCTACAGAGCATCTGATATCATATGAAAAGGTGATATATATGCAGGACAATATGCGCCGAGAGTAGGGCAGAATGATGATACACCCCCTAATATTTTTCGGTAGTCACGGGCCTGAGGTCGACTGAGTGATAGTAATACAAACATAAAAATATTCAGGAAACAACCAATCAAAAATTATTTATGCAACAAAATGAAATTTCAATGGACGAATCATTGCTTAATAGCATAAGTGAAAATGCGGCCTATAGTATTATCGATTTCGAGTCGGAACACAGTAAAAGAAAATTAGTAGATAGTAATGGATGTAGCTTTACTGTAAAGTAATTTTATGACACCCCAAATAATAAGTAACAGAGCGTGCTGCCTTAATAATTTTAAGTTTCCCTCAATAGAGCATTTTCTTTTTGCCGTGTTGAAGTTGAATCTTTTTTTATGTGTCTGTGCGTGTTTTTTACTTTTAGCCATGAAATCTTATATTTTGTGTCTTTAAAAAATACTAGAAATGACATCATCTTTTTTATTCTTTCTTCAAATTTATATTACCCTCCCAAATTCCCATCTCCATGTATGTTTTTTTTTTTCACAGGATGTTAAACGGGGTATGAATTTGCAGAAGGGGGAACGGATTGTCCAGATGGGGTACGACTGTCTGGCACTGTCCAGAGGAGGGGTACAAATCATCTGGACAGAAGGCACGACGATTTGTCCAGGGAATAGGTACAAATTGTCCAGACATCGAGGTACGAATTGTCCAGCAAAAGGTACGAATTGTCCAAGGTACGAATCGTACGAAATTTTTAGAGCTGCCAGAATTCAAAAGCTCGGATAAAAGCTGATGGGAGTTGTATTTTTATCAATTATTACAGTGATCTGTGTTGCGATACCCAATCAGCACTGACACACTTCATCCACACACCAAGCTACCTACTAAATATCGAGGGACAGTTTTCGGCGACGACTCGGTCTGTTTATCTTGCATTTACTCGAATGCAAGATAAACGGTTATATCACATCTATTGGTTCAAAGGACTAAATTATATGTCTGTGTATATATATTAAATCTTTTAAACCACCCTTTCCTACTTATTTTTCTTCACCTCGGTAGCCCTCGGAATTCCTGGGTGTTTAGTATTATATTATTTATTTATTGGTGTTTAATGTCACATGCTTATGCACAATGGCTAATCATGACCGTGACAGTTTTGCGGGTGAAGGAAGCCGGAGAGAACGACCGAGGGGCACGTCGATTTACCCAATAACACCCAATACTACCCAATACTGCCCAATAACACCTAACAGCACTCAATACTACCCAATTGGCACCCGGACTAATTCCCCAAGACCCAAGTCAATGCACTTAATCTCCCGGACATTATGTTCTGGATAAAATATGGTCTGATTTGTTTGTGAATCATTCCATCCTCAAATTCATGCTGTTTGAGGGCCCATACATGTGCATAAAAAGTGAATGCAGTGTCAGCCGCGCTGAGATAGCGGCGATTGGGCTCACATTCTGAGAAGTTTGCTCATAGGAGAACTCGGCCCTTGTTATCGTTCGTCGACAAGACAAAAACAGCGCAGGCTATTTTCTTCTAGTTATCTCGAAACTTAGTTCCCAGATGCGTGATCAGTATTAGATTTATTCACCATATCAAGCTACAGCTTTGCTTCGTTCAAAGCTCAAAAGCTGCCATTTCGTATATATTTTCTCAAACAAAAAATATTGTCATGAGGACAGTTAACCCTTTACCTACTGCGTGGAATTATGCGACAGAAAGATATGAAAATCAATCAGGACTCCCTTACTAATGGTAGTTTCAAAAATCTTGTCCGGTCCAACTTACAAAGGGTGGTGGGTTAAGCTCGCTCCTCTCGTGCTTCCCTGATGTGCTGGCCGTCACCAAGGGCATCGGAGGGGAGCCCCCCACCCCCTCCGACGTCTTCGGTGATGATCAGCGCTTCGAGATGACTTACCATCCATCTACTATTTTACAGCCCATCCACTATTTTATTCAGCAATTTATCACTGGCCTTGTTACAACCGATAATGTTACAACGCCGCATAATGTTACACCAACGCATAATGTTACAAAAAATGTAGTAAACAACCGATAATGTTATAAACTCCGCGTAATGTTATAACTTTTTTCAACCCGTTATGTTATAAAAATCGACGCATAATGTTATAACTTTTTTCAACCCGTTAGATTCGATTAGATTAGATTTATTGCAAAAAACACCTTCGATGAGGCAGATTGCACACAAGTAAGTTATGAATAAATTTGTAACTGAAATTACAATACAATCTTTGTACCTTCATACAAATGTGAAGAGTGTTGGAAATGAAACGGAAATTTCAGGAAATATATACAAATACAAATATTTACAGAGAACACAATACTATCTGCGTGAAAATATGCCTCCACAACATGTAAACATATGTAGCTTGATAATTATGCTCTTAGTCAGGACTGAATGCTTGCCTATGAATTGAACCCTGAGCTTAAAATGATATTGTATTCATGGATTCGTGTATTCATGTTCATGGATATTCTAATTACTGATTAAAAAGTTACGCTTTATAAAGAACAACTGGATTATGTTACAGACGGCAGCACATGTTGAGGGATTGTCATTTTTCATGATCACTTGAAATTTGTCTAAGCTGTTCAAGGCATAGAACTCCGGCCGGGCATTCGATACAATATCAAACAGTTGCTTTCTCTCTGATTCGTATGCTGGACAGTCAATGAGGAAGTGTTTTTCACTTTCAACATCTCCCGTTGAGCAAACTCGACATAATCTTTCACTCAGTGGTATGGGGGGCTGCATGTGTCGTCCTCTCTCTATAGCGAGATTGTGACTGCTAATTCTCAGTTTCGTGAAATTAATTCTTGCTTCATGTGATTTTGTACGAACGAGAAATAGTTCTATAGCGTAATCACTCTTAAATGTTCGATAGGTTCGAAGTTTGTTTTTACCCGTTCGTTTATTATCATTCAAAATTTCTTCTTTAAAAGAATTCAAATATTCGTTCCTGAGTTTTTCGGTGAAGTGTTTCAGTGTTTTGCCCAAATTGGTGATTTCCTCCACTTTCGGTACCCCATAATGGTTAAGCATTTCTGACAGTATTTTGAAATCGGCATATAATTTTGATTCTGTGGAAGCGTGGTGAAGAAGCATATTTGATTCATTGTTCTGCAGTTTGGCAATATATTTTAAACGACGGACTGAAGCGTCAATAGTAAACCCGTTATGTTACAACAAATTAACCGATAATGTTATAACTTCTGTATACTAATTCCAGTTACAGCTATTGTAGATGGACTTTACCACGTACCATTTATTTCCGCATAAAGGTATGTAATATTTATACTAAAGGTTTCTGCTCTGGTTAAGGCGAGGAGATACCCCCTCCCCCAACTCCCGGGGATTTATCATAGAGTGACCTAGTCACGTTACATAGACGCGGAATATCCTGGTAACTCAATCGTGTGACGTCATTACCATGATCATCCAGTGCCCAACATGATGAAGGCGGGGGTGGTGGGGGAGGGGTGCTATTTTATCCGGTTGGTACGTTTACCAACATGTGTAGTCTCCACTTCCAGAAATGTAGTGTGCCATAGTCCCCTGACGCCTTTGGGGATGGGCAAATTCCTCTGTTTCTGCTTGTTTTGGGCATCTAAAACTCATTTGTCGCATATTTCTTCGTCATAAGAATATCTTACTGTTCATTAATTTGACATTTTAACAACTAACAGTAAACAAAAATGAGGTGGAGTTAAAAGAGGACAAAATGTTGGATGGAGCTAGGTACATATGGTGGATGTGGCGGGTTGGTAGTGTCGCGCGGAACAAGAATAAGATGCGAGACTGGGTAGGAAGAGGAATGGGGTTTAGGAGGATTGAAAGGGGTGGGCAGGGATTAGGCTGCGAAAGAGAGGAGATCATGGATTAGTACATCAGGGTGATTGTGCAAAGAAGGCTATCTGAGAATGCTATAAGGTGTTACAACCGATAATGTTACAGCGCCGCATAATGTTACACCAACACATAATGTTACAAAAAATGTAGTAAACAACCGATAATGTTATAAACTCCGCATAATGTTATAACTTTTTTCAACCCGTTATGTTATAAAAATCGACGTACAATGTTTTAACTTTTTTCAACTCGTTATGTTACAACAAATTAACCGATAATGTTATAACTTCAAACAAACATATCTTTGGTAATTTATACTGTCATGGCATCAGTTTCAGGTGGAGACCATCGGTCTGTATTTGAGGGAACTCTTCAGTTCCCAGTGTAGAATTGGACCATTGTGACTATAAATAATATATACCATTATTGTAATAAACCCATTTCTGTGATAAAATACGCTTCCATTATATGGTCGGACATTAGGTAAGGATACTATCCTATATTTTAAGGATACTAAACCCACGGAATCCCCATTTTCGTCGTATGAAGCAATGAAAGCTATGAAAATGAGCACGATGCGCGAAAAATCATAAGTCTCAGAATGAAAGCTATGAAAATGAGCGCAATGAGTACCTCTTCATACGTCTCATACCCTCATTAAGGATACTATCCTACCTTTATTTGGGAGTGTTTTCTGGAGTGTTTGGGCCAGTTTTTTGAAGACTGTCGGGTTGTTTGGATTAATTCGATATCTATTATCGGGTTGTTAGGGGTGAGATGGTGCACGTGTCCCCATAACAACACGTGCTGCGCATACGCACTCCTACCACAACCCAACATGACCGCCCAGTCACGTGACATGACGTCACTTCCCCCGGTCCTGCCCCGGGGTCCTACAAAATGGCTCATTTTCAACATACATAACTACTCAACACCATCACCAACACCGCCACAACACCAACAACGACACAACTCCTCCTCCACAGCCTCCTCCTTCTCCCTATACTGCCTGTTCTAGTGATTCCGCCTTTTCCAGAACCTGTAATCCCAAATTCATCACTTCTACTTCTTCCAACATCTCCACCATCTTTTTTATCATATCGTCTAGCACTACTCCCTTATGTTACAACCGATAATGTTACAACGCCGCATAATGTTACACCAACGCATAATGTTACAAAAAATGTAGTAAACAACCGATAATGTTATAAACTCCGCATAATGTTATATTTTTTTCAACCCGTCATGTTATAAAAATCGACGCATAATGTTATAACTTTTTTCAACCCGTTATGTTACAACAAATCACCCGATAATGTTATAAATTCAAATAAACAAATCTTTGGTAATTTATACTGTCATGGCATCAGTTTCAGATGGAGCCCGTCGGTCTGTATTTGAGGGAACTCTTCAGTTCCCAGTGTGGAATTGGACCATTCTGACTTTAAATAATATATACCATTATTGTAATAAACCCATTTCTGTTATAAATTACGCGTCCATTATATGGTGGGACATTAGGTAAGGATACTATCCTATATTTTAAGTATACTAGACCCACGGAATCCCCCTTTTCGTCGTATGAAGCAATGAAAGCTATGAAAATGAGCACGATGTGCGCAAAATTATACGTCTCAAAATGAAAGCTATGAAAATGAGCGCAATGAGTACCTCTTCATACGTCTCATACCCTCATTAAAGATACTATCCTACCTTTATTTGGGAGTGTTTTCTGGAGTGTTTGGATCAGTTTTCTGAAGATTGTCGGGTTGTTTGGATTAATTTGATATCTGTTGTCGGGTTGTTAGGGGTGAGACGGAGCACGTGTCCCCATAACAACACGCGCTGCGCATACACACTCCTACCACGTATTATCATGACAATGACGTCACAACATGGCCACCCACGTGCACTATCATGACAACCCAACATGACCGCCCATTCACGTGACATGACGTCACTTCCCCCGGCCCTGCCCCGGAATCCTACAAGATGGCTCATTTTCAACATACGTAACTACTCAATACCATCACCAACACCGCCCCAACACCAACATCATCACAACTCCTCCTTCACAGCCTCCCCCTTCTCCCTATACTGCCTGTTCTAGTGATTCCGCCTTTTCCAGAACCTGTAATCCCAAATTCATCACTTCTAATTCTTCCACCATCTCCACCATCTATATTATCATACCGTCTAGCACTACTAGTCTAGTCACATTGTGCCTTTTAACATAAGCATATATGACAAAAAAGGGAGTCTCTAGTAGGTATCCTCGAATAAAACAATACCGGGTCGTAGGTATCCTCAAATACCCGTATATGCCTATCTGCTAGGGCACACTGTGTCACATCGTGCCTTTTCACATAAGCACATATAAGCACATATCGGGCACATAAAGTATGTGCCTATGTGCCAGGGCACATTGTGTCACATTGTGCCTTTTCACAAAAGCACATATGGCAAAAAAGGGATTCTCCAGTAGGTATCCTCGAATAAAACAATACCGGGTCATAGGTATCTTCAAATACCCGTATGTGCCTAGGTGCTAGGGTACATTGTGTCACATTGTGCCTTTTCACATAAGCACGTTTAAGCACATATCGGCACATAAAGTATGTGCCTATGTGCCAGGGCACATTGTGTCACCTTGTGCCTTTTCACATAAGTACATATGACAAAAATGGATTCTCTAGTAGGTATCCTCAAATTGGTATCCTATAAAAGGTATCCTCCAATAGTCCAATTGTACAATACAATATCTATCCTCAAATACCCGTATGTGCCTTTGTGCGAGGGCACATTGTGTCACATTGTGCCTTCTCACATAAGCATATATGACAAAAAAGGGATTCTGTAGTAGGTATCCTCGAATAAAACAATACCGGGTCATAGGTATCCGCAAACACCTGTATGTGCCTATGTGCTAGGGCACATTGTGCCACATTGTGCCTTTTCACATAAGCACAAATAAGCACATATCGGCACATAAAGTATATGCCTATGTGCCAGGGCACATTGGTCACACTGTGCCTTTTCACATAAGCACATATGACAAAAAAGGGATTCTCTAGTAGGTATCCTCGAATAAAACAATACCGGGTCATAGGTATCCGCAAACACCCGTATGTGCCTATGTGCTAGGGCACATTGTGCCACATTGTGCCTTTTCACTTACATAAGCACATATAAGGACATATCGGCACATAAAGTATGTGCCTATGTGCCAGGGCACATTGGTCACACTGTGCCTTTTCACATAAGCATATATGACAAAAAAGGGATTCTCTAGTAGGTATCCTCGAATAAAACAATACCGGGTCATAGGTATCCTCAAGTACTCGTATGTGCCAATGTGCTAGGGAACATTGTGTCACATTGTGCCTTTTCACATAAGCACATATAAGCAAATATCGGCACATAAAGCATTTGCCTCTGTGCTAGGGCACATTGTGCCTTTTCACATAACCACATATGACAAAAAGGGGTGCCGAAGGTCATATGTGTTTCAAAAAAAGGGGTGCCGGAATTGGGGTGCCTGGGGATATTACCACTGGATATAGAGGCGATGGAAATCGGATACAACTTCGTTGTAATAAGGGGAGATAACTCTGTATGATTAAGTATTGGTTATGGGAAATCAAGCAATCTGATTGGTTAGTTATAATTTATATAAATGATCTAGATAAATGAAACAACAAGAGTACTTGGAATAGGGTCAGAACTAACAAGAATAGACTAGAATAGCTAAATATAGTAATAATATGCAAAGCTGTTCCAACTAATAGGCTATTCTACGCTACTGGAGTATCCTCTAGAACAAAGGAACATGGCCAGATAGGCGAAAACTATTGCATATATAGATAAAAGCAGAGAATTCTGAAAGAATTCGAAATAGTAAAACTTGTCGGGTTGTTTGTGGTAATTCTACGAATCTGGAAATTACTCTTCTACAAAGGAACATACCTTCCGAACATACCCCTGTCTTGTTAGAAGGTTTTGGGTCACATAGCAACCACGTGCTACCATAGAAACCAAGATGGCGGCCTCCAGTATACAAAATGGACGACGAAAACACTTTCACCCTAACAACACGCGCTGCGCATGCGCAATCACACCACGTATCCCTATGGAGATGACGTCACAAGATGACCGCTCACGCGGGTTATCATGACAACCAAACATGGCGTCATCAGGTCACGTGACATGACGTCACAAATGAGATCCTCCATGAGATCCCCTCAATGAGCCCCGTTTCATCCCTCTCCTACTACTGCTCTGGTCAAGGCGAGGAGATACCCCCCCCCCAACTCCCGGGGATTTATCATAGAATGACCTAGTCACGTTACATAGACGCGGATTATCCTCGTAACTCAATCGTGTGACGTCATTACCATGATCATCCAGTACCCAACATGGTGAAGGCGGGGGTGGTGGGGGAGGGGTGCTATTTTATCCGGTTGGTACGTTTACCAACATGCGTAGTCTCCGCTTCCAGAACTGTAGTGTACCATAGTCCCCTGACGCCTTTGGGGATGGGCAAATGCCTCTGTTTCTGCTTGTTTTGGGCATCTAAAACTCATTTGTCGCATATTTCTTAGTCATAAGAATATCTTATTGTACATTTTAACAACTAACAGTGAACAAAAATGAGGGGGAGTTAAAAGAGGTCAAAAAGTTGGATGGAGCGACGTACATATGGAGGATGTGGCTGGTTGGTAGTGTCGCGCGGAACATAAATAAGATGCGAGACTGGGTAGGAAGAGGAATGGGTTTTAGGGGGACTGGAAGGGGTGGGCAGGGATTAGGCCGAGAAAGAGAGGGGGTCATGAATTAGTACATCAGGGTGATTGTGCAGAGAAGGCTATCTGAGAATATTATAAGGGAGTAGCGCTAGACAGTATGATAATATAGATGGTGGAGATGTTGGAAGAAGTAGAAGTGATGAATTTGGGATTACAGGTTCTGGAAAAGGCGGAATCACTAGAACAGGCAGTATAGGGAGAAGGAGGAGGCTGTGGAGGAGGAGTTGTTTTGATGTTGATGTTGTGGCGGTGTGGGTGATGGTGTTGAGTAGTTATGTATGTTGAAAATGAGCCATTTTGTAGGACCCCGGGGCAGGACCGGGGGAAGTGACGTCATGTCACGTGACTGGGCGGTCATGTTGGGTTGTCATGATAGTGCACGTGGGTGGCCATGTTGTGACGTCATTGTCATGATAATACGTGGTAGGAGTGCGTATGCGCAGCGCGTGTTGTTATGGGGACACGTGCTCCGTCTCACCCCTAACAACCCGACAATAGATATCGAATTAATCCAAACAACCCGACAATCTTCAGAAAACTGACCCAAACACTCCAGAAAACACACCCAAATAAAGGTAGGATAGTATCTTTAATGAGGGTATGAGACGTATGAAGAGGTACTCATTGCGCTCATTTTCATAGCTTTCATTTTGAGACGTATGATTTTGCGCGCATCGTGCTCATTTTCATAGCTTTCATTGCTTCATACGACAAAAAGGGGATTCCGTGGGTTTGGTATACTTAAGATATAGGATAGTATCCTTACCTAATGTCCGACCATATAATGGACGCGTAATTTATAATAGAAATGGGTTTATTACAATAATGGTATATATGTTATTTAAAGTCAGAATGGTCCAATTCCACACTGGGAACTGAAGAGTTCCCTCAAATACAGACCGACGGGCTCCACCTGAAACTGATGCCATGACAGTGTAAATTTCCAAAGATTTGTTTATTTGAATTGATAACATTATCGGGTGATTTGTTGTAACATAACGGGTTGACAAAAGTTATAACATTATGCGTCGATTTTTATAACATAACGGGTTGAAAAAAGTTATAACATTATGCGGAGTTTATAACATTATCGGTTGTTTACTACATTTTTTGTAACATTATGCGTTGGTGTAACATTATGCGGCGTTGTAACATTATCGGTAGTAACAGGGTAGACGGCACCAACCATAGTGTAGTTTACAATAGCTGTGGAAGCCAATGTTTGGTGAGCACGTGGGAAATCTTATGGTACGATGTCCCTTCTTGTGTCGTGGGAAAAGGCACGGGATGAACCGTGACAATGAGTTGGCTCGATTTGAAAGCAAAATGAAGCTTCACTTGAACGAAAAACAATTATCTTGATTCACAGGTCCCTCGAAGCGCGAAAACAAAATAGATTATAATGCCACAATTAAAAGTGTCTAATGGCGATGGAAGGGATGGCAAATAGAAAGATTAAAATGTGATGAAAATGTAAGGTGAGAATGGAATGAAGGGGTAGAATGACAACACACATTTTTTTTGTCTTTCCTTTTTATAATAAAAGTAATAAATTCCTGAAATAAATCTAGGACAAGACCAGTTCACAAAACATTAGCACAAATTATAAAGGTATATACAGTGGTGTATCAAACTAATAATACTTCTACATCTCCAACTACAAATGGAATATTTGCTCACTATCTCAAAAACACTGCACATAGTACTCACAAAACAATTATCATTAACAAAACAGAAACGCAGCAAAATTAGTTACAGTAACCCCCCCCCCCCCACCCCCCACCTCCCCCCCAAAAAAAATTTTTTTTTTTACTTTAATTTTATCTGGTTTCAGCTTTCCAAACAACATAAAGGGTAAGTTGATGGTACAATATCATATTTGGTGCTCAATAGTCATAAATTCATCAGAATTCATGAGCATAAAAACCTGATTTCATGTATCCATTTATTTTCACAACGTCCAGCAACATCGAGCGGGCTGACAGGACACCATGCGTACTTTCTGAGTTTTCTCGCTGAGTTTTCTGTGAACTTCAACTCACAACTGAAGGATGAGTATTTTACAGGGGAGTAAGAAGGTAAAAAATATTTGGGGAGAAGCGGGGTGGTGACTGACTATATTCATCAATTGTGATTGCTTTTTATCTCTAAACCCTAATTCACCCGAACACAATAACCATTTTCTGTTTTCTTGTTTTATGTCAGTTCCAATGCTACAACCAGATATAAATGTTCATTTTATTTACTTTGTTGCATTTACTCACAGAGACAAAGACATTGGGCAAGTCGTTCAACCCATTTCCGAATGTAACAATGAATGTAACGGCAAGAACTGGCCAGCATTATTCACTAAAACTGCCATTCAAATTTTATTATCTTTTCACGTTTTGGTTTCAAAAACATAGCTTATGATGACCCCATCATTAGAATGAGTTCATTGAGCTTGTTCCAATGATGGGTCATATTAAAGCTTTGTTTTTGAAACAATAATTGAAAATTTTAAGTCAGTCAACAATTTTTTTCCAAGTGTCGTCTTCTATCCACATTGGTTAATCTGGTGTCTGAGAGCCATAGGTGACCTCCCAATTCATAATAACTACCCCAAAATATTGTAAAATCATCCCAAAAAGCGTCTTAACAAATTCCAACTATAACTATCTGTTAAAAGTATGTGAGGAAAAAATTTAGACCACCTGGAAAAAAGTGAGTTTTGGAGCTGCTGGACCACTCACCCACCCTGGCCTTGTGTATCGGAATTTTTTGAATGCCCCCCCCCCCCCCCCCTCCGTTGTGAGTGCGTAGAGTATAGGGTATGATGATGACAGGGAGATTAACAAGCCTACTTGTAACATCGTCGCTGTCGAGAGACATCCGCGTCGCGATTTCTCTACAGGAGAATATTCGGAATGTAAGACAAATCCTCCAGCAAACTGCCTCGCAGTCCAAAAATGCATAGCCGGACAACTGCCCCAAACCAATTCTCAGCTAGGGCGACTGCCCCTCCCTCAGTCCAGTTAGCAGCTAGGACGACTGCCCCAGTCCATTTGGCAGCTTGAACGACTGCCCCCATTTGGTCTTAGTACAACTCAAGTAAAGTTGTATTTTATTTCTATTTACATCGTTAATTTTCAGTTTTATATTTCTTATTCCGGGAAACTATTATAAAAATAATAGTTACTTGCGAATCGGTCAATTTTTGACAGGGATATTTAGGATTGTTGAAGCCTTAAAAATGAATGACAGTGGATCCCTAGTCTTATATATCGTCACCTGAGTTTCAGTGTACCGTACATGAAACTCGGATGACAATGGGATTGCTTGTCCTTTTTTTAATTACAAAATGAAAAAGTGAGACAAGATAAGGAAGAAAGTAAAACTTTAACAATAATTCTTCCTCTACCGAATAGGAATTTTTTTTATTCCAAAACATTGATTATGACCTCTCATAAGAGATCATAACCCAGCAATGTTTTGAAATAAAAAACAGAATTCAGGGGCGGCGGAAGCTCGCAAAAAGTTTGTTTTTTATTCCCGCGTCCTTCAATTTGTCTTTGTTCAATTCTTGTTCGCTGTCCGATTTTTTAGTGGAAATGATCGAATAAATTCGGGAGGGGGGGGGGGGGGGGAGGGGGTGGCACCATACCATTCCCACACGTTCATTGATTGATTAAATAGGGGAGGGCAGACACCACCGAGTAGCTCAGAGTAGACATGGAATTAATCTGTTAGTAAATGTCAGTTATCGATGAAAGAAGTTAATCAACACAATATATCAAAGATAGACACTCCCAATCTGCTCACATTTTCTGGTAATAACCAATCAAACAATTGCAGTG
The DNA here is from genome assembly GCA_031216915.1 of Pictodentalium vernedei. Classification (NCBI taxonomy): domain Eukaryota; kingdom Metazoa; phylum Mollusca; class Scaphopoda; order Dentaliida; family Dentaliidae; genus Pictodentalium; species Pictodentalium vernedei. Next base: position 143,229,854 of record CM062296.1, on the reverse strand, counting down.
AAATAATGAGATAGTGCGGTAATCCTTTGATCAACTCTTTTGAGCAGGGAATATTGGGGAGTTATTTGATATTTTCAAGTGTTTGTTGACGTAGCTGGATGTTCGATAGGTTCGGATAAAAACTTTAAGGATTTTCACCGAATGTTCCCCCGAAAACCTTACTTTTATCACATAATTGCAAAACCCTCGCAATAAATGAACCACTTAAAATATGCTTTGTGCGATACACAGGGGTCTGGAAACGTTATTTTAGTGATTTAGGGTATATATGTTTAAAAAAGGATACCTTAAATCACTAAAATAACGTTTCCAGACCCCTGTGGTGCGATATATGCTCTATATATTCGTTATTTTACTCAAAATAACAGAATATTGGATAAAGAAGTGAATAAAAAATGACTAAATGGGTGAAGAAATTACCACGAAATTGTTCACTGGAAAAGCGCAACTTGAAAGCGACGCTTTTTAAGCCATCGATTTCGAAGTAAATCTTTCTTTGACACTTCAACATACATAGAAAAGCACATCGGCTACTTAATTTTCCATTATTTTATCAGCCTTTACGACGAAATGTCGAAAAGTTACCTGGAATAATTCTAAACAATGTTGCAAACACTGAAAAGAAAGGAAAATTATTTTAACAACCGAGGGTAGGTTTGTGGCATTAGACTTCTGTGCTTTCATCCTTTTCCGATGAGAAGATTACTGGAACTGGTTAGCTCCGTCGATTCCAATGATATTTATATTTGCGCGGTTTTACAACATATCAGTTTGTTGAAACTCCCTTAAAAGTAATTTTCTGGGCTTTTTGCGCAATTTTGCCGAGTAAAGGATTAACACTACATATGCCGCAGTGTTCTGCACTTCGGAATTACTATGTTGGAAATTTGACAGGTGCTTGTGGAAATAAATATTACTTACCGATTTTATTCTTGTTAGGCCAAACGGGTAGTCGTACTCATTTTCAACCGATCTGCAAGATCGACATATGTAAGATCCACTAGACGATGCGAAGAGTGAAAATTTATCGTCACCAATATTTTCACATTTTGAATGACACCACATAAGTAGTATAGTACGTATGAATCGTGCCTTATTACCCGGAGCTTTGGGGGAGCAGCTAGTGTTAAATTCCCATAGGAACGGGAGCCGTTTGGGGGAGCAACTTTGGGGGAGCAAAAGTACGGCTCCTTGCAACTAGATCCGCTAAATGGTGTAGGTACTGTATATATAGTATGCTATGGCATGTATAGTGATATATGTACGCATGGGGCTATAGGTATAGTGTGTAGGTAAGTGGTGGAAAGATGATGAGAAAATTGGGTTTTCTTGAAAGTTTTTCCCGCGAAACGGTTGACGTTGCTCTTGACGTCGTGACGTCATGATGCGCACGCGACGTCATGGAGATGTTGACCACTGTTGTTGTCCACTATGCAATCTGACATAACGTAATTCGGGTCAGGGGGTGTCGGACTTAACGTAAGGGGGGGGGGGGGTATATATCCATGTTAGCATACTATTAGACCTTGGATCTTCATATTATGCTATGTCTGCTATAGATAGGTCAAGCAGTTTTGTGGGTGGGGGGTGGGGGTGGGGGTGGGGGGGGGGGGGGTAATGCATGGTCGGCCAGTGCGGTATTTCAAGATAGTCCTTGGTTGTTTAAATTGGACAGTATAGGATAAATGGTCTGTTAGCCTATTACCCCCTTAGTACCATTAACCTACCGAATCCTTTGTATTATCCTATGTCTGGTATTGGTAGTTTAGTGTTAGGTCGGGCAGTATTATAATCGTTTGTTTAGAAGTGGGGCATAGGATGCATTGTATATACCGCTGTAGGTCCCCTGTTAGTCCTCGGTATTATTAACCAACCGATTGCTTTGTATTATTCTATGATTGGTATAGGTAGTACGTTATAGCAGGTCATGTGGAATTTTGGAGTGGGGGTGGGGGTAATGCCTGGCAGTATAGAACAGCAGTATAGTATGGACAATATATACCTCTGTGGGCCCCTGCAGGTCCCATGTTAGCCCTTTGTACTATTAATCCATCTGATGCTTCATGTTATCCTATGACTGGTATAGGCAATATGCAATGCTAGGCATAGGCGTATTGTGGGTAGGGGTACTTCCTGGTAGTTTAGAACGGTACTATAGTATGGCGGTATATACACCTATAGGCCCCTAGTAGTGATTGGTACTATTAACCAACCGATTGCTTTGTTTTATTATATGGCTGGTATATGTAGTACGTTATGGTAGACCCAGTGATTTTGTGGGGGTGGGGGTAATGCTTGGTAGTTTACAACGGTAGTATAGCATAGGCTGTAAATATCCCTGTAGGTATCTTGCTGGCCCTTGGTACTACTGACCCACCAGGTGCTTCATATTATTGAGCGGTATTCTGAGGTGGGGTCAATGCCTGGTAATACAGAACGGCAGCAGAGTATGGTTGGTATATTCCCCTGTAGGTCCCATCCTAACCGTTGATAGTATTAACTTACCAAATGCTTTGTATCATCCTGTTACTGGTAAAGTGGTAAGTAATACCAGTAGTTCCTACCCTATTACCCTATTCCGAGTACTCTTGTTGTTTCATTTATCTAGATCATTTATATAAATTATAATTAACCAATTAGATTGCTTGATTTCCCATAATCTGAATGCAGAGTTATCTCCCTTCTGTATAATAAAAGCCTATATCCAATGGCAATATCCCCGTCGCCCCAATTTCGGCACCCCTTTTTTGAAAAACGTATGGCCTTCGGCACCCCTTTTTCTGAAATGAGGATAAGAGTCGAAGTAAATTATACCTCATTGAGGGATTTTTACTACGACCCTTATCCCCATTTCAGAAAAAAGGGATTCTCCAGTACGTATCCTCGATAGGTATCCTCAAATAATACAATATCAGGCCATAGGTACCCTCAAATACTGAAATGAGGCTAAGAGTCGTATTAAAAATCTCTCATTGAGGTCTAATTTACTACGACTCTTAGCCTCATTTCAGTATTTGAGGATACCTATGGCCTGATATTGTATTATTTGAGGATACCTATCGAGGATACCTACTGAAGAATCTTTTTTGTTGTCGTATGAGGCCATGAGGGCTATGTAAAAGCCCTCAATGAGTCCTCATTTATTATGCCTCATAGCCTCATTGAATTTTGAGGTTATGAGGACCATTAAAAATCCCTCAATGAGGGATTTTAACTACGACTCTTACCCTCATTTCAGTATTTGAGGATACCTATGGCCTGATATTGTATTATTTGAGGATACCTATTGAGGATACCTACTGGAGAATCCCTTTTTTTCTGAAATGAGGATAAGAGTCGTAGTAAAAATCCCTCAATGAGAGGTTTTTACCACGACTCTTATCCTCATTTCAGTATTTGAGGATACCTATGGGCTGATATTGTATTATTTGAGGATACCTATCGAGGATACCTACTGGAGAATCCCCTTTTTCTGAAATGAGGATAAGAGTCGTAGTAAAAATCCCTCAATGAGGGATTTTTACTACGACTCTTATCCTCATTTCAGTATTTGAGGATACCTATGACCTGATATTGTATTATTTGAGGATACCTATCGAGGATACCTACTGGAGAATCCCTTTTTCTGAAATGAGGATAAGAGTCGTAGTTAAAATCCCTCAATGAGATATAATTTACAACGACTCTTATCCTCATTTCAGAAAAAGGGGTGCCGAAGGCCATATGTTTTTCAAAAAAGGGGTGCCGAAATTGGAGTGCCGGGGATATTGCCATTGGATATAGGCTTTTACTATACAGAAGGGAGATAACTCTGCATTCAGATTATGGGAAATCAGGCAATCTAATTGGTTAATTATAATTTATATAAATGATCTAGATAAATGAAACAACAAGAGTACTCGAAATAGGGTAGGAACTACTGGTATTACGTACCACCTTACCAGTAACAGGATGATACAAAGCATTTGGTAGGTTAACACTATCAACGGTTAGGATGGGACCTACAGGGGAATATACCAACCACACTCTGCTGCCGTTTTGTATTACCAGGCATTGACCCCACCCCAGAATACCGCTCAATAATATGAAGCACCTGGTGGATCAGTAGTACCAAGGGCCAGGAAGAGACCTACAGGGATATGTACAGCCTGTGCTATACTACCGTTCTAAACTACCAAGCATTACCCCCACCCCCACAAAATCACCAGGTCTACCATAACGTACTACATATACCAGCCATATAGTAAAACAAAGCAATCGGTTGGTTAATAGTACCAATCACTATAAGGGGCCTATAGGTGTATATACCGCCATACTATAGTACCGTTCTAAACTACCAGGAAGTACCCCTACCCACAATACGCCTATGCCTAGCATTGCATACTACCTATACCAGTCATAGGATAGCATGAAGCATCAGGTGGATTAATAGTACTAAGGGCTAACATGGGACCTGCAGGGGCCCACAGAGGTATATATTGTCCATACTATACTGCTGTTCTATACTGCCAGGCATTACCCCCACCCCTACTCCAAAATTCCACTTGACCTGCTATAACGTACTACCTATACCAATCATAGAATAATACAAAGCAATCGGTTGGTTAATAATACCGAGGACTAACAGGGGACCTACAGCGGTATATACAATGCATCCTATGCCCCACTTCTAAACAAACGATTATAATACTGCCCGACCTAACACTAAACTACCAATACCAGCCATAGGATAATACAAAGGATTCGGTAGGTTAATGGTACTAAGGGGGTAATAGGCTAACAGACCATTCATCCTATACTGTCCAATTTAAACAACCAAGGACTATCTTGCAATACCGCACTGGCCGACCATGCATTATCCCCCCCCCCCCCCCCCCACACACACACAATACTGCTTGACCTAGCTATAGCAGACATAGCATAATATGAAGATCCAAGAGCTAATAGCATACTAACATGGATTCATACTCCCCCCCCCCTTACGTTAAGTCTGACACCCCCTGACTCGAATTACGTTGTCAGATTACATAGTGGACAACAACAGTGGTCGACATCTCTATGACGTCGCGTGCGCATCATGACGTCATGACGTCAATAGCAACGTCAACCGTTTCGCGGGAAAAACTTTCAAGAAAACCCAATTTCCCCATCATCTTTCCACCACTTACCTACACACTATACCTATAGTCCCATGCGTACATATATCACTATGCATGCCATAGCATACTATATATACAGTACCTACACCATTTAGCGGATCTAGCTGCAAGGAGCCGTACTTTTGCTCCCCCAAAGTTGCTGCCCCAAACGGCTCCGAGTCCTATGGGAATTTAACACTAGCTGCTCCCCCAAAGCTCCGGGTAATATGGCACGATTCATACGTACTATACTACTCACATATTACAAAATTCACACAACAAACTTTGCACGTTGTGTATCTCTTTTTGGCATGTTTTACATGGCCATTTGAATGCTTTGCGCTTGGACATCTTGGAAGATTGTACTGACCATGAATGAATGAATGAAAGGTTTTAGTTAGCAGAAGGCGCGCGGGGACGATGTGGGATTTACAATTACCTTGCGACCCGGATTTATAAATCCCTTGCGACCCGGTTGTACTAACCATATCCATTGTACTGACCATATCAAATAGCAAATGGACACCTTTTCACATCTAAACAACCTTCAAGTTATTTATTTTATTCTATAAACTGGGTAACGTTGGGGTTAATTTAATTCTTTAAAATCGCCCTCGAAGAAATTGCGTCTCCATAAAATTGGGAATAACAAAATAACGCTTTCTTTAGACGAGAACATCAGTCGGTCCGTGTAAAAATGCTGGGAACTGTTTTCGAAAATTCAAAAGATATCACTTGGGCGGCAACATGGTTTGGACAAGGGTCAAAGGGAAGTAGGAGTTATTGTTTTTTGGAACTTCAGAGTGAGTCAGTCAGAGTAAAAACATTAGCAACGCCTTCAACTCCAATAAAAAGATCTCAAAAATTGATGTGTTGCACAAAAGACAAACCAAAAGAAACCGAGTGATTACCTTATGGGCATTGAAATTTAAATAATAAAAAAAACTACCTTTCAGAAGGGTCTTACAAGTGGAATTGCACTCTCTCTCTCTCCATTGTTCTCAAATTTAACCCAAATCAGACATTTCTACGCCTTTTCAACCCAACACAAACAGAAAGATCCTTTTAGTTGCCCTGAACCCCTACCCCCGAACGACGGACACATTTTCCGGACTATTTTTAGGAGAGGCCACCCGCCACTCTCCCACTGCTGACTAATCTTCACCACTTATTATACTTATTATTATACTGATTTAGAGACCTATACCCGATACTTTACTTTTTAAACAAATGAAAGTGTCAATGACACTGTAGCTTAACTTGTGTGTTGTGTTTGATGAAAAGGATAGTGTTCAATGTTTATGAAAGGATTATGAAATAAGACAAGAATTGTGATATTTGGGAATATGTTCATTTCTGTTCCCTGTATGCTATGTTTTTGATAAAAATAATATGAGGTGTACACTGTACTAAATAGCTGAGGGTGGGTTAATATGACCTCACAGTTAATGTATGTGGCACTCACAGTTAACGTATATCAATAAACGTTACCCAGTTAGAGTGAAATTATTCCAAAACGAGTCATCCTATCAAGTTACATTGAAATCCCTTCATAAATATGGCCTGTAGACTGTGCTAAAGGTTTTCGGGCTTCGGGCCCCTGTAGCTGTCACAGTTGCCCAATCGTGTCCAAAAGGGGACGTTCTCATCTAGACCTTATATGATGTCAAACCTATCAAGTTACAATGAAATCCCTTCATAAATATGACCTGTAGACTGTGCTAAAAGTATTTGGGCTTCGAACTCGGGCAGCCATAATGGTTGAATGATCACAACCAAAAGGGGACATTCTCATCTGGGCATCATCTGGAGTGATCCTACGAAGTTACAATGAAATCCCTTCATAAATATGACCTGTAGAGTGTGCTCAAGATTTTCGGACTTCGGGCACCTGTGGCCATCACAGTTAACCAATCACGACCGAAAGGGGATGTCATCATCTGGGCATTATATGGAGTCAACCTAAGAAGTTACAATGAAATCCTTCCATAAATACGACTATAGACTATACTAAAGGTCTTTGGGCTCGGGCAGCCATAAAGTCTGAATGATCGCGACCAAAAGGGGATGTTCTCATCTAGACATTATTTGGAGTCATCCTACCAAGCTACAATTAAATCCCTTCATATATATGACCTGTAGACTGTTCTAAAGGTTTTCGGGCTTCGGGCTCGGGCAGCCATCATGGTTGAATGATCGTAACTAAAGGGGGCAATCTCATCTGGGCATCATCTGGAGTGATCCTACGATGTTACAAGGAAACCCCTTCATAAATATGACCTGTAGACTGTGCTCAAGGTTTTCGGGCTTCGGGCACCTGTAGCCATCACAGTTGACCAATCACGACCAAAAGGGGATGTCATCATCTAGGCATTATATGGAGTCAACCTAACAGGTTACAATGGAATCCTTCCATAAATATGACCTTCTGCCTATGCTAAAGATTTTTGGGCTCGGGCACCCATCAAGGCCGAATGATCGCGATCAGAATGGGACGTTCTCATCTAGACATTATTTGGAGTCATCATACCAATTTACAATGAAATCCCTTCATAAATATGACCTGTAGACTGTGCTAAAGATTTTCGAGCTTCGGGCCCCTGTAGCCATCACAGTTGCCCAATCACGTCCAAACGGGGACTTTCTCTCTCATCTGGACATTATATGAAGTCAACCCACCAAGTTACAATGCAATTCCTCAATAAATATGACCTGTAGACTGTGCTAAAGGTTTTCGGGTTTTGGGCTCGAGCAGTCGTCACGGTTGGCAGATCATGCCCAAATGGGGAAATTCTCATCTAGACATAATAAGGAGTCATCCTACCAAGTAACAATGAAATCCCTCCATATTAAACATGACCTGCAGACTGTGCTAAAAGTTTTTGGTTTTCGGGCTTGGGCAGCCATCACGGTTGACAGATCATGCCCAAAAGGGGACGTTCTAGGCATTATACAGAGGCATCCTACCAAGTTACAATCAAATCCCTTCATCAATACAACCTGTAGACTGTGCTAATGGTTTTCGGGTTTTGGGCTCAGGCAGCCATACCGGTTGACCGATCGCGACCAAAAGGGGACGTTCTCATCTAGACATGACCCCAAACCTGCATATGGAATTTCGTGACGATCAGAGAAGAACTGCGGGGTGTAGCCCGTGCTAATGTGAACAGACTTACAGACTCACAGACTAACAGACTTCCGCACACGCGTGATGGCAATAGCTTATCTTGCCTTTGTCAAGTTATGCTAAAAATGGCTTGGATCGGGTGAGGTTTCTCTCCGAGGCGTTTTGTTGAAGGGGATTCTCTCCGTGTGTAAGGGAAGGGACCGGGTCCATAGAAAAATTTGTTCTGACCCTGTTATCAGATAGTATTGGGTGTTAATGGGTATTATTGGGTAGTATTGGGTGTTATTGGGTAGCATTGGGTGTTATTGGGTAAATCGACGTGCCGCGACCGAGGAACGACGAGCAGCTGCCAGCTCCCCAACATCGTAACTCCGCACTGCAGCACAGACAGGGTTAGATTGGTTGAAGACATGCGCACCATCGACGTACAGTACTCCTTAACCCCATGTGGACAATCGGGGTTAAGTGCCTTGCCTAAGGACACAACGCGGGAGTCCGAATCGATCGCTCAGACGTACCTATCCGAAGACTAACCTGGCTCGACGTTGCTTAACTTCGGTGATCTGACGAGAACCGGTTATCGCAACGCCACCGCGCCCTCCCCACCCCCTGGGTGTTTAGTAGGACCATGTGTTCTCAACACAAAACAGAAAAAACAGAAGACAATTGAATGAGTGATTTAAGTGGTCGTCCATCAAGATTTATGACATTTTAAAGGTACCAACAACTTACTACGCATCCAATTATTGACGTCGAAACTGAATTTTTTGGTCGGGTAAATTTCCTTAATTTTCCTATTTTGAGGGGAGGGGGCACTGCAATTTTTAGGGGGACATACCCCTTATGCCCCCCTCCTCCCCTACCCCCCCCCCCCCCCCCAGTTATGCCACTTCCCCGGACTTTTGAAACAGCCAAGCCTGATGTATCACAAGACGTAGTTGCATGTATTTATAGTTTTTGATTAAGGCCAAGCTGCCATGAGCCCAAAAAGAGTAAAGCGTATTTGTTGATTGATAAGCAGAAGTGATGGACTTCATGGCGATATGTATTTATTTATTGGTGTTTAGTATAAAAAAAATTCTGCACAATGGCTAATCATGACCGCAACATGGAGATAAAGTCAAGGTTCGACAATTGTTTTCCACTTCAAGCATTGGTGGGTCTTGTTATACCAGTAAAACAGCACTGCTTCACTTTCCAGGGTTCCCACAAGGGAGGGGGGGGGGGGGGGGGGTATGGTGATAAACTGTTGAGGATTGTTTGGAGAAGTGTCAAGAATAACAGTCCTTTCACACATTCAAGATCAAAGACGCAACAAATCATGTCTCTGCTGTAACTTGGAAACTAAGTGGAGGTATCGACATCAAACTTCATACTACTAAAGACAATCATTAGATCTGTTGGGCAGCCAATTCCCACATCTTCACAGTTAAGGTCACACAACTAACCGAGGTACTGTCAGTATCAAAAAATGTGTTGAGAACAGTGAAAAGGTGTGTCATCTATAACAGTCAAGTTTTCATCACATATTTTATTTTGTTTTGCCGTGGCTGCTGTGTGTACAGTAGCACAGTATAAGAAATGTAGGGTGGCCCACATTTAAAGCAACAAGTACTTCAATATTTAAATCATATCTGGAACAAAAATTAAACCACATGCACACTTATGTTGCAATTTTTAAAATTAAGTTAAAATTTTGGTATTTTTACATCAATGTACAGAGAAATTAAAGCAAAGACGTTGGCTGCAGGGATGATGGTGGGGGGGGGGGGGGGGTGGAGGGGGGGGCATGCTGCGCTGCCTCCTTGCCCTGAGGCTAGGGGTAGGTGTGTACCCCTTTTTTGCCCAAAGTGCACTAGTGGAAAGCGTTTTACTTCCTGGGAATGGTAACCAAGATACTCTTGAGTGTTCGTTTCAAAAGCATTTTATGTGTGTCAGTATTAATGGGGGAGGGGGTGGCTATAAGGCATAATGACAGAGTTTGGTCGATAACCACCAAACAAAGATGCCATACAATCGTCCGGATAATATCTAAAGTTTTATATAATACCTGGAGTGGAATAATGTGCCTTCTGCAATGCTTTAGCACCTTGTTTCTCTCAAGGGACGATATATATAATGCTAATACTATTGAGTGTAACATAACAATTTATGCTAATACTACTGAGTGTAACATAACAATTTATGCTAATACTATTGAGTGTAACATTACAATTTATGCTAATACCATTGAGTGTAACATTACAATTTATGCTAATACCATTGAGTGTAACATTACAATTTATGCAAATACCATTGAGTGTAACATTACAATTTATGCTAATACCATTGAGTGTAACATTACAATTTATGCTAATACCATTGAGTGTAACATTACAATTTATGCTAATACCATTGAGTGTAACATTACAATTTATGCTAATACCATTGAGTGTAACATTACAATTTATGCTAATACCATTGAGTGTAACATTACAATTTATGCTAATACCATTGAGTGTAACATTACAATTTATGCTAATACTATTGAGTGTAACATTACAATTTATGCTAATACTCTTTTGATTGTAACTTTACAATTTATGCTAATGATATTGAGTATCAAATTAAAATTTATGATACACTGTAAACACCCGGTTTAACTCATACTGAGAGTTGGGTACCCTTTTTCATACCCAGCCGCCTTACTCTCAGATGTTTTCAGCACACTAGGGGTAAACAATTGGCAATATACAGCCAGTCCCATTCTCAAAAATTCCCATTCAAAATTTATTACTTTTATAATATTAGCCTCCATAACATTACTCCTGAGCCTTCATTGGAAGGAACTCATGGACATCTTCACAATGAGGGGTCATAAGATGTATTTTGGAGACATAAAACAGAAAAATTTTAGTTATTCAAAACTATTTTGTTTTTGTTGGTGTCATCCCCTAGCCATGACCAACATGGGTTTCGCTTCTGGTGGGTACAGCATTTTCCCAGGAAGTCCGTTAACACCCCGTATGAGCAAAGCCATCGATCAATATTGGTCTAAAAAGTCTCTCTGTATGTTAGATCACATAATGTATAATTTAACATTTTAGCAAATGTAACAACTAAAGCTGGCCAGCAATGTTCACAAAAATCGCCAGTCAAATTTTATCATTTCTTTTCAATTTTTATCTTGAAAACATAGCTTATGACCCCTCACTGAAATGAGCTCATTGAGCTTGTTCCAATGGGGGGTCCCAAGTTCTGTTTTCGATACAAAAAAATGAAAATATTTAGTTATTCAGGAAATGTTTTCTGCAAATGTCGTCTAGCTTTCCATCCAATACAAATATTAATAAAAATAATAAGATTAATTCAATTCGACTCCTGAAACCAATTCACAATGTTACGACGTTGATGTTGACTTCCGATGTCATTTCCATATTTAACCCTTTACCCAACGAATAGCCCGTATCTGCCCGCGTAATATGCAAATTCAGCAGTTGAAAAAATATTATTTTTCAAAAAATTTCAACAAAACCATATCATGTGACCCCTCATTGGAACGAGCTCGTCGAGCTCGTTCCAACGAGGGGTCACATGATATGGTTTTGTTGAAATTTTTTGAAAAATTTTAATAAATGATACTTAAAATAACAAATTTTGATGTCGTCTGCATTGGGTAAAGGGTTAATAGATGTGTTGTGAATGATATTTTCTGTCATGAGTTATTTGATGGTGATTGTGTGATAAAAAAAGATATTGAGCAAATACCGATACAATAATATTTTTTTTTAATTTAGTATAAATAAGATGAGTTTGTACAATCTTGTTATCAGTACAATGTTATAGTAAATGATCATGAATGTTATGTACAGATATTGGCATAGGCCAAGTTTACAATTAAAAGTATGAAAAGTTATTTATTTATTTATTGGTGTTTAACCCTCTGCACACTGATGTCGAAATATCTCAAGTTCAAGGTGCAAATTTTTCCCATAATGCAACTAGAAATTTACCCAATTCAATCTTGTTTGACAGAGTTCATTGAGCTCTGTGAAACAAGATTGAATTGGTTAAATTCCCAGTTGCATTATGGGAAAAATGGCTACTTGAAATTTGGATATTCTGACATCAGAGTGAAGGGAGTTAAGGTCACATTTTTCTGCAAAATAGCTAATCATGATTGCAACATGGAGATATATTTATTGATGTTTAAGGTCACATATTTATGCACAATGGCTAATCATGACCGTGACAGTTTTACGGGTGGAGGAAGCCGGAGTACCTGGAGAGAACCACCGAGCAACGACGAGCAGCTGCCAGCTCCCCAACATCGTAACCCCACACTGCAGCACAGGCAGGGTTAGATTGGTTGAAGACATGCGTACCATCGACGTGCAGTACGCCTTAGTACACGGCGTCATCGTACCCCCACATGGGCAATGGGGGTGAAGTGTCTTGCCCAAGGACACAACGTGGTTGTCGCGGGTGGGATTCGAACCGAGGACCTCTCGGCTTGCAGCCTGCACCTCTACCTACTGAGCCACCGCGCCCCTGCAACATGGAGATAAAGTCAAGTTTAGTCGATTGTTTATACCCATGTAGCCCATTTTTAGAGGACTTCCACCCCAAGTACTGGTTACTGGGTCCTATTTACCATTAACTTGTTGAGTGCTAAATTATTTTTCAAAGGTCATTTGTAAGATGTGTACAACACTACCAGCAAGGGGAGCCTTACTTTAGCAAGAATTTGTTCATAATTGTTTTGTTACCATTTATTGGAGAGCACCTGTTGGCTGCCTGTTGGCACTCTCCAATAAATGGTAACAAAATAATTTTATATGAATATATTTTTTTTCTACTATTGCATAAATAACAAGAGTCCCCATGGTGCCTGAAGTGCTCACCTTGAACAGAACACGATATAAACAGAGTTCAAGAATGAGTCTACATTAAGCAATCCATCTCCATAGGATACATTGTCAATCCTTAGGTCCCTCAGGAGTGACAAAAATAGTCCAAGCATCATGTCTTTTCTTCGGTTGATCATAATGTACAATGTGGAGATCCTCTATGAAGCCCCTTGGTACAACCTATGTGTATTAATCTTAGTTACACGCCTTTAGAGGGTACTGAACACAAATTTTCTAATTCTTTAGCTACATGGCCCATTCCGGTTCCCATAGGGAGCCCAAATATTAACCCAGGGTCTCGATTTGAACAAAGTTGAATTTGCCCCCCCCCCCCCCTCCCCCCCCCCCCTCTCCCTCGGAGATGTTGTATACCAAAATATGAAAGCATTCTGACTATTGGATCTGAAGAAGATTTTTAAAGAAATTTCCTCATATTGCACCTATTACCATAGGGAGCCCAAATATTAACCCAGGGAACCAATTTGAACAAACTTGAATCTGACTCCTCTCGAGATGTTGTAAACCAAATATGAAAGGATTCTGACAGGTGAATCTGAAGAAGAAGATTTTTGAAGAAATTCCCTCATATTGTACTAAGTTAAATTTCAGGTTCCCATATGGAGCCCAAATATTAACCCACGCACTCAAACTTCATTCTGACCCCCCAAGAGATGTTGTATACCAAATATGAAAGCATTTTGACTAGTGGATCTGAAGAAGAAGATTTTTAAAGAAATTTCCTCATATTGCACTACTGTAAAATTTCGGCTACCAAAGTGAACCCAAATATATACCAAGAGACTCGATTTGAATAAACTTGAATCTGACCCCCTAGAGATGTTGTATACCAAATATGAAAGCATTCTGACTGGTGGATCTGAAGAAGATTTTTAAAAATTATCCCCCATATTGAATTAAGTTAAAATTTGGGCTTCCATAGGAAGACCAAATATTAACCTATGGACTTGGTTTGAACAATCCTGAATCTTATCCTCATAACAGAAATGTACACCAAACATTAAAAGATTTTGACTGGTGGTTCTGAAGAAGAAGATTTTTAAAGAATATTCCCCATATTTCCCTAAGTTAAAATTCGGGCTCCTGTATTGAACCCAAATATGAACCAATGAGCTTTATTTTAACAAACTTGTATCTGACCCCCCTATGAATGCTGTATACCGAATATAAAAGGATTTTGACCATTGGTTGTAGAGAAAAGATTTTTTTAAAAAATTTTTGCAAATATACTGACTCGGCATTTTTTCGATGCCCTCCACAGAACACTCTAACAAAACCGATGACAATTTTTTTCCCATTCATTTCTACTGGTCCTAAGAATGCTTCACACCAAACAACAGCTCTCTGTTCCATGTGGATTGGGAAATATGGGCATTTGAAAATATTTCTATTTTTAGCTCCTAGGGTTCCCATGGAGTGGCAGGAATTTGAATTTTTGGGAATGAGTCAAGTACTTATGGTTATGGAGGGGGGGGGGGGGGGGGAGGACTGGACTGGAGGCCCTATGGACTCTTCATTTAGTCTATCCAGCAAAGGGGTGAATACATAATGTTCTCATCATACTGGATTACATGCATCCGTCTGTCTGTGTGACCGTGTGTCCGTCCGTGTGTGAGTCCATCCGAGAATATTCATAACTTAAGTAAATTATTATGGAACTGGGTATGTAATTAAATTGTAACATTTCCCAAGACTAGAATGATTTTCGGTGTTGTCAGATTATTATTAGCTCACCTGAGCAAAGCTCAAAGTGAGCTTTACTAATCGCTTTCCGTCAGTCGTCTCTCCGGCGTCCGGCGTCCATCGTCATCCGGCGTAAACTTTACAAAACCAACTTCTCCGAAGAAACCACTGGCCCAATATTTTTAAAATGTTGGGTAAATGTTTATTACCTAATGTCAATTCAGATTTGTTCAAATGAAGTTGCCCCTCCTCCTGGGTGGGGCCATGCTCCCAAGGGGCACCAAAATCTTTGAAAATCTTCTTCTCATGAACCAGCATTAGCAAAGACTTGATATTTGGTATGCTGCTTCCTTTTGAGGTGTAGAATCAAGTTTGTTCAAGAGAAGTTTGTCGGGCATTATTTGCCTTTGTTATGGGAGGGGCAAAAATTTTGGCCACGCCTAAAATTTCTATTTTCTGAACCATAAGGTCGATTTGAACCAAATTTGATATGCGCTGATAATGGGTCATAAGTAGTTGATTGATGCAAAAAAAATTGTTCTCATTGCCCCGTGGGAACCTCGGGAGCTAAAAATAGGAAAAACCTTAAAACTGCCATATCTCCAAAACTACACGGCACAGAGAATTCTTATTTTGTATAAAGCTTACTTTTATCCAGTAAAATAGAATGGTTAAAAAAAATCCCTATCGGTTTGATCACAAGATACTTTTTTCAGGACTTTGAAAAAGTGCTGAGTCAGCTCTTTTTAACACTGTAGGCAATGGGAAAAACATTAAAAAATCTTCTTCTCCAGATTCAGCAGGCAGAATCTTTTGATATTTGGTATGCAACATTGTAGGGTGGATCTGATTCAAGTTTGTTCAAATTGGCCCACTGGGTTCATATTTGGGCTCAGTATAGGAGCCCGATTTCGAACTTAGTGCATTTCAGGCAAATTTCTTCAAAAATCTTCTTCTCCAGATCCAGCAGGCAGAATCTTTTCATATTTGGTATGCAACATTGCGGGGTGGATCTGATTTAAGTTGTTCAAATCGGCCCCCTGGATTCATATTTGGGCTTACTATAGAAGCCCGAATTCGAAGTTAGTGCATTTCGGGCAAATTTCTTCAAAAATCTTCTTCTCCAGATCCAGCAGGCAGAATCTTTTGATATTTGGTATGCAACATTGTGGGGTGGATCTGATTCAAGTTTGTTCAAATCGGCCCCCTGGATTCATATTTGGGCTCACTATAGAAGCCCGAATTCGAACTTAGTGCATTTCAGGCAAAATTTATTAAAAAATCTTCTTCTCCAGATCCAGCAGGCAGAATCTTTTCATATTTGGTATGCAACATTGTGGGGTGGATCTGATTCAAGTTTGTTCAAATCGGCTCCCTAGATTCATATTTGGGCTCACTATAGAAGCTCGAATTCGAACTTAGTGCATTTCAGGCAAATTTCTTCAAAAATCTTCTTCTCCAGATCCAGCAGGCAGAATCTTTTCATATTTGGTATGCAATATTGTGGGGGTGGATCTGATTCAAGTTTGTTCAAATCGGCCCCCTGGATTCATATTTGGGCTCACTATAGAAGCCCGATTTCGAACTTAGTGCATTTCAGGCAAATTTCTTAAAAAATCTTCTTCTACAGATCCAGCAGGCAGAATCTTTTGATATTTGGTATGCAACATTGTGGGGTGGATCTGATTCAAATTTGTTCAAATCGGCTCCCTAGATTCATATTTGGGATCACTATAGAAGCTCGAATTCGAACTTAATGCATTTCAGGCAAATTTCTTCAAAAATCTTCTTCTCCAGATCCAGCAGGCAGAATCTTTTCATATTTGGTATGCAACATTGCGGGGTGGATCTGATTCAAGTTTGTTCAAATCGCCCCCCTGGAAATATATTTGGGCTTACTATAGAAGCCCGAATTTGAACTTAGTGCATTTCAGGCAAATTTGTTCAAAATCTTCTTCTCCAGATCCAGCAGGCAGAATCTTTTCATATTTGGTATGCAACATTGTGGGGTGGATCTGATTCAAGTTTGTTCAAATCGGCCCCCTGGATTCATATTTGGGCTCACTATAGAAGCCCGAATTCGAACTTAGTGCATTTCAGGCAAATTTCTTCAAAAATCTTCTTCTCCAGATCCAGCAGGCAGAATCTTTTGATATTTGGTATGCAACATTGTGGGGTGGTCTGATTCAAGTATGCTCAAATCGGCTCCCTAGATTCATATTTGGGCTCACTATAGAAGCTCGAATTCGAACTCAGTGCATTTCAGGCAAATTTCTTCAAAAATCTTCTTCTCCAGATCCAGCAGGCAGAATCTTTTCATATTTGGTATGCAACATTGTGGGGTGGATCTGATTCAAGTTTGTTCAAATCGGCTCCCTAGATTCATATTTGGGCTCACTATAGAAGCTCGAATTCGAACTTAGTGCATTTCAGGCAAATTTCTTCAAAAATCTTCTTCTCCAGATCCAGCAGGCAGAATCTTTTCATATTTGGTATGCAATATTGTGGGGGTGGATCTGATTCAAGTTTGTTCAAATCGGCCCCCTGGATTCATATTTGGGCTCACTATAGAAGCCCGATTTCGAACTTAGTGCATTTCAGGCAAATTTCTTAAAAAAATCTTCTTCTACAGATCCAGCAGGCAGAATCTTTTGATATTTGGTATGCAACATTGTGGGGTGGATCTGATTCAAATTTGTTCAAATCGGCTCCCTAGATTCATATTTGGGATCACTATAGAAGCTCGAATTCGAACTTAATGCATTTCAGGCAAATTTCTTCAAAAATCTTCTTCTCCAGATCCAGCAGGCAGAATCTTTTCATATTTGGTATGCAACATTGCAGGGTGGATCTGATTCAAGTTTGTTCAAATCGCCCCCCTGGAAATATATTTGGGCTTACTATAGAAGCCCGAATTTGAACTTAGTGCATTTCAGGCAAATTTCTTCAAAATCTTCTTCTCCAGATCCAGCAGGCAGAATCTTTTCATATTTGGTATGCAACATTGTGGGGTGGATCTGATTCAAGTTTGTTCAAATCGGCCCCCTGGATTCATATTTGGGCTCACTATAGAAGCCCGAATTCGAACTTAGTGCATTTCAGGCAAATTTCTTCAAAAATCTTCTTCTCCAGATCCAGCAGGCAGAATCTTTTGATATTTGGTATGCAACATTGTGGGGTGGTCTGATTCAAGTTTGCTCAAATCGGCTCCCTAGATTCATATTTGGGCTCACTATAGAAGCTCGAATTCGAACTCAGTGCATTTCAGGCAAATTTCTTCAAAAATTTTCTTCTCCAGATCCAGCAGGCAGAATCTTTTCATATCTGGTATGCAACATTGTGGGGTGGATCTGATTCAAGTTTGTTCAAAACGGCTTCCTAGATTCATATTTGGGCTCACTATAGAAGCTTGAATTCGAACTTAGTGCATTTCAGGCAAATTTCTTCAAAAATCTTCTTCTCCAAATCCAGCAGGCAGAATCTTTTCATATTTGGTAAGAAACATTGTGGGGTGGATCTGATTCAAGTTTGTTCAAATTGGCCCCCTGGGTTCATATTTGGGCTCAGTATAGGAGCCCAAATTTGAACTTAGAGCATTTCAGGCAAATTTCTTAAAAAATCTTCTTCTCCATATCCAGCAGGCAGAATCTTTTGATATTTGGTACGCAACATTGTGGGGTGGATCTGATGCAAATTTGTTCAAATCGGCTCCCTAGATTCATATTTGGGTTCACTATAGAAGCTCGAATTCGAACTTAGTGCATTTCGGGCAAATTTCTTAAAAAATCTTCTTCTCCAGATCCAGCAGGCAGAATCTTTTGATATTTGGTATGCAACATTGTGGGGTGGATCTGATTCAAGTTTGTTCAAATGGGCCCCCTAGATTCATATTTGGGCTCACTATAGAAGCCTGAATTCGAACTTAGTGCATTTCAGGCAAATTTCTTAAAAAATCTTCTTCTCCAGATCCAGCAGGTAGAATCTTTTGATAATTGGTATGCAACATTGTGGGGTGGATCTGATTCAAGTTTGTTCAAATCGGCCCGCTGGGTTTATATTTGGGCTCAGTATAGGAGCCCAAATTTGAACTTAGTGCATTTCAGGCAAATTTCTTTGAAAATCTTCTTCTCAAGATCCAGCAGGCAGAATCTTTTGATATGGGTATGCACCATGCTTAGGGGGTGAGATTCAAGTTTGTTCAAGCCAAGTCCCTGGGTTCATATTTGGGCTCAATGTGGTAGCCCGAATTATAACTTAGTTCAAAATGAGGAATTTTCTTTGAAAATCTTCTTCTTCAGATCCATCAGTCGGAATGTTTTGATATTTGGTATGCAGCATCCTTAGGGGGTGAGATTCAAGTTTGTTCAAACCATGTCCCTAGGTCCATATTTGGACTCACTGTGGGAGCTCGAATTGTAACTTTGTTCAAAATGAGGAATTTTCTTTAAAAATCTTCTTCAGATCCAGCAGTCGGAATGTTTTGATATTTGGTGTGCAGCATCCTTAGGGGGGTGAGATTCAAGTTTGTTAAAGCCAAGTCCCTGGGTTCATATATGGGCTCCCTGTGGTAATCTTTGGATATTTGGTATAAACTTTTCTTAGGAGGAGCAGATGCAACTTGTTGAAATCAATTCTCTAGGTTGATATTTAGGCTACCATGTCAGGTGAGTGCCCTCAGGCCCCTTGGGGCCTCTTGTTTTTTTTATTACTTGTTCATTTATGCTTCATTGGTCTATCATTGCAGTGGGGGTATAATTGCCTTCAGCAATAAATCTTGTTTTAATATTTGTTTTTTCAAATTTTACAAAAATTTTCAACCAAACCATATCATGTCACCTCCTCATTGGAATGAGCTCATTCCAATGAGGGGTCACATAATATGGTTTCGTTGAAAGTTTATGAACAATATATTTTTTCAACGGATGCAGTTGATTCATTAGGTAAAGGGTTAACACATCGAAACACTGAACTAACACCTTGGGATTTTTCTGAAAGGGAACCAAAATCGAATCTGACAAAGCAAAACCTCCAAGGTCTACCAGTGAATTCAAGAGAAGAATGTACCGGTATATATTATAAAATACTTAAAAAATAAAAAATTTGTATGAAAGAAATGTTGGAATACCTTTAAAATTTAACTGCACAATCTGCATTCTGATATTGCTAGAGAGTATAAGGTCAGTGGTGATCTAAAGCTATAACCTCCATACACTTGCAATGAAAAGGATATTGCTCAGAGAAACTTGCCCTTTATAATTAAATGGAAAGTCTTATCTAACGAATCAGCCATATTTGTCTGTGTAATTCACGAATAGAATAGTTTGCAAAAAAAAAATTATTTTTAAATTTTAACAAGACCATATTATAAAACCCCTCGTTTAACAAGCTTTTTGGGCTCATTCCAATGAGGGATCACATGATGTGGTTTTGTTGAAATTTTGTGAAAAATTAAAAAAAAAAAAAATTACAATAAATTTGATATTGTGTGAAGAAAATGTTGTTTAAAATGTTGATCAGAGAAGTGTCATACATAGGCATGTAGCCTGGATTCCCAACTAGTGGGAGCTCACCAGTTTTTTGGAGTGGAGAGCCTGAAAAAAAAACAGGAAGCCATTGTGGGGTGCTTGGTAGTTCACACCAAAATAATTTTTAAAAACATTGTACTTTAAGAGTGAATCTGATACCTTTTCAGAAATTGTGAGCCTATATTGGGGTTCTTTTGGGACTCAGTTATGTCAAATTTGCTTTAGATGATTTTTTGCATAATTCACCGAGTGGGATACTTTTAATTTGTTCCTTGTTGAACAAAGGCATCCTGTATTTAAACTTAGTCCAATGTCCCCCCACCCCCACTCAATGGTAAACACGCTTTGTTTGACTGCTAAAAGTGGACCCAGTCACCACTAATGCTTGGGGTGGAAGTCCTCTATAGGGGCCACTTGGGTATAAAGGTTGACAAAATAAATAAATAAATAAATAAATAAATAAATAAATAAATAAATAAATAAATAAATATAATATAAAAAATAAGGTTGACAAAATAAATAAATAAATAAATAAATAAATAAATAAATAAATAAATAAAATATAAAAAATAAGGTTGACAAAATAAATAAATAAACAATGTTAAAAATGTAAGAAAGAATTACGGAATACAATTTTGATGCGACAGTTCATTGCATCAAAGTTATCACCAGTGATTCAGTGATTTCACGATTCAATTTGCACATTGGTTTCAGGGTGGTAAACATTTGTATTCATCCACACACCACTCTGATATCAAAATGCCAAATTTTTAAGCAGCAATTTTTTCCCACAATGCAACTGGAAATCTATTTCCAGTTGTACTGTGGAAAAATTTGCATTAAGGTCAAACAAAATTGAATTGGTCAGATTCTCAGTTACATTATCAGGCATTATGGGAAAAAATTGCAATTTCAAATTGTGTTATTTGAACATCAGTGTGGAAAGGGTTAAAGGAAGACTCAAATTTGGGTCGTAAATTCCAAACTAAGAAGACAAAATGTTCATTATAAGCACAACACATCATGTACAAGAACTGGGACATCGCTAAGGCAGGTTTAGGGTAGTGTTCAACTGATGATCAGAACCAGCCACCACAATCGGCCAATTGTGGGCAATCGAATGACAATGGCAATGGCGCCATGAACATCAGTTCAACTGATTGTTGCCAAGCATTTTTTGATGATTCATTAACCACATTTTAATATCTTCGGCAATTGTCCAATTGTTAATGTATCAAATGGTGTCAATGATACCACTCAATAAAGTTGTAAAACCACCACAAAGTGTATTCTTATTCTCTCTAGACACCCCTTTAAACGACATGTAAAGCTTACAATTGAGTGTACTTGTGGCAATCGCCAGTTCATACCGGAAAAGTGAAGGTTGCACTCCACTGACTCCGGTCGCAGTAAAAATTCCCAGTTGCATGCACTTGGGTGGTAAACGTAACTCTGAGAGCCACGTTTACGCCCAAGTGTGGGCGACTGGTAATTTTACTGGACCTGTGAAATATGTTCAATTTAATGTAGTTCTTTTAAGTCTCAACTTATCTAGTAGTGAACAGACTGTAAACACTGTAAAATATGTTCAATTTAATGTAGTTCTTTGCGAGCCTCGATTTGTCTAGTAGTGCACAGTATTACAATCAGAAGCAGCATCAGAATCGGCTGATTGTGAGCTAAAATAACCAGTAATCGGTCAGCGGCCATTTTTAGTAATCGGTTGAACACTAGTTTCACTAATTTTTTGAGTAGGAATATTATCCTTTGGATTGTAGTCTTAGACATCTAGTCACGCTTGCTAGTAATCACATATAGACAGGGACGTGGTGACAGAGGGGGGTTGGGGATGGGGTGCCTCATCATGGCAAAAATTTCCTGTAGTTGGAAATTACATTTATCTGGATTTTAGAGCTTCTTTAGTGATGCTGATGTCTCCTTTACTTCCCAAAACTCCAACTCGGTTTCAAATCGGCAAAAATTTCAACTGTTACTATTTTCAACCACAGTGTATGCAAAATCGAGCTTAATAAGTATGCATGATGTCAATTGGTACAAGATTTCCAGAGTACATTATCGTAATAAAAAAAAAAATCCTCAAAATGTACATCAAGAAAATCATATCATGCAATATCATTACCAGCGTAAGATCTGATTTAATGTTAGGACAGTGTGAATGACTCAAAGTTCTCAGCTTGAGCATTGTTTAGCACATATTCAATTCCCAGAATAATATCAAATAATAATAATCTGATAATACTATCATAAATGTATTGGCATTTCAGTTAATATAATCAATTTTATGCCTCCTTTTATGGCTTCATTTTCAAAATGTTTCTCGGTAGTGAATTTCAACTATGGGGAGAGACCAGGAGGGAGGTTCCTAGGCCAGGCATTCTTTAGGAGTGCAGCATGCCTACTGCACGCCTAGAAAATATTGAGGAGGGCAATTTTTTGCATGCCTTGATTTTTTGGAATGCCAAACCTGTTTGGGACTGCCTTTAAAATCTATTATCATTTCGTTCCCTTAGTTCAAATGTGTTCTCTGTGCCTAATGGCACAGAGAACACATTGGAACTCAGGGGACGATTTGTCAATGTTGTATTGATCGCAATAATTCATGACCCATTCTGTGTCGCATTTCAGTACATTTTGAGTGTAGAAGACACAGACACATAAAAATTGAATGCAACATTTTTCAGGCATGAGAGTACAAAGCCACCGAATTAGCTGAAATTACTTAGAATTGGCTTAAAAATCAAATTTTGAAAATAAATATATTAATTTTGCCTTCAATACCAGGAATATTCCAATATTATGGCCATATATTTGAAATTATTTCTATAAATCCACAAGAAAATGGCCTAAAAGGCCATTTTCTTGTAGATTTATAGAAATAAGTTCTATGCATTTTCCACACAAATTAGCTGAAATCAGCTAATTAGCTGAACACTCTCATGCCTGATTTTTAATAATGAGATGTGTGTGCCAATTTTTCCACCATGTAGCTGAATATAGTACAATTTTTCAGTCACAATGTTAATACCTTGAAGGGAAAATAACCAAAATCGCATACAAGATTTTGCATTGAAAATTTCAGGTGCAATTGCATGTCCAAGCAATCTGAGGAGGGCAATTGTTTTGCACTCCTTGATTTTCTAGATTGCCAGGCCTGGGTTCCCTACTCATCCCTCCCCCTAGTTGGAAATTCACTACCCCTACACCCCCAATCAGAAACCTCTGGCCACTTCCCTGTATACAGAGGATATGGAATGAGTGTTTTGGTCACTCAATATTTCTGAAACGAGTCTAAGACTTTCAGAAATATCGAGTGACCAAATCACAAATTTCATATTCTGTTTATCATATGACACCACGGGTATCAAAAAAACATCTTTTTAGATTGAAAAGAAAGCTTCCTATACCCGTAAAACTTTTCTGGTTTGATGCAAAAACCAGAGCTGAACTGGATAACCAAAAAATCACCCAGCTCTACTTATATTTATTTATTGGTGTTTAAGGTCACATACTTATGCACAATGGCTAATCGTGACCGTGACAGTTTTACGGGTGGAGGAAGCCGGAGTACCCGGAGAGAACCACCGAGCAACGACGAGCAGCTGCCAGCTCTCCAACATCGTAACTCTGAACTCTGCACCACAGCACAGGCAGGGTTAGATTGGTTGAAGACATGCGCACCTTCGACGTGCAGTATGCCTCAGTACACAGCGTCATCGTGCCCCCATGTAGGCATTCGGGGTGAAGTGTCTTGCCCAAGGACACAACGCGGTTGCCGCAGGTGGGATTCGAACCGAGGACCTCTCGGCTTGCAGCCTGCACCTCTACCAACTGAGCCACCGCGCCCCCTCCCCCAGCTCTACTAATCCTAGCTGTTTAATATTCTAATACAAATCAAGGTATGCTGGGACAAATCAGGTCACATTTGAGGTTACATCAAACCAATGGTGTTAACAAAGTTCAATATTCAAATTTGAGGTTATATCAGGTCAATGCTGTTAACAAAAATAATATTCAACTTTGCGGTTATATAAGGCTAATGCTGTAAACAAAAATTAATATTCAAATTTGAGGTTATACCAGGCCAATGCTGTTAACAAAAAATAATATTCAACTTTGAGGTTATATCAGGCCAATGCTGTTAACAGAAATCAATATTCGAATTTGAGGTTATGTCAGGCCAATGCTGTAAACAAAAATTAATATTCAAATTTGAGGTTATACCAGGCCAATGCTGTTAACAAAAAATAATATTCAACTTTGAGGTTATATCAGGCCAATGCTGTTAACAAAAATCAATATTCGAATTTGAGGTTATGTCAGGCCAATGCTGTAAACAAAAATTAATATTCAAATTTGAGGTTATGTCAGGCCAATGCTGTTAACAAAAGTTAATATTCCAATTTGAGGTTATATCAGGCCAAAGCTAACGAATGACAAACTACAATGAAAAAAATGTTAAATGGTAGAGTACAAAATTAACGTTTGAATGGTCACTTGAATATTTTTTTTTCAAAGATATCACACTGCAAAAAAAGGAGCCTTGGTTCAGCAAGATCTTCCTCATAAATAATTGTTTTGTTGCAATATTTTGGAGAGTACCAGTAGGCACTCTCCAATAAATTGTAACAAAACTATTTTATCATTCTTTTCTGCTGCTGAGCCAAAACAAAATTAGTGCAAACAGTGTAAAGCTACTATGGTGACTTCGGAAGAGCCATGATAGTGGCTTCCAGCACTCAACCAGTTCATCAGGTCTTGTACAAGACTTGCTGTGTAAAGGCTTTCAAGCAAAGACATTAAAGTGGCTTCCTGCCCTGTTCAGTATCTTTTTTATCTTCTGTCACAAGAGCTGTTAACCCTTTACCTAACGTGAAAAGCAGACGACACTTGCAAAAAAAATTCTTGAATAACTAATTTTTTTCATTTTTTGTCTCAAAAACATAGGTTATGACCCCTCGTTGGAACGAGCTCGACGAGCTCGTTCCAACGAGGGGTCATAACCTATGTTTTTGAGACAAAAAATGAAAAAAATAGTGAAAATTAATTGGCGATTTTTGAGAATAGCGCTGGCCGGTTTTGGTCGTTACGTTGGGTAAAGGGTTAACCCTCCACCAAACTAACATCACAACCAAATCACAAAAATGAGTATTCAAATTTTATTACTTTTTAAATTAGTGCCTCTGATGTAAACTTATAAAACCTTCATTGGAATGTGATTGATCTAAGGAGAGGTTCATAAGCTATGTTTTGGAGGCAAAAAATTAAAAACTTTAGTTATAAAAACATCCGAGCATGCACATAAGCTGTGGACAGATGGATGGTAAAAATGGACAGATGGATGGTAAAAATGAAACAAATTTGTGGTCCATAAAATGCTATAACTCTTGACATAAATACTCCGAATGAGACCTTCACTGAATATAAGGCAATATGTCAATAAGATGCACTTGCATACCAAAAATGTCATGCCACCACGTATTTTAAGTTATTGGGTTTGATTGTAAAAATGAAACAAATTCCAAGTCCATAAAGGGCAATAACTCTATCAAAGATACTCCAAATAACACTTGCATTGAACATTGAGGTGGACATCAAAAAGATACACTTGTATACCAAATATAATGTCATTCTACTATGTATTTTAAAAGTTATGACCAACTGACAGACCGACCAACCAACGGATCATAGATCAGCTTGTCAGAGCTAAAAAAATGCTGCAGAAAATATCATCTGCTTGCCATGTTAGATAACGTGTCAACTGAAAGTGTCTGAGCAATGTAATTTTGCTCTGAAAAAATTGGTTATCGGGAAATGTTATCAAACAGCTTCAATGTGTCTCTGAGATTCTCAAATATCAACCGGAAAGTTCATGCTATTTTTATTCATTCTTTGTATTGAATGTTCTTTCACAACTTGCATAAGGAGGTGGCAGTTCAGCTGGCCTGTCTTCAGGTAAAGGTAGAGGTGGCGACTGAAAGTGGAAAGATGATCCAACACATTCACTGTATGATGGAGGGGGATCAGAAAAATCTAGTGTATTATGTGGTGCATAAGGTAGGCCTTGTGGTGTGTGTTGAGTATTTCCAGTACGATGTTGGTAGCCTTCAGACTGTGGATACTGCTGCATAGCTTGAGGATTGCTCGTAAACTGTTCATGTGGTGTCGCATTTGAATTAACTGTTGGTGGCTGAACAGCTGAAATGGAAATTATAACTGAACAATTTGAGTGACATCATAAAAACGTAGTGTCGTATAAGAATCTGAACTAGAAATTATTGAGAGTATCGTGATCACAAATTATCACCATCAAATAGGTCATTATGGAAAATATCATTCACAACACGTCTAATATGGGAAAGATGTTTGAAGTCAAACACAGAACGACACATGCATGTGAATTGGTTAATCGATATGGCACAAGTGCCAACGCGGAAGGATAAAATCGCCAGTTCATACTGGAAATGTGAAGGTTGAACTTCATTGAATCAGGTAAAATTACCAGTTGCGTGCACTTGGGCAGTACATGTGGCTCTAAGTGAGAGCCACGTGTACCACCCAAGTGTACACTGCTGACAATCATGACTGGTACATGTTTGCTGCAAGTACGCTCAATTATAATCGTAATCAGCATCAAAATTGGCTGATTGTGAGCTCAAATAACCGGTAATCGGTCAGTGGCCATTTTTGGTAATCGGTTGAACACTAATTTGTTGTATATTGACCAAAAATAAACATTTTTCCCAACTTTAAAATGCAGTAGAGGAGACAAATCATATGCAGGAATCTTAAGTATTAAGAGTCTGTTTACCCCTTCCTGCTAATTTTCCAATAATATTGCAATTATGGGGAAAAATCAGGAATCTTAAGTGTTCACCCTTCCTGCTAATTTCCCTATAATATCGCAATAATGGGAACTCAAAAGAGAAAGTTTAAGGTGATTGTATTCAAGGGCTGATCCAGGGGTGGGGACCCTGGCATGTGCCCCCCCCCCCCCCCCTCATTTTTGTCAGAGCCATGTCACAATACAGCATTTACTATCCAAATGAGAGCTCATAGTTGAGGAAAGCATGAGTTTCTGGTGTAATTTTTGTGAAAGTTTCCCAGGAGAGACCCCCCTGGACCCCACCAGCAACAGGGGAACACTCCCTCCCATGCATGCCCCCAACTCATCGCTTCACAGCTGCGATAATGTTTTACATCATATGGTCAATAATAATTCCTGGATCCGCTCCTGGTATTTGAGTCTTGACTATTGAGGGCCCAAACACACTCCACCCCTATGATTCTCCAGTTGTGGTATTTTGGTGTAAAAATATATTAGTAAAGCCAATTTTGGTCTAATCTCTGTCTATATGTCTCTATTTCTGTCAACTATTTATAGTAAAAGTTGGCGTGGGGGGCAGGGGTTTGTGCCCCTTCTCCATTCCCCACCCCAAACACACCTGGTTCAAGTGTCCATTAAATCCAGAGGCTCAAGTGTGCCTAAAATGTTCACCTGGTTTAAGTTGTCTCAGGAAATTAAAGTCTGTCAGAGGGAGGAAGCATGAGAGAAATAAGTGTGTTAGTATCAAGGGGTCAGAAAGACAGAGTCAAAAAGGAAGTGACACCTTGAACATGTATGTATATCTCACTGACAATCACCAAAAATGCACTGAACAAGGATCTCAACTCCCACTCGGCACAATCCAATATTAGGCTTGAAATGAGGTTAAAAAATTACTGAAGAGATTCCCTCTGAAATGACCTCCTCGGTTGGTTAGAATTTGGGGTTGAAATTGGGTTAACCCTTTACCTAACATGAAAAGCAGATGGCACTTGCAAAAAAAAATTCTTGAATAACTAATGGTTTCCATCATAGTGAAATCACTGTTATACTGTGGGGGAAGTTTACAAATGAAAATGTTTATTCCTACACCTACACTTCCATATAGACATTGCATTGCAATGCTTCCAATATGGTGAATAATGGCAGGCCTATGATTTTGAGGCAAGTGATCATCCATGCCATTTATAGACTGCCTCATTTGAAAATAAGGAGAGCGCCAAATGTGTACCGAAAATATTTTTTTAACCTTTTACCTAACATGAAAAGCAGACGCCACCTGCAAAAAAAATTTTTGAATAACTAATTTTTTTCATTTTTGTCTCAAAAACATAGGTTATGACCTCTCATTGAAATGAGCTCACTGAGCTCATTCCAATGGGTGGTGGGGGTCATAACCTATGTTTTTGAGACGAAAAATGAAAAAATAATGAAAATTGATTGGCGATTTTTTAGAATAGTGCTGGCGGGTATTGGCCATTACGTTGAGTAAAGGGTTAACTATTCATGGCTCCTATAAGCCATCAGTTTGGTGAAGAAATGGAGAGAAATGGCAGTGTCAACAAGGATATGATAGGGTTTCTTTCAAAAATGTTGGGCTTTTTGGCTGTGCGTCTTCCACACTCATGAACAAATGGAATCATTAATGAAAAGAGAACATTTGTTTGAAAGAAAATTTGTTTTAGTACAAAATATCAAAAGACTCTGATTGGTCATTCTGAAGAAGATCTTTCATATCGTACTAAGTTAACCCTTTACCCAAGGTAACAGCTAAAACCGGGCAGCGCTATTCTAAAAAAATCGCCAATTAATTTTCATTATTTTTTCATTTTTTGTCTCCAAAACATAGGTTATGACCCCTCGTTGGAATGAGCTCGTCGAGCTAGTTCCAACGAGGGGTCATAACCTATGTTTTGGAGACAAAAAATGAAAATGAAAGTGTCAATGACACTGTAGCTCAACTATGAAGCAGCCATGACTAGATTTGATGAAAAATATCTTGAAAATACTCAGCGGGTTAAGAGTCAAGCATCTTATAAATGAAAGTGTCAATGACACTGTAACTCAACTTGTTAAGACATGTACATGTATAGTATGTGACATAGCAATGACAAACATCAAGGTAATGACCTAATAACAAAGGAACATATAAAGTATTGTAACGGTCTGTACTGAGTGAACCCCAAAATATTTGTTCTCATAGCACAGTGATAACAAAGGCACCCCAAAACACACTCGTTCCTGTCCCAAGGTGAAAACAAAGGTACCCAAGAAGTTTCGTGAAGATCAGTTCATAAATACGAGCTGTATAGAAGTTGTGACAAAAAACTGATTGGACCTAATTTTGGTACAAAATGGCCACTGGCAGCCATCTTGAATTTTGGACCACACCCAGAAACACTCGTTCTCGTCCAAAGGTGATAACAAAGGTACCCAAGAAGTTTCGTGAAGATCGGTTGATAAATACAGCCTCTAGCCTGAGCTGTATTGACATGTGCACTTACAGTGTATAAGTAGCACTGAATAAATCAAAGTTCATCTAATTTGCATAATTTCTGCACGAGAAAAAAACCCTGTATTATATGTGGTGTATCCCATGGTACTAAACATTCACACACAAAATTATTCAAATCAGCACATTCATATGGAAGTTCTGTGCAAAAATCTGATTGCACCTAATTTTGTACAAAATGGCAGTCATCGGCCATCTTGAATTTCGGACCGGACCCCAAAACACTTGTTCTCGTCCTACGGTGATACCAAAGGTACCCAAGAAGTTTCATAAAGATCGGTTCATAAATATGGCCTCTAGCCCGAGCCGTATTGGCATTTGCACTTACAGTGCTGAAAGTAACACTAAATACATCAAAGTTAGTCTAATTTGCATAATTTACACACGAGAAAAAAACCTGTATTATATGTGATGTATCCCATGGTACTAAACATTCATACAAAAAATTATTCAAATCAGCGCTTTCATATGTAAGTTATGCAAAAAAATCTGATAGCACCTAATTTTGTACAAAATGGCTGCCAGCGGCCAACTTGAATTTTGGATCGGACCCCAAAACACTCGTTCTTGTCCCACAGTCTTAACAAAGATACCCAAGAAGTTTCATAAAGATCGGTTCATAAATTCAGCCTCTAGCCCGAACCGTATTGAATTGTTGACGGACAGACAGACAGACAGCCATGGCATAAGCTCAAATTTGGCTTCGCCAAAGTTGAGCTAAAAATTAGTTATTCAAGAATTTTTTTTGCATGTGTCATCTGCTTTTCATGTTAGGTAAAGGGTTAAAATGTGGGCTCCATTGGGAGACAAAATATGAACCAAGGTACTTCATTTGAATAAACTTGAATCTGACCTCCCTACGGATATTGTGTACCAAAACCAAAAGATTTTGACTGGCAGATCTGAAGAAGGAGATTTTCAAAGTATTTTTCTCATAATGCACAAAGCTGAATCCCAAATATGAACCCTGAGATGCACTTTGAACAAATTGATTCTGACCCCCTCCCTCTCCACTAAAGATGCTTTATACCAAACAACAAAAATATTCAGACTGGTGGATCTGAAGTAGATTTTTAAAGTATTTATTTATTGGTGTTTAAGGTCACATACTTTTGCACAATGGCAAAATGTGACCGTGACAGTTTGACGGGTGGAGGAAGCTGGAGTACCCGGTACCCGAAGTGAACCACCAAGCATCGACGAGCAACTGTCAACTCCTCAACATTCTAACTCTGTTCAAGCTCCGCTCAAGCAGGGTTACAGCAGTTGAAGACATGTGCACCATCGACGTGTAGTACATGGCATCATCGGGATAAAGTGCCTTGCCCAAGGACACAATGTGGGTCGAACTCGGGACCTCTAGCACAGAAGTCCAACAGTCTACCACTGAGACATCATGCTCCCAGATTTTTAAAGAATATTCCTCAGAATGTACAGAGATAAAATTTAGCCTCCCTATTTTGGGAGCTCAAATATGAACCCAAGAACTTGATTTGAACAATTGGACATCCCACTCTCCTTCCCAAGGATGCTGAATAGAAAGTATCAAAGAGTTCTTAGTAGAGCAGTCAAGCGAGCTAAAGAATGAAATATGCAAATAACCGTGCCACTTAATTATCCAGACTTAATTGACTTCTAATGATGATGGAGAATTTTTTTCAATGTAGCTAAATGAATAACAAGCCATCAGCAAAAAATAGAAAAAATAACAGTAATTATATAAGCGTAATGTTTTCTAGCAAAGTGGAATGGTGATTATGTGAGAGATTACTGGATGTTTATTCATTTTGTAAACAATGATGATCAGTTTTTTTTATTACTTTCCAAAGTGTGATTTACTGGGATTTCCAGGTTTGATTATAAACGATAATTTCACATGTGAATTATGCAATCAACAATTGTGTCACGTATCCGTATGCGCAAACGAAGATACTTTGCCGTGGATGTTATGGGGACTTCATTGTTTTTTTAACTCTTTACCTAATATGAAAAGCAGACAACACTTGCAAAAAAAATTCTTGAATAGCTATTATTTTCATTTTTTGTCTCAAAAACATAGTTTATGACCCCTCATTGGAACGAACTCGATGAGCTCGTTCCAATGAGGGATCATAACCTATATTTTAGAGACAAAAAATGAAAAAATAATGAAAATAAATTGCCGATTTTTTAAAATAGCGCTGGCCGTTACGATAGGTAAAGGGTTAAATAAAATAATTATTGTTAATAATGAAAAGTAATAAACAGAGTAATCGCTTGACTGAACTGGTTACGTGAAATAATTCATTCGAGGCGAGGGACTATATTGTAAAACACTCATGCGCATTCATGCACCCGTGTTTGTACAAACGTCCCTCACCTCTCATGAATTATTTCATGTAACCAGTCCAGTCAAGCGATTATTCTCTATATAACCAATTTAACTTTTTAAAATACAGAAGGCCGGGGGGGGGGGGGGGGGGGGGGAAGGGGAGGGGAGAGGGGCTTCCCCTAGTCCTAACTAGGACCCTCTGGTCATATTAACCCCTCCTCTCACCTCAGAGAAGCGGGAGAAAGAGGTAACTACCGGATAGTTTAGATTTAGACCTCCCCGATAAAAGTTTGAAAAATTCAGTGCTCTAAAAGCATATCCAAAGCCTCTGTAGCATGTATAGCCCTATGTTGGATATCATTTTGGAGCTCTATGTTATGTGTAACTTGCATTGGACCAATGTTTTGGGAAGGCCTGAAAAAACTTTAGAGGGGAGGGGGCAAGTGCCCCAGTGCTATGTCACTGGGTCTACCTGGCACCAAAAGAGACAAAGAATACTTTAGATTTGTCAAATTCAGCTTATCACTTTATCTTCCCAAATTGCAAGAGTGAATTTTACTTGTATGTGTATGTAACTTGCACTGGACCAATGTTTTGGGAAGGTCTGCGAAAACTTTAGGGGGGCAGGGGCAAGTGCCCCAGTGCTATGTCACTGGGTCTACCTCAAACCAAAAGAGACACAGAACACTTAAAAATTGTCAAATTCAGCTTATCACTTTACCTTTCTAAATTGCAAGAGTGAATTTTACTTGTATGTAGTGATTAACCGATGAGGATTTGCGACCGTCATCTGCTTGCCGATTAGTTGAGCATACAATCTGCCAATTGTGAGTGCCAATGTCAGATAGTAACAACCAAAATGAGTACTATGTTTAAGAATGCATAGCACAGGTTAATTTTGCAGTACAGTACAGTCAGATTGATTTGTTTGTTGAACTCAAGAGTATGTCAGTGTGTGTATTAACCCTTTACCCAACGTAACGGCCAAAACCGGCCAGCGCTATTCTCAAAAATCGCCAATTAATTTTCAAAATATTTTCATTTTTTGTCTCAAAAACATAGGTTATGACCCCTCGTTGGAACGAGCTCGTCGAGCTCGTTCCAACGAGGGGTCATAACCTATGTTTTTAAGACAAAAAATGAAAAAATTTAGTTATTCAAGAATTTTTTTTGCAAGTGTCGTCTGCTTTTCATGTTAGGTAAAGGGTTAAAATAAAAATACAATCAACAATCAAAGACGCTGTGCTGTGAACTTGTTTACGCTGATGTCGCATTTCATTGAGTCATCACACAACATGTGGCATGTGTGTCATGAGCCGCAATCAAGGGGAAGATCAGACCAATCAATGAGATTAGGCCAATCTTGCTTCCTGCCAATCATTGTGGCAACTTAAGTTTGTTACTGCTTGTATGAGATTGTTAATCAAACATAAATACAAACAATTTTGATCCAGTGGTTACCATCGGCATGGACTGATGTTCAAACACCTCTACCGATGGCTTAAAATCGGCCGATATTAGATGCGATTGCCGAACATTTTATTTATTTATTTATTGGTGTTTAAGGTCACATACTTATGCACAATGGCTAATCATGACCATGACAGTTTTACGGGTTGAGGAAGCCGGAGTACCCAGAGAGAACCACCAAGCAACGACGAGCAGCAGCCAGCTCCCCAACATCATAACTCCGCACTGCAGTAGAGACAGGGTTAGATTGGGTGAAGACATGCGCACCACTGACGTGCAGTACGCCTCAGTACACGGCGTCATCGTGCCCCCCATGTGGACAATCGTGGTTAAGTGCCTTGCCCAAGGACACAACGCAGGAGTCCGAATCGATCGCTCAGACAGTCACCCATCCAAGGATTAAGGGCCTATATAAGTAATGAAATTTTGTTTATTTTGAAAATTCCCACCTCTCTTATTCCTTAAATTCAAATTAAATATACACAAATTATACTATACATCAAAATGAAGGTTGGGATGTATAGAACACAAAACACATATGTAATCAACTCATAGAGTCGACTGTAGGCACCACTAGTTCCTGGAAGCCTGCTACCGTATTCGCACCAGAACTGATAATAAAATAATATTTCATCAGAACAACTTGTGGCCAAATGTGCTTCATATATCCAAGAACAAAGCTAGGCATTCAAAACACTTTCGAATACAGTGATAGGACTGCATTTGGGAAAAGGACAACACAGTCTGCATTTTTTATTGAAGATGGTTTCCATGCTTGACAGACATGCGCAAATCACTCGATACCAGGAATTTCCATCGAAAAACAAAATCGTAATTCTAAGAAATTTCAACAGGTATCATGACACCTTGCGTTAAATATGGCAACTGTGCAATCTCTATCTAATAACAGTACACTGTATGAAGACGATCTTTTTCATTATTTGATTTTACACGGCGTTGTTTTTACATGCTTTTTCCGTCCGATGACGTCGACAGGAAATCGAAAGTATATTCATACGTAAACAAAAGCAAAGGCTTTGGAATTTCCCCCCATGCAGCTCTGTCGCCATGTTTTGAAGAATTTTGATCCCCTAGCTTTGTTCTTGGATATGTACAGCACATTTGGCCACGAGTTGTTTTCGTGAAATATTATCAAGCCCTTAACAAATATAGGGATGATAATAAAGAGTATTGTCTACGAAAATTGTGTTTTTATCAATTGCACAGGGTTGGTCACTGTTTTCTTTCTAGTTAAAGATAAGATCATCTCTATTATGTGACTAACCCTCTGCACTGCACAGCTTATGTGAATGTACATTTTCATGTAGTGTGTGACGGGGTAGTTGCCATTTTTTTATAACTGCACAGGGTTAGCAATACTTTCTGGTTATAAAAAAAAATCATTATGAGCTCAACGCACAGAAGATCAAAATTTATTATTATGTCTCCCCTTCCCAGAAGGGAGACATATTGTTTTAGTGCATATTCTTCTTCTTCTTCTTCTTCTTCTTCTCATACAAACTTTGTCCGGGGCATAATTTTTTCTCTTTTGACCTAGATCTTAGATATTTGGCATGTGGATGTATCACCATGAGCCGGTGTGTCGCGTACCATAGTGACCTTCATGTGACCTTGACCTTTGACCTGAAGGTCACATTTATGTGCTTTTTAAGGGAAACTTTGTCCGGGGCATAACTTTTTTGTCTTTTGACCTAGACCTTAGATATTTGGCATGTGGATGTATCACCATGAGCTGGTGTGTCGTGTACCATAGTGACCTTCATGTGACCTTGACCTTTGACCTGAAGGTCAGATTTATGTGCTTTTTTAAGGGAAACTTCGTCTGGACCAGAACTTTTTTGCCTTTTGACCTAGTTTCTCTTTTGAGCTAGACCTTAGATATTTGGTATGATTGTCAATATTAGTCATGTATATATAATTTGCAGTGCATTAAATAGAAAGGAAGGGGAGACATATGTTTTAGTGTGCTAAAACAGTTTCTAGTTTTAATTATTTTAATTATTGTTTTTTTAAATTTTTCAAGAAATTTTAACAATCCATATCAGGTGAGCCCTCATTGGAACGAGCTCGATGAGCTCGTTCCAATGAGGGTTCACATGAAATAGTTTTTTTGAGATGTTTTGAAAATTTTAATGTATGTGGGCAGTTGCAGCTAATTTTTGTCCGGGGCATAATTTTTACGGGGCATAATTTTTTCTCTTTTGACCTAGATCTTAGATATTTAGCATGTGGATGTATCACCATGAGCCGGTGTGTCGCGTACCATAGTGACCTTCATGTGACCTTGACCTTTGACCTGAAGGTCACATTTATGTGCTTTTTAAGGGAAACTTTGTCCGGGGCATAACTTTTTTGTCTTTTGACCTAGACCTTAGATATTTGGCATGTGGATGTATCACCATGAGCTGGTGTGTCGTGTACCATAGTGACCTTCATGTGACCTTGACCTTTAACCTGAAGGTCAGATTTATGTGCTTTTTTAAGGGAAACTTTGTCCGGACCAGAACTTTTTTGCCTTTTGACCTAGTTTCTCTTTTGAGCTAGACCTTAGATATTTGGTATGATTGTCAATATTAGTCATGTATATATAATTTGCCGTGCATTAAATAGAAAGGAAGGGGAGACATATGTTTTAGTGTGCTAAAACAGTTTCTAGTTTTAATTATTTTAATTATTGTTTTTTTAAATTTTTCAAGAAATTTTAACAATCCATATCAGGTGAGCCCTCATTGGAACGAGCTCGATGAGCTCGTTCCAATGAGGGTTCACATGAAATAGTTTTTTTGAGATGTTTTGAAAATTTTAATGTATGTGGGCAGTTGCAGCTAATTTGTTAGGTAAAGGGTTAACTGATTAACTAACCTTGTGCACTGTACAGCCTTAGTATACATCTCATCTATATCAACTCTTTAGCCAATTTAATGGCCAAAACCAAGCCATAATATTCTCAAGAAGCATTTAAAGTCAACTTATGGCCCATCATTGGAATAGATTGTGGAAAGTTCTTTTGAGTGAATTACAAAAATGAAAACAAATTGTATTTTTTAATTAACTGGTTGAGTGCTAGAAGCCACTATCAGCTAGGGCTTTAAAAATATGAGGGTACCAGAGCAAAAGCCAACATTTTCCATTGGTCATGTTTCATATTCAGTCAAACGCAAATATTTCTTTTTATCATATACTTTATAAATGACCACATTTCTATTGGCTGGATCTTATACATGTGACTGGTACTTAAAAATCCATGTACACCAGTTTTCCAGTGAATATCAATTTTCTAAATACATGTATAGCTTTTGGAAATACCCTCTCTAGATCTATTTCAATAGACGTGCATGTGCACTTGACTTCCGTCTCATTTTTATGTTATTCTGCAGATGATAACTATTTTATTTGTTAAAAGTATTTCTGGTTGATATAATTGAACTATTAATTGAGATATACAAGATAGTTTTCTTGAGGATGGTGTATATAATAAAACAGTTATGGACTTTTGTGGTGGTAAATATGATGTGAAATGAACCTAAAAAACTTATATTGACCTCGGTTAATGCCTCAGCAATATAAGTTTTTTAGGTTCTTATCACATCATATTCACCACCACAAAAGTCCATAATTATATAATACATATAATTTGTTTTTTATGTGTACCCATACTATGTATGGTACACATAATGTCGGCATCCGGGGTGGCCATCCGTCATTCGTCCATCCTTTGTCTGTATGTCCATCCATCCGGCGTCCGTATCTATTTCTTTGGCATAGATATTAACTCTTTATCCTTCAGATTGAGAATTCTTCCAATCCCTCTGGCATGAGATAACTCAAAAAATATCAATCCAATTGTCATGTTACTTTATATATATTTTCAGGTTACGGATGTTCCAAGCTGTATAGTTTTTGGTGTAAATCTGTTATTTTGATCCTGAGATATTAACCCTTTATCCTTCAAATTGAAAATTCCTCCAATTCCTTTGGCATTTGATAACTTGAAAAATATTGGTTGGATTGTCAAGTTACTTTATATTTGTGTTCAGGTTACTGATGTGCCGAGCTGTATAGTTTTTGGTGTAAATCTGATAATTTGATCCTGAGATATTAACCCTTTATCATTCAAATTGAAAATTCCTCCAATCCATTTCTTCGGCATGCGATAACTTGAAAAATATTGCTTGGATTGTCAAGTTACTTTATATTTGTGTTCAGGTTACTGATGTGCCAAGCTGTATAGTTTTTGGTGTAAATCTGTTATTTTGATCCTGAGATATTAACCCTTTATCCTTCAAATTGAAAATTCCTCCAATCCCTTTGACATTCGATAACTTGAAAAATATTGCTTGGATTGTCAAGTTACTTTATATTTGTGTTCAGGTTACTGATGTGCCGAGCTGTATAGTTTTTGGTGTAAATCTGTTATTTTGATCCTGAGATATTAACCCTTTATCCTTCAAATTGAAAATTCCTCCAATCCCTTTGACATTCGATAACTTGAAAAATATTGCTTGGATTGTCAAGTTACTTTATATTTGTGTTCAGGTTACTGATGTGCCGAGCTGTATAGTTTTTGGTGTAAATCTGATAATTTGATCCTGAGATATTAACCTTTTATCCTTCAAATTGAAAATTCCTCCAATCCCTTTGGCATGAGATAACTCAAAAAATATCAATCCGATTATCATGTTAGTTCATATAAGTGTTCAGGTTACTGATGTGCCGAGCTGTATAGTTTTTGGTGTAAATCTGATAATTTGATCCTGTGATATTAACCCTTTATCCTTCAAATTGAGACCTCCTCCAATCCATTTCTTCGGCATGCGATAACTCAATAAATATTAATCCGATTATCAGGTTACTTTATAT
Source organism: Pictodentalium vernedei (assembly GCA_031216915.1). Lineage (NCBI taxonomy): Eukaryota > Metazoa > Mollusca > Scaphopoda > Dentaliida > Dentaliidae > Pictodentalium > Pictodentalium vernedei. Next base: position 143,191,456 of record CM062296.1, on the reverse strand, counting down.
ATGTATTCAGGTTACTGATGTGCTGTGCTGTATAGTTTTTTTTATGTAAATCTAATAATTTGATCCGGAGATATTAACCCTTTATCCATCAAATTAGGCACTCTTCCAATCCATTTCTATATATACCCATACCATGTATGGTGTACATAATGTCGGCATCCAGGGTGGCCCTCCGTCATACAGCTTTCTACTAGTTGCGCATATGGGTACACATCTGACGATTTCATCAGCCTATTTTTTTTTACAAATTATTGGTGAGCGCCATTGTGCCCTCCAATAATTTGTAATAAAAACAATATTGAGTAACAAAAATAATGTAACCCTCAACCAGTTAATACGTTGTTTAATCTCATGTACAGTTAAAACTAGAAGTCCTGTCACGAATAGTGCGCTTATCTAGGCTTAATTGCGCGTTGGAATTGCGCGTAATTGCCATATCGAATGGCATCCAAAGAACGGCAGGTTTTCCTGGTTACTCAAAACAAACACATGCAATGTTTCTGCCAATGGACCTCCGGTTTACCCGGAGGTCCATTGGCTGAAACATTGCCTGTGCACAGGCCATATGTACAGAATATGGTAACTTTAATTGGGACATAACACGCACATTAACGCACATATCAACGTGCTATTTGTGCGCATTTCATGACAGGACTTCTAGTTTTAACTGTATACAATGAAGTGGGACCTAATGTCACAATCATCCCAATCTGTAATAGAAGTTTATTTTGAACTTACCTGTAGTCTGATGTAAAATAAGAGGTTGTCTGGGCGGTGTCCGAGACTGAGTCCGAGAAGACCATTTACGATATTTCTTGCAAATGCAACATATGCAACATATAATTACTATGACAATAAATGCCACAAATACAGAAGGAACTACTACTGATTCAGGAATTCTAACTGTGGCCATCTCTTTCTTGTTACCTGTAGTTATAATTAGATGACTTACAATAATGTGAGTTAATCTGTTTGTCGTTTCTGTTTGTCATGGCGTGTCCTATTTCCTTAGCCTCTAGAGGCGTGATCAACTTCAAACTCTGCAGGTTTGTGTATTTTTTATCCAATACAGTAGAACATGTCTTGAGAGACCGCCCTTTGGGCCACACAAAAGTGGTCTCTCAAGACAGGTGGTCTCTCATAACAGGTTTCAGTTTTTCTCAAGTCAGTGAATAACCAACCACAAAATTCAGAAATGGAGAAGAATGGATTTTTGTAATTACTTTGTAGTTGTTATTTTTTATGAAGTTTTTGTAACAAATTGAAATGGACTGTTATAAAAATTATAAAAACACATTGAAGATTTTCAACACTAATTTATTTTTATAATTTTTATAACAGTCCATTTCAATTTGTTATAAAAAGATTTTCAACACAAATTTATTTTTATTCCTATCTGTGACATTTCAGGTATGTATGAAATTGTTTATTCAGCAATAATCCTAATCTTTTCACAGGAGTCTTATAAAAACATCTCAATCTTTAATGAGTTAGCAATTGAAACCCAATTAAGAGCTTTTAATACTTTTAATTATGTTAGTATAACCACAATGGATTTTCCAATTCCAGGTAAAAAGTTTTTGTCATGGTTTCAGTCTTCAAAGGGGCGGTCTCTCAAGACAGGTCCATTATGGCATAAAAATACAAGTTGGTACCAGGTCTCAGTGGTCTCTCAAGACAGGTGGTCTCCCATAGCAGGTCCATTATAGAGTAAAACCAATCGGTGCCTGATAAATGTGGTCTCTCAAGACAGGTGGTCTCTCAAGACTGTGGTCTCTCAAGACAGGTTTTACTGTAAACCTAAATCGACATGATTGGTGCAATATTTCACATTGTTTACTTAAATTGTGTCACAGCATAATTGTAGGTAAAACACTTTGTGATTCTGAGCATTCTATGATATAAGGGAGGTAACTCAAAATGCCACCTATCAAAAAATCATGTATAGCATGGGTCAGTCAGTAGTATAATATAATTTATTATACGCTAAACGATAGATTATTAAAGAAATTGTGGAAAGATAGAAATCGTTTCCCCCACTGTGAAGATATTGAAATTTTCACTTTCACTGTATCAATCAAAATGGCGGCTTTCAAGGCATCAATTCAAGGTGAATACGGGTCAAATTATCACTGGAAATGATCAATTTGTTCTAGAAACGAATAATGAAAAGAAAATCTAGTTTTTTTGGGTAGATACCGATCATTTCCAGCAATAATTCAACACATACTCACCTTGATTTGATGCACGAAACCCGGTAGTCCAAACATGGCCTGAAAGTCTGTAATATAAGTTTTTGGTATGGTACGTCCTTTGAAAGGACGTACCAAATCAAAAACTTATATTATGGACTGTCAGACCATGTTTGGACTAGAAACCCGCCAGCTGACTCAGATCGCAAGATGCTCGCTATCTGTTCCGAGTATCAATCATATCACTTTCGCGTATCAATGATTCAATGTGCTGTTTACTTTCATGCATCAACTCATGGTTGAAACAAGTGGAATTATTAGATTCTTATAAAAAGTATATAATAAAAAGAAAATCTAGTGTTTTTGAGTGGATACCGAAAATTATCTCACTTGTGACCGAGACAAATGGTTATTTTCGCTCGAGCAGGTGCTCGCGAAAAATAAACATTTCTATCGGTCACTATTATTATTATTATTTATTGGTGTTTAAGGGCACATACTTATGCACAACGGCTAATCGTGACCGGCATCGGTCACTCATGAGATAATTTTCAGTATCCACTCAAAGACACTAGATATCCTCTATATTGTCTACTCATTTTAAGTGCAACTACATACGAGAAGTGATGCAAGTTCTGCAATTTGCTCCTGGTGGCTGCCCCACTGTGGGCAGCCATGATGTTTGGACAGCTGAACTAAATTTGATGCAAGCATTGCAAACTTATAACCTATAAGTTTTGAGACAGCATGATGTATTAGGTGCAGAAATGGGGGGAATGCATTGAGGTGGAATTTGTGTGGGATGGGGTGGAGGAGCTTCAGACTTTTCACTTTTTAGCCAACAATGTTCAAAATATTTGAAAATTGTAAACGAATGAGTTCTGACATAGCTCCTAATTATTTTCCTAGTTGATTTGTTTATACAGTTAACCTTTTACCTAACGTAACGGCCAAAACCGGCCAGCGCTATTCTCAAAAATCGCCAATTAATTTTCATTTTTTGTCTAAAAAATATAGGTTATGACCCCTCGTTGGAATGAGCTCATCAAGCTCATTCCAACGAGGGGTCATAACCTATGTTTTTGACACAAAAAATGAAAAAAATTAGTTATTCAAGAATTATTTTTGCAAGTGTCGTCTGCTTTTCAGGTTAGGTAAAGGGTTAATTGCTTGTTGGGACAAGATGGCTGAATGGTTAGAGCACTGGATTTCAAACCAAAAGGTCCATGGTTCCATCCCGACCGGTGGTAACTGCTTTGTGTCTTGGGCAAGATACTAAATCTGGATTGTCCATTTGGGAGCATGTTAGCATTGTGTACCAAGACATACTGCACATTGATGGTGTGCTAGCCTTCAATGGTTGCTGACTGGTAAATTGTGCTTGGTGATTCTCTCTGGGTACTCCAGCTTCCTCTACCTGTAAAACTGTCTGACATGATGTGACATTAATCTGCAATAAAACCCCCCAAATAATTATTCTACTTGCCATCCTTAAGGTGATGATGGTTACATGACCAATGAAAGTGCCAATGACACTGTAGCTCAACTTGACAAACTTGAACTTGGTAAGTTATAAGTGAAATGGCAAAATTGAAGATCATTGGTACCAGTGTTATTTGGTGAAATTTCAACATAACAGCATTGTGTGTGCACAAAGTCAGAGTAATCCATGCATTTTTAAATCTAAACTGTAAGACTGGCTAAAGGAAGAATGTTGATACACAGATGCAGTAAGTTCAGAGGTTATTGTAAACAGCAACTTTTTTCACAGAAATGATTGCTAATCAATAGCTCTTATCTACAGGTCTCGCCTAATGAGCACACCAAGTTAAAAAACAATCCTATGATAAATGCGGCCTGTAGGCCATGTCAAAGAAGAAAGTTGATGCAAAAATGCAATAAATTCAAAGATTGTTGCCAACAGAAACAGTTTTTGATGGAAATCAAAAGAAAATCGATAGCTCCTATCTTTGTCACCCTGCATAAGCATAAAGTTTCAAAACAGCCTGATAATGAATGTGCCCTCTGGGGCATGCCAAAGGAAGATGTTAATGCACAAATGCACTAAGTTTGAAAAGCCATTGCTGGTGGCAATGGTTTTTGTTTTTTTTCCCCTCTTTTTTATGGAAATTCATAAATATACCCTGCAGAGAGTGCAAAAGGGATAAGTTGCTGCACAAAGGCAAGAACCCTCTTCAAATGGGGATTGTTGTGACAAAGGTCAAGGTCAGTGAAACTAAAGCTAAAATTGATGCCAGTTCCATCACAACAGATCACAGGCGGTTCTCACTCCCTATTTAAAGATATATTAGACAAACTCTGAGAACATTTAATACGAAGACATTATGAAATGGGAAGGAGAAACCCATTGATCCTGGTGATATATGACAGAAACTCAAAGGTCCCACTGATCCTCAGACCTGTTTTGAAAATCACATGAGTGTGTTTAATGCCTAAATGAGAAAATGTTGAGAGGGACGACTTTTCCTGTAGAATAACTGTTACAGTCATTTCACAAAGATGTATCATATGCTTTTCTTTACTTTATTGGATGCTGTCAACCATCATAGGTTTCATCCAACTCCTACAAACTTTGAGGGCATGCAGTGGCTCAGTGGTTACCACACTGGGCTTCAAACCAATTGGTGCATGGTTCAATTTGCCCCATGGATAACTGTGCTATGGGCAAAACACTTAATCCTGATTGCCCACTTGGAGGTATAGTGGCAGTGTGTAATAACATGTACTGCACATCTTCAACCAATGCTAACCCTGTTTGTGCAGAGTCAGTATGTAGGGGAGCCTGATTGTTGCTTGCCACTGCTTGGTGGTTCTCTCAGGATACACCTGGCTTCCTTCACCCATAAAACTGCCCAAAATGAGGTTACCCTGGCTGTCAAAGGTGTCATTAAACCCCAATTAATAAACTTTTGGGTCTGAGATCGAGTAATTTAACATACAGTCAAAAAAAGATCCTTTGAACAATAGTTAAATTACCTTGGCAGTGATGCCTTTAGAGGCCGCTAAGGCTTGGTTATAAATCACTGCTAGGCTGCTAGATTCACAAGGTGTGATGGAAAATTACCCAGGCCCCTTAAGTTTAAAATAGGCTTGCTATGTTTCCTGTAGTGTTAGTGTATGGACACACATTTTGTAATCCCTCGGATTAACCCTTTACCCAATGCAACAGCCAAACCGGCCAGCCCTATTCTAAAAAATCGGCAATTAATTTCCATTATTTGTTTCATTTTTTTGTCTCAAAAACATAGGTTATGACCCTTCACTGGAATGATCTCACTGAGCTCTTTCTAAAGAGGGGTCATAACCTATGTTTTTGAGACAAAATTGAAAAACATTAGTTATTCACAAATTTGTTTTGCAGGTGTCGTCTGCTTTTCATGTTAGGTAAAAGGTTAAAAAAAAATATTTGGGGTTGGCATTTGTCGCTCTCCTTATTTTCAAATGAGGCAGTCTATAAAGGGCAAGGATGATCACTTGCATCAAAATCATAGGCCTGCCATTATTCACCATATTGGAAGCATTGCAGTGAAATGTCCTTATGGAAGTGTAGGTATAGGAATAACCATTTACATTTGTAAACTACCCCCACAGTATAACAGTCATTTCACTATGATGGAAACCCTGTACTATAGGCTTTCCTTTAATATCAGCCATTGGGAGCTACAAATTGTGAAGGCTTTTTATCTGACTTTGACAAACTCTCTGGTCTCAGAACAGGTACCAGTGGTGGCCTGATGCTTGGGGTGGGAGTTTGGGGGTAGGTGTTTAGGGTGAGGGCTTGGCCATAACTTGCACAGGGCTCTGGTGCACTTAATGCACTAGGCAGACAATGACTTGGCCTGTTGGGATCAAAATTTGAAAATTGTTGCCAAAAGAAGCAAAATTCTTCACTCTAGGAGCTGAACGAGAGGTGTATATCACTGATACTAATACTACATGTTTTCCTCTCGATAAATCGCATTGCATCAATTGCCAGGTTAGCCAGAACTTGCACAGGGCTGTGGTGCACTTAATGCACTGGGCAGACAATGACTTGGCCTGTTGAGATCAAAATTCGAAAATTGTTGCCAAAAGAAGCAAAATTCTTCACTCTAGGAGCCGACCGAGAGGTGTATGTCCATGAACAGAATACTACATGTTTTCCTCTTAATAATTTGCATTGCATCAATTGCCAGGTTGGCTGGAACTTGCACAGGGCTGTGGTGCACTAAATGCACTGGGCAGACAATGACTTGGCCCGTTGGGATCAATATTTGAAAATCGTTGCCAAAAAAGCAAAATCCTTCACACTAGGACTCGAACGAGAGGTGCATGTTCCTGAACAGATACTACATGTTTTCCTCTCGATAATTCACATTGCATCAATTGCCTATATATTTACTGGCAAATGGGCTAATTATTAGGCAGTGTGATAATTGGATACCAAACAATTCATAATTAGTTATTGATAGATAGATACATTCACTGCATGTCAATAGAAAAACAATAAAAAAAACCCAGAGGCTTAAGTAAGCCTAAAATGCTCAGCGGGCTTAAGTTGTCAAAAGAGATGTGTGTATCAGTAAGTGATCAGCAGCAAGAGCAATTCTTTGATTTGCTATGACAGAAGGCAACATTTTTGGCCATTCAATTCTGCTGGTACTAGGAAAGCTTCTTAGCAAGCTCTGTTCTGTGAAGTATTTAAAAACAACAACTGAACAAAATTTTTGTTTTGTTTTCAACTGCTGTGGTTCTCTCTACCCCCCCCCCCCCCCCCCACCCTTCCGAAGAGAAAATAAATTATGGCATAAATGAAATACTTCTGACCCAGTTATATACTACATGACAAATTGGGTTCACATCTGCCCATTGGATCTGAAAATAGAAATTTTGTATGTAGCCCAAATTTGGGAGCCCAAATTTGGGAGCCCAAATTTTGACTTACTGAGTTTTTTTGAAAAAAATATGAATCTGCATCCTAAAGTAAGTTCCAAACAACAAATCTAAGCATTATTGCAAGTGGCTTATAAAAAGTGGATTTTTAAAGCATTTTAGGCTTATGGAGCATTAACCCCACCTCACCAAGATGAAGACGGCAGCAGCTTCATTTGAACAAAGAAGAAAAGGTTTACTCCAAAGATGGTCTGTGCCATAAATGAATGAATTTGGCCTAGTGGTTTTAAAGAATAAGAAAAATTTCAAACTAGATCAACAGAATTTTACTGCTAACAGTAAATTCAAGTCTGTGTGAAAATGGTTAAAGCATAAAAAAAAAAACCAGAAAGAGATTTTATAGGGGGGTAAAATATTTTTAAAGAAATCAGAAACAGGTTTTCATTAACAGTATTACATGAAATAAAATCTTTGAAAACAACATTGAAGTTTTGAGAGGGTTAAATTAATGACATTCATACAGGAATCAGATAAATGTTTCCATGAAACCAGAAGAAAAACATGCATGTGCACAGCATTGAAAGGGTTCAACATGAAATAAAATCTTTGGAGAACACACTGAAGTCATGGAAGGGTTAAATTCAAGATATTCATACAGGAATCAGATCAATGTTTTCTCTGCCACTTATGGAAGAGGGTTAAAAGGATTTATTTCATTCTCTGTAGCTAAACAAAACAATAACATGTGTGTTTGACAGTAGATGTTGACATTTCATAAGAGATAAAATTGGAAATTCCAACAATATGAAAAGGGAAATCTCACTGCAAGAATGCTGACCCATCATTATTTCAATACCCTCTACCAGACACCCTGATAGAACCGGTGGCAATTTTTTTAACCAATCCATTCTACTGGTTCTAAGGATGCTTCATACCAAATAACAGTTCTCTGTTCCGTGTGGTTTCAGAAATATGGGCTTTTGAATTTTTTTCTGTTTTTAGCCTCTGAGGTTGCCACGGGGCTGTAAAAATTTTTTTTTCTGACATCAATCGAGTACTTAGGACCCACTTATACTACATGCCATATTTGGTTGAAATTGGCCCACCGGTTCTTGAAATAGAAATTTTAGGCAAAGCCCAAAATGGATGTGGCCCAAGAGAGAGCCCAAATATTGGCCTGCCAACTTCCCTTAAACAAACTTTCATCTTCAACACCAAAGGATGTTCCACACCAAATATCAAGGCATTCCCTCTGGTGGTTCGTGAAAAGAAGATTTTTAGCTCAATTTTGGCGAAGCCAAATTTGAGGTATTGCCATGGCCCATCGTCCATCTGTCTGTCTGTCCGTCCATCGTGCCGTACACATGGTTCGGCCTAGAGGCCGTATTTATGAACCGATCTTTACGAAACTTCTTGGGTACCTTTGTTATCAACGTGAGACGAGAACAAGTGTTTTTGGGTCCGGTCCGAAATTTAAGACAGCCGCTGGCAGCCATTTTGTACCAAAATTAGGTGCAATCTTATTTTTGCGCAGAACTTCCATATGAAAGCTCTGATTTGAATAATTTTTTTGTATGAATGTTTAGTACCATGGGATACATCACATATAATACGGGTTTTTTTCTCGTGCGTAAATTATGTAAATTAGACTAACTTTGATTTATTTAGTGTTACTTTCAGCACTGTAAGTGCAAATGCCAATACGGCTCGGGCTAGAGGCCGTATTTATGAACCGATCTTTACAAAACTTCTTGGGTACCTTTGTTATCACCGTGGGACGAGAACAAGTGTTTTGGGGTCTGGTCTGAAATTCAAGATGGTCGCTGGTGGCCATTTTGTACAAAATTAGGTACAATCAGATTTTTGCGCAGAACTTCCATATGAAAGCGCTGATTTGAATAATTTTCTGTGTGAATGTTTAGTACCATTGGATACATCACATGAATTACAAGTTTTTTTCTTGTGCATAAATTATGCCGATTAGACAAACTTTGATCTCTTTAATGTTACTTTCAGCACTGTAACTGCAAATGCCAATACGGCTCGGGCTAGAGGTCATATTTATGAACCAATCTTTACAAAACTTCTTGGGTACCTTTGTTATCACCTTGGGATGAGAATGAGTGTTTCTGGGTGCGGTCCAAAATTCAAGATGGCTGCCAGTGGCCATTTTGTACCGAAATTAGGTCCAATCAGTTTTTTGTACACAACTTCTACACGGCTCAGGCTAGAGGCCGTATTTATGAACTGATCTTTACAAAACTTCTTGGGTACCTTTGATATCGCCGTGGGACGAGAACAAGTGTTTTTGGGTGCAGTCCAAAATTCAAGATGGCCACCAGCAGCCTTTTTGTACCAAAATTAGTGCAATCAGTTTTTTGTACAGAACTTCTGTATGAAAGTTCTGATTTGAATAAATTTTTGTAGGAATATTTAGTAACATGTAATACATCACATATAATATGGGTTTCTTTCTCATGCAGAAATTATGCAAATTAGATGAACTTTGATTTGTTCAGTGCTACTTATACACAGTAAGTGCACATGTCAATACGGCTTGGGCTAGAGTCTGTATTTATGAACTGATCTTCACGAAACTTCTTGGGGAACCTTTGTTATCACCTTGTGACAGGAACGAGTGTTTTTGGGTGCCTTTGTTATCACTGTGCTATGAGAACAAATATTTTTGGGTTCAGTCAGACCCACTCTGGGACTCAAAGATTTCTTTTCTAGTTTAGCATCTAACTGTCACCCCGCTTTTACAATACTTTACCTATATATTTGTTACAGGCTACAGTCAGCATTTATGTACAGACCGTTACAATACTTAACATGTACCTTTGTTATCAGGTCATTACCTAGATGTTTGTCATTGCTGTGTCACATACTATACATGTACATGTCTTAAACAAGTTGAGCTACAGTGTCATTGACACTTTCATTAAAGATTTTTATTAGCTTTTGGGGCATTAGACAGAGCCTGAATAGGGCAGCTGCTTCATTTGAACAAAATAGAAGGGGTATACTCCACATGGTCTTTGCAATATATGTTTGAATTTGGCCTAGTGATTGTGAAGAAGAAGTCAAGTTTAAAAAAGTAAACGAACGACAGACGCCAAATGATGGCAACAGAGCCACTGACTTGCAGTCAGGTGAGCTAAAAAAACATTGAGTCATCTGGATTCCATTCCCAATGGGACCCTTAGGTGCCTGGGCCCCTGGCTTTCAGCAAACCTTCGCCCTGGCTTTCATTCACTTTGGCCCTGGCTTTCATTCACCTTGGCCCATAGGGTGACAGGCTCTATAATGTACATACAAGAAGAGGTCTTGGCATTGATTTCTAGTAAAGTTTTGGCTGCCTCTGGAGGTATCCAAGATTTGGCTAGAAAATATTCCTAAGCTGTTGGACTTGGTATGTTTGTTTTTTTTTCGATTTATTGTGTGAATCCCTTAGCTCTCCTTATTTTGAAATATTCAAGGTTTTCTGACTTTGACAAACTCTCTTGTTTTGGAACAGGTCCTTAACATCAGTAGCAGAGCTATGGGGAGAAATGGCTGGAGGAGGGGGAGCAGCCCCCAAATCTCAATGCCCTCCCCCCTGCCATATCTCAATGCCCCACCAAATTCAAACCCTATTTCAGCTATTTTCACCTATCTATCACAAGTTACACTTAGATTGAGGCAAAAATACTGATATAGTGTTTGGTGTTCGGGAACGTTCATTCCTAGCACAAGTAATTGCCTCCAGTTGGAAGCAAATTTCAAAAATTCACTCTGAGAGCACTACTGGATTTTTCAAAATTTTCCTGCAGGAGGTACTCTAGGTAGTGAGATGCCCCTTCCAAACCCATCACCCGATCTGCACTTCAGGCATTGGGACATGCCCCCTCCCCCCCCCCCCCATTACTACACAGGCCCTACTACCCCTCTCCAATTATTACACAGGCCCTACTACCCCCCCCCCCCCCACCCACCCTATTTGAGAATCCTAGGATCCTAGGGCCTGAATAGAAAGGGAGATGTCCCAATGCCTGAAGTGCAGAGCGGGTGATGGGTTTCCCAGATTCACTCTGAGAGCACTACTAGATTTTTCAAAATTTTCCTGTGGGAGGTACTGTAGGTAGTGGGATGCCCCCTTCCAAACCCATCACCCGCTCTTCACTTCAAGCACTGTTGCCTAGACAGGGGCACAATGATGCTGTGTACAAAGGCGTACTGCACGTCGATGGTGCATGTCTTCAACTGCTGTAACCCTGCTTGAAGGGAGCTTGAACAGAGTTAGAATGTTGAAGAGCTGACAGATGCTCGTCGTTGTTCGGTGGTTCTCTCCGGGTATCCAGCTTCCTCCACCCGTAAAACTGTCATGGTCATAATTATCCATTGTGCATAAGTATGTGACCTTAAACTCCAATAAATAAATAAACAAGAGGTCCCAGGGGGCCTGAGGGCGCTCACCTGACATGGTAGTCTAAATATCAAACCAGGGACTTGACTTGAATAAGCTGCATACGCCCCTCCCAAGAAAAGCATATACCAACTAGATGAAGTGATTGTGCCCACACAATACACAGGATTTTCCTTTTATTTTCAGTTCCTGCACTTTTACGTCCCAAAATTGAGATAAACACATAAAAAACAGATTTTTTTAAATTTTTGTTCAGAAAGTCCCAAACAAAATATTTTCCGACTAAAATTTTTTTTTCTTCTTAAAATTGACCAAAACGCACCCGGACCCCAAATTTTCAGTGTAAAATTTTTTTTTTTTTTTTTTGTCTTAAAATTGACCGAAACACATAAAAAGACAAAAAACTCATTTCCGGATTTTGGTCCAAAATTTCTAAGTCCGGACCGGGACCCCAAATTTTCAGCCTAAATATGAACCCAGGGACTTGGCTTGAACAAACTCGAATCTCACCCCACTGAGGATGCTGCATACCAAACATCAAAAGATTCATATTGGTGGAGCTGAAGAAGATTTTTAAAGAATATTCCTCATACTGCACTAATTTAAACATTTGGGCTCCCATAGAGAGCCCAAAAATGGACCCAGGGAATTGATTTCAATAAACAATCTTTCAAAGATGTTATATGTAAAATTTGAAAGCTTTTGGAGCAATGGTTTGGGAGAAAAGTAGTTTTAAATGTTTTTCCCATTACCCACAGTGTTAAAAAATGCTGACTCGGCACTTTTTCAAAGTCCCAAAAAAGTACCCCATGATAAAACCGATAGCAATTTTGTTTGACCATTCCATTCTGTTGGTCCTAAGGAAGCTTCACACCACATAAGAATTCTCAGTGCCGTGTAGTTTTGGAGATATAGGCGTTTTAATTTTTTTCTATTTTTAGCTCCTGCGGTTCCCATGGGGTGACAGAAATTTTTTTTTTTGACATAAATTAACTACTTATGTCCCAATAAAACCTCATGTCAAATTTGGTTCAAATCAGCCTCTCGGTTTGGAAAATAGAAATATTGGGCGGGGCAAAAATTCTTACCCCTCCCATAACGATGGCAAATATAGCCCCTAGAACTTCTTTTGAACAAATCTGAGTCTACACTTCAAAAGGAAGCTGCACACCAAATATCAAGTCTCTGCTGCTGCTGGTTCATGATAAGAAGATTTTTTAAGATTTAGGCTCACTTTTTGGGCGTGGCCCTACCAAGGGGCGAGTCAACTTGATTTGAACAAACTTGAATTGACATATGATAGGGAACATGCACACCAGATTTGGTTCAATTTGGGTGAGTAGTTTGTGAGAAGAAGTCGATAATGTAAAGTTAATGCCAGACGGACACAGGACGGCAGATGGAAAGTGATTAGTAAAGCTCCCCTTGAGTTTTGCTCAGGGGAGCTAATAAATAAATAAATAACCAGAAAGTGTGACTAACCCTGTGCATTGAACAGGGTAAGTCACACTTTATGATTATCACAAATTTTCATTATTGACTGAGTAACTAACCCTGTGCACTGTACAGCCTTGGGGTAAATCTCATCAATATCAACTCTCTACCCAATGCAATGATAAAAACCAGCCAGTACTGTTCTAAAAAAGCATCAAACTCAGCTGATAAACACTCACTGAAATGGATTGTGGAAAGGTTTTTTACAGTGAATTCCAAAAATGAAAATATATTCTATTTTCATTGGCATGGCGGGGGGTCTGTCGGTGGCCGAGTGGTGTGCGTGGTTCAGTATAGTTTTGCTAGGCGGTTGGTGCCGAAGGAAACTCTCTCGGCGTGGGTTCGAACCCCCGCCATGCCAATGTAAACAAAACCAGCGTCCTTTCTTAATTCTATGGCATCCGAGAAATTTGAAAAAGACAAGTACTGTCGCTGATTTCTTCTGAGGTGCAGTTCGTAGAATTAAGTGCTTAGATGCAACTATCTGATGAATATTCTATTTTCAATTAATAGCTTGTTTAACCCTTTACCTAACACGAAAAAAACCCGACACTTGCCAAAAAATTCATGAATAACTGATTGTTTTCATTTTTTGTCTCAAAAACAAAGGTTATGACCCCTTATTGGAACGAGTTCGACGAGCTTGTTCCAAAGAGGGGTCATAACCTTTGTTTTTGAGACAAAAAATGAAAATATAATGAAAATTAATTGTCGATTTTTGAAAACAGCGCTGGGCGTTTTTGGCCGTTACGTTGGGTAAAGGGTTAAAATCTTTTTGTGGGAAATGGGCCAAGTAATACAATACCTCCACAAAAATGTGAACAATACACCATGAATTATAAGCTCTAGGATTCCAAGACTTCCAACTTCACTTTCCGAAAATTGGTACATAAATAGAGGATATCTAGCGTTTTTGAGTGAATACTGAAAATTTTCTCATGAGTGACCGAGACAAATGTTTATTTTTAGCGCTCGCAAAAATAACTTTTTATCTTATTTTCTTTTTATTACAAACTTTTTATAAGAATCTGATAATTCCACTCGTTTCAACCTTGAATTGATGCATGAAAGTAAACAGCGCATTGAATCACTGATGCGTGAAAGTGATTTGATCGATATTCGGAACAGATAGCGACTTGCAATCTGATTCAGCTTGTGGGTTTCTAGTCCAAACATGGCCTGAAAATCCGTAATATAAATTTTTGGTTTGGCCCAAAAACTTATATTACGGACTTTCAGGCCATGTTTGGATGAGCAGGTTTCATGCATCATTTATTTATTGGTGTTTTTAAGGTCACATATTTCTGCACCATGGCTAATCATGACCATGACAGTTTTACGGGTGGAGGAAGCCAGAGTACCCGGAGAGAACCACCGAGTATTGGCAAGCAACTGTCAGCTCCCCAACATACTAACTCCACACAAGCAGGGTTAGCATTGGTTGAAGACAAGTGCACCATCGGCGTGCAGTACGCCTTAGTACACAACGCCACCAAGCTCTCACGTGGGCAATGGGAGTGAAGTGTCTTGCCCAAGGACACGAAGCAGTTGCCACAGGTGGGATTCTAACCGAGGACCTCTCGGCTTGCAGCCTGCACCTCTACCTACTGAGCCACCGTGTAGAATCATCTGATTGACTTACTATTGCTCCATTGAAGTTGCATTTCATGTATTATGCCAAATTTGAATAAATTTGATTATTGCTGTGAAACCTTATTAAAACAAGAGGCCCCAAGGGGCCTGAGGGCGCTCACCTGACATGGTAGCCTGAATTTATATCAACCCAGAGAATTGATTTCAACAAGTTGCATCTGCTCCTCCTAAGAAAAGCTTGTACCAAATATCCAAAGATTCTGACCAGTGGATCTAAAAAAAAAAGATTTTTAAAGAATATTCCTCATATTGAACTAAGTTATAATTCAGGCTCCCGCAGGGAGCCCATATATGAACCCAGGGACTTGGCTTTAACAAACTTGAATCTCACCCCCCTAAGGATGCTGCACACCAAATATCAAAACATTCCGACTGCTGGATCTGAAGAAGAAGATTTTTAAAGAAAAGTCCTCATTTTGAACTAAGTTACAATTCGAGCTCCCACAGTGAGTCCAAATATGGACGTAGGGACATGGCTGAAGAAGAAGATTTTTAAAGATAAGTCCTCATTTTGAACTAAGTTACAATTCGAGCTCCCACAGTGAGTCCAAATATGGACCTAGGGACATGGCTTGAACAAACTGGAATCTCACCCCCTAAGGATGCTGCATACCAAATATCAAAACATTCCGACTGCTGGATCTGAAGAAGATTTTTAAAGAAAATTCCTCATTTTGAACTAAGTTATAATTCGGGCTACCACAGTGAGCCCAAATATGAACCCAGGGACTTGGCTTGAACAAACTTGAATCTCACCCCCCTAAGCATGGTGCATACCTAATATCAGAAGATTCTGCCTGCTGGATCTTGAGAAGAAGATTTTCAAAGAAATTTGCCTGAAATGCACTAAGTTCAAATTTGGGCTCCTATTCTGAGCCCAAATATAAACCCAGGGGGCCGATTTGAACAAACTTGAATCAGATCCACCCCACAATGTTGCATACCAAATATCAAAAGATTCTGCCTGCTGGATCTGGAGAAGAAGATTTTTTAAGAAATATGCCTGAAATGCACTAAGTTAAAATTTGGGCTCCTATACGGAGCCCAAATATAAACCCAGGGGGCCAATTTGAACAAACTTGAATCAGATCCACCCCACAATGTTGCTTACCAAATATGAAAAGATTATGAAGCTGGATCTGGAGAAGAAGATTTTTTTAAGAAATTTGCCTGAAATGCACTAAGTTCGAATTCGAGCTTCTATAGTGAGCCCAAATATGAATCTAGGAAGCCGATTTGAACAAACTTGAATCAGATCCACCCCACAATGTTGCATACCAAATATCAAAAGATTCTGCCTGCTGGATCTGGAGAAGAAGATTTTTTAAAAAATTTGCCCGAAATGCACTAAGTCCGAATTCGGGCTTCTATATTAAGCCCAAATATGAATCCAGGGGGCCGATTTGAACAAACTTGAATCAGATCCACCCCGCAATGTTGCATACCAAATATCAAAAGATTCTGCCTGCTGGATCTGGAGAAGAAGATTTTTGAAGAAATTTGCCTGAAATGCACTAAGTTTGAATTCGAGCTTCTATAGTGAGCCCAAATATGAATCCAGGGGGCCGATTTGAACAAACTTGAATCAGATCCACCCCGCAATGTTGCATACCAAATATCCAAAGATTCTGCCTGCTGGATCTGGAGAAGATGATTTTTTAAGAAATTTGCCTGAAATGCACTAAGTTCGAATTCGAGCTTCTATAGTGAGCCCAAATATGAATCTAGGAAGCCGATTTGAACAAACTTGAATCAGATCCACCCCACAATGTTGCATACCAAATATCAAAAGATTCTGCCTGCTGGATCTGGAGAAGAAGATTTTTTAATAAATTTGCTTGAAATGCACTAAGTTCAAATTTGGGCTCCTATACTGAGCCCAAATATAAACCCAGGGGGCCGATTTGAACAAACTTGAATCAGATCCACCCCACAATGTTGCTTACCAAATATGAAAAGATTCTGCCTGCTGGATCTGGAGAAGAAGATTTTTTAAGAAATTTGCATGAAATGCACTAAGTTCAAATTCGAGCTTCTATAGTGAGCCCAAATATGAATCTAGGAAGCCGATTTGAACAAACTTGAATCAGATCCACCCCACAATGTTGCATACCAAATATCAAAAGATTCTGCCTGCTGGATCTGGAGAAGAAGATTTTTTAAGAAATTTGCCTAAATGCACTAAGTTCGAAATCGGGCTCCTATACTGAGCCCAAATATAAACCCAGGGGGCCGATTTGAACAAACTTGAATCAGATCCACCCTACAATGTTGCATTCCAAATATCAAAAGATTCTGCCTGCTGGATCTGGAGAAGAAGATTTTCAAAGAAATTTGCCTGAAATGCAGTAAGTTCAAATTTGGGCTCCTATACTGAGCCCAAATATAAACCCAGGGGGCCGATTTGAACAAACTTGAATCAGATCCACTCCACAATGTTGCATACCAAATATCAAAAGATTCTGCCTGCTGGATCTGGAGAAGAAGATTTTTTAAGAAATTTGCCTGAAATGCACTAAGTTCGAAATCGGGCTCCTATACTGAGCCCAAATATGAACCCAGGGGGGCGATTTGAACAAACTTGAATCAGATCCACCCTACAATGTTGCATACCAAATATCAAAAGATTCTGCCTGCTGGATCTGGAGAAGAAGATTTTTTAATGTTTTTCCCATTGCCCACAGTGTTAAAAAGTGCTGACTCAGCACTTTTTCAAAGTCCCGAAACTGTACCCTATGATAAAACCGATGGCAATTTCTTTTTACCAATCCTTTCTGTTGGTCCTAAGGAAGCTGCACACCAAATAAAAATTCTCAGTGCCGTGCAGTTTTGGAGATATGGGCGTTTTAAATTTTTTCTATTTTTAGCTCCTGCGGTTCCCACGGGGCTGCGGGAAATTGTTTTTTGCATAAATCAAGTACTCATGACCCAATAAGCCCTCACATAAAATTTGGTTCAAATCAGCCTCTCGGTTTGGAAAATAGAAATTTTGGGCGGGGCAAAAAATTTTGCCCCTCCCATAACGACGCCAAGTATAGCCCCACAAACTTCTCTTGAACAAATCTGAGTCTACACCTCAAAAGGAAGCTGCACACCAAATATCAAGTCTCTGCTACTGCTGGTTCTTGAGAAGAAGATTTACAAAGATTTTGGTGCCCCTTGGGGGTGTGGCACCACCCAGGAGGAGGGGCAACTTCATTTGAACAAATCTGAATTGGCATTAGGTAATAAACATTTAGCCAACATTTGAATAAAATTGGGCTAGTGGTTTAGGAGGAGAAGTCGATAATGTAAAGTTAACGCCGGACAGACGACGGCGGACGCCGGACAGAAAGTGATTAGTAAAGCTCCCCTTGAGCTTCGCTCAGGTGAGCTAAAAATCGGGTAATATTTTGGGAATCCTACTTACTGTGCCCCAGTAGAGTGCATGCTGTGCAGATGTTCGTTGATGTTTTTCTTGAAAACATTTTCCCAATGCCAGTACTCAACAGTAGTGGGCTTCACTTCAAATGGTAACAAGCAGTATATAGTGCACCTCCCATTTTCAAAGTCAAAAGACTTTAATCTATTATATCTTGTTTGAGCAAGATATAATAGAAAAAATGCTCGCGTTACCCCTTCAATACAGGAAACTGACCAAATCCCTGTTAATTGAATACTCTTGTTAACTGAATAATTCTCAATGGCAGAGTGGCTATTCAGTTAACAGGGTTCCACCATACACAAAACTTCTGTCCTGGCTGGTGTTTCCAGTCAAGTGTTCATTACGCGTACAGCCAAACGAAAAAATTATCCAAAAATCCACTGAGTGTGTTATGTGTAATTACATAATGTCAGACGTCCACTCACTAATCAGTGTTGATTGGACTGTATTGAGAAAAGATTCGCCAATTAACATTTTTATTTCTGTTCCCTAAATATTTTGTTTGTACCTGATACATTTTGTTTGGGAATTTTGTATATCAAATAAAATCTTTAACGGTGAAAATCGGTTCGGTAAATCCTGTTATTTTGTGTGATAAATTTGACCCCAAAAATGAGAATTTCGCCAATCACGTGCAACAGTGTGGCTCTTCCGTCAATTGGATCTACATTGCATGAAATATTCTGAAGTCATTGGAGACCGGCGAACAAACTCAGGGGGGAATCCAAATCATATATCAGCGACAATTTTATTTTAATATGAAAACAAATCGAAAATCTCACAAATTAACGAACGGATTTTTTCAATTCCAATATTAAACTGCAGTACAGAGTTCTGGAAATGAAAGATATGGCATCTGTATCGGAATATTTTATTAAATGTAGGTTTTAGAAATTTTCTGACTGAACAATATAATTGCTAATCAGGGACAGTCTCTGAAAGATTTTTCTCGCAAAACATTAATTGATTATGTAATCCTTCTCACGTGACCGCACTGAAAAAGCTTTTCATACCCGGCTGTTTCTACTCAAACGACGGGTATTAACAAGTGTGGTCTTGTATGCAGTGTACACGTAATGGCTACCTACTCAGGCTGTTGATACTTGACTAGAAGTAACAGCACAGATTTTATAATCATTCTTACCATCAGTGCCAGAGCACCTGCTGTATCATGGATAAGTGGACTCGAATTCAGCCTTCTTGCCGTTAAGTTTTAGGAGTCTAGCACCATGACCCAATCTAGAATAAAAAGAATATATTTTAGTTACTTTGCTTTTACTAATAAAACCAGTTAACATAAAAAATTAAAGTAGAATGGAATGCACTAAGGGAAATAACTCAACAAATCATCGTGATTTTCAATCTAATCCAAGATAGTGTTAATATAAAGCACTGTATGAAATTGTTTCCTTTCCAGAAAATCGCATAAATATTAAATAAAACAGAACCAACAAAGGGAAATAACTCCCTCAATTTTCAAGGGGTCATCGTAATTTTATAACTTGTCGAAGACATTATTTATATAAAGCATGACAATTTGCCTATGGGCACTCTCCCATAAATTGTAACAAGGCAAAGACATGTGTACAAGATTTGATGGCCAAAAATAATTTAGCACTCTACTAGTTCATGCTTTTCTCATTACCCATTGTGTAAAAATCTGGTCCAAGCTGGCCAAATATTTTTTGGTACCAAGTGGAATTTTTGTTTGGTGCCAAATTAATTTTTTTGGTGCCAAATGAAATATTTCAGAGTCAAAAAAGAAACTTATTGTAAATGAGAATTTATTTATTGGGGTTTAACAACACTTTCAACAGCCAGGGTTACCTTGTGTCAGACAGTTTTCCCGGTGGAGGAAGACAGAGTACCCGGAGAGAATCACCTAGCAATGGCGGGCAACTGTCAGCCTCCCCAACATACAAACTTCACATAAGCAGGGTTAGCACTGGTTGAAGACAAGTGCACAATCGACGTGAAACACGCCTTAGTACACAATGCCACCATGCCCCCATGTGGGCAATGGGGTGAAGTGTCTTGCTCAAGGACACAATGCAGTTGCCGCAGGTGATATTCGAACCAAGGACCTCTCAGCTTGCAGCCTGCATGTCTACCTACTGATCCACTGGCCCACATTGTAAGTGAGAACAAATTAACTATAATTATATTGATCATCCTTTGAATGCAACAAGGTACCATCTGCAATGCACAGCATTGCAGATGGTGACTTGTGGCACCCAAAGTACAATAGTTTAATTTAGTATTAGCTGCCACTCTTTTATACCCGAAGCCCGATAAAAATATAGATAATGAAAAAGTAAAAGCCTATTGTTAATGTTTAAAAAATAATTTCATAATTACCCAGTATTATTTACTCACTGTTTATTCACTCCAAATAAACGAGTAGCAAATAAATTATTATCTACCAGAAGGATTGTAAGATTAAGAAAGATAAAAAATGATTAAGTAACAAAGAAATATTTTTATAAGTATCAGATAAAATGGCTAAATTGTTAATACTTTACCCACCGTAATGGCCAAAACCGGCCAGTGCTATTAAAAAAATTCACTTTTCAATTTTCATTATTTTTTCATTTTTTGGTCACAAAATCAGAGCTTATGACCTCTCAATGGCACGAGCTCACAGAGCTCGTCCCAATAAGGGGGCATAAGCTATGTTTTTGATGCAAGAATTGAAAACAATTAGTTATTCAAGATTTTTGTTTGCAAATGTTGTCTCCTTTTCGTGTTAGGTAAAGGGTTAATTTAGTTCACCCATAAAGCCATGATTTTACCTGTTGCCTACAGATTAACTGACAGGCACAATTCTGTCTCGCCTGTGTCATCAGACAGAGATTTTATCGAAAAAGACACACAGAAATAATAAACCACAAAACCTTCGAGACTTACCAAAAGTATGTATTTTATCATTGATTTTATTATTGATTATAATTTATTGGTGTTTAAGGTCACATATTTCGACACAATGGTTAATCATTACCACAACATGGACATAAAATCAAGTCCAGCCAATCGTTTACCCATGTTGCCCATTTTAAAAGACTTTCACCCCAGGCATTGGTGACTGGGGAGTGCGGTGGCTCAGTGGTAACAGCACTGAACTTCAAACCGATAGGGCCATGGTTCGATCCCTGCCTTGGGTAACTGCATTGTGTCCTTGGGCAAGGCACTTAATCCCAATTGCCCATGATGGGGCGCAGTGGCAATGTGTATTAAGGCATACACACGTCAATGGTACACCTGTCTTCAACCAATGCTAGTATGTTGGGGAGTCTGACAGTTGCTCGCCATTGCTCATTGGTTCTCTTTGGGTACTCCAGCTTCCTCCCCCCATAAAACTGTCCAACATGAGGTGACCCTGGCTGTTGAAGCATCGTTAAACTCCAATAAATAAATAAATAAATTGGTGACCGGATCCCATTTTATCAGTAAAACAGGGCTTATCAGCTGTGTATTTCTCAACTTTCTGGAGTTCCTGAGGGGAAAACTTGTAAATGATACTTACAAACATCTTGTCATAATCTCAAACATGTAAGCTACTGTAGTAGTGGTTTGGAAAAGAAAATTATTATACTGTCTTCTCCATATAAGACTTTAAATAGTGAACGTGGAGTGGGTGACTGGGGGCTGGAAGGATCTTCATCAAATGATGTCGGAATAATCAAGTCACTATCTTTAATGTTTATTGTACAGGACTTTTGGTGAATGGATCTTATTAGTTATCCTTGTGTTTTCCAGGATGTATGGTAATTTACACTGGTTTGGGAACTCATACACCCTGAGGCAAAGCCGAAGGGTGTATGAGTTTCCAGACCGGTGTAAACTCCCATACACCCTGGAAAACACAAGGATAACGGATTTATTTTGAAGAATTTTGGTGTACTTAATACTTTAACCTACATTGTTGGCAAAAACTGACAGAAAATATGAACTTTGTATTTTTCTTAATAAAACCAGACAAATATGGATGTCATTGGAACTGGCTCAATGAGCCAGTTCCAAGGACATCCATACCTGTAATATTTTATTGCATATAAATATTAAATTTTTATTTTTGTTCTAACATAACCGAGCAGAAGGTATGAATTAATAATTAAAAAAGGTTACCATTTTAGCCATATAGTCTGCTATTGTGTATTCTTGTTTTTACACCGTGTTTAACCACGGTGTAAAAAAAGCTACTGTGGATTGCAAGTTACACTGTACCTCTCAGCCAAGCAAAACGTAGTATTTTGTTTCATTTGGAAATAATGAGAGATATTTCATTCATCGATCTTGTTTGACCAATCTGGTAAGACAATAAACATTGCACTTAGTGATTTGATGACTGAGATGTCATTCATTTCCACCTCCTCCCACCCCTAGCTATTTAACACTATATAGTTCCCTTGCCTCTGCTACAATGTCATACTGCTGTGTCATTGAAACTGTTTACTGTGGATAAAATTAATGTATCACGATATGTTGTAGGTATTCATAGTTTCTGATAAAGGCCAAGTATCTGAAAGCTCCAAAAAAGTAGAGTGTTGTGTTGATTCATAACTTCCATTCCCCATGCACAACCGAATTGATGGATTATATGGTGATAAATTGTTAACCATCTACACCAACATAGAGAATATCAAAATTTATTATTTTAATTACTATTGTTTAAAATTTGTCCCAAAATTTCAACAAAACCATAACATTTGACCACTCATTGGAACGAGCTCGATGGGCTCGTTCCAATGAGGAGTCACATGGTACAGTTTTGTTGAAATATTTTGATAAATTTTTTCAACTGCTCAGTTTGCAAATTACGTGGGCAGATGCTGGCGATTGGTTAGGTAAGGACTTAAGGATTGTTTGGAGGTGTGTCAAGTGTAACAGTCATTTCACCCATTTAACATCAAGCATATACTTATGCATTAAAATATTAAAGCTCAAAAATCGTGTCTCTGCTGTAACTCAGAAACAAATTGGAGTTATCGATATCAAACTTAATACACATGTAAAGGACAATCATTTTATTATATGCTAGCCTGTGAATTATCACAAATAATCGAAAAGATATTTCTCGATATCCATCGACTTGATGGATAACAAGGAATATCCCTCAGTAGCTTCCTAAATGATGCCACACTTCGGTGCATGACAAAGAGGGGTCACATGATATGGTTTTGCTGACATTTTTGGAAAAATAATATTTTTTCAGCTGCTGAATTTGCATATTACGCAGGCGGATGTGGCCGATTCATTGGGTAAAGGGTTAATGTATCACAAGATGAAGTGGCAGCTATTCATAGTTTTTGATAAAGACCAAGTGTCCGAAAGCTCCAAAAAAGTAGAGTGTAATTGTTGTTTCATAATTTCCTGTTCCTACGCAGAGCCGAATTGATGGACTATTTGGTGATACACTGTTGAGGATTGTTTGGAGGTGTGTTAAGTGTAACAGTCATTTCACACATTCAACATCAAGCATATACTTATGCATTAAAATATTGAAGCTCAAGAATCATGTCTCCGTTGTAACTCAGAAACTGAGTGGAGGTATCGATATCAAACTTAAGACAGATGTTAAGGACAATCATAAGATCTGTTGCGCAGCAGGATTCACATTTCAAGGTCATGGTCACACACGAAGATCAAGGATTAAATGTGCTACAAATCGTGCCTTACCAACAACCCTGAACTGATCAAGATAGTGTCAGTTTTACCAATGTTTTGAGAACACTGAGAAGTCAAGTCTGCACCACACATTTTATTTTGTTCTGCTGTGTCCATGTAAATATTCACCTCTGTGAACTTTACCTTCTCCACACTGTTGTCAAAGTACAAAAATTTAAGTTGCAATTTTTTAATTTAAATTGAAATTTTGGTATTTTGACATCAAAAAGGGTTATTACAAGTTGGGTGGAAGCGATTCTGTATCCAGCTTTTCAAATTTTCCAAGCCCTATACCCCATTAACCCTTTAGCCAATGCAGACGATATCAAATTTTTTTATTTTAAATACCATTTTTTAAAAATTTTCCAAAATTTCAACAAAACCATATCATGTGACCCCTCATTGGAACGAGCTCATTCCAAAGAGGGGTCACATGATATGGTTTTGTTGAAATTTTTTAGAAAAATAATATTTTTTCAGCTGGTAAATTTGCATATTACATGGGTGGATGCAGAGACCAGCCTAGGGGGGATTTTAGGGAGACTTCATGTCTCTCTCCAGAAAAAATAGGGAGACTGCAGAGTCAAGTAGGGAGACTTCATAGGCAAGTGGGGAAAATTAAGAATATTTATGTATTCATATTTTCAGCTCGTGGTCCTCCATTAATGCTTGCTTAATCCAGGTCCAGTTGTCTATGCATCATCTATGCCAGGTTAAATAAAAAATCTCAAATTAATTATTGATTGAAAATCCCCCACTGCTACCCTCTCCTTCATGACCCCTCCCCTCTTCTTCGTGCAATCCCCCAGCACCCTCCTGTGGTTGCATTTCACCAAAGTGTGTTAAGCTAATAATTTCCTAAGTCTGAAAGTGTGAACAGGACCTGAGGCAGAGCTAAGAAGGTTGCTTGGAAGGTACTTTTTCAAGATCCTTCATATGCACACTTGTGCCCTGTACAAAGCTTTTCTTGTCATCACTAAAACTTTTACGTGTTAAAATTCCATTCGTGTTTTTCTGGGAATAGATGGCCCAAAAGTTAACAGTCACCAGCAAAACAAAATAAAAATACAGTGTTAGAAAATACGTCCATTGTGTATACATTTTCAGCATCCTAAGCGACGTAACCTACTAAGGCTACATTCAAACTGGGTTATTTTGTTGAGTCGCGGAAGTCTCCTATTTTCATTTTGACACTTGAAACTCAAACAGAAACGCAACAAAATAGAAATAAAAAATCTGCAAAAAACGACAATGGACAATTGATTCTCCTGTGATTTCAAATAAATGGTCGCTTGTTTGACAAATGAAAATGCCCATTTATCACACTCAAGCACATTCAATTCTTGAAAATAATCATTTTTATGTAAACCTTGGATCACTCGGTTCAGCCTTTCCTCATTTTGGCCAATTTTTAGAGGGTGACTTGTAAGCACCCCAACTATTTTTCTAGACGACTGTGGGCTTAGAAGGGCGACATAGTCGCCCTAGTCGCCTTTGCGGCTGGTCCCTGTGGCTGATTTGTTGGGTAAAGGGTTAACCCTTTACCTAACACAAAAGGCAGACGATACTTGCAAATAACAAATTTTTTTCATTTTTTTTGCATCAAAAATATAAGTTATAACCCCTTATTGAAATGTGCTTAATGAGCTTGTTCCAATGAGGGGTCATAAGGTATGTTTATGTGACAAAAAATGCATAAATAATGAATAATAGCAACCCCTAGCGGGGCAACTTACGCCCGTCAAAATTGGAATATGCAGAAGTTTGTCTGGGGTAAAGTTAGAAAATTTTGTTGACTCGACTTTGTCTGTCCCCACCTTCAAGAATTGCCCATTCCCCTGCCCTGTCTGGGGTAAAGGGTTTCAAATTGTATGCTTGTGTGCACACATTTCATATTGTTTTTGTGAAATTTTAGTATGCAGAATGGAAATGCAAACAATTTTTAGGTGTGTACACATGAATTTTTAAAAAATGAATAGTGTGTACAGTAGAAAATTATGGATAACATGTAAATATATCAATCAGAAATACCAGCTGATCCATGTCATTTTGTGATCTGAATAATAGGTTTCACATACACCGCAATCCTTAACAGAAAAGTTACAGAATGTCACACAAATCCAAATTCTTCTTTTCTTTTCAATCTATATTTACTAGTAGAAATTGAGGGCAAGCTACCAACGAGGCAACAGCAGGCCCGATAAGAAATAAGACTAACATATTTTCAGTGGAGTGTACAGGTTGCATTCCAAAATAGTGATAAAATGTGCGTGAAAGTCAGTCGAGTCATAATTACACATTTTTAACAACAACTCTTACAAAAACAATAGGCAGTTCAACACAAAAGGGCTACCCTGTTTATACATTAAAATGGCACTGCCTATATCCATTATCTATTAAACATACTCTCGGCTATTCTACTTACTATAAAACAAGACAATTAATGAGAGCATACAAACTTCATTTTCGATATTTGCATGTGAAGAGTTCCTCATTTATTTACAAATATTAACACATGGCAACCACATTTTTTTAACTTAATAATTCACCTGTTTTCACATTTTCATATTAAGCAATCTGAGGTCTTCACAAAATAAAAAAAATGGTAGCATCCATTTTATTCATAAGATAACTTCTAAAGGGCTGCAAGGCTGCAGTAGAAGATTCTCATCGCCGTTTACAATGGCAGCATCCATTCATTGACAGGTTAACTTCATTGATATGATTGGCAATAAGTGGCACCAAGGAAAAGAACATTTTGAGGACCATAACAGCTATAAATGGTGGGGATTCTCATCATTTAAAAATAATATGGAATTATCTGCTCCTGTCACATGCACAACAACAATTGATGATCAACATGAGTGCAAAGTTTGAACAATAAAGCAAGTAAAATGTTGAAGGAGTAGTTGACACAATACCTGTGATGTTTCAAGTACTAAAAGGGGGCATAACTCTGGAAATACAAAACAGAGTTACCTGCTCTTGTCACATGCACAATGGCAATTGGTGATCACCATGTGTGCAAAGTTTGAACAAAAAAGCATGTAAAATGTTGAAGGAGTAGGCGACACAATACTGTAATATTTTAAGTATTAAAAGGGGGCATAACTCTGGAAATACAAAACAGAGTTACCTGCACTTGTCACAGGAACAATGGCAATTAGTGATGAACATGTATGCAAAGTTTGAACAATAGAGCATGTAAAATGTTGAAGGAGTAGGCGACAAAATACTGTGATGTTTCAAATACTAAAAGGGGGCATAACTCTGGAAATACAAAATGGAGTTACCTGCTCTTATCACATGCATAACGACAATTGGTGATCAACAGGTGTGCAAAGCTTGAACAATATAGCATGTAAAATGTTGAAGGAGTAGGCGACACAATACTGTTATGTTTCAAGTATTGAAAGGGAGCATAAATCTGGAAATACTAAACAAGAGTTACCTGCTCTTATCACATGCACAACAGCAATTACTGATCAACATGTTTGTAAAGTTTGAACAATATAGCATGTAAACCTTTGGAGGAGGAGGCAACACAAAAATTGTTTACGGACGGACAGACAAGAGAGACAGATGGACAATGCCATAACATAATACATCTGTCAATAAATGACGGGCATATAAAAATGAAAGGTAATTTTTGTGAATAGCTCTGGCTGGTTTTGGCCATCAGGTTGAGTAAAAAGGGTTACAGTAAGCACATGGAAACAAGGTCACTGAACAAAGGGTGTAGATCTATCTACCTCCTGTACCTTCACTGTTAAAACAAAAAGGGATGAGAAACCCAACAGGCAAATCTGCTGTTCATGGCTGTTCAGCAGATTTGCTTGTTGAATATTCAACTTTCTACAGATGTAGTAATTAATGCTACAGGCATATGCCCACATGCTGTGTGGCAAAGAACCAGTTGGAAGAATGACTACTCAAAAATACTCATTATGGTCAAAAACAACACAGTGATTTGGGATGTATAGATTGCCAACATTATAAGTTATTGAGATGAATTGACAGTAACATGGTCTGAGGTTTGCAGCTTGGAGGGTCATAACCTATGTTTTTGAGACAAAAAATGAGAAAATAATGAAAATTAATTGATGATTTTTGAGAATAGTGCAGGGCAGTTTTGGCCATTATGTTGGGTAAAGGGTTAACCAAGACACTCTGCATCTTGGTTAAACATAAGCTGAGAGCCACGAACCTCACACCATATTACTGTCAGTTCATCACAATAAATATATGTTCCAATAAGACCCTGCCCATAACCCAAATCCCACATCATGAACTGAGCTAGGCAACTTAATGATAACAAGCTTATTAAATAAATCTTGTGTACCCCACAATGTCACTGGACAAATAATCATAAACTAGACTAAGGTCGAGATCACTCCATCTCACTTTAAATCATAAATTGACTTGGAATTTAAACAACACTTAAATCGGAACATTGTCTGATACAAAATTCTACAAAAATGAAGCAGTTTGCAAGTCTTCATGCCTCCTGAAAAAATCTAAAGGTTTTCCTAAACTTTACAGGTTCTGGGAAATTAAATTTTTCCATTGCCTGCCTGGATTTGTATAGCCTGTATTTATTATTTACTACTGTTTAACTCCTTGCACTCTGCCAAAGACATGGAATCTCTCATAACTAAAATACATATAATTTGTCCCTATTAACCAAATTTTAACCTGTAAATTTATTATTTATTTATTTATTGTTGTTTATGATAACATACTTCTGCACAATGGCTAATCATGACCACAACATGGAGATAAAGTCAAGGTCAGTCAATCGTTTATACCCCATGTTGCCTATTTTAGAGGACTCGCACCCCAAGCATAAGTGACTGGGTCATATTTAACCAGTGAAACAGAGCTTGTTTACCACAGTAAACAAGCACTGCTTCACTTCCCGGGGTTCCCACGGGGGTTTAACCTGTAAATTTACATCAAATTTTTGACCAATGATTTCTCAGGTTAAATTTTCATAAATTCTTCATCAAATCCAGTCATGGCTGCTCTGAAGCAGCCATGACTAGATTTGATAATGAAAGTGTCAATGACACTGTAGCTCAACTTGTTTAAGACATGTACATGTATAGTATGTGACACAGCAATGACAAACATCTAAGTAATGACCTGATAACAAAGGTACATGCAAAGTATTGTAATGGTCTGTACATAAATGCTGACCGTAGCCTGTAACAAATATATAGGTAAAGTATTGTAAAGGTGGGGGACAGTTAGATGCTAAACAAGAAAAGAAATCTTTGAGTCCCAGAGTGGCTCTGACTGAACCCAAAAATATTTGTTCTCATAGCACAGTGATAACAAAGGCACCCAAATACACTCGTTCCTGTCACAAGGTGATAACAAAGGTTCCCCAAGAAGTTTCGTGAAGATCGGTTCATAAATACAGACTCTAGCCCGAGCCATATTGACATGTGCACTTACTGTGTTTAAGTAGCACTGAACGAATCAAAGTTCATCTAATCTGCATAATTTCTGCACGAGAAAAAAACCCGTATTATATGTGATGTATTCCATGTTACTAAACATTCCTACAAAACTTTATTAAAATCAGAACTTTCATACAGAAGTTCTGTACAAAAAACTGATTGCACTAATTTTGGTACAAAATGGCTGCTGACAGCCATCTTGAATTTTGGAGCGCACCCCAAAACACTCGTTCTCGTCCCACGGTGATAACAAAGGTACTCAAGAAGTTTCGTAAAGATCGATTCATAAATACGGCCTCTTGCCTGAGCCGTTTAGAGTTGTGTACAAAAAACTGATTGGACCTAATTTCGGTACAAAATGGCCACTGGCAGCCATCTTGAATTTTGGACCGCACCCAGAAACACTTGTTCTCGTCCCAAGGTGATAACAAAGGTACCCAAGAAGTTTTGTGAAGATCGGTTCATAAATACAGCCTCTAGCCCGAGCCATATTGACACGTGCACTTACTGTGTATAAGTAGTACTGAATAAATCAAAGTTCATCTAATTTGCATAATTTCTGCTCGAGAAAAAAACCCGTATTATATGTGATGTATTCCATGTTACTAAACATTCATACAAAAATTTATTCAAATCAGAACTTTCATACAGAAGTTCTGTACAAAAAACTGATTGCACTAATTTTGGTACAAAATGGCCACCGGCAGCCATCTTGAATTTCGGACCGCACTCAAAAACACTCGTTCTCGTCCCAAGGTGATAACAAAGGTACCCAAGAAGTTTCGTGAAAATCAGTTCTTAAATATAACCTTCAGCCCTAGCCATATTGACATGTGCACTTACAGTGTATAAGTAGTACTGAATAAATCAAAGTTCATCTAATTTGCATAATTTCTGCACGAGAAAAAAACCCATATTATATGTAATGTATACCATGTTACTAAACATTCATACAAAAATTTATTCAAATCAGAGCTTTCATACAGAAGTTCTGTACAAAAAACTGATTGCACTAATTTTGGTACAAATTGCTGCTGGCGGCTATCTTGAATTTTGGACTGCATCCAAAAACACTCGTTCTCGTCCCACGGTGATAACAAAGGTACCCAAGAAGTTTTGTAAAGAACGGTTCATAAATACAGACTCTAGCCCAAGCCGAATTGACATGTGCACTTACTGTGTACAAGTAGCACTGAATAAATCAAAGTTCATCTAATTTGCATAATTTTTGCACGGGAAAAATCCCCATATTATATGTGATGTATTCCATGTTACTAAACATTCATACAAAAATTTATTCAAATCAGAACTTTCATACAGAAGTTCTGTACAAAAAACTGATTGCTCTAACTTAAGTACAAAATGGCTGCTGGTGGCCATCTTGAATTTCGGACCACACCCAAAACCAATCGTTCTCGTCCCATGGTGATAACAAAGGTACCTAAGAAGTTTTGTAAAGATCGGTTCATAAATACAGCCTCTAGCCCGAGCCGTATTGGTATTTGCCGTTACAGTGCTGAAAGTAACATTAAATAGATCAAAGTTAGTCTAATTGGCATAATTTATGCACGAGAAAAAAACACGTATTTGATGTGATGTATCCCATGGTACTAAACATTCACATGAAAAATTATTCAAATCAGCGCTTCATATGGAAGTTCTGCGCAAAAATCTGATTGCACCTAATATTGTACAAAATGGCTGCCAGCAGCCATCTTGAATTTCAGACTGGACCCCAAAACACCTGTTCTTGTCCCACGGTGATAACAAAGGTACCCAAGAAGTTTCGTAAAGATCGGTTCATAAATACAGCCTCTAGCCCGAGCCGTATTGGCATTTGCAGTTACAGTGCTGAAAGTAACACCAAAAAACATCAAAGTTAGTCTAATTGGCATAATTTATGCACGAGAAAAAAACCTGTATTATACGTGATGTATCCCATGGTACTAAACATTCATACAAAAAAATTATTCAAATCAGAGCTTTCATATGGAAGTTCCGCGCAAAAAATCTGATTGCACCTAATTTTGTACAAAATAGCTGTCAGTGGCCATCTTGAATTTCAGACTGGACCCCAAAACTCTTGTTCTCGTCCCACAGTGATAACAAAGGTAAAAAGAAGTTTCGTAAAAATCGGTTCATAAATACGGCCTCTAGTCTGAGCCGTGTGTACGGTGCAACAGATGGACGACGGGCCATGACAGTACCTCAAATTTGGCTTCGCCAAAAGTTGAGCTAAAAAATATTTTAAAAAATACTAAGCAGATTAAGAGTTAAGGTCACATATTTGTGTACACTTGCTAATCATGACCACAACATAGAAATAAAGTTAAATTTGGCCAGTTGTTTATTCCCATGTTGCCCATTTTAGAGGACTTCCATTCCATGTATTGGTGACTGGGCCCTGTTTTATCAGTAAAACAGAACTTGTTTACCACTAGCACTGCTTCACTTCCTGGGGTAACAACAGGGGTCTGTAGCCTGAATTAATCCTGATCATAGTGAACAGCCTTGAATAATAGTTAACCCTTCAGCCAAAATTATGGCCATACATGGCCTGTGCTAGCTACCAAAATAATCATCAAATTTTAGTACTTTTTTTTTAATTTTAACCTCCGAAACATTTCTTATGTCCTCTCATTGGAATAAGCTTGTTGACCTTGTTCCAATAACAGGTCATAAGCTATGTTTTGGAGGCAAAATATGAACATTTTTAGTAATTCAAGAATTTTTTTGTCAGTGTTTTCCCTAAGCCCTGTTAGATAAAAGGGTTAACATTCGGATTCTACTGAAAGACCAGATTAAACCTGGTCGTCCATTGACTGAAATTTGCCTGTAATTTATGATTTTCATAGATATTGAGAGTTACTGTCTGGGTGAAAACTCCATCCTGTACATGTTTTTGTGTTACAGAATGATTAACCACATGACAGCTCATGAGTGGCCTGAGACTCAGTCAAGGACTGCTAATAAGGTGGAGGGCTGTTAATTATCTTCGGTGAACCAAAGTCATGTTATCACTTTTGTTATCAAAGTCCAGCAAAAAGGTATAAAGCATGGAAAGGGTTGACAGAGAAGGAGAAAGATATTTGAAGTTATTGATTCTTGTTTGTCAAAGTTGAGTGACATGGTGGGCTGTTAACTGGTGGAGTGCGGAATTATTTACATTCATAAAAATTTCTCACATAACTTTGCCTTGTTACAATTTATGGGAGAGTGCCACTAGGCACTCTCCCATAAATTGTAACAAGGCAAATTCAAACAGACTAAATAATTTCACTCCAAAGGTGATATGTAGAACATCCACTGAATATGAATCCTTTAAGCTGTGGTACCGACACTTCAGAATAAAGCCCAAATATGGGCTTCCAGCACTCTACCAGTTAATGAAGTCATTATTAATCTGTTAATGGACTGACACATCACATGGTTTGTTCTGTTGACCATTATGGTGTTTTACTACTAAACTCCTTTAATCTGCTAGAGAATGCTCGCTACAGTGGTAATAATTCACATTCTACATACAGCACAATAATATATTGAGCAAATACTGAGGCAACAAGTTTTTGTTTAATTAACCCTTTGAACTCCACAGGCCGTTTTTCCGGCCGGGTCACAAGCTACGTCATAATGTCATTAAGGGGAATGACTGTAAGGTAAATGTGTGGTGTAGACCAATCAATATTTTCAACGTGCAGCCCTAAGGCTGCACTTGAAAATATTAATTGGTCTACCCCCAAATAATAAATATAGACTATTCCTATTGCTACCATGGAACTGACATGGAAGATACCACCAGGGTTCAAAGGGCTAATGTCGTGTGTACAGTAGTAGAGTATTATATGAAATGCATGGTGGCTCATATTTACTTCAACAAGGTGTACCATCTCTATTCATCTCTGTAAACAAAACTTAACACCTGCACACTTATGTCAAAATACTAAAATTTTAACTAGAGTGTTAGAAGCCACTGTCATGGCTCTTTGAAAAGGGCTGGAAGCCACTTTAGTGGCTTTACACTGTATGCATCAGCTTGTTGGCTGAGCAGTAGAATAAATTTTGTTATACATCATTGTTTGGTTACTCTCCAATAAATTGTAACAAAACAATTATTTATGAACAAAATCTTGCTAACCTGACATTACTCTTGCTGGAAGCGTGGTATCTTTAAAAAAACAACAACCCATGTTCCAAACCATTTTTGAAATATAATTTAGCACTCAATCAGTTAAGTTGCAATTTTTTAATGTAAATTGAAATTTGGGTATTTTGACATCAATGTGTGGAGAATTAAACTAAAGGCATCCGATGTGGGGGTAGCTGCCTCCTTGCTGTGAGGCTAGGAGTGCAGCACATGCCTTTTTTTTTGCCAGAAGTGCATTAGTGGGAAAGACTTTACTTTCTGAGAATTGTAACTGAGAAACTGTTAAGTATTTGTTTCTAATGAATTTTATGTGTGTCAATGTCAATGGAGGGAGAGGGGGTTTTCAAATATGATGATGGAGTTTGGTTGATAATCACCAGCCAAAGAGGTTATACAATCAGTGGGGTGATTTCCAAAACTTTATATCATCTCTGGGGTGGAACAAGATGCTGTCTGAAATTAGTACCGAAATGGTTAACCCGATAACCAGTTTGAAACTGGTTACCTACCTAACCGATTAAAAAAATGTCAACCGGTTATCCGAAATATCAATTGTGATCATCATTCCACGATTAAAACATAGTAAACCTGCCGCTTCTCAATTGGGAGAGATTACACCTCGAAGCAGTGCTGTATATATATTGAGAAATAATTGACTTTGGCATTCAAGACTTCGTTAATGATTGGCAATTTCTGTGAGAACTGAGTAACTGCAGAAACTATTCCGTAGTATGTATACAAACGAACGTTGTCGAGTACTCGACAACGTTCGTTTGTATACACACTACAGAATAGTTTCTGAAAATACTACTTTCCAATTCCTATAGTTTTGATCCCAGATTCGGTGAAACAATGTCTACAGTTAACTGGATATTATTCGGTTATAGCTCTCTGTTAGCTGGCTGTGAAAATGAGCCAACGGTTTCAGCCCTATCTGAAATGCTGGTTAAGATTAATTCAATTCTACTTCTGAAACCAACTCCCAACGTTACGACATCGATGTTGACTTCTGATGTCCTTCCCGTATTAAAAATGCTGTGAGATGATATTTTACATAATGAGCTATTTGATAGTGATTGTGTGATAAAATAAGATATGGTGCAAATACTGAGACAGTTTTTTTTTAATTTTGCATAAATAAGTGAAGTTTGTACAAACAAAGCTATCAATACATAGTAAATGTTCATATATTTCATGATTGGATAGACCAAGTTTACAATTAAAAGTATGAAAATTAAAACTGCTCACCAATGACATAATTTGAAGCTGATGCAAGTGCCTTGTTGTGTTGTTTACCTACAGTGGGCTGAGATTATTAGCTAGTAGAGTGAAAAATTATCTTTCAATAAAATGAGTACTTTTTTTCAAAGATACAATTCTACAATCAAGCTAGGCCTTAGTTTAGCAAGATTGGTCATCAATAATTGTTTTGTTATTATTTATTGGAGAGTGCCTACTGGGGAAATTTAAAAATATTGAAACGATTTGAAACGACTGTGGAGTTTTTCCAATGTTATTTTTCAACTCTTGGGGGCTGATGGGGGAGTAGCCACCCTGTTCATCTCTTCTAGATCTGCCACTGCTTTATCTACTGCTGCACAAACAACAAGCTAATGCACACATTGTAAAAGCACAATTAAAGTGCCTTTCAGCACTTTTCAGTAGAGCCCCCATTGTTATTTATTTATTGGTGTTTAAGGTCACATACTTATTCACAATGGCTATTCGTGACCGTTACAGTTTTACAGGTGGATGAAGCCGGAGTACCCAGAGTGAACCACCAAGCATCGATGAGCAACTGTCAGCTCTGCAACATTCTAACTCTGTTCATGCTCCGCTCAAGCAAGGTTACAGTGGTTGAAGATATGTGCATCATTGATGTGCAGCACTCTTTAATACGTAGTGTCATCGTGCCACCATGTTGGCAACCAGGATAAAATGCCTTGCCCAAGGACACAACATGGGTCATCCCAGATGGGTATCGAACTAGGGACCTCTAGCACAGAAGTCCAACAGTCTACCACAGAGCCACCATGCTCCCAGAGCCCAGATTGTTGCTTCTAGTACTCTACCACCATTTTCAAATGAAAATGAAAATATGGACGGGTTCGTGATTCGGAGCTAGGCGGCCACTTGCCAAATAATAAATCGATCTGTAAGACGTACGCATATCTCGATCAATTTTATAATTCCCATTCAACAATTAGGATTTGTGTGACGCTAAATTTTACGTTCCCATGACGCGATACACATTGGTACGGCACT
This sequence comes from Pictodentalium vernedei, assembly GCA_031216915.1. Lineage (NCBI taxonomy): Eukaryota > Metazoa > Mollusca > Scaphopoda > Dentaliida > Dentaliidae > Pictodentalium > Pictodentalium vernedei. The sequence goes on along the minus strand of CM062296.1, from coordinate 143,155,857 downwards.
TAACGTAACGGAATAAGAATTAGTCAAAAATGAAAGCCGCTTAGAAGGAAGTAAACTTCCGAGCATGACGGCAATTTGACGAAGTTATATAAAATATTTGATGAAGTGTATATATATTATACATATATATAATATACCCCTAGTATCTCGGTGTACAAATGCTGACCACTAGTGGTGAAGTGATGTTAACCACGGCCTTTGGCATGTGGTTAACACTACTTTACCATGAGTGATGAACATTTGGTACACCAAGCTACTTTGGGTATATTTTATTTATACGATAACCATCAGATTAATAAGAGTTTAAATGTTAAATAAATCAATATTCACAAATGCAAATCTGTTTTTGTTTACATGAGCATCAGTGGACGGTACTTCTGCTGGCAATTTTATCGCCGAAACGAAATGGAAAACGAAAAGCGCAAATTACGTGGCCTTTTTCATTTTAATAACATAATATTCCAAGTTATGGATGCTTTATTAATATGAGAGAACGTATGTTTGTTAATTTTTGGTATCTTATGAGGTAAACTTATTTAAAAACTTAAAAAATAATTGCCGGTTTCATTTCACTTTTCATGAGGTGACGAGTGATAAATTTAGACAAGTTTGGATTCAAGGTGAGGTAACCAAAGGTCAAATTATATGTAGTTCCACTGTAGGTGTAAATTTCAATTACAGAAATCCCTTTGCTGACGTGTTCGCCACAGTTGGTGTGTGAAGCTAAAATTAATGTTATAGGCTTTTTATATATAGTAGAATAGGTAATCATGGTATAAATAAGTATAAGGCCTAAAAAAATTAAAAAATCTGTTTCTCAGGCCCTCTGGCATGGTCCTTTTGGCTGCCGCATGCTCTCTTTTTATAACCAATTTAAACTTAAAAAAAATAAAAATTAAATGGTTTATGTCTGATACTTTACCCAAGTTAAAAAAATTGATGAATTTGTCCCTTGAGTGCAAGAAGGCTTTGCAATGCTTTAGCATTGCAAAGCCTTCTTGCACTCAAGGGATGAAATACACCACCACCCATGCTATTCTGTAGATTATGAGGCCTAAAACTTGAACCAAGAACATGAACTTTTGATGGCAAAGAAGTAATTACTGAAATAAAAAATAAAATAAAAAACCTCTCACCCGTATGTAATTTTACAAATAATGGCCTGAGAAACAGAAGGTCTACTCTGTGTGGCCTAACCAGAAGCTCAAATTAGTCTAAACTGCTCACCTGGATCAAGTTTTTCCACAAGGAATAAGGGTATTACTGTTGCAAGATCAGAAAGATGGAGGTAAAAAGGAAGTGCCACCTTGAGAGCATACACCAAAAAGGTTCCGAAAAAAAATGTCTATTTTCAACCCTCAACTCCAAGCACACACCCTACATTAGGGGGGGGGGGGGGGGGGGGGGGGACAAACTGGGGCTTTCTTGTATGTCCGCAGACATACTCGCAGCCAGATGTAATCATTAATGAAAACAGAACAATTAAAATAAAATTTGTTTTGTTACCAAAATGTCATATTGTTACCAAAATGTCAATACCTGTGACAAAACTACTCCAAATAAAATGTGCATTGAACATGGGGCTGGGCAAAAATATGTTAAGATACACCTGCATAATATGTTAAAAATATTTATACCATGCTCGCCTATGTTACTACCTATGAAAAGCTTGTATGTTAAATTTGAGCTTTTAACCTCACTACTGGTGTAATGCTTCTACCGCGGTTAAAAAAATTTACACCCATAGTAGGAAGTTCATCCAGCTTGACCTTCGGCATGACGCAATTTGCCAACTCGATACATTCACACTTCGCGGTGTTTCATTCAAACATACTACGTTTTGCAGTACAGTGGAGCCCAGTCAATTGGATATCTCTTAATTGTATATCCCTGTTAATTGAATATAATTTCCCAACACAAAACCATTTACCATACCTCCAGTACAAATTTGACCTGTTAATTGAATGTGGATTATAGAGTAAACTCCTGTTAATTGAATAAATAATCTTGCAACCTGTCGAGAAATTACCCTGACTCTCCACAGTTTTCCTTTGTTTATGGACCTATTTGGCCTCAGTGCATCCAATACAAGCATTTAATCTATTATATCTTGTTTGACAGAGCTCATAGAGCTCTGTCAAACAAGATAGAATAAATGCTAAGTTTATCTCTAGAATACAGAAAGTGACACAATCCCTGTTAATTGAATACTCCTGTTAATTGAATAGTTTTCACTGGCAAAGTGAAATTAACAGGGTTCCACTGTACTATCTGCTATATGCAATGACTTATTGATTTTAAAATACCTACAATTAAATATTTAAAATAAAATTTAAGAATTGTTAATAATAATTTGACTGAAAAAGTAAGGTAAATTCAACCAACTTTGACTATGTGTCTAGCTGTCAATCAAGCATTCATGTGCAGCTGGTGGTACTGCCCACCGGCGCAGAGGTAAACAAAACAAACCTATGTGTTTGCGATAGATAGTGTTGTTTTTTCTCCATTTTTAATCAAAACAAACCTGTGTGTTTGCGATAGAAAGTGTCGTTTTTTCTCCATTTCAAGTGACAAAATCGATTGTTTATTAAGAGTATGGTATAAATAAAACAAATAGGTACTAAGGCTGCTAATCAGATTTAAACCACTCATGAAATAAGGATTTTAACCACTTGGAGAGCCATGTGGTTAAAACCCTTATCCAACTTATTGTATATATAAAATAATAATAATAAATATAATAATATATAACATAATAATATATAAAATACAAACATCAACCTAGGGACTTAACTGGAACAAACTTGAGGGATGTTGTATAGCAAATATCAAGATTTGGACTGGTGGATGTGAAGAAGATTTTTAATGCTCATTCCTCATATTGTACTGAGTTCAAATTTGGGCTCCCTTAGAGCGCCCAAATATTAACCCAGGAACTCAATTTGAACAAACCTGACCCCTCTAGAGATGTTGTATACCAAATATTAAAGCATTCTGACTGGTGGATCTGAAGAAGATTTTGAAAGAAATTTCCTCCTATTGCACTAAGTTAATATTCGGGCTACCACAGGGAGACCAAATATTAATCCAGGGAACAGATTTGAACAAACTTGAATCTGACATCCCCCCCTAGCGATGTTGTATACCAAGTATCAAAAGATCCGAATAGATAGTTCTTAAAAATATTTTTAAAGAAATTCCCTCATATTGCACTAAGTTCAAATTCAGGCTCACACAGGGAGTCCAAATATTAATCCAGGGATTTGGATTTGAACAAACTTGAAGCTAACCTCCCTAAAGCTGTTGTAAACCAAATATAAAAGAATTCTAACTGGTGGATCTGAATATGAGGGAATTTTTAAAGAAATTCCCTCATATTGCACCAAGTTAAAATTTGGGCTACCATAACCCACAGACCCAGTTTGAACAAACTTGAATCTAATGCCCCTATAGATGTTGTATACCAAACATGAAAGCATTCTGATTGGTGGATCTGAAGAAAAAGATTTTTAAAGAAATTTTCTCATATTGCACTAAGTTAATATTTGGGCTACCATAGGGAGACCAAATATTAACCCAGGGATCTAATTTGAACAAATTTGAATCTGACCCTCTAGATATGCTCTATCAAATATGAAGGCATTCTGACTGGTGGATCTGAAGAAGAAGATTTTTAAAGATTATCCCCAGGGAACAGATTTGAACAAACTTGAATCTGACATCCCCCCCTAGCGATGTTGTATACCAAGTATCAAAAGATCCGAATAGATAGTTCTGAAAAAGATTTTTAAAGAAATTCCCTCATATTGCACTAAGTTAAAATTCAGGTTCCCACAGGGAGTCCAAATATTAATCCAGGGACTCGGATTTGAACAAATTTGAATCTAACATCCCTAAAGATGTTGTACACTAAAAATAATAGGATTCTGACTGGTGGATCTGAAGAAGACGATTTTTATAGAAATTTCGTCATATTGCACCAAGTTAAAATTTGGGCTACCATAACCCACAGACCCAGTTTGAACAAACTTGAATCTAATGCCCCTAGAGATGTTGTATACCAAACATGAAAGCATTCTGATTGGTGGATCTGAAGAAAAAGATTTTTAAAGAAATTTTCTCATATTGCACTAAGTTAATATTTGGGCTACCATAGGGAGCCCAAATATTAACCCAGGGATCTGATTTGAACAAATTTGAATCTGACCCTCCTAGATATGTTGTATATCAAATATGAAGGCATTCTGACTGGTGGATCTGAGGAAGAAGATTTTTAAAGATTATCCCCTGTATTGCACTAAGTTACAATTTGGGCTTCCATAGGAAGCCCAAATATTAACCGAGGGACTTGATTTGAACAATCTTGAATCAGACCCTCATAACAATTATATATACCAAACATTAAAAGATTCTGACTGGTGGTTCTGAAGAAGATTTTTAATCCCCCATATTGCCCTAAGTTGAAAATTTAGCTCCTGTATTGAGTCCAAATATGAACCAAGGAGCTTCATTTTAACAAACTTGTATTTGACCCCCAGCCGCCCCCCCCCCCCACCCCCACCCATGGATGCTGTATACCAAATACCAATGTTTTTTTTAATTTTTTGCAAATATGCTGACTCAGCATTATTTTGATGTCCCTGATAGAACACCCCGACACAACTGATGGCAATTTCTTTTTAGCATTCAGTTTCTAATGGTCTTAAGGATGCTACATATAAAATAAGAATTCTTGGTTCTGTGTGGTTTGGGAAATATGAGTGTTTGAAAATATTTCTATTTTTAGCTCCTGGGGTTCCCACAGGGACACAGGAAAATTTGTTTTGCATGAGTCAAGTACTTATGATGCAATAGTACCACATACCAAATTTGGTTCAAATCAGACCATCGATTCAGAAAATAGAAATTTTGACCGGGGCCCAAAATCATTCCCCTCCTATTACAAAGGCCAGTATTGATCCACGAACTTCGTTTGAACAAATTTGATTCCACACGTCAAAAGGAAGCTCCATACCAAATATAAAGTCATTGTACCCACTGACTCATGAGAAGATTTAAACAAAATTTCCGAACCCCTTGCTTATTTGGCTGGGCAAGTTGGTTTGATAAAAAACAAAATGCGATGTCAGAACAAGCAATCACCTCAAATTTAACTAAATTGGTTCAGAAGGGGCAGGTGCAAACAGCATGTTCACGGATGCCGGATGCCAGATGAGACGGTGAGTGATCACCATAGCTCAACTGACTTTCAGTCAATTGAGCTAATGATGTCATTCCACTACCGATAAGTACCGGTATTTCAAAAAGTTACTGAGTTTAAAACCCGTTGGTCACTGACTAACCGCCAGATCGATGAACCAACACAGCCACATATAGAACTTCTTGTCCCTGCTTGTCCCAGCAAAAAAACAAAGGTTAGCAGATATCATCTTTGCAGATGAAAGTGCCTGCGAAATGTAATTTAGCTTAAAAAAAATTGGTGGTTGGCAAGAAATGTTATCAAAAAGCTTTGAGATTCTCAAAAAATAGCATTAATCAGGTAGTTGATTAATTTCTATTCATCCTTCATCTTCAGAGTTCTTGCTTAACTTGCTTAAGAAGGCGGGTGGTGGTTCAGCTGTCTTGTCTTCAGGTAAAGATGGGGCTGAACCTGGAAAGATGACCCTACACATTCACTGTAAGATGGAGGTGGATCGTAAATAATTTGTGAATTGCGTGGAGCATATGGTGAGCCTTGTGGTGTGTGTTGAATATATCCTGTAGGTTGTTGGTAGCCTCCAGGCTGAGGGTATTGCTGTATATGTTGAGGATTGGTCACAAACTGTTGATGTGGTGTCATATTTGAATTAATTGTCGCTGGCTGAGCAGCTGAAATAGAAATAATAATTGAGATCAATTTGAGTAACATCATAAAATATAGGGTTGGAAACATTATATAAAAATCAGTCCCCAGCATATTAGAGCTTACAGTACTAGACAGGGATGAACTCTTTTTATGCTGTTGGCGGATATTCCGCCCCAGGACAGAATTTTTTTGGCCACTAAAATAAAAATAATTTGGGAATTTGGGAATATTTAATCAAATTACCCCCTGTATATTGAATAGATTTTTAAGTTTATATGAATTTTTCATCAAATCTTGTCTTGGCTGCTTCACAGCAGCCATGACGAGATTTGATGAAAAATATATTGAAAGTTAAAAAATTTATAGTAATTTATATATTTTTTATACTTACCAATGACCCAGACATAGCTGGTGCTAACTCTTAAAATATAGGGCCAAACACAAATTTTGCCCCCCAATCCCCAAAATTTGCATCTAAAACTAAAGAAAACATGTCCTGAAAGGCCCTCCACACTTCGCCCCTACTGCGCATGCGCAGTGTCAAGGACGTTCCGAAATTGGCGCCATTAATCATTCTAATAACCAGTGCCTGGTAAGCGCTATGTACTCAGCGGGGAGGCAAGAGTTCCCAACTCCTGGGAGGGCCATCCCCGTCTGGGTCATTGGTAAGTATAAAAAATATATAAATTACTATAAATTTTTTAACATTTTTATACTGTACCAATGACCCAGACATAGCTGAATAGTAAAAAGGCTGGAGGGCCAAGGACATAGAGCAAAGTGGAATACGCTCAATAAAATAAAATAGATTCATCCCCTGTAGGGAAAAAGAAGTAATAGGCCTTACATGTATCTTTCTTATTTATGATAAATTAGAAAGATACAACACCTTCCAAAATTGAGCTTCATACATCCATGTACTCTATTAATATCCAATATAATCCTTATACTAATAATTTTTAAAGTAAGCCAATAAATAAAGTAAGTCTAGAGAATAGAGACTCTTATACTCCTAAAAGTGTCTGAGGATTGCATAATCATGTCCGTTGAAATATGCAATATTCAAAAGCTATACTTTAAAAACTAAGACTTGAATGAATTTTAAAAACCTAAACTTCTCACTAAACAACCATCCCAATAACAGCTCAGAATTACTAACTCCGGAGGAGGTATCCCCTTGTTTTCATAGTAAAACAGGTGACCCAAGGGAACACCCTCCCCCCCCCCCCCCTTTTTCTTGCCCTGGGTCAAATAGCCCAGAGCGAAGAGGGCAGCCGAACGGAGACACTGCCGAAACAGACAGCCTACCTAGCTATAGTAGCAACTGTTAAGTGAATGACATTCTGAGCAGTAGATAATAGACCTAACAATAGAGGCCTCCAGAAATGGACTCGATATTTCTGAGATAAAATTCATGAATGTGGATGGCTGAGCGCAATGAGCGGCCTTCAAAAATCTATAATAGCGACACTATTAATGTAAGCCCAAGAAGTAGAAGAACTCTTACTTCATGAGCCGAAATGTTAAGCACAACTGCTAAGTCAATGATATACTATAAGCAGTACCGATAGTTAATAGAATCCATTAACAATAAAATGGAGCGTAACGTCCTTCTACTAGACATCAAAGACAGAAGAAGCTTACGCCCATAGTAATAAACAGAAATCTGTTTATAAATACATAAACTATACCCGGAAAGAGTAAAGGCCTATGCCCATACGAAGACGGAAGGACCTTAAAATAATAGGTTCCGGATAATAGGAGCCTAACTCTTATGCAACAATCCAACCTAAATAGTAACGGAAGTATTGATTCCGAAACTATGAAAGTGAAAATCATCCATCGATAGTGCATGAAACTCACTGACTCTACAGTAAAAGAGAAACCAACAGAATTACTGTCTAAAAGGTCAGAATTTGAAAACTACTGTTTCCAGAGGCTCAAATGATTACATAGCTAAATAAGAACCGAAGTTAAAATCCGTATAGGAATTTAATCTAAAGATTCTAAGTCTATTTATCAAAAAGTTACTAACTGACTTAGATAAAGAGACAAAAGACTCAACTGTAAACTATCGTAGAGTGCATAGGTATGAGGTAACATAAACCTATAACCTAAATAATAACAGGCTGCAATAGATCTTGTGAAACAAGTATACTAAAAAATAGCAATGAGTAGTATGGAGGGATCAACAATATGAACATAATGATCCCTACACCACGACGGAAGAGCCTCCACTTTAGCCGCATAGAATAGCGAAGAAGAGGATCTCCTATAGTAAGAAATCGCGTCCAAAGCTCGTCCAGTATAGTGCTTACAATGCAATACGGACCACACAACGGAATACATGAAGGTTGCGACCTTGCAGGTTGTGATAAAGATGACACGATTTACCCAGTGAAAAAGATCCTCACATAGAGGAAGATTTCACGTTAAGACCCACAGTAGACAAGAGAGAAAATTACTCATGATCTCTGTGAAGATAGAGATGCTATCAACAGAAATGTATAGTGGTTGTTTATCTTAGCAATACCTGCTAAAACAACAGCGCCGGAGGATACGCGTATCCTATCATTCCGTCCTATAGATCAATAGAGCGTTAAGAATATTAGCTCAGAGATCTGGACAATCCAACACATACGTCTGCAATTGATTAGCAAGCTGTGTCATAAATAAATCATCATTGGGCGCTCCCATAGATAGCAAATCTGATTGAATACTTGTTTGTTGAGAGTCCATTCTGACAGCAATAAGCGACCCGTAAGAGAACGGGAGTCCGATAAAACAATCAGACGACCCGGAATATGACGGACCAAAACTGAACTTGGTGTACTATAACCAACAGACGGATTCTTTCCATTAAATTGAATAACGGAAACGAAAGAGTGCCTCCCTGGTTCCGGAGATACGCCACTACTGTCGAATTAAAGGACAGGAATTTGGGCATGCGTTTCTGAATAATGTTCATGCAATGACATAAAGCAAGCCTAAAAAACATTATTCCGCGGAAGAAAACTGATTGCTAAAAGACTGCGGAACCCAAAGACCCTGGCACTTCGAATCCGTAGGGATCAGTATTATATCCCAATCTGTTTGACTGGCAACCGTCATAACAGCCACACTCGGGTCCGGCAACTGCGGCGGCACTCTCTGAGTCAACCACCGAATGTTTGCCCCAGTCTGAATCTCTTGTAACACTAGATAGACAAGAGAACGTGTAAATCGAGCAATTCATGGATTGCCGAAAAGTTGCCGTCGAAGAGAAGCTCCTCCGAGAACGAAGCGACTCTGAGAGAGTTCTTAACCTTACTATCCACGCGAGTGGATGTAGCTAGGGCTGCGTCACGTCTAACTAACTCCAATCAGCCACTGAAGGGCGGAGTTATACGTGAACAAACTACTGCCCTCAAAAGAAATTACATTGAGAATAATATCCCGTAAATCTTTTCTTGAAGACGTAATGATAACGCCTCAGTAAGGCGGATTACGTATAATAAAGCGTCTAAGTTAAGTCTACTATACATAATGTCGTTCCCAACATTGAAATTGGAAAAGACATAAACGGCGAAAAAGAATATAAGCAGTTTTTAATCACACCGTCTAGACGCATATGAACTCTCGGTATGCCCTGCTCTGCCAAAATAAACTATTTGTATAAATGATAAAATGGCAGAAATGAGCAACGCGGACAAGAAACTAAACTATCATGCTTAGTAGCAGGCTTGTATATATATATATAGCGTCGAAAAATAAAACACATGTTGTAATGACAATATTGGACTGCGTCGGTAAGTCAGGGACAATGTCCCCGAACCGATCGAAAAATCCGAGTCCAATGACGCTATAAGTCTCTTATCCAAGATCGCAGCAATGAAGTCCGAAATAATAATCACTGGAAGATAATGCCAGAAGATATGAAAGGCATCTTCCGATACTACTAAAGGGAAAACTCGAAAACTTTCGAATCCCTTTCGCCATCCTGTCGGACCCTATAAAGCGTTCGGTCGTCCGTACCTGATGCAACCGCGGACCGCACCGACCCAGCGCCGTCGAATAATTCCTGATTCGACCGAGAAACTGTCAATTGCTGGGATGCTGCGAAACAACTGTGCTAACTCGGATAGCACGTCCGTCACTGAGGCCTGAGGAGAAGCGGTCTTACGATGCATTGCCGCTGGAAGCTCCGTGATCGTTACCCCGTGCATACTACCAATATGCGAGCGAACGGAGTGTATAGGCCTCGTGTCCCTTGGCTACCGGATGGCGCGACCTATTCGCCGTGGAATCACTGAATGCTGAAACTGATCGGATACTCGAGGTCACGTAGCCAATGTGCGGTCGTGTGCCCTGCTGTGAGGATGAGGAAGCATTAAAGACAGTCTCTCAGACTGTCAATATAACGGAGCGTCCCGACCAACGGACATATGCTCCGAATGTAAAATATCTGAACCACAACATGCGGTCCCCTATGTTGTTGGGCGAGAGAGGGACCTCTCTCGCTCACAGCCCGGACGGACCTGGACCAGTCAGGAACCGGACTAACAGGCTTCCTCCGATCTGTCCTCAATCTGCCGTCACTGGGTGAGTACTAAAGTAATTAAAGTGCTCGCATCACCCAAATCTCCTTCCTAGACCGCAACGGACGAACCCGGCAGCCGAACCATTCGATGAATGTACGCTACACCGGGTGAGCTAGCGAATGTCACTCCGTAGGCGATAGACATATTCCATGAGCACTTATTGCCGCTAACTCTTCATTAACTATGACGACAGAGGCACACTTTTGAAAGACATCTCCATAACTCTTCGAACAAGAAACCAGAAATGCTTGGTTAGCAAGCATAAAATAATAATATATATAGCGTCGTTCAATAATTCAAAAGTTTGTGTGACATTATTGGACTATGTCGGAACTGAGGGACGATGTCCCTGAACCGAACCAAAAATTCCTAAGTCCACCGACGCTATCAGTTTCTTATCCGGCATCGCAGCATTCTGGTCCGACGAAAGAAGCTGTAGAAGACCAAGTCAGATGACATACACAACAGCATATGTTGTTCCGAAAGGGAAAGCTCGAAATCCTCCGAATCCCTTTCGGTATCCCGTCGGACCGGATGAAACTTTCGGACGTCCGTACCCGCTTCCGCGGAGCGTCCCGACCCAGCATCGTCGGATAAAATATATGCGACAGATTCAGTTGATGCTGGGATGCTGCGATAAACTGTGCTATTAAGGAAAGCACGTCCGTTCCCGAGGCCTGTGCAGTAGCGGTCTTATGATGCATTGCCACCGGAAGCTCCGTGTACGTTGACTCCCGCACACTTCCTATGCGAACGTCTGCAGGCCTCGTGTCCCTGGCTACCGGATGGTGTGACCTGGTCGCCGAAGAATCCTTGATCGGCGAAGCTGGTAATATATCGGCGGTCACGCAGCCAAGGTGCGGTCGTGTGCGCTGACGAGAAGAGGAAGCCTTAGCAGTCTCAGCGGACTGCCTATACAACGGAGCGTCCCGAGCGACGGACGTATGCTCCGCTTACGACACATTTTGTACCACAACATCTGGGGCCAGATGTTGTTGAACGAGAGAGGGGCCTCTCTCGCTTGCCGTCCGGATGGACCGGAACGAGCTATGAACCGGACTAAAAGGCTTCCTGCGTTCTCCCTCCGATCCGCCGTCACTGGGTGTGCATTAGGTTAGTTTATAGTGCTCGCATCACCCCAAAATTCCTTCTAGACCGCAACGGACGAACCCGGCTGCCGAACCATTCGGTGAATGGACGCTACACCGGGCGAGCTAGCGGACGTCAAAGGCCGTCGAACCTACTAGGGTCCTCTTAGGCAATTGGCGTATTTACATGAGCACTTTTCCGCTAGCCCTTCATTAATTGTGACGACGGAGGCACACTGTTGGAAGACATCACAGATACATCACCCTAATCTTGATCGTCTGAAATAGAAATTGATAAAGTAGAGTGACCCTGCGGGGAAAGGACCGGAGTGTCCAAATCCCCAACAACATACCGTTACATACGCTTCCCATATTGTCATCGAAATCATACGATACAGAACAGAAGTTAATGCGAGTACACTGACCACATATAGAATGATAATAAAGTCAGAGGAAGACTTCCTCTTAAAACAATTGATCAATATCCTTTCAATGTGAAAAGAAAACAAGTCCTGGTACTCGCACTAACCCCTGGCAATCAAAATACATAATAATAATATGATCCATTGATATAGAAAAAATAATTGAAATCAAAATATTTTGAAAAAATATTTTTTCAGAACAGCCCAAGTTTCTGAAAAGTAACGTTGAGCCCCAATGGATCCCAAGCCTAAGTGTGGACAAAAATTTTAAAAATATTTTAAACAATTTATTCAACACTTACGAACAATAATAATGTATCTAGTTATGATTAAAATAACATCAAGATATTATTATTTAGAAATCCCCCCCTCACACAGAGGGCTGTTGTAAATGTAAACAATGAGTGTAAAAACACTAAAATAAGACTCCAGGCACCCAGGCCCGAAATCAGTTACCAAAAATACACTATCTGATGCAAAACAGAGACTTCCAGGGAAGAAACTGCAGAACATCAGATGGTAGATGCAGAACACAACGCCTAACCACCCCTAGGTGAAGACGTAAACATGGGGAAAGAACAGAATTCATTCTGTTATTCAGCTAAAACTCCCAAGAAAATTTAGTAATAATAATTACAAAAACTATGCCAAAAGCATGGGAGAATAGCAAGAGGGAACTTAAAGGACAGGGAGAGAGGAAAACACTTAAAAAAACAGTGTAACTAAATAATCAGAATGACAACAAAATGGCTGCTGCCTTGAAAATAGGTAACTTAACATAATTTCATTAAAAAATTTTAAGTTACAGCCCTGATAATATTCTGTCACACATTCTTTTCCTCTCCTCCTTCTCTATCCTCCTTAGAATCACCATTTCACTAATATTTATGTGTCTGGCATCATTTAAACTGAGATTTATAAGCACAAAGATCAGTCAGATGTTAACTGATGAAGGGCCAAACTTAGAATAATTAATGGCGCCAATTTCGGAACGTCCTTGACACTGCGCATGCGCAGTAGGGGCGAAGTGTGGAGGGCCTTTCAGGACATGTTTTCTTTAGTTTTAGATGCAAATTTTGGGGATTGGGGGGCAAAATTTGTGTTTGGCCCTATATTTTAAGAGTTAGCACCAGCTATGTCTGGGTCATTGGTACAGTATAAAAATATACTCTGTGGGATAATATAAGTTCTCTCCGCCAAGTGTATGGTATATGGAGATTTAATACCTGGATGTCGGTTTTTAAACACCGAGCCATGGGCGAGGTGTTTAAATAAGACGTCTACATATTAAATCTCCATATACCATACATGTTGGCAGAGATAATGTTTTTGTCCCGTTTGAAACACAATAGAAACATAGTGGAAATAAATTTGCGGACGCCTTTCTCATGCTTCGCAATTGTTTTGTTTTTACAAATGCAAAAGACAACAAAGTTACATCCCTTGTGTTGTTAAGGAAATGTGTAAACAGTATTTTGTTGACATATCGTCCCCTGAGTTCCAATGTGTTCTATGTGCCCACTGGCACATTGAACACATTGGTACACAGAGGACGGATTATTTGCTTGCTCTTATTTTATTTTTCTCAAGTTATTTAATTCATTTTATTTATTTAACTATTTAATTTGTAACGACAAAATATGATCAAATTGTCGGAAATCTGATGATATTTGCGACTATTTTCAGGTTTTTTGGTTCGATTTTTATATCGAGACTAGCAAACGCAGAAAGCTTTCATTTAAACCATATACCCCCGATGTTTTGCGTGCGATTATATCCAGGATGTTGCACGCTCTCGTATACCTTGGATGTTGTGTGCACACTTTGCCATGGCTATTTGTCAACATGACAGTGTCAAGTATGAGCTATTCGGATAGGTTACGATTTGCAAACCCTACAGGCCACATCTCTCACCCAATCAGTTTCAAATTTAATATGTGGCTTTTGGGTAATGTCTAGATGAGAGCTATTGAATTTTTCTGAAATTTTGTTGAGACTCATGGCTGTCAGTGGCCATCTTAGATTTGGCATATAAAGTGTTAACAATTCCATTAGCACACTACAGGTCGCAACTCACATGATCCAGGCTGCACAAAATGTGCTGGTAACCCCTTCCAACTTAGCCGAGTTGAAGCCAGGGAAGGCTGAAGCCGATATCCCATGTCAATATGAGCAGATATCCCTGCTAACCTTTTGTTCCGAAAAGCCGTGGATTAAGTACAGAGAAAAGTGTTCTCTACTGGGTTTGCATCATCCACACTTGACCCAGCACCACTTTTTCTTTCCCAAATCACTTGGGAAAGAACAAAATAGAGAGTCTACTTCCAAGTTAGGGACTTCCACTGTAGTGCAAGCCTGTTGAAAACAACTGTGAGGTAGGTTTGATAAAAAACAGATTTTCATCTTTTTTTGGCTTAACAAATTTTGATATCACATATTCTATTCTATATTTATTTATTGGGGTTTAATGGCACTTTTGACAGCCAGGGTCACCTCGTGTTGGACAGTTTTAAGGGTGGAGGTAAGTTGGAGTACCCGGAGAGAACTACCGAGCAATGGTGAGCAACTGTCAGACTCCCCAATGTTCTAACTCCATTCATGCAGGGTTAGCATTGGTTGAAGATGAGCACACCATTGATGAGCAGTGTGCCTTAGTATACGGTTCCACCGTGCCCCTACATGAGCAATTGGAATTATGTGTCTTGACCAAGGACACAACACAGTTGCACCTGATGGGGATCAAACCGTGGACCATTTGGTTTGAAGTCAAATGCCATAATCATGGCATGAGCCACCACATTCCCTTTTAATCAAACCAGGAAATAAGTGGTCAGACAAGGACAATGTCAGGTACAAAAAGGCCAATGTCTGACTGAGGTTTAAAATCATCGGTCAAAATGTCTGATGTCAAAATTATCAATGAAGTTTAGTGATCAGAACATCATGCTAGAAATCATGTTCATAACTAGGAAGCCTAAAATTAATGATTATTGTGATTTCTGATCCTGGGAAGTTTGAAGTGTGTAGAAAGTGACTGTCCAGCTAATGAGTATTAACAGCATGTGAAGGAATATGATTTGATATAGCCAAACATGTATCTAAATTATGTCTGAAGGGTAATTCAGTTTCCAATTCAGAATGAAACCAATCCTACCTTGTTTGGCAGGGCTCATTGAGCCCTGCCAAACAAGGTATGATCAGATGAATTCGAAGCAGTTTTAAGATGACGGTACATGTACACCCAAACCACATTATTTTGAATACTCTATTTTGTAATATGTCAGATATCATTCTTAAATGACAGACATGATTCATTTGGTGTCTGACATTTTGTCTGGAAGCACAATGAAAGTTATTTTCAGGCTTGCCTTTGACATCATGTAAGTTGTGTAATGGATTAACGGGAATATTCAGTTACCAACTGGTTAACCCCTTACCCAATGGCCAAAATTTGCCAGCGCTATTTACAAAAATCATCGTTCAGTTTTCATTATTTTTTTATTTGTCTCAAAAATATAGCTTATGACCGCTCATTGAAACGAGCTCAATGAAATTTCAATAAAGGTACAGGAAAATTATCTGAAAGAAATCTAGATGACAGAAAGATTGACATGTTTGACAAAGAAAGATGTGACTGTTGAGTTAGGTGAAGGGTTAACCCTTTCCCTAACATAAAAAGCAGATGACAGCTGCAAAAAAAAATTCTGGAATAACTAAATGTTTTCATTTTTGGTCTCAAAAACATAGGTTATGACCCCTCATGTTTTTGAGACAAAACATAATGAAAATTAATTGACGACTTTTGTGAATAGTGTTGGCCGGTTTTGGCCGTTAAGTTGAGTAAAGGGTTAAAGGCATGTGTACTGTTGACATGCAGTTCATTTTTGCAGTGCTCTTCCACAGTGCACCTCCATACTCCCACTGAGGAAATTGGGATTAAGTGCAAACCAGAAAATAAGTGGTCAGACAAGGACAATGTCAGGTACAAAAAAGGTCAATGTCAGACTGAGGTTTAAAATCATCAGTCAAAATGTCTGATGCCAAAATTATCAATGAAGTTCAGTGATCAGAGCATCATGCATGCTGGAAGTCATGTACATAACTAGCAAGCCTAAAATTAATGATGATTGTGATTTCTGGTCCTGGCAAGTTGGGAAGTGTGAAGAAAGTGACTGTACAGCTCATCAGTATTAACAGCATGTAAAGGAATAAGATCTGATATAGCCATACATGTATCTAAATTATGTCTGAAGTGTAATTCAGTTCCAATTCAGAATGAAACCAGTCATACCTTGTTTGGCAGGGCTCAGTGAGCCCTGCCAAACAAGGTATGGTTGGATGAATTCTGAGCTGCTTTAAGATGAAGGTACATGTACACCCAAAACACACTATTTTGAAGTCTCAAACTCCATTTTGTAATACGTCAGATATCATTCTTAAATGACAGACATGATACATTTGGTGTCGGACATTTTGTCTGGAAGCACAAAGAAAATTATTTTCAGGCTTGATTAAGTGTCTTGCACAAGGACACAACACAGATAATGTAGGTCTGAATCAAAGTGTTGCAAATCAAATAAAAGCAAAACAGTTATTTCTGAACAAAATTTTTCTAAATTAAGGCTTTTGTAGCATTGCATCTTTGAAAAAAATACTCATCTTACGAATCATCTTTGAACAAGGGCATCGCAAAGCGTGACCTATGCCCCTGATGATGTCATAAAAGGGTAGTAAGTCTCTTGGGAGAACAGCCAAATCAAACGGACGCTTCCTCTAGACACCTATAACGCATAACAAAAAACTGAAACTGATTCGAGCCAGTACTCATTAGTTATTGGATGGAAACCAAATTCAAGTTGGCTGCCATGGAAGCCATATTGAATTGGCCACTGGCGGCCAACTTGGTTCAGCTGACTGGTCCAAAATCGAATGGAAGCTTCCTGTAGACACCAACAAAGCATAATTAAACCAGAGGCCCAAGTGAGCCTAAAATGCTCACCTGGCTCAAGTTGTCAAAAGAGATGAGTGTATCAGTGAATGATCAGCAGCAAGAGCAATTTTTTTTATTTATTATGAAACAACCAAAGACAACATTTTTGGCCATTCAATTCTGCTGGTACTAGGAAAGCTTCTTAGCAAACAACAACTTAACAAAATTTTTGTTTTGTTTTCAACTACTGTGGTTCTCTCTACCCCCCCCCCCCTCCCCCAATATAAAAAAAATATTCCAGCATAAATGAGGATCTGCATTGGATCTGAAACAGAAATTTTGATTTGAGTCTAGCCCAAATTTTGGAGCCCAAATTTTAACTGAATGAATTTCTTTGAAAAAAGTGAATCTGCATCGCTAAAGTAAGTTCCAAACAAGAAATCTAAGCATTATTGCAGGTGGTTATAAAAAGAGGATTTTTAAAGCATTTTAGGCTTATGGAGCGTTAACCCTATCCCTATGGGATATAGAGAGTAATCGTTTGACTGGACTGGTTACGTGAAAAAATTCATGAGAGGTGAGGGACGTTGAACAAACACGAGTGCGTGAATGTGCACAAGTGTTTTACAATATAGTCCTTTGCCTCGAATGAATTATTTCACATAACCTGTCCAGTCATGCGATTACTGTTTATTACTTTTCATTATTAACAATAATTATATTATTTAAACCTTTACCTAATGTAAAAGCCAAAACTGGCCAGCGCTATTCTCAAAAATTGCCAATTAATTTTCATTATTTTTTCATTATTTGTCTCTAAAACATAGGTTATGACCCCTCATTGGAACGAGCTCGTCAAGCTCGTTTCAATGAGGGGTCATAACCTATGTTTTTGAGACAAAAAAAGAAAATAATAGTTATTCAAGAATTTTTTTTTGCAAGTGTCGTCTGCTTTTCATGTTAGGTAAAGGGTTACAAAAAACAATGAAGTCCCCATTACACCCACAGGAAAGGGTCTTTGTTTGCGTGCACGGATACATGACCCAATTGTTGATCGTATAATTCACTTGTGAAGTTATCGTTTATAATCACACCGGGAAATCCCAGTAAATCACACTTTGGAAAGTAATGAATAGTAATTTGAAATAATAAGATAACCTGTGTTTGACAGCTAGCTGCACTGCTCTTGAAAATGAATGTTTAGATAAAAGTAAATTGTTATTCTAGTTTAAATTATGGTAAGACATTCATTCCAGGATAAATTACTACAAAAATGCTGACTCATCATTTTTTCAATACGCTCTATCGGGCACCATGATTGAATCATGGGCATTTTTTTTTACTGTCATAAGGATGCTTCATACTGAATAACAGTTCTCTGTTCCATGTGGTTTGGGAAATATGGGCTTTTGAATTTTTTTCTCTTTGTAACCCCTGGGGTTGCCGTGGGGATGTGAAAAAAATTTTTCTGGGCATCAATCAATTACTTAGGACCCACTTATACAGCAGGCCAAATTTGGTTGAAATTGGTCCACCTGTTCTTGAAATAAAAATTTGGGGCAGAGCCCAAAATGGATATGCTCCCCCAGAGATCCAAATATTGACCTACCAACTTCCCTTGATCAAACTTTAATCTCCACCATAAAAGAGTGTTCCACACCAAATATGAAGGCATTCCCTCTGGTGGTTGTGAGAAGAAGATTTTTAAAGATTTTTATGCTTTTGGGTCATTAACCAGAGCCTGAATATGGCAGCTGCTTCATTTGAACAAAACAGTTAGAGGACATCTAGTTTTTTTGAGTGGATACCAAAAATTATCTCTTGAGTGACTGAGACAAATGTTTATTTTTCGCGAGCGCTTGTGCAAGTGAAAATAACCATTTATCTTGGTGACAAGAGAGGTAATTTTTGGTATCCACTCAAAAACACTAGATTTTCTTTTTACTACGCTTCTTATGAGAATCTGATCATTCCTTTCGATAATTCCACTTTCAACCTTGAATTGATGCATGAAAATAAACAGCTGATCCCTGCCTATTCATGCTGCAATATTCGTCATAACTGGGTCGTTTTTTTCACACAAAATAGATTTAATGCACCTAGAATGATACCAATAAACATGTATCATATGTGTAATAAATTATAGCACTGCTAATTCTGTAGAGGCATTCTCCCCAAATGTTCTTGAAACTGAACTTGAAAATGTAAACAATGGCCAACACTGCAACAGCACCCATGGAAATTCAGTCACTGTTATTGTTAAACATGCGAATATGCTTGAAACACGTCTGATTAAAGGTTACATTCTGTTCATTAGTGTTTTTCGTGATTCTGGGAAAGCCTGGATATAAAAGGTATTACCGCTACACATGGACTTTGCCAACTTTCCAAAATTCTTGCAGACATCAATGGGGGCCTACATGTTCTAAACACCGAAATTACACAGAACTACCTGGAATTACACAGAACTAGAAGTGCTCGAAAATGCTTATAATTCATCGAAATTACTCTATAGAGAAAATGTGAAATTGGTGTGATGGGCCAAACTATGAGTATTCATCTTCTATGGCTCTGCCCCCCCACCCTTCACAGGCCCCTCCCATTCATTGCTCACAAGTTACAACTCAAGTTACAAAGTTACTTTCTCCGACAATCCAAAATAAAACATGGAAAACCGTCAGAGTACACCTGACCGAGATATACTGTGGGGACATTTCCAATTAGATCGTAATTTCAAATTATATCATGACCGAGACAAATGAGTATTTTCACTTGCGCAAACGCTCATGAAAAACAAAATTTGTCTTGGTCACTCATGAAATAATTTTCGGTATCCACTCAAAAAAAATAGATATCCTCTATGGCTCAGTCATGAATGTGATAATTTTCGGTATCCACTTATCAGGGACCGATCAGGACTATTTATAATTCGCTCTAGCCTCGGAGCCGATTTTTTCAATTCATGCGCCAGATTTCAATTTACTGAGTCACACTGCTGTTTGTAACACACACTGCAAGTATGTAATAGCTCTCATCATTTTGATTTAGTACACTATAGCAAACATTAATCTTCACTGTGATTTCTGATCAAGTCTTGGCTGCCTATTTAGGCTGCCAAGACTTGATCAGAAACCACAGTGAAGATTAATGCTTGGTAATTAAGACTTGAAGTATTAACTTAAGCACTCTACAACAATGATAAATGATAATCATGTAATACATGTAAGAGTGTCTCTCTCGGTTATCCATCGAAAGAATATCAAAATATGATCTGAGAAGTTACGCGCCAACTGAGAAGCCTATTTCTGAGATTTAAGAGCCAGGTCCTGATGTTTCAGAACCAAATACACACTGGCGCATGCCCTGGTCGGTCCCTGACTTATAAAAAATCCCCCTTGAAGTATTGTTATTTTTATCTTCCAAACAAAACTTTTCGACCCCTCACTGGAACGATCTATGGTTTGAAAAAAAGTTAAAAAATTTATAGTAATTTATATATTTTTTATACTTACCAATGACCCAGACTTAGCTGGTGCTAACTCTAACAAAACCAGGGCCAAACACAAATTTTGCCCCCAAATCCCCAAAATTTGCATCCAAAACCAAAAGAAATCATGTCCTATAGGACCTCCATACTTCGTCCCTACTGCGCATGCGCAGTGTCAAGGACGTTCCAAAATTGGCACCAATTATCATTCTTACTGGCAGTGCCTGGTCAGCGCTATGTACTCAGCGGGGAGGCAAGAGTTCCCAACTCCTGGGAGGGCCATCCCCGTCTGGGTCATTGGTAAGTATAAAAAATATATAAATTACTATAAATTTTTTAACATTTTTATACTGTACCAATGACCCAGACTTAGCTGAATAGTAAAAAGGCTGGAGGGCCTAGGACATAGAGGAAAATCCAATAAGCTCAACTATATAATATAGAGGCAACCCCTTAAGGAGAAAAGGAGTATTAGGCTTTACATGTATCTTTCTTATTTAATATTAAATTAGAAAGATACAATACCCTTTATAATTGAGCACAATAACATTCATGTTCTCTATTAACATCCAGTATAACCCTTATACTAATTATTTTTAAAGTAAGCCAATAAATAAAGGTAGTCCAGAGAATTGAGACTCTTTATAATCATTTAAAAGTGTCCGAGTATTGTATATTAAAGCCCGTTTGACACTTGACATATACAAATGCTTCACACCGAGCTACACTTTAAAAATATGACATGAATGAATTTTAACATTAATATTACACTTTAAAACCATCCCGGAAGCGACTCAGAAATACTGACTTTGGAGGAGGCATTCCCTTGCTTTTCACTATAAAGCAGGTGACCTAAGGAAACACCCTCCCCCCCCCCCCCCCCTTCCCCTTGCCCTGGGTCAAATAGCCTAGAGCGAAGAGGGCAGCCGGACGGAGTCACTGCCGGAACAGAAAGCCTGCATAACTATAGTTGCAACTGTTTAGTGGACGACATTCTGAGCAACAGATAACGGACCTAAACAATGCAGGTCTCCAGAAATGGACTCAATATTTCTGAGATAAAAATTCGTGAATGTGGATGGCTGAGACCAATAAGCAGCCTTCATTAAATCTGTAATAGCAATACTATTAGCATAAGCCCAAGAAGTAGCAAGAGCTCTTACTTCATGAGCGGAAATCTTAAGCACAGACTGCTGAGAAGAAGATAAACTCTCATAAGCAGTACGGATAGTTAATTGAATCCATCTAGCAATAGAATGGACCGAAATGTCCTTTCTATTAGGCATCAAAGACAGAAAGAAACGTTTCCGTCCCTTTCTGATAAACTGAGATCTCTGTTTATAGATACGTAATGCTCTAACAGGACAGAGTAAAGGCCTACGCCCGTCTGAAGACGGAAGAGCCTTAATAACAATAGGTTCCGGATATTTATTAGGAGCCTGATTCTTAGCTAAAAAACCCACATTAGTAGTGAAGGTGATAGTGTTCCCGACACTACGATGGTGAGAATCATCCACCAACAGTGCATGAAGCTCACTGACTCTTCTAGCAGAAGAGAAAGCTAAGAGAAAAGCTGTCTTATAAGATAAGAATTTGAAATCTACTGTCCCAAGAGGTTCAAATGGCTTTTCCTTCAATTTAAGAAGAACCCAAGCTAAATTCCATTTAGGAATTAACCTAAGAGTTCTGGGTCTATTTATCGAGAAGTTTCTAACCAACTTAGATAAAGAGACATTAGATCCAATTTGTAAACTATCATGATGTGCATAGGTATCAGATAACATAGACCTATAACCCTTAATAGTAACAGGCTGCAGTTTGATCTCGTCAAACAAGTGTACTAGAAAGTTTGCAATGTCTGGAATAGAGGGATCGAAAATATCTACAGAATGATCCCTACACCAACGACGAAAAACCTTCCACTTAGCCGCATAGTTTAGCGAAGAGGAGGTCCTCCTACAGATAGAAATCGCGTCCACTGCTCGTCCTGTAAAGTGCTTGCCATGCAAGAAGGACCGCACAACGGAAAAACGTGAAGGTTGAGACCTTGCGGGTTGTGATGGAGTTGACGCGATTTCCCCTGCGAAAGAAGATCCTCCCGTGGAGGAAGCTTTCGCGGTAGGTCCCACAACAGACACCTGAGTAGATTTATCCATGGTCTCTGTGGAGACAGAGATGCTACCAACAGAATCTTGCATTGAGATTGTTTTATCTTTAGCAATACTTGCTGAATTAACGGCGCTGGAGGATACGCATATCCTATCATTCCGTCCCAAGGGATCGATAGAGCGTCTACTGCAAATGCTCTTGGATCCGGACACGGAGACACATACGTCTGCAACTGATTGTTGAGATGTGTCGCAAATAAGTCTATCATTGGCCGTTCCCATTGGTAGCAAATCTGATTGAATACTTGTTTGTTGAGAGTCCACTCCGACGGCAACAAGCGACCCTTTCGTGAAAGGGAGTCTGCTAGCACATTCAGACGACCCGGTATGTGACGGACCGAAAGAAGAACCTGATGTTCTAGCGCAAACAGAAGGATTCTTTCCGTTAGATTGAACAACAGAACTGAATGAGTGCCTCCCTGATTCCGTATATACGCCACTACTGTCGTATTGTCGGATAGGATTTGGACATGAGCATTGTGAATAATGTCCATCCAATGGCGTAACGCAAGCCAAATTGACATCATTTCCTTGATGTTTATGTGCTTGCCCAGGAATTGCGGATCCCAAAGACCCTGGCATCTCGAATCCGTTGGGATCAATGATGCACCCCAACCTGTTTGACTGGCATCCGTCATAATGGTAAAACTCGGATCCGGCAACTGCAGCGGAACTCCCTGAGTTAACCACTGAATGTTTGCCCAAGTCTGAATCTCTTGTTTCACTTGATCTGACAAGAGAACGTCTATGTCGAGCGAATGAATTTTCACACTCCAATTCGGAGTCAAGAAAATTTGGAGAGGACGTGTGCGTAACCGCCCCATCGGAATGAGATCCGCAGCGGCTCTGCACAGACCTATCAGTCTCATAAATTCTCTCGCTGTGACTTTGTCTGCGTGCAGACAATAGCGAGCGTAACAACTGACTAATTTCGCTCTGGTTAACGGCAGACGAACGAGATTGTTGTGCGTCTCGAAGCTCATTCCCAGATGTGTGAATGACTTGGATGGCACCAGATCCGACTTCTCCTCGTTTACTATAAAACCGAGATGTCGGAGCAATAGAAGTAGATTCTGAACATCGTTCTGAAGCGTTAACTCGTTGCCGTACCTCTGAAGAATGTCGTCCAGGTAGGCCGACGTTACCGCAGACGAATGAGCTCGGAAATAGATCATTACCGAGTTCATTACCCGAGTGAAAGCCCAGGGTGCTAGATTCAATCCGAAGCACATCGCCCGGAATTGATACACCACTCCTAGGACTGCGAAGCGTAGATACTTTCTGAATGTCGGATGTACCATGACGTGAAAGTACGCATCTTTGAGATCTATGCTTGTTGCATAATCGTTCACCCGAATACTCGCTCTGACCGACCGAATCGTCTCCATATAAAACTTCGGAGCGACGATCAGCTTGTTTATCCAGCTCAAATCTATGACTGGACGGAACGAGCCGTCTGGTTTCAGAACCAGAAACAGATGGCTGTAGAATCCCGGAGTCTCCTGGTTTTCTACGACCTCTACCGCGTTCTTCATTAAAAGAGACTGCACCTCTGATAATAGAGCGTCTCTTTTCTGCGGATTTGACGGAAGTTGAGTCCACTTTGGACTTCGAGTTAATGGAGGCTTTCGTTTGAAGGATATCTTTAGACCTTCCGAAGTCACTCCTCTCACCCAAGGGTCGTCCGTAATCAACGCCCATTCTTGTGAAAAGCTCGACAACCTTCCGCCAACCGGTACGCGATAGAGGTTTAAGCCATCACCTCCTGGACCTGCGAGGCCTGCGGTAGGAGAAACCACGTCCTCCACGACCCGCACCTCATCCCGTCGACCTCGGGGCATCCGACCAGTTGTCCCGGCCCGAAGGACGCCCCGAACATGAGTCGCTACCTTGATGGCTTCTCGAATAAGACCAAGAGGACGCACCGGAACCTCTATAGGAACCTCTCTTGGGCGCATTAGACCCAGAAGTGCCTGTCTTATTCTTGTCTGTCGTATCCGACTTCTTAGAAGCAGATTTGAACAACAGAGAATCAGAAGCTTTCTTTGTAATTTTATCATAAATAGCCGAAAGCTTGCCGTCAAAGAGAAGTTCTCCGGAGACCGAAGCGACTCTGAGAGAGTTCTTCACCTTAGTATCCACGAGTGTGGATGTAGCTAGGGCTGCGTCACGTCTAACCAACTCCAGGTTTGCCACTGAAAGGGCGGAGTTACACGTGGAATAAGCTACTGCCCTTGAAAGAAGTCTTAAAGAGGATTGTATATCCTGAAATTCTTTCCCTTGAAGGAGCAGTGATAACGCCTTAGTAAGGTGATCTGCGTAAGATAAGGCATCTAAACTGGCTCTGTTAGACAATATAGTTGTTTCCAACACCGCGGTTGGAATAGACGCCGACGACGGTAATGATAGCTCTAAGTCTTCCGCCTCGTCGTCCATACGCAGAGGAACTCTCGGAATACCCTGTCCTGCCGTGTCAAATTTATTCCTTGCATTAATGAAAGGCAGGTTGAGAGTATTGGCGGACAAGAAACCTGCTTTCCCCGTTTTGGAAGCAAGTTTAAATATAGCGTCGTTCAATAATTCAAATGTTCTTGCAACATTATTGGACTGCGACGGAAACTCGGGAGCGATGTCCCTGAACCGCTCGAAAAATTCAGAGTCCAATGACGCTATAATCCTCTTGTCCGGAACTGCAGCAGTCTGGCCCGACGGAACAACTTGAGGGAGAAAGTGCCGGATGAAGTCCACGGCAGCTTTATGTTGTTCCAAAAGGGATAGCTCCAAATCATCCGTATCCCTTTCACCATCCGGTCGGACCTCATGATGCTCCCGGTCGTCCGCCCCCGATGCTTCGGCGGAGCGTACCGACCCAGCGCCGTCGGATAATTCCCGATCCGACACCGTTTCTGTCGGCTGCTGGGATGCTGCGATAAGTTGTGCTATCTGCACAAGTACGTCCGGCATCGAGACCTGCGGAGGCGCAGTCTTTCGCTGCTTCGCCGAGGGCAGCTCCGCATCTGATGGCTCCCGCATACTTTTTCTATGCGAACGTCCGGAGTCCATCGGCCTCGTGTCCCTGGCTGCCGGATGGTGTGACCTGGTCGCCGAAGAATCCCTGATCGGCGAAGCTGGTAAGATATCGGCGGTCACGCAGCCAAGGTGCGGTCGTGTGCGCTGACGAGAAGAAGAAGCCTGAGCAGTCTCCGCGGACTGCCTATACAACGGAGCGTCCCGAGCGACGGACGTATGCTCCGCTTGCGACACATTTTGTACCACAACATTTGGTCCCATACGTTGTTGTACGAGAGAGGGGCCTCTCTCGCTCGCGGCCCGACTGGACCTGGACGAGCTAGGAACCGGACTCAAAGCCTTCCTCCGATCTCGCCTACTATCCGCCGTCACTGGGTGTGCACGTTGAATGTTTATAGTGCTCGCATCACCCAACATTTCCTCCTGGACCGCATCGGACGAACCCGGCTGCCGAACCATTCGGTGAATGGACGCTACACCGGGCGAGCTAGCAGACGACATTTGTTTAATCTCCATGAGCACTTTTGCCGCTAGCTCTGTATTCATTTGTGACGACGGAAGCGCACTTGCGGAAGATAACATGGAAACATCACCCTGTTCTTGTTCCTCTAAAATAGAAACTGAGAGAGTAGAGTGACCTTGCGGAGAAAGAGCCGGCATCGCCCTTTCTCCAGTAACAACATACCGTGACACACGTTTCCAATGTTTGTCATCCCAATATTGACATATAGAACAGGGATTAGTGCGAGAACACTGACTACAATTAATACAATGATCATGAAAGTCAGAGGAAGATTTCTTCCCATTACAATTTGAACAATATCCTTTCATTGTGAAAAGTCAACAACAAGTCCTAGTTACTTGCACAAACCCCTGACACAAAGATACATAATAACATGATCCATTAATAATGAAAAAACAATTGCAAATCAAAATAATTTTTGAAAAAATATTTTTTCAGCAAAGCCCAAGTTTCTGAAAAGTAACGTTGAGCCCCGATGGATCCGATGACTAAGTGTGGTCAAAAATTTTAAATTTATATTAAATAATTAATGCAACACTTACGGATAATAGAAATGTATCTTATAGTGAGATAAACTACACCAAAGGCAAACAGCCCCCCTCAAAAAAGGCTGTTGCCAATGTAAACAAACAGTGTAAAACACCAGAAAACATGACTCCAGGCACTGAAAAAACTGGCCCGAAATCAGTCATCAAAATTACACTCTATCTGATGCAAGACAGAGACTCCCAGGGAAGAATCTGCAGAACATCAGATGGAAGATGCAGAACACAACGTTTATACACCCATGGGTGAAAACGTAACTATGGGGAAAATAACAGAAAACATTCTGTAACCAAGCAACTCTCCCAAGAGAATTTTAGAAATGAACTTTCTCAAAAATATGCCAAAAGCATGGGAGAATTGCAAGGGGGAACTTAGAAGGCCAGGGGAGAGGAAACACTGAATAAGCAGTGCAACATTTTAGCAAGAATGACAACAAGAGGCCCATGCCTCGAAAATAGGCAACTTAACATAATTTCATAAAAAATTTTAAGTCCAGCCCTGATTATTTTTTGTCACTCCTTTTTCCTCTCCTCCTTCTATATCCTCCTTAGAATCACCATTTCTCCAATAATTACGTGTCTGGCATCCTTTAAACTGAGATTTACAAGCACAAAGATCAGTGAGATGTTGACTGATGAAGGGCCAAACAGAGAATGATAATTGGCGCCAATTTCGGAACATCCTTGACACTGCGCATGCGCAGTAGGGGCAAAGTATGGAGGTCCTATAGGACATGATTTCTTTTGGTTTTGGATGCAAATTTTGGGGATTGGGGGGCAAAATTTGTGTTTGGCCCTGGTTTTGTTAGAGTTAGCACCAGCTAAGTCTGGGTCATTGGTACAGTATAAAAATATAAATATTTTTTTTAGTTTTCGGAAAATTAATGTTTTTTAAACTTTTTCAACAATTTTTAACAAGACCATATCATGTGACTCCTCATTGGAATGAGCTTGATGAGCTTGTTCCAATGAGGGGGTCACATGATGTGGTTTTGTTGAAATATATTTTTTTCAGCTGCTTAATGTACACATTAAGTGGGTGGATGTGACCGATTCATTACGTAAAGGGTGAAGTGATATCGAAACACAGTTTTGAAAAGAAACCTAGACTGAGACTGTATCTATTAAAACCCTCTTTATCTTTCAGTGTTGTCATTTATGGTCATATCCACCCAAGCAATAAACTAGAGTGATTTCACGCATACAGCCCGACTGTCCCAGGAATGGCAATGCTTAGAGATGAAATAGTCTGAGCCATTTTTTGTTAACCGTTTATCTTTTGAATCTGCTATATCTGCACTCGTGATATACAAAAATTGCTATTCAAGTTTTATTTCTTCATTTCTCTACCCCAAAACATACCTCATGACCTATTAATGCAACAAGCTTGATGAGCTTAATAAGGATTAATAAGCAAAAGTTAGAAGTAAATGAAAGTGTCAATGACACTGTAGCTCAACTTGTTTAAGACATGGACATGTATAGTATGTGACACAGCTGTGACAAACATCTAGGTAATGACCTGATAACAAAGGTAAATGTAAAGTATTGTAACAGTCTGTACATAGATGCTGACCATAGCCTGTAACAAATGTGTAGGTAAAGTATTGTAAAGGTGGGCGACAGTTAGATGCTAAACTAGAAAAGAAATCTTTGAGTCCCAGAGTGGGTCTGACTGAACCCCAAAATATTTGCCACACATAAAAAATCTCCCTTTAAGTATTGTTATTTTCATTGTTCCAAATCATAGCGTTCAACCCCTAATTGGAATGAGCTACGCTTGGAAGAAAAATAAATATTTTTTGATTTTCGGAAAAATAATGTTGTCTGCCACTGCCATTATTTTAAGGATTAAGAGATTCTGTAATACTTAAACCTCATGTGAAATTTAAAAATTAAACCAAAACCAATAACCAAATGTCCTTGAAACTCAACTTCAAAATGTCAAAATTGGCCAACAGTGCTCATAGAAATTCAGTCACTGTCAATGACATGAATGCACTTGAAGCACTTCTGTTTGTTAGAGTACTTGTGATTCTGAGAAGCCTGATTATATACATTCACAATCCCATTGAAGGTATTGCTGCTAAACATGGACTTTGCCAAGTTTCCAGAATTCTCACAGACATTAACAGGACTCAAACTGGAGCTACTACTAGGCACAGATACACTCTACACATGTACTAGTAGTACTTGTAGAGGGTTGGATTCTTGACAAAACAGTGTTGTTACTTTGTGCATTACCTGACAGAATATCAGAAATTTTGTGAATTTGGTCAGGATTAATTTTGCTGTAATTAACCCTTTACCCAATGCAGATGATATCAAAATTTATTATTTTAAATATAATTTTTTTAAATTTTTCAAAAAATTTCAACAAAACCATATCATGTGACCCCTCACTGGAACGAGCTCAATGAGCTCGTTCCAATGAGGGGTCACATGATATGGTTTTGTTGAAATATTTTGAAAAATTTAATTTTTTCAACTGCTCAATTTGCACACATGGGCGGATGCAGGCAATTCGTTAGGTAAAGGATTAAGATGGCTGTTTACATTTTTGTGTCCTGATACTTGAATTATTTCATGGGCAGGCACACCATCATCACCAAGATAATGAACCAGATGTTTCCTCACACTGCAGACTGTTATCCTTTTGTCTGGTTGTAACCCAGCATCACTGAACATAATTGAGTCGAAGTGGGCTTTTTTTGTACCACAATTTCCCCGGTTTCATCCAACCATTATGGTTGATGGATAAGACAAATGGGCTGGTAGTCTGGCTCTTGCATTTCAACAGGTCTTACTTCTGCTGCTGCAAACTATTCAAAAAGTGCAACAGGATCTTTTGTCTTATCTTCTGTGGAATATCAGGGTTCTTACAGTCAAGGGCCCAAAAAAATTCAAGGACTTTTCAAGGACATATAAGCATTTTCCAAGGTTGTTTTTTTTAAAATGTACATTTGGAATATAACCATTTTTAGAAGCCTTACCTATTTTAACCCTTTACCTATTATGAAAAGCAGACGACACTTGCAAAAAAATTCTTGAATAATTAATTTTTTGTCTTAAAAACATAGGTTATGACCCCTCAATGGAAAAGCTCGATGAGCTCGTTGCAACGAGGGTCATAACCTATGTTTCTGAGACAAAAATAATTGAAATTAATTGGCCATTTTTTAGAATAAACTTGGTGGGTTTTGGCCGTTACATTGGGTACAGGGTTAAAAATGTCTTCTACCTCATACGTCTCAATTCCAGAAAAACAGTGCTTCTAAAATGCTCTGTAACAAAATTATGGTACTTACAGAATGACACCCAGCTAAATAATGCCTGAACTTTAATTCCTCATTTATCAATTATCCATTATTTATGTTCCATTTTTTTCATTTTTCAACAAAAAAAAGTGCAAAAGAGATGTTTCAATTGCCCACTATTACGCAGGTAAAAATGATATAGGGCAAAATTCAAGGACTTTGAAGAGGTCTGATGGATTTTCAAGTACTTTTCAAATACATTTCCTGAATTTTCAAAATTCAAGGAGTAAGACTGAAATTCAAGGACTTTTCAAGGTTGTGCTCCCCCTGAATATGCTCTTGGCTTCACTTTCCTAACATCTCGGAGATTTTCACTAGTCCAGGTTTTTGTTTGTCGTTCTTGAGTGTAGATGACATATTTCCTGCCCACCTCATCTTCTTTGACTTGGACATCACCTCATCTCAGCGAATAAATTTCACTGCCATTCCGCATTCAGAAATGGAGAGTACACATCAACCACGTAGAATTTAACAAGGATTTGGGGTTATATGGTCTGAGCACTTTTGCGGCAAACAGTTTATTAATACACTGTATCAGTTTGAGACAGTGGATCAGCTGGATGTGGCTTGTTTCCTCTCCCCATTGCTTTTGCTTATTTTTTTAGAGTCTCTCGGCATTTGAAAAATCTGTGAAGGGTGATTATTGATGCCTCATAGTTCTTACTTCTGAGGTACAGTAAAACCTGTCTTGAGAGACCACTGTCTTGAGAGACCACATCTGCCAGGCACCGATTGGTTTTACTCTATAATGGACCTGCTATGGGAGACCACCTGTCTTGAGAGACCACCTGTCTTGAGAGACCACTGTGACCTGGTACCAACTTGTATTTTTATGCCATAATGGACCTGTCTTCAGAGACCGCCCCTTTGAAGACAGAAACCATGACAAAAACTTTTTACCTGTTCTGGAATTGGAAAATCCAATGTGGTTATACTAACATAATTAAAAGTATTAAAAGCTCTTAATTGGGTTTCAATTGCTAACTCATTAAAGACTGAGATGTTTTTATAAGACCCCTGTGAAAAGATTAGGATTATTGCTGAATAAACAATTTCATACATACCTGAAATGCGACAGATAGGAATAAAAATAAATTTGTGTTGAAAATCTTTTTGTAACAAATTGAAATGGACTGTTATAAAAATTTATTTTTATAATTTTTATAACAAACCATTTCAATTTGTTACAAAAACTTCATAAAAAAGAACAACTACAAAGTTATTACAAGAATCCATTCTTCTCCATTTCTGAATTTTGTGGTTGGTTATTCACTGATTTGAGAAAACCTGAAACCTGTTATGAGAGACCACCTGTCTTGAGAGACCACTTTTATGTGGCCCAAAGGGCGGTGTCTCAAGTCAGGTTCTACTGTACCTATCAAATGATGATAAGTAGGCCCTAAGTGTTGTGGGCTCAAGTTCACTAACATCCTTTTTTCAAACCGACAGCTGGAAACCAGCAATCAATGGGAGAGTTCATTTGGTGGAATGTTCTCAACATCTCGCGTTTCACCCATTTCTGCAATATACATTTTTCAATAATTTCAGTTCATATTCAGTCTTCCTTTTAGGTTTTTATTTTGATGCTGTTGGTTGAAATTATCAACATCATTCACTGACAAGTTCACAAATCTCAAATAGCAGGGTTAAGTCCGTCAATTTCACCAAATAAAACACCCTGGCCTGACTCATTTGCACTCTCAGACCCATTTCCAATACTTGCAAAAGTCCCATCACAAGCACAAGAAATTTCAGAGGAACACACATTCTGCTCTTTGAAATCATCAGAGAATAATTAAGAAGAAATTTGTTCATCTAATTGGAAATCTCCCCACAGAATATCTCAGTCAGGTGTACTCGGATGGTTTTCCATATTTTATTTTTTTTACGCAAAATGTTAACAACGCAGATGAACTCATTGGATCAGGGGATATAATTTTATGCTTTTTGCAAGTTTTTTTTATTTAAATAGTCCGGCCTCCATCACGCATTGTTACGTGGAAGTGATTTGATCGATACTCGGAAACGTCTTTCGATCTCATTCAAATGGTGAGTTTCATGCATCAATTCAAGATGAATATGTGTTGAATTATTGCTGGAAATGATTGGTATCCACTGAAAAACAATTTATTTATTTATTTATTTATTTATTGTGTTTAAGGTCACATACTTATGCACAATAGCTAATCATGACCGTGACAGTTTTATGGGTGGAGGAAGCCGGAGGACACGGAGAGAACCACCGAGCAACGATGAGCAGCTGCCAACTCCCCAACATCGTAACTCCGCACTGCTGCACAGGCAGGGTTAGATTGGTTGAAGACATGTGCACCACTGACGTACAGTATGCCTTAGTACATGGCATCACCGTGCCCCCATATGGACAATCGGGGTTAAGTGCCTTGCGCAAGGACACAATGCGGGAGTCCGAATCAATCACTCAGATGGTCACCCATCCGAGGACTAACTGGGCTCGATGTTGCTTAACTTTGGTGATTTGACGAGAACCGGTTACCGCAATACCACTGCACCCCTTACTGAAAAACAATAGATTTTCTTTGCATTATATGTTTTTAGATTAAACTGATCTTTTGCGGTGATAATTTGACTCCTATTCACCTTTAAGTGATGCTTTGAAAGCTGCCATTTTGATTGATAACATGAAAATGAAATTTCTATCTTCACAGTGGGGGGATAGGTTTCTATCATTCCGCAACTTTTTCGATAATCTATCATTTAGCATTTAATAAAAAGGGTATACTCCATAGATGGACTGCATTATATGTTTGAATTTGGCCTAGTAGTTGTGAAGAAGAAGTCAAGTTTGCAAAAGTTAACGGATGCCGGATGACAGACGGCGGATACCAAGTAATGGCTATAGCTCCCACTGGCTTGCAGTCAGGTGAGCTAAAACAAGAAATGATTTGAGTCAGCATTCATTAGTTATTGAACAGAAAGCAAAATTCAATATGGCCAACATGGTGGCCATACTGAATTGACTAGCTGGACCAAAATCAAAAGGAAGCTTCCTCTAGACACAGATAGTGCATAAGCAAAAACTGAAATTGATTTGATCAGTATTCATTAGTTATTGGACAGAAATCTAAATTTCATAGTAAATTTCCTTTCTTATTATACCTACCCCACAATTGTTTACTACAGGCTTGCACTACAGTGGAAGTTCCTAATTCGGAAAATGTACTCTCTATTTTGATCTTTCCCAAGCGATTGGGGAAAGAAAAGTGGTGCAAAAGCACCAAGAAAAAATAAGCCAAAACTGAGTCAAGGGTTACTGGCGCACACTTAGTAGGGGATGCTCTTCTCCTAGTACAGATCCATGGTTTCCGGTACCAGTGCACAGTCATGTAACTAATGAATCATTCTTTTGAATCCGCCAACATTGGAGTTATGTGATCAGCGGGGAGGAAGGATTCTTACCCCAATAAGAAGATAGGAGGGCCTCCATGTAAACAATTGTGGTAGGTATAATAAGAAAGGAAATTTACTATAAAATTTAGATTTCTTATCAACCTATCCTACAATTGTTTACTACAGGCTGAACAGACAATAGGAGGAGGAAATCACATAACCAACCCCCACATAACCTGACTGCACTGGAACTGTGGACTGAAGAAGAGGGCCCAAGGCCTATCAAACCATAGCATCACAAACATTAGTTAAAGACAATGAGAGATGAGGCGTATGGCACTGCGTGATGCACAAACAGAAAGGTCAGTAAAACAGCACCGGGCTGGAACTAACCTTGAAGCCTAATGGCCAGGGTAGACAACAACCTGAGCAGAAGAAAAGAAGGCCCAAAGAGAAAAGGCCCTCAGACAGCTCCTGCAACTGATGCAGATAGAAGGTGGAGAAAGTAGAAGCATTTCTCCAGTTGGCTGCCTGCTTAACATCCGACAACTTGACAGAGTTAGCATAAGCCCAGGAGGTAGACAAGGCATGCACCTTGTGCGCAGAAATATGCTTGGTAAAACAATCATCAGTCGCTAGACGAGCATAAGCCATGCGAATAGCAAGACAAATCCATTGAGAAATGGATTGAGGAGAGATCTTCTGTCGACCAGGAAGAAGAGACAGAAAGAATCGTTTCCTGCCTTTCCCAATGAACTACATCCAGTTGAGATAAATGCAAAGCGCACAAACTGGAGAGAGCAAAGGATGATTACCCTCAGCTGAAGGAAGAGCCCTGATACAGACAGGAGGTGGAGTTGTTTCTGGTATCTGATTCTTGGCCAGAGAGGAGCAATCAGTGGTAAAAGTAACACTGGTGGCGGAGTTACTGAAAAAGGCTGGATCAATCGAGAGGGCGTGAAGCTCACTAACCCATCTGGTTGAGGCAAAAGCTTTCAGAAAAGCCGTCTTGTAGGGGCCACCTATTCTCAGGAACAGAATGTGGAACAAGAACAGGAACCTAATCTCAGGAATGCAGGAACAGAGAAAAAGAGCATTAATCCACGCAAGTGAATAAACTTTATTCAAATGTATGCCCACCATAACAACACACTAATCATATGTTTCCTATTCTCAGGAACAGGACATGGAACATGAACAGGAACCTAATCTCAGGAATGTAGGAACAGAGAAAAAGAGCATTAATCCACGCAAGTGAATAAATTTATTCAGATGTATGCTCACCATAACAACACACTAATCATATGTTTTTAACCCCCTAGGCCTTTCATCTATACAATTTTTTGAATGTGTCTTTTTCTCACCTTTTTCAATTTTCATTGAATTCACAGGAACAGTTACCGCTAGCGGAACGGTTCTCTTTGCAGCGGGAGTAAATTTCAACAGCCAAATATTTCCGCTCAACAGGTTGCCAATGATCTCAACTGAGTGTGGAGTAAACTTGGCGGATTGGAGGGGGCGAGGGGGGACTATGTCTAACACGACAATTATTTGAGGAATATTTAACAAATAGATGAGACAATAATTCTGGAATTTTCATTTTCCAGTATTTTTTTCTCTCTAAATGTGTTGTATGGAAAAGATGTAGAGGTGCTGTGATGACTGAAAATCTGAACAAAAATTTGAAATAAACTATTATTTTTTTCAAGGTAAGTGTAAGGCAGAGCCTTACATGTCTTGTTAATCAGACCGAAAACAAAAAATGTGAAAAAGTGAAAAAAGACACTCCAGATGATATGTCGGGAAGGTGGGCGAGTACATAACCAGAGGAGGGTGAGGGGGGGGGGGGGAGGGGGAGGGAGGGGTGTGGGTTGCAGCTCGGGAAAAGTTTAAGCAAAATCAAATTCTGTCAAATATATTATATTACTGCAGTTAATGAAGGTCATTGATAACATGGTTGTTTTTTTTATTTATTGGTATTTGAGGTCACTTTTTTGTAGTTAAACCCCCCAAAAAATTAATGATGTGGTTATTTTCAGCATAATTAGGAATCAGACGTTTTGTCCAAAAAAATTGGACGTTCAGCCCAAAATAATATTCGCTTTAACATAGGGGGAGGGTGTTCCTGGTGAACACCACTTGGATCCACCCATGATAACAGGAGTGGGTGGATGAATGGTGCACGCGAGAGAGAGAGAGAGAGAGAGAGAGAGAATTTTCTTTTTATTTAACGTCGGAGCTATATATATAAAACATTTGACAGCATTTGACCGATGAGAGAGAGAGAGAGAGAGGCATAAAAACATTAAAAAAAACCCAGTTGTACTGTCGGTTTGCCAAATCCCATTTCAATTGGACAAAATAGACATAGTCCCCCACCTCCAACCTCCAATCCATCCAATTCACTCCACACACAGTTGATAGCAAAAAAGTCAAAATTAGGATCATTGGCAATCTGTCGAGCAGAAATAATTGGCTGTTGAAATTTACTCCCACTGAAAAGAGAACCATTCCGTTGGCGGTAACTGTTCCTGTGAATTCAATTCAATGAAAATTGAAAAAGGTGAGAAAAAGACACATTCAAAAAATTATATAGATGAGAGGCCTAGGGGGTTAAAAACATATGACTAGTGTATTGTTTTGGTGGGCATACATTTTAATAAAGTTTATTCACTTGCGTGGATTAATGCTCTTTTTCTCTGTTCGTGCATTCCTGAGATTAGGTACCAGTTCCTGTTCCATGTCCTGTTCCTGAGAATAGGAAACATATGATTAGTGTGTTGTTATGGTGGCATACATCTGAATAAAGTTTATTCACTTGCGTGGATTAATGCTCTTTTTTTTGTAAGATATGCATGAAGGCACATTGAAGTTGGGTCGACGTGAAACCTCATCGGGTGACCTTGGCAAAGAAGGTCGCGACGTAGAGGGAGACATGCCGGAACTGCCGCAATCAGAGAGCAGAGCTGATTGATCCACACCTGTTGAGGCGACAGGGGAGCGATCAGAATGATTCGACAACGGCAGGTTCTGATCCTGGCCAGAACCTGAACCAGATTCGGAACCGGCGTGAAGGCGTAGCTGACTAGACCATTCCAATTGAGTGACAGAGCATCCACGGCGAAAGCCGCAGGGTCAGGATACGGGGACACGAAAGTGTCCACCTGATAGTTCCAACAGGTTGCAAAGAGTTAGATGTGGGGAAGACCCCAGAGATCGCAAAGCGACTGGAACACTGCCCTGTGAAGCATCCACTCGGCGAAAATGACCCTGCCCCGACAGGACAGGGAGTCAGCTAGGACATTCAGATGGCCGGGAATGTGATGAACAATCACTCCGGT
The DNA here is from genome assembly GCA_031216915.1 of Pictodentalium vernedei. Classification (NCBI taxonomy): domain Eukaryota; kingdom Metazoa; phylum Mollusca; class Scaphopoda; order Dentaliida; family Dentaliidae; genus Pictodentalium; species Pictodentalium vernedei. The sequence goes on along the minus strand of CM062296.1, from coordinate 143,119,212 downwards.
GTTGACATCCTGAGCTAGCAGAAGATCTCAAGCCAATTTATACATGTGAACTGAATGCGTGCCGCCCTAGTTCCGAATGTAAGCGACCATTGTTGAATTGTCAGACAACAGAAGGACATGACGATTCGAAAGGTGGGGGGCCCACTGCTAGAAACTCAAAAGAAGAGCAAGAAGCTCCTTTTGGTTGATGTGAAGAGCTGCTTGATCCTGGTACCATACAACGTGAAGGGAAAGATCTAGAGGATCCAACAACGCACCCCATCCGAGATTGTTAGCATCTGCCGCAGAACACGATCAGACGTGGGCAAGTCCAATGGAACTCCCTGCATAATGCACTAAACATCCATCCAGGGAAGAAGGTGATGAAGAGAGACTGGTAACTGAAACACCAGATCTAGAGGATCGACATTTGGCCTCCAACAACTGAGGAGAAAGTGTTGGAGAGGTGTGACATGCAGCCGACCGAGAGGAATGAGATCTTTGTCACCGAACCGCAGAAAACGAGGAGCCGGAGAATACTCTGAACTGTTGCGGACGTGGACTGGGACACAGTCAGGGCGATAGCTGAGAGAATCACAGCCCTTGACCGGGGAACTGCCACCGTATTCAGCTGAGTATGGAAGTCCATCCTCGGATGACACAACGACTGAGAAGGGACCAGGTCTGACTTCTCCTCGTTGACTCTGAACCCTAGCGACATGAGCAGGCTCAACAATGTATTGACATCTGACTCCAGAAGAGCAGCATTGGAGTGACTCTGGAGGATATCTAAACTTGCCCCAGAAAGGCGAACCTGAGATACTTTCGTGATGTCCGATGAATCGGAATGTGAAAGTAAACGTCTCGCAGGTCGATGCTGGAAGCGAAATCTCCCTGGTGAATGGAACGGCAAACCGACCTGAAAGTCTCCATGCTGAACTTGGGAGCAATGATAGACTGGTTCAGGATACTCAGATCGATAACCGTTTTGGATTCGGCATCCTTCGTCGACACCAAGAACAGGCGGGAATAAAATTCTACTGAAAGAATGCTATTGACAACCTAGATTCCCCTCTTTGACAGGAGACTGTCTATCTCCATGATCAAAAGCTCCCAACGTGGAACATCTGAAGGAGCTTGTATTGGAAGAGGCACTCTGGACAGAGTGGGATGTCTCCGGAAGGAAATTCGCAGCCCGGACCGAACACCCAAGGATCGGATGTGAATGTGGCCCAATGGTCTGCGAACCCTGATATCCTTCCTCCAACCTGTGACGAATTGAGGTAAGGATCTTCATCTCGAGCTCCGGCGAGGCCCGCAAGAGGAGAAACCACCTTCTCTATTAGATGAATGATCCTGAGTCCTCCCTCTGGTCAGCCGACGCTTACCCTTACCACATGAGTAGGAAGTAGAAGCAGCGGCAGGAGGATCAGCCCATGGCTTTGCAGAGGAAGCAGAAGGGTGATTGTTAGCCTTAGAACAGCCCCTGCCCCCAACAGAAGGCTGATCAAGCTGGCGAAGCAGTAGCTGAACTTTGGAATGACGCAGGATGTCATTCTGGACCGCCGCCTCAAAACCATGGAAAAGTCGCTGACCCGCCAAAGAAACAGATCGAAGAGCAGTGCGCTGCCCCTCAGTAAGGGAACAGCTCTTGTGTCCAACACAGCGTCCCGGCAAACTAATTCCAAGTTAGCCATGTTACAGGCATGTGTGTGAGTGAGTGACTTGGAAATCACACGCAAAGGAGCCTGTACGTCGTCAAACCAATCTGGAGGCAGATAAGCACCCAAAGCAGAGACGCCGTGATCTGAGAGAAAAAGTATGCCCAGCATCTCTCTCGATAAGCCCAACAGGGACTCCAGAGTCGACATAGGAATAATGGCCACCTTGGGCTTGGAAAGCCCGAAAAAGGTGGAGTCTTGATCCAAGACCATCAAAGCCTGGCAGACGAATTGGCAGAATCGTAGGAATGATAATGCATTGGAGGCAAAAAGGTGTCAGCCCTGGTAAAGAACGAAGTCTTCATAGCCTTGGAACTCATCTTAGAGTCCAAAGCTGCAAACGCTTCAACCACCTGTACCGACTGGCACGGTCAAAGGCACCCAGAAGTGGGTTGCTCCACAGGCTGGAGGAACGCGACCGATGATCGCGGCCTGGCTGACACCGTCAGCTGGTCTTATGGTTTGAGATCCGGAAGTAACTCAAACACAAAGTCAAGAGCTGCCCCCAAGTCAGAAGACTGTTGGTCTTCAACGTCAGGTAGTCTGACCCATCCTTTGAATCGGAAGACACATAGCCCATCACGGGCAAACCAGCCAATGCCTCCCATGGTGTAGGCACTCCAGGGGGATCAGAATGTGGCCTCTTTGCAATCCTGGGAGGTGGCGCTGTGGGGGGCACCTGGAAACTACTTGTAGCCTCACTGCAAGCAATGGGAAGGCCCTTGGAAAGAACCTGAGTGAGCAAGGAGAGGGCCTCCCTAAGCTCACAGCCCGAGTCAGCCGGTTCGACATGGGAATGAAGTGGCTTCACTCCTGACCCTCTTAACCAGTGAAGGGTCACGATCCTCCAGAACACCTGACTCGGGGCGACGGGTGACAGCCGAAACATCTGCAGGCAGATGATAGGGATATACCAGACACCGAGGATCAACAGTGCGGTAACTCAGGAGAGTCGCCGCAGACCTCTGAGGGACAGAAGGTCCAGGGTGCACAAAAAGCATCGGTCCCACAAAATGCCCATTGGACCAGAGTGCATGGACGGAAATGCAACAGAGTCCAAGGTGACCCCACCAGAAACATCCGAATCCAAAGAGAAGGCTGCTGGAATCATAGCAGAGGATTTGGCTGGCAGCCCCTTCCGACTTCACTGAGTTGAAGTCAGGGAAGGCTGAAGCCAATATCCCACGTCTACATTACCAGACATCTTTGCAGACCTCTACAGGGAGAAGCCTTGGCCAGCTGAAACGGTGTCCAATGATGTTGCAGACGGAACAGCAGTAGCAGCAGATACTACGAGAGCTGTTGAAACTGGTGGAAAAGTGGAGAGAGCAACTGTGCTTGACTCCAAAGGAGAAGTCACAACCCAAGTGACAGCCTCAGATGTCGACTGGAGAGGGACCACAGTCTCGAAACCAGGCATCTCTTCACCAGACAACTCAACAGCTCCCGCAGTATCCTCCACAGGGAAAGACGGCACATCTCCCATGGAGGGGGTATAGGCCCAGAATGACAGCATTCACCTTTCCTGCAGATGTGGGAGGAATGGCCACGAGGACGCACCACATGGTTCACAGACACAGAAGCCCAAAAAAGTGGATGACCAAGACCCACAGAGCCCACAGGGTCGATCTGAAGAACACCCATCACAAGTGGCACAAGAAGTATGGGAATCGTCGACATGCTTGGGCAACAGGCATTGCCCGAAGGAACAGTCCTGGGCATAACACAGGTGAAAGCAGTAGAAGAAAAGGTGAACTCAACAGATGTAGAAAGTAGAAGAACACCCCCCAACTACAAGAGAAAGGGTGCAGAAATTAAAGGACCGGCGGGAACACAACTGAACCCAGAAGGCTGACTGGGACCCAAATGAAAGTTTCAATAACACTGTAGCTTAACTTGTCTGTGTGTTGTGTTTGATGAAAAGGATAATGTTCAATGTTTATGAAAGGATTATGAAATAAGACAAGAATTGTGATAATTGGGAATATGTTAATTTCTGTTCCCTGTATGCTATGTTTTCAATAAAAATAATATGAGGTGTACACTGTACTAAAGAGCTGGGGGTTGGGTTAATATGACATCACAGTTAATGTATGTGGCCCTCATAGTTAACGTATGTCAACCAAAGTTACCAAGTTACAGTGAAATTATTCCAAAATGAGTCATCCTCTCAAGTTACATTGAAAAACTTTCATAAATATGGCCTGTAGACTGTGCTAAAGGTTTTTGGGCTTCAGGCCTGTGCAGCCATGATGGTTGACCGATTACAACTAAAAGGGGATGTCCTCATCTCTACATTATACTGAGTAATTCTACTAAGTTACAATGAAATCCCTTCACAAATAAGACCTGTAGTCTGTACTAAATTTTTCGGGTTTTGGGCTCGGGAAGTCATCATGGTTGAATGGTTGCGACCAAAAAGGGGACATTGTCACCTGGAGTGATCCTACGAAGTTACAATGAAATCCCTTCATACATATGACCTGTAGACTGTGCTCAGGGCTTTTGGGCTTCGGGCCCCTGAAGCTGTCACGGTTGACCAATCACGCCCAAAGGTGATGTCATCATCTAGGCATTATATGGAGTCAACCTAACAAGTTACAATGAAATCCTCCCATAAATATGACCTACAGACTTTGCTGATGGTTTTTGGGCTCGGGCAGCTATCGAGGCTGAATGATTGCAACCAAACGGGGATATTCTCATCTAGACATTATTTTGGAGTCATCATACCAAGTTACAATGAAATCCCTTAATAAATATGACCTGTAGACTGTGCTAAAGGCTTTTGGGCCCCTGTAGCTGGCACATTTGCCCAATTGCGTCCAAAAGGAGACATCCTCATCTATACATTATATGAAGTCAACCTACCAAGTTACAATGAAATCCCTTCATAAATACGATCTGTAGACTGTGCTAAAGGTTTTTGGGCTTTGGGCTCGGGCAGACACCATGGCTGAATGATTGCAACCAAAAGGGGACATTCTCATCTGGGCATCATCTGGAGTGATCCTACGAAGTTACAATGAAATCCCTTCATCAATATGACCTGTAGACTGTGCTCAAGATTTTCGGGCTTCGGGCCCCTGAAGCCATTACAGTTAATCAATCACAACCAAAAGGGGATGTCATCATCTAGGCATTATCTGGAGTCATCCTACCAAGTTACAATGAAATCCCTTCATAAAAATGACTTGTAGACTGTGCTAAAGGTTTTCAGGCTTTGGACCCCTGTAGCCGTCACAGTTGGCAATCGTGTCCAAAAGGGGATGTTCTCATCTCGACATCATATGAAGTCAACCTACCAAGTTACAATGAAATTCCTTGATAAATATGACCTGTAGACTGTGCTAAAGGTTTTTGGGCTTGGGCTTGGACAGCCATCATGGTTGACAGATCGCAAGGGGACATTCTCATCTGGGCATCATCTGAAATGATCTTACAAAGATACAATGCAATCCCTTCATAAATATGACCTGTAGACTGTGCTCAAGGTTTTAGGGCTTTGGACCCCTATAGCCATCACAGTTGACCAATCATGACCAAAAGGGGATGTCATCATCTTGTCATTATATTGAGTCAACCTAAGAAGTTACAATGAAATCCTTCCATAAATACGACCTATAGACTATGCTAAAGGTTTTTGGGCTTGGGCAGCCATCAAGGCTGAATGATCACAACCAAAAGGAGACATTCTCATCTAAACATTATTTGGAGTCATCTTACCAAGCGACAAAGAAATCCCTTCATAAATGTGACCTGTAGACTGTACTAAAGGTTTTCAGGCTTCAGACCCCTGTAGCCATCACAGCTGCCCAATCACGCCCAAAAGGGGACGTTCTCATCTAGACATTATATGAAGTCAACCTACCAGGTTAAAATAAAATCCCTTCATAAATATGACCTGTTGACTGTGCTGAAGGTTTTCGGGCTTCGGGATCGGGCAGCCATCATGATTTAATGATCGAAACCAAAAAGGGAATTCTCATCATCTGGAGTGACCTTACGAAGTTACAATGAAATCCCTTCATAAATGTGACCTGTAGACTGTGCTCAAGGTTTTCAGGCTTCGGGTGCCTGTAGCCGTCACAGCTAACCAAACACAACCAAAAGAGGATGTCATCATCAAGGCATCATTGGGAGTCAACGTAACGAGTTACAATGAAATTCTTTCATAAATATGACCTATAGACTACGCTAAAGGTTTATGGGCTCGGGCAGCCATCAAGGCTGAATGATCACGACCAAAAGGGGACGTTCTCATCTAGACATTATTTGGAGTCATCCTACCAAGCTACAATAAAATCCCTTCATAAATATGACCTGTAGACTGTGCTTAAGGTTTTTGGGTTTCAGGCCCCTGTAGCCATCACAGATGCACAATCGTGTCCAAAATGGGACGTTCTCATCTAGACATTATATGAAGTCAACCTACTAAGTTACAATGAAATCCCTTCATAAATATGACCTGTTGACTGTGCTAAAGGTTTTTTGGCTTCGGGCCCGGGCAGCCATCATGGTTGAATGATCGCAACCAGAAAGGGGACATTCTCATTTGGGCATCATCTGGAGTAATCCTACGAAGTTTCAATGAAATCCCTTCATAAATATGACCTGTAGACCCTGCTCAAGGTTTTCTGGCTTTCGGGCACCTGTAGCCATCCAGTTGACCAATCACTACCAAAAGGGGATGTCATCAGCTAGACAGTACATGGAGTCAACCTAACAAGTTACAATGAAATCCTTCCATAAATATGATCTATAGGCTATGCTAAAGGTTTTTGGGCTCGGGCAGCCATCAAGGCTGAACGATCATGACCAAAAGGGAATGTTCTCATCTAGACATTATTTGGAGTCAGCCTACCAAGTTACAATGAAATCCCTTCATAAATATGACCTGTAGACTGTGCTAAAAGTTTTTGGGCTTTGGGCCCCTGTAGCCACCACAGTTGCCCAATCACGTCCAAAAGGGGATGTTCTCATCTAGACATTATATGAAGTCAACCTACCAAGTTACAATGACATTGAAATCCCTCCATAAATATGACCTGTAGACTGTGCTGAAGGTTTTGGGGTTTTGGGCTCGGGCAGTTGTCATGGTTGACAGATCGCGACCAAGTAGGGATGTTCTCATCTAGACATCATACGGAGTCATCCTACCAAGTTACAATGAAATCCCCCATATTAAATATGACCTGCAGACTGTGCTAAAAGTTTTGGGGTTTGGGGCTTGGGCAGCAATCACGGTTGACAGATCATGACCAACAGGGGACGTTCTCATCTAGGTATTATATAGAGGCATCCTACCAGGTTACAATGAAATCCCTTCATAAATACAACCTGTAGACTGTGCTAATGGTTTTCGGGTTTTGGGCTCAGGCAGCCAAACCGGCTGACTGATCATGACCAAAAGGGGACGTTCTCATCTTGGCATGACCCCAAACCTGCTTATGAAATTTCGTGACGATCAGACAAGAACCATGGGGTGTAGCCTGTGCTAAAGGAAAATGTGAAGAGACTCACAGACTCACAGACTAACAGACTCACAGACTAACAATAGCTTATCTTGAGTTTGAACAGAAATTCTGCCCTCAACAGAGAGGAGAAATCTTGTAAATACAGCCCCCCACTGACACCTAACTCCAATAATAATAATAACATCCAAAAGGATAACATAAATTTATCAACCAAAAAATTATATGTCCGAACTGCACGGTACGTGAAAGTCACGCGCAAACACGGAGAATATACAAAATACAATGAAAATGTGGGTGAAATTAATAACAAGAATATATAAAACACAGTCCTGTTATAAAACAATACTCAGATGCATAATTCTAGTCACAGGTAACCCTTATCAATGAGTTGAATTATCACTATTTCATAATGCAAATGGCCGCACGTCTTTCCAGGACGGCGGAAGAAAAAAGAATGACTGCGCACTACTACCGGAAGCCGTGGATCTGTATGAGAAGAGCATCCCCTACTGGGTGTGCACCGGTAGCACTCGACCCAGTTTTGGCTTATTTTTTCTTGGTGCTTTTGCACCACTTTTCTTTCCCCAATCGCTTGGGAAAGATCAAAATAGAGAGTATATTTTCTGAGTTAGGGACTACCACTGTAGTGCAAGCCTGTAGTAAATAATTGTAGGGTACGTTGATAAGAAACCAAATTCAAGGTGTCTGCTATAATGAATTGGCCATTGGCTGCCATCTTGGATCAGCTAACTGGTCCAAAATCAAAAGGTAGTGTCCTCTAGCCACCAACAATGCATCATTAAAAAAATAGAATGATTCGAGTCAGCCTTCACCAAGTACTTGGATCGAAACCAATGTCAAGATGGCCACCATAATGAATTGGCCACTGGAAGACATCTTGGAACACCTAACTGGTCCAAAATTGAAAGGAAGCTTCCTTTAGACACCAACAACGCATAATTAAACAAGAGGCTCCAAGGGGCCTGAGAGTGCTCATCTGACACTGACAACTATCAACTGAGGGTCCTGATTTGAACAAACTTGCATCTGCCCCATTAAGAAAACCATATCCCAAATATCAAAACATTCTGACTGGTGGATCTGAAAAAAATATTTTTTTCAAAATATTCCTCATATTGAACTAAGTTATAATTCGGGCTCCATAGGGAGCCAAAATATGAACCCAGTGACTTATCTTGAACAAACTTGAATCTCACATCCCAAAGGATGCTGCATTCCAAATATCAAAAGGTTCTCACTATTGGATCTGAAGAAAAATATTTTAAAAAAAAATTCCTCATGTTGAACTAAGTTATAATTTAGGCTCCCACAGAGAGCCCAAATATGAACCCAGGGACTTGGCTTTTACAAAGTTGAATCACACCTCCCTAACGATACAGTATACCAAATATCAAAAGATTCTTACTGGTTTTTAAAGAATGGTTTTTAAAGAATGTTCCTCAACTGAACTAATTTACAATTCTGTCTCCCACAGGGAGCCCAAATATGGATCAGAGACTTGGCTTGAACAAACTTGAAACACACCTCCCTGAGGATGCTGTATACAAATATCAAAACATTCCGACTGCTGGATCTGAAAAAGAAGATTTTTAAAGAAAATTTCTCATATTTATTTATTTATTGGTCTTTAAGGTCACATACATATGCACAATGGCTAATCATGACTGTGACAGTTTTACGGGTGGAGGAAGACAGAGTACCCGGAGAGAACCACCGAACATCCAACGAGCAACTTTCGGCTCCTCAACATTCTAACTCTGTTCAAGCTCCACTCAAGCAGGGTTACAGCAGTTGAAGACATGTGCAGTACACCTTAGTACACGGTGTCATCGCGCACCCATGCAGGCAACCAGGATAAAGTACCTTGCCCAAGGACACAATGTGGGCCATCCCGGATGGGAATCGAACTCAGGATATCTAGCATAGAAGTCCAACAGTCTACCACTGAGCCAACGTGCTCCCATTCCGCATATTGAACTAAGTTACACAGGGAGCCCAAATATGAACCCAGAGACTTGGCTTGAACAAACTTGAATCTCACCCCACTAATGATGCTGCATCTCAAATATCAAAAGATTCTGATTGGCAGATCTGAAGAAGAAGATTTTTAAAGAATATTCCAAATACTGCACTAATTTAAACATTTGGCTCCCATAGAGAGCCCAAATATGGACCCAGGGATTTGATTTCAACAAACCTGTGAAATAGCCTTCCAAAGATGTTATAGGTGAAATTTGAAAGCTTTTGGAGCAGTGGTTTAGGAGAAGAAGAGTCTTAAATGTTTTCCCCATTACCCACAGTGTTAAAAAATGTTGACTCAGCTTTCAAAAGTCCAGAAAAAGTACCCAACGATAAAACCAATAGAAATTTTTTTTTACCATTCTGTTGGTCCTAAGGAAGTTTCACACCAAATAAGAATTCTCAGTGCAGTGCAGTTTTGGAGATATAATAAAAAAATTGGGGGCATAAATCAAGTACATATGACCCATTAATACATCCAATTTGGTTCAAAACAGCCTCTTGGTTTGGAAACTAGAAATTTTGGGCAGGGCAAAAACAACAAATATTGCCCCTCGAACTTCTCTTGAACAAACTTGAGACTACACCTCAAAAGAAAGTGGTATACCAGATATCAAATCTCTGCTACAGCTGGTTCATGAGAAGAAGATTTTAAAAAGAATTGGGGCATTTTGGCCCCATCCCCTCCTCAATATGAGCAGAAACCCAATTTGAAGAAAAACCCAACTGCCCCTATATACCCATTACGCATGTAAAATTTCAATAAAATGTGGCCAATGGCTTGGGAGAAAAAGACCCAAACACCACCTTCATGACAGATGACAGACAAAAAGTGATCAGAATAGCTCACCCTGACTTCCAGTCAGGTGAGCTAAAAATAGAAGTGATTTGAATCAGCCTTCACCAAGTTGTTGGACAGAATCCAAACCCATGATGGCCACCATAATGAAATGGCCACTGGCAGCCATCTTGGATCAGCTAACTGGTCCAAAATCGAAAGGAAGAACAATGCATAATTAAAAAATAGAAATGATTCGCGACAACCTTCACCAGTTATTGGACGGAAACCTAAATTCAATATGGCTGCCATGATGAAATTGAAAGAAAGCATTGTCTAGTCATCCACAAGTTTCCCCTAAAATTATGAATTGATCAAATAAGCAGTTCTTCAGTTATTTGACAGAAACCAAAAGTTAATGGATGTCGGATGGACACACAGACACGGTGAAAAAAATAATGCTCCCGAGATTCTCTCAGAGTCATAAAAATAATTTATCCCTAGTTAAAGTATGGGAAATGGTTTAATGCTTAACAAGTACATGCAATAACTAGAGTGATGTCACGCATCCAGCCCGACTGTCCCAGGAATGGCAATGCTTAAACGCAAAGTAGTTGGAGCCATTTTTTGTTAACAGTTTACCTAACGAATCTGCCATATCTGCACTCGTGATATACAAAATTTGCTATTCAAATTTTATTGTTTCATTTCTCTACTTCAAAACATACCTCATGACCTATTAATGGAACAAACTTGATGAGCTGGTTCCAATAAGGAGTAATAAGCCATGGTTAGAAGTAAATAAAAAATGAAAAAATCTGATGTTTCAGAAAAATAATTTGTACTGTTGGCTTCAACTTGTGTTAAGTAAAGGATTAAAGATGCAGTACATAAAGCAATGTTAGGCTATACAAGTCAATTTTCTTTTTTGCATGTAATAACTCCCAATCCTTCAAAATGCATTTTGGGAATAATTGCCTAAGTGACACGTTTGTGTGTGTGTGTGCGTGTGTGTGTGTTTTTTCAAATGACACAATCATGTTTTAGAGGAATTTTGAATGTTGGTTTCTGATCCCCCGCCGGGATTCGAACCCTCGGCAACACCGCCTGGCAATCAGGAGTCCAGCGTCTAAACCACTAGACCATTGCACACCGTCAAAAAACGATGGCTGGAATCTAGCTTTTTAGATGAAGTCCTCATGATTACTTGGTTCATCTTCCTTTCGGCAGCAGCATGAAAGTGTGGAACGCGCTGGCTACAGTACGACGAAAATGCTGTTGATGGCCTCAAACGAAGACTGGCACGGGCTTGTGTGTGTTTTTTCAAATGACACAATCATGTTTTAGAGGAATTTTGAATGTTGGTTTCTGATCCCCCGCCGGGATTCGAACCCTCGGCAACACCGCCTGGCAATCAGGAGTCCAGCGTCTAAACCACTAGACCATTGCACACCGTCAAAAAACGATGGCTGGAATCTAGCTTTTTAGATGAAGTCCTCATGATTACTTGGTTCATCTTCCTTTCGGCAGCAGCATGAAAGTGTGGAACGCGCTGGCTACAGTACGACGAAAGTGCTGTGGATGGCCTCAAACGAAGACTGGCACGGGCTTGTGTGTGTTTTTTCAAATTGGAGAGGGGGGGGGGGGGGATAATTTCGTATTTTTAACCACAAACTTTAACCAAAACTGTAAAAAAGCATTTTTGACAAAAGGAAAAAAAAGGTTCTGCGTGTGGTGACTGTAAATAGTTAAAAATGCATATTGGAGGAAATAAAAAAAAAATGCCTAATTGGGGGGGGGGGGGGGGGGGGGGGGGGGGGGTGGCTTTTGTCTGGGTTTTTCACCAAAACTGTAAACAAGCATTTTTGACGAAAGCCTAATTGGCTGGGGGTACGTGAGTTTAAAAAAAGGTTCCGCATGTAGTGACTGTAAAGGGTTCAAAATGCATATTGGAGAAAAACAAACTAATTGGGGGGGAGGGGGGGGGGGTGGTGGTGTTTGACTGGGTTTTTAACCGCAAACTTGGAGTCATCCTACCAAGCTACAATGAAATCCCTTCATAATTATGGCCTGTGGAATATTCTAAAGGTTTTCGGGTCGGGCCTCTGTTGACGTCACAGTTGCCCAAAAGGGGACGTTCTCATCTAGACATTATATGAAGTCAACCTATCAAGTTACAATGAAATCCCTCCATAAATATGACCAGTAAACTGAGCTAAAGGTTTTCGGGCTTCAGGCCCCTGTTGCCATCACAGTTGCCCAAAAGGGGATGTTCTCATCTAGACATTATATGAAGTCAACCTATCAAGTTACAATGAAATCCCTCCATCAATATGATGTGTAGACTGTGCTAAAGGTTTTCAGGCTTTGGGCTCGGGCAGCCATCATGGTTGAATGATCGCAACCAAAAGGAGATATTCTCATCTGGGCATCATGTGGATTGATCCTATAAAGTTACAATGAAATCCCTTCATAAATATGACATGTAGACTGTGCTGATGGTTTTCGGGCTTCGGGCACTTGTAGCTGTCACAGTTGCCCACTCACGTCCAAAAGGGGATTTTTTCATGTACACATTATATGAAGTCAACCTAACAAGTTACAATGAAATTCCTCCATAAATATGACCTGTAGACTGTGGTAAAGGTGTTCGGGCTTCAGGCCCCTGTTGCCGTCACAGTTGCCCAAAAGGGGACGTTCTCATCTAGACATTATATGAAGTCAACCTATCAAGTTACAATGAAATCCCTCCATAAATAGGATGTGTAGACTGTGCTAAAGGTTTTTGGGCTTCGGGCTTGGGCAGCCATCATTGTTGAATGATCGCAACCAAAAGGGGATATTCTCATCTGGGCATCATGTGGATTGATCCTACGAAGTTACAATGAAATCCCTTCATAATTATGACATGTAGACTGTGCTGAAGGTTTTTGGGCTTCGGGCACCTGTAGCCATCACAGTTGCCCAATCACGTCCAAAAGGGGACTTTCTCATGTAGACATTATATGAAGTCAACCTATCAAGTTACAATGAAATCCCTCCATAAATATGACCTGTAGACTGTGCTAAAGGTTTTCGGGTTTTGGGCTCGGGCAGTCGTGACGGTTGATAGATCATGCCCAAATGGGGACATTCTCATGTAGATATCATACGAAGTCATCGTATCAAGATACAATGAAATCCATCCATATTAAACATGACCTGCAGACTGTGTTAAATGTTTTTGGGTTTCAGCTTGGGCAGCCTTCACGGTTAACAGATCATGCCCAAACAGGGACGTTCTCATCTAGGCATTATACAAAGGCATTCTATGAAGTTGCAATGAAATCCCTTCATAAATATGACCTGTAGACTGTGCTAATGGTTTTCGGGTTTTGGGCTCGGGCAGCCATACCGGTTGACCGATCACGACCAAAAGGGGACGTTCTCATGTAAACATGACCTAAAACCTGCATATGAAATTTCGTGATGATCAGACAAGAACTACCAGGTATAGCCTGTACTTGAAGGTTGAATAAAAAACTTTAACCACAAACTTTAACCAAAACTCCAAATGTCAACTAAACATGAAAAAAAAAAAGAAAAAGAAACCCACTTGAACCTTCAGTAAAAAACTTTAACCACAAACTTTAACCAAAACTCTAAATGTTAACAGATGGACAGACAGACACATGGACAGACGGATGGATGGACAAACAAAAGTCATTACTACAGCCCTCACTGTAAACAGTCGGGTTGAAAAGGATTATTCTACCAGAAAATTCATTGAGTTGGACACAGTGTATATTTTACTTACCCCAAATTTAAGCTAATTTAAAATCTACCTGTTGTCTGATGAATAATAAGTGGTTTACCTGTTGCTGTTGGCAGATGTTCATTCACCGTTTTACAGAATATCTTAAAACAACATATAATCAATGCCCCAATAATTATCACTATTCCGAGGAAAACAAATATGTAAGAAAGTGATGTCGTCCTCATCTTGCCACCTGCAATTACAATTAAACATATGTAACAAGCTATTAATTAAAAATAGAATATGTTTTCATTTTTAGAATTCACCAAAAAAGGGTCATAAACTGAGTTTGAATGCTTTTAGGGAATACAGTAGAATCCTCTTAATGGAATATCCATTTTACCAGTGAGAACTATTCAATTAAGGAGTATACAATTAACATGGATTTGATCAGTTTCCTGTGTTCTGGAGGTAAACTGAGCATTTATTCTATTATATCTTGTTTGACAGAGCTCATAGAGCTCTGTCAAACAAGATATAATAGAGTAAATGCCTGTATTGGATGTAGTGAGGCCAAAAAGGTTGATAAATAAGGGGAATTTGGTGTGTGTCACAGTAATTTTTTCGACATATTACAAAAATTTATATACAATTAACAGGAGTTTATTCTACAACCCATATGCAATTAACAGATCAAATTTGTACTGATGGTATGGTAAATGGTTTTGTGTTTGAAAATTATATTCAATTAACAGGGATATACAATTAAGAGATATCCAATTAAGTGGGCTCCACTGTAGTACAAGCTGGCTTTGACCATTATTTGGGGGTAAAGCCTTGATAAAGATGATATTTACACTAAGGCTGTACAGTGCACAGGGTTAGTTATTCAGTTAACTGGTAGAGTGCTAAGTTATTTTTGGTCATCCAAATTTGTCCACGTCTCTTTTGCCTTGTTACAATTTATGGGAGAGTGCCTAGTGGCACTCTCCCATAAATTGTAACAAGGCAAAAGAGACGTGGACAAATTTGGATGACCAAAAGTGGCACTCTCCCATAAATTGTAACAAGGCTAATCCCACAGACTAAATACTTTCGGTCCAAAAATAATACGACGTACATCTACAGAATATGAAACCATTAAGTTAAGGCACCTGCACTTCAGAATAAAGCCCAAATATGGGCTCCCAGCACTCTACCAGTTAATAAGGAATTTTTTTTACAACCACAAAGTATGAAGAACAATGTGCAATGCACAGAGTTAGTCACATTTTCTGGTTATAAAAAAATAGTCACTGCTATTTCACATTCTGTAATGGTGAATGGTCACTGCTATTTCACACATTGCATGCAAATGTACTCTCACTAAGGCAGGGACATAGCCAGAGGTTTCTGATTAGGGGTGGGGGGTGCAGGGTAGTGAATTTCCAACTAGAGGGACTGGGAGGGGGTTTCCCCTCCCAGTCCCTCCCCAGTTGGAAATTCACTAACGAGAAAAAATTTGAAAATGAAGCCATGAAAGGGGGCATAAAATTGATTCCAGTAAGTGAAATACCAACACATTTATAACAGAATTATCAGGTTGTTATTATTTGGTATTATTTTGGGAACTGAATATGTGCTAAACAAATGCTCAAGCTGAGAACTTTGAACAATTCACACTCTCCAAGCATTAAATCAGATCTTCTGCAGGAATGATCAATTTTCGATGTTTCATCATTTTGTAACTGTGAATGATGGTTATTAACTCAGGATAACGATTTTACATGATGTGATTTTCTTGAAGTGCATTTGACTTATTTTTTTTTACGAGAAGTAAACGTACTATAGAAATATCGTACCCACTGACATCATGCATATTTATGAAGCTCGACATTGCATACACTCTAGTTTTAAATAGTAACAGTTTTGCTGATCTGAAACCAAGTTGGAATTTTGGGAAGTAAAGAAGACATCAGCATTGCCAAAGAAGCTCTAAAATTCAGATAGATGGAATTTCCAACTACTCATGACTTGCCCTCTGAATTTCCAACTATAAGAAATGATGGCCAGGATTGGGAGGGTGACACCCTCCCCCTGTTGCCACGTCCCTGCACTAAGGCTGTGTAATGCATAGTGTTAGTTGCACAACAGAGATGATCTTATTTATACAGTAGAACCTGTCTTAAGAGACCGCCCTTTGGGCCACACAAAAGTGGTCTCTCAAGACAGGTGGTCTCTCATAACAGGTTTCAGCTTTTCTCAAGTCAGTGAAAAACCAACCACAAAATTCAGAAATGGAGAAGAATGGATTTTTGTAATTACTTTGTAGTTGCTCTTTTTTATGAAGTTTTTGTAACAAAGTGAAATGGACTGTTATAAAAATAAATTAGTGTTGAAAATCTTCATTGAAGATTTTCAGCACTAATTTATTTTTATAATTTTTATAACAGTCTATTTCAATTTGTTACAAAAAGATTTTCAACACAAATTTATTTTTATTCCTATCTGTCACATTTCAGGTATTTATGAAATTGTTTATTCAGCAGTAATCCTAATCTTTTCACAGGGGTCTTATAAAAACATCTCAATCTTTAATGAGATAGCAATTGAAACCCAATTAAGAGCTTTTAATACTTTTAATTATGTTAATATAACCACAATGGATTTTCCAATTCCAGAACAGGTAAAAAGTTTTTGTCATGGTTTCAGTCATCAAAGGGGTGGTCTCTCAAGACAGGTCCATTATGGCATAAAAATACAAGTTGGTACCAGGTCATAGTGGTCTCTCAAGACAGGTGGTCAAGACAGGTGGTCTCTCAAGACAGGTGGTCTCCCATAGCAGGTCCATTATAGAGTAAAACCAATCGGTGCCTGGCAGATGTGGTCTCTCAAGACAGGTGGTCTCTCAAGACAGTGGTCTCTCAAGACAGGTTTTACTGTAACTAGAAAGAAAAGATGACTAACCCTGTGTTTTGTGCAGAGTCAGTTGGTAAACTATTTTAGTGCAATAGGCACCGTTGGCACCCGGCAGCATGAACACTGCTTCCACCCCAGACATTGGTTATCACGTCCTATTTTACCAGTAAAGCAGAACTTGTTTACAACAGTAAACAAGCATTGCTCCACTTCCTGGAGTTTTCCACAGAGGAAATTCTTAGTTGCATTCCTTCTAAAGTCAAATGTTTTAGCAAAATTATCATGCCTGCCTTTTTCTAAATTTTACTGACAAAAAGACAGAAAATTTTCATGATGAGCCAAAATTTTCTTTGATCAAAATGTTAGGGGGGGGGGGGGGGAGGGGGATGGGTGGGGTGGGGTGGTACACTGCTATTAACTCATTAGAATATTTTTCACTGGCAAAGTGACTTATCAATAATCAGAATTCTACTGTATCTCTTCTTATGTTCATGCATTAACAAATATTAGAAAAGACCACCTGAAGTTGAAGTCATCATCCCCCTTCCCAGTATCAATGCCTCACTAGTGTAGCAACTGATATACATCCACACACTGAGTGGTAGAGTAGCATATAATCCACATTATATTTTAAACTACCAAATGTTATTAGTGGTAGAATAACTGCACAAAAAAATGTCATTCTATTCAGAAATAAGACTCTCACCACCTGTCCTTTATAAAGCGGTCCAGTTTTTAAATTTTAATTCAGTTTTGTAAAAAAAAACAACTCAGTTTTCAGTTTCATTTTCTGTTTTTTTTATTTATAAATAGATCCAATAAATTCATATTTACAATAATACATGCTGCAACATTCAACATTTTAGTGAATGCAAAATTCACATTTTCGTCCTCAAACTGATTTCACATGAAAAATACTGAGTACAGTGAACTATTAATTTGAGATTGATCCACACACTATTTCTTTGGAAAGCCTTTTTCATTATTTTGTGGTTTGCAGTTGCACAGGTAAAAAAAATACTAAAGGCTGGCAGGTGTGCCTACCTACAGTACATGGAGAGTGTATTGCCACTAAATCACCCATGGAGTGAAGATTCCACTCAAGCAATAATTGCAAATTTGTTGCAAAGCATAACAATCACAAGCAAAGTTCCAGACAATGGACCTCCGGGTTATACCCAGAGGTCCATGGGCTGAAACATTGCTTGTGTCTTTTGTCCACATGTTCAGAATTTGACAGTGATGCTTTGGGTGATAACTCCACTCCCTGGGTGATTTAGTTACCATCCACTCTCCACTAGGCTCCGGCAAAAATTTGAAATTTGATTCGAAAATTGATTCAAAAGCCAATATTCGGTTCGATTCAAAATCAGAAATTTTGAATATTATCGAATTTTCATTGGCCACAAACGTGGATGTTTACAGATTGTATTCAAACACTGGCCACAAACGTGGATGTTTACAGATTGTATTCGAACACAATTATGCCCTTCCTAATTTTCCTTCCACCACGAATAGTGATGAGGAAATAAAAAGAAAGCCTATTAGATAAAATTGTTGAATGTCATCGATCATCGATGGTTTGAACAACTGGTCAATGTATAAGAGTTCTACTTTGATGATTATGTAACGTATCCACTGAACTCCCAAATGCAACATGTGTTGGTCATTTTGATAGGAATACAAAAAATGTCACAGAGCAGATAATGCTGATGACAGCGTATTTCTTTGAGACTTGATTATCTGATCATTGTCACTATCAGCCTGGTTAGTTTAAAAATGTTTTATTGCTGCAGTTTTGAAGCTACAAAGTCAACAATTCCAATAGTTTCAATCAATAGCTAGTACAGTGGAGCCCACTTAATTGGATATCTCTTAATTGTATATCCCTGTTATTTGAATATAATTTTCAAACACAAAACCATTTAGCATACCATCAGTACAAATTTGATCTGTTAATTGCATATGGGTTGTAGAGTAAACTCCTGTTAATTGTATATAAATTTTTGTAATATGTCAAAAAAATTACTGTGACACGCACCAAATTCCCCTTATTTATCAAACTTTTTGGCCTCACTACATCCAATACAGGCATTTATTCTATTATATCTTGTTTGACAGAGCTCTATGAGCTCTGTCAAACAAGATATAATAGAATAAACGCTCAGTTTACCTACACTATACAGGAAACTGACCAAATCCCTGTTAATTGTATACTCCTGTTAATTGAATAGTTTTCACTGGCAAAATGGATATTCAATTAAGAGGATTCTACTGTATGTTGATTTATATCTGTTTATAGCGTGGGAAGTGGTGAGGCAAAAAATGCACTCTACACAACTGTGTGTCTTTTAATAATCAGGGGTATTATTTTAGAAAAGAAACTTTTCTTTTCATGACGTATCCATTAACTGTGATTCGATTTGAGGGTCAATTAGAAATTTGATTCGAAATTCAATTAATTTTCATCAATTCAATTCAATATTCGATTTGATCAAAATCGGCAATTCGCAGGTCTCTACTCTCCACATTCTGTGAGTGCCTTGTTAGTCAAAATGAAACCACAGTGATTAGGAATGAATGCATAACCTTTTAACCCTTTACCTAACACAGCGGCTAAAAACAGCCGAAAAATTAACCTGATTAAGCCTACCACAGCTTAAAATATCTCAGAATTTTCTCAATAAAACCATACAACTATGGATATCATTAGAACCAGCTTGACTGGTTCTAATGATATCCATAGTTGTATTGTTTTATTGAGAAAATTGTGAAATTTGTTTTCGAAAAAATGTGAAATTTACTTTATTTTTTAAAAATACTGTGTTGGGTAAAGGTTTAACCCATTACATAACAAATTGGCCATATTTGCCCACATTATATACAAATTGAGCAGTTGAAAAATATGATTTTTCCAAAGATTTCAACAAGACCATATCATGTGACACCTCAGTGGAACAAACTCATCGAGCTTGTTCAAATGAAAGGTCACATAATATTGTTTTGATGTAATTTTTGGAAAAATTCAATAAACTAATTTTTAAACTAAAAACTTTTGATACCGTCTACATTGTCCAATAGGTTATCCCATCAGATCTAATCATACTGCTGGCACGATGACGCTGTGTACTGAGGCGTACTGCATGTCGATGGTGCGCATGTCTTCAACCAATCTAACCCTGCCTGTGCTGTGGTGCAGAGTTCAGAGTTACGATGTTGGAGAGCTGGCAGCTGTTCGTCGTTGCTCGGTGGTTCTCTCCGGGTACTCCGGCTTCCTCCACCCGTAAAACTGTCACGGTCCCGATTAGCCATTGTGCATAAGTATTTATAAAAATGAACATTAAAGCTGCAATCTTTTCCCACAATGGAATTAAGAATTTAAACAGTCAGTTTTGTTTGACAGAGCTAACTGCTCTATCAAACAAGATTGAATTGGTTAAATACTTAGTTGCATTCGGTCTAAAACCAAATATTTCAGCAAAAATATCAAAAAATATTCCTGCAATTCTGTGAGAATATATCAACAAAAGCCTACAAATTTCCCAATGAGCCCAAAACTGACTGACAAGGTCTTAGGAAGGTGACCATTGCCCCCCACAGAATATGAAGCCTTTAAGTTGCAGTACTTCTACTTTTATATTAGTATTTTTAAGGTCACATGCTTATTCACAATGGTTAATCGTGACAGTGACAGTTTTATGGGTAGAGGAAGCCGGAGTACCTAGAGAGAACCACCGAGCATCGATAGTCAACTCAACATTCTCACTCTGTTCAAGCAGGGTTACAGCGGTTAAAGACATGTGCACCATTGATGGGCAGTATGCCTTAGTACACGGCGTTATTGTTCCCCCACGTAGGCAGCCGGGATAAAGTGCCTTGCCCAGAGACACAACATGAGTAGTCCCGGATGGGAATCGAACTCGGGACCTCTAGCATATCCAATAGTCTACCACTGAGACACCACGCTCCCTACCTGTACTTCAGAACAAAGGCTAAATATGGGCTTCCAGCACCCAACCAGTTAATATTCAGATCAATCCCCTTTTTTGTTCATTAATGTAATGTTTAAACGTATCCCAGAAGACACTTCACTGACATTCACGTCAAGTCGTCAACTCCTGGGGATGAATACTCTTAAGTTAACTTGATTTGGATTCAGTCTTAATATTTCATCTTTTATTCTCTGAAGGACAAAATTTATTTAGTTATCTATTGGGGTTTAACGACACTTTCAACAGCCAGGGTCACCTTGAGATGGACAGTTTTATAAGTGGAGGAAACCATAGTACCCAGAGAGAACCACTGAGCAGTTTTGAGTAATATGCCAGACTCCTCAATGTACTAACTCTGCACAAGCAGGGTGAGTATTGGTTGAAGGCAAGCACCATCGATGTATAGTACACCTTAGTACACAGTTCCACTGTGTCCCCACATTAAGTGTCTTGCCCAAGGACATAGTGCAGTTGCCCCTGGCGAGGATTGAATCATGTACCTTTCGGTTTGAAGTCCAAAACCATAACCACTGAACCACCGTGTTTTCTGAAGGACAGAATAAAAATTAAAATTTTTTAGTAAATTTTGTTTCTTAACATACCTACCACAATTGTTTACAATTTGCTGTAACATAAGTGCAAGCCCTACTTTGGAACTAACTCAAGCTTTTAAGAAACTTTTCCAAACAAGTTGGAAAAGTAATAGAGTGCAAAAGCACGAAAAAGATCAAAAAAGGGTCAAGCGAGACTGGCGCTCGAAATTACAGGTACTCTCTCTGCACAATGCTTGCGTTTACCGAGCGCATGCGCAACAACCGTGACGTCAGTTCCATATTTCCGCCAACAAGAAGTTTGTGATTTAGCGGGGAGGCATCGATATCAAAGATATCCCCAAGGAGGGTGGGCCTCCAGTAAACAATTGTGGTAGGTATGTTAAGAAACAAAATTTACTAAAAAATTTTAATTTCTTTTCAACCTACTCACAATTGTTTACAATTGGCTGAATAAACAATAGGAGGAGGTGAATCACATAACCAATACCAACAAGAGCAGCAGAAAGAAAAGCAAGAAGAGCAGAGAACAATAGCGAAACCTGTAATGAAGATAGAGAGAAGGTACCTGAAAAGAACAAGGCTGAGCGAAAGCACAAACCCGATAAAAACAAATTTAACGAGGGTGCACAACAGCCTGAGCAGCAACAAGAGGGCCTAAAGAATAAAGGTCCTCAGATTGCTGCTGTAGGTGGCGGAGATAAAAGAAGGAGAAGGTAGAAGCATTCCTCCAGTAAGCCACATTCATAACATCCCAGAGCGAAACAGAATTGGCGAACGCCCAGGATGTAGAAATGGCACGAACCTCATGAGCATTAAACCGGTTCTAAACAAGATCCGAAGCAGACACGCGGGATTATGCCAGCTTGCTTGCAAGACAGATCCACCAGGAAATAGAATGGGAAGAGATAGACTGCCTCTTAGGAATGAGAGAAAGAAAGAAACTCTTCCGACCCCTCCTAATGAACTGAGTGCGATTAATGTAAGTCTTGATCGCACGAACAGGACAAAGAAGAGGTCTCCGGCCATTGACAGCGGGGAGAGCTCGAATGCAGACGGGAGGAGATACCGAATCAGGAAGTTGATTCTTAGCCAGAAAAGAGCAATCAGTAGTGAAGGTGACACTGTTAGCCTCATTTCTGAAGAAAGCAGAATCAACAGATAGCGCATGAAGCTCACTGATTCGTCGAGCAGAAGCAAACGCTAGAAGGAAAGCCGTCTTATAGGTGAGAAAACGCATATTGGTCTCAGATAAAGGCTCGATTGGCACCCCCTCCAAACAGAGCATCACCCATGCCAAGTTCCACTTGGGTGTATGACGCAAAACTCGAGGCCTCTTCAAAGAAAAGTGCCGAATGAGTTTGGAGAGAAAAAGATTACGACCGATGCACTGCTTTACCACATAAGAGAAAGTATCAGACAGCACAGACCAATAGCCCTTAATCGTAATAGGCTGGAGGCCCTTGGAGTCAACAAGGTATACCAGAAAATCCGCAATTTGAGCGATTGACGGATCACGGTAATCCACATTGTGATCTGTACACCAGCGGCAGAAAACCTTCCACTTCGCAGCATAAGTCAAGCCAGTGGAATGTCGCCGCGATGCAGAAATGCACTCCACTGTTCGTCTCGAAAAACCTCTACATCAGAGACAGGACCTGATAAAAGACAGGCATGAAGGGACAGGCTCGCCAGGTTGTTGTGATATTTCCTGGGATGACCCTGGGAAAGAAGATCGCGACGTAGAGGTAGACGAATCGGCCGATCTGCCAACAGAGGCCGCAGCAGATTGATCCACACCCTCTGAGGAGACAGAGGTGCAATCAGAATGATCCTGCAACTGCAAGCACGAATCTTTGAGGAAGAATCGGTGCAGGAGGGAAGGCATAGCCGATCCAACCTGTCCAGTCCAGAGACAGAGCGTCTACTGCAAATGCCAGAGGATCTGGACAAGGAGAGACAAAGGTCTCTACCTGATGATTCCAGCGAGTGGCGAAAAGGTCGACCAGAGGACGTCCCAACTGCTCACAAATCGCCTGAAACACCGACTGATGTAGCATCCATTCGGTTGGAAGGACACTGTCGCATCGGGACAGGGAGTCTGCTAGGATGTTGAGAAGCCCGGGAATGTGTCGAATGGACACCTGAGCGTTTACATCCCGCGCCAACAGAAGAAGATCCCGAGATAGCCGATACATGGGAATCGAATGTGTGCCTCCTTGATTCCGTATGTAGGCCAATACTGTCGAATTGTCCGAAAGAAGTAGGACAATATGGTCCGACAGGTGAGGGATCCAAAGCCGAAAACTCAACAGAAGAGCAAGGAGGTCCTTCTGGTTGATATGAAGGCCCACCTGCTCGATGTCCCACTCGCCGTGAGTGGACAGACCGAGAGGATCCAACGTCGCACCCCAGCCCCGGTCGCTGGCATCTGCAGTAAGGATGCGACCGGCCAAAGGAAGATCCAACGGAACACCCTGTGTCAGCCAGGGAACACTGGCCCAAGGGTGGAGGTGACAAAGCAGGGACCGAGGAATAGGAAGTTCCAGGTCCAGCGGATCTACATTCGGACGCCAATGATCCAACAGGAAGTGTTGGAGAGGTCAGACAAACAAGCGACCGAGCGGAATGAGATCTGTCACCGAACTGCAAAGGCCCAGCATCCGAAGGAAAGTCCTGGCCGTGAAAGAGGAAGATTGAAGCAGGTTCCGAGTCAAGGTGGAAAAAATTGTCATCCGAGCATTGGGGACCGACACCACATTGTGAAGAGTGTCGAAATCCATCCCCCAATGACGAAATTGCTGAGAAGGAAGGAGATCTGACTTCTCGCAATTGACTCTGAAACCCAGTGATGCTAGTAGGCAAAGAAACTGCTGGACATCTGACTCCAGAACAGCAGCATCGTGGTGCCGTTGGAGGATGTCGTTCAGGTAGGCTGATGAAGTCACAGCCGACTGAGTACGGTGAAAAGCAAGCACATGTGACATCAGTCGGGTGAAGGCCCAAGGAGCCAGGTTCAAACCGAATGGGAGAGCTCTGAATTGATAGACTCGATCCCAAAACGAGAACCAAAGATATTTACCTGACGCCAGATGAATGGGTACATGGAAGTAGGCATCCTTCAGGTGGATACTGGCAGCAAAGTCGCCCTGATGAACTAACGTCGAACCGACCGGAAAGTCTCCATACTGAAACGAGGTGCTATAATGTACTCGTTCAGGATACTCAGATCGATGACAGGTCGAAATTGGCAATTTTTCTTCGGCACCAAGAAAAGTCTCGAGTAAAACCCTGCTGAAAGGGTGTTCCTGACCACCTTGATCGCCCCTTTGGAGAGGAGATTGTCGATCTCCTGCACCAGAAGGTCCCGACGTAGAGAATCGGAAGGGACCCGAGTCGGAAGGGACACCCGAGATAAACTGGGGTGCCGATGAAAGGACAGTCGCAGACCAGATTGTATGACGTCGAGGACCCAAGTGTCAGACGTTATGTCTGTCCAACGGTCGTAAAACAGTGACAGCCTTCCCCCGACTAGAGGCGAGTCAAGGTGAGGACCTTCACTTGCGGCCTCGACGAGGCCCCCGAGAGGAGAAACCACCACCTCGGGAAGCGACAGAGTCCTGAGACTTTCCTGCCTGAGGCTGCCAGCAGACAGCTTCCACAGAACCATGGAACAACTGAGGTCCAACCAAAGAGGCAGACCTCAGAACAGCACGCTGCTCAGAAGGAAGGGATGGAGAAGAATCCAACACCGCATCCCGGCGTGCCAGCTCCAAATTAGGTGTGTCAAGTTCATAAGAGCCTGTGACAAAATGCGAAAAGGTGCCTGAGCATCATCGAACTCCCCTGGTGGAAAATATTCAGCCAGGGCAGCGACGACATGGTCCGCATACCCAGCATCTCTCGGGACAGGCCCACCATAGACTCAACTACCGACATCAGGAGGCTTAGTTAACCCGAGGGAAGAAGAATCCTCATCCACAGTAGTCATCCCTTGGAAAACTGGTGGACAGACGGAATCGTAAACACGAAACTGCGATGGGGCAGAAAGGCATCAGCTCTAGAAAAGAAAGAACCCTTGAGGGCCTTAGAACGCATTTTGGCATCCAAGCCCTGGAAGGACTCAACAACCTGAGCTGATTGCAGAGGATGCAAAGCCCCAGAGCTACAAGGCTCAACAGGGTTACGGCGCTCCACAGAGGACCGCGGCCGGAGGTCACAGATGGCTGGTCTGAAGGTTGAATGTTCAGCAATAAAGCAAAGACAAAATCCCAAGCCTGCCCCAAGACTGACGAGGGGGGCCCCATCACCTTCAAGAAAATCGTCATCCTTTATTGAAGAAGAGACGTAGACCAACTCAGGCTGACCAGCAGAAACCTCCTGTGAATACTGTGCAGTATCCAAAGGGCCAGCCGAGACATCTAGGCGACCGACCAATAGAGGTTGTGCCTCAGGAGTCCAACTTGAGGGTTGCTAGAAAGCAACTGGGTGAGCGCCAAAACGGCCTGACGCAGGTCACCCTGAGAATCCGTCGCAGCAGCATCGCCTGACGGAGTGTCCTCCCAATGGACCTTTCTGGTAGAACCCAAATCCTCAGAAGGGACCGACGACGAACGTCGATCGGCAGACAGAATAGGGAGACGGTGAGAAGACAACGGGGGATAGTCCTGATTGTGATGCCCAGGGGCAATCACTGACCTCTGCGGAACAGAAGGCCCTGCCTGCAAATCCTCTAAAGAGACCGATGGCGTACTTCGATTGGTAGCTGGACCTAGGACACAGTGAGAAGACACTGGAGGATTGTCCCAAGAATGACAGGATCCTGCCATTGGCCTCTGTGCGGAAGAAGGCCCCCAACTGCCCATCCTCTGAGACTGACGGCAAGCATCGATCGACATCCAGACTCAGAACACAGTGAGGAATCACCGGAGAAAGGTTCCGAGAGTGACAGCAAACCAGGGCTGTCACTAACCTCTGCCGAACAGCAGGCCCTGGATGCCAATGTCCCAACCCCATCCTGCTAGTTGGCACACTAGCAGGGGAAGGAGGCACAATAAACGATTCGCTCGAGGGGAGAGGAATCGCTGCCAAAGTGACCGAACAGCTCAAACGACTAGGAGCAAACCTAGCCAGATGAGACAGAGCAGACAGTAAACCCGCAGAGCTTCGCCGTGAAGCCAGGGGAGGCTGAGAGCTCATAGACACACCAGCAGATACAGTCTGGGACCCCCGAGACTGTATACCATCCCCAGAGGAGATGGAAGAGCCACCATCATACAGAATAGGATCTGTAGTAACAACTTCCTCAGCAACTGTCGACGGCGTAGGAGGCAAATTGGAGAGTGTCACCGAGCTGACCTGGGAGAAGCTCTCTACGAAAACAGATGCCTCAAGAGTGACATCAGAAGACAAAGAGACCATGGTCCCCATGTCAGGTATCACCACACTAGCACCGCCAACAGTTGCAGAGGAACTCGCCACAGAAAAAGGGATCAGCATCCTGTGTGACAGTCACTATGTGCACTCACAGAAATATCTGATAAGGCGCTGCTACCCTTACCCCGAGAACGGGGGTTTCTAGCTCTAGACAGAACCACCTTGTTAACAGAAGCCTAGAATTATGAGGACCAAACCCCACAAATACCACATGATTGAGCCTGAGTACAATTGTTGCAAGTGACACATGTGGAATGAGAGTCGTCCACATGTTTCACCTGCAAGCAAGAGGTACAAGGAATAGTCTTAGGCATAATATGAATATGATATATGAAATCAAGCTTCCCGCCGATGGAAAACAGAACAATGGTTGTGTTCACACGTGGGGGAAAAACAAGACTATGTGTGAAAAAGCAAGCAAAAATTATCAAAAATATCATCAAATAGTAAATAATTTAGAAGCTTGAAAAGGATACAATCCACTTGCACATAATCAGATTAAGATAGCACATACAAATATGTTGTTCACGAAGATAACAACTAAAAAAATAGCACGAGTCACAAAAATTTCCGACCAGTACAATGGCGGAAATAAAAGGAATTGACGTCACGGTTGTTGTGCATGCACTCGGTAAACGCAAGAGATGGGCAGAGAGAGTACCTGTAATTTTGAGCGCCAGTCTCGCTCGATCCTTTTTCGTGCTTTTGCACTCTATTACTTTTCCAACTTGTTTGGAAAAGTTTCTTAAAAGCTTGAGTTAGTTCCAAAGTAGGGCTTGCACTTACGTTACAGCCAATTGTAAACAATTGTGAGTAGGTTGAAAAGAAAAATGTGCGCATTTCTCTTCATGCTGTGAGTAGTTTATCGAATTTATAGCTTGCAAATCCAATCAAACACACTTGACAAACATACAGTAATGTGTAACATAACCCATCCCTCCAGTTCAATGCATACAAATGTGATCTATTTTTAGAATATTTTTGAATGAACAAAATTTTCATTTTTTCTTATATTTCAACTGTTATGGTTTAAAAAACAAGAGGCCCCAATCACTCACCTGACAAAGTGGTTTAAAGAAGTATTTTGGATCACATTCAGTTAGTCATGGTTCATCAACACTACAGAGGAATGAAGTCATGAATTTATTCATAACTCTAGTGTCATGTCAGATGATTATTGTCATAGGTCTTCCTGACTGCTTCCAATTCTATTAGCTGTAGACAAGCACTTCCAAACTTCCAAGGGTTATTGGAAAGGCAAATTGGATTTGAACAACCTTGAACCTAACCCCCCCTCCCTGCCCCCACCCCCTCAGAGGGCCCAAATATTAAGCCAGGGACTCAAATTGAACAAATTTGAATCTGAGAGACCCCTAGAGATGTTATATACCAAATATGAAAGGATTCTGACTGGTGGATCTGAAGAAGGAGGTTTTTTAAAGAAATTCCCTCACATTGCACTAAGTTAAACTTTGGGCTCAAATAGAGAACCCAAATATTAACCCAGAGGCCCAAATTACCCCCACCTTCTCCCTTAGACACGTTGTATACCAATTATGAAAGCATTCTGACTGGTGGATCTGATGCAGATGATTTTTAAAGAAATTTCCTCATGTTGCACAAAATTCAAATTTGGGCTCCCATAGGAAGCCCATATATTAACCCAGGGACTCGATTTGAACAAACTTGAATCTGCCCTCTCCCCCCCACCCTGTATAGATGTTGTATACCAAAAAAAAAATATGAAAGCATTATGACTGGTGGATCTGAAGGAGATTTTTAAAGAAATTCCCTCATATTGCACTAAATTAAGCTTTGGGCTCCAATAGGTAGCCCGAATATTAACCTTGGAGCCCCAAGTTGAACAAACTTGAATCTCTGATCAGGTGAGCTAAAAAAAAGAAAAAAAAAGAGTCATCGACTGACTATCTAAAATGCACAGCTTCACACCATTGCATAGTAAGCCCTCATTCAGAGTGTCCAAGACATATCAGTGTTTTGAGTATGATTGTTTGGGACAGGAGTCCAACATAAATCCAATAATTCAACAGCGTTTCTAGAGTCAGCTGAAAAACAAAAGGACCTACAAGATCTTGGGTTTGTTGTCATTTTTTTAAAATCCTTTTTTTATGGATCCCAAAGGGTCCAGCAAGTGCCATATTAATCATTAAGTCCTCAGATTATTTATACAGTAAAACCTGTCTTGAGAGACCACTGTCTTGAGAGACCACCTGTCTTGAGAGACCACATCTACCAGGCACCGATTGGTTTTACTCTATAATGGACCTGCTATGGGAGACCACCTGTCTTGACAGACCACCTGTCTTGAGAGACCACTGTGACCTGGTACCAACTTGTATTTTTATGCCATAATGGATCTGTTTTGAGAGACCGCCCCTTTGAAGACTGAAACCATGACAAAAACTTTCTACTTGTTCTGGAATTGGAAAATCCATTGTGGTTATACTAACATAATTAAAAGTATTAAAAGCTCTTAATTGGGTTTCAATTGCTAACTCATTACAGATTGAGATGTTTTTATAAGACCCCTGTGAAAAGATTAGAATTATTGCTGAATAAACAATTTCATACATACCTGAAATGTGACCGATAGGAATAAAAATAAATTTGTGTTGAAAATCTTTTTGTAACAAATTGAAATGGACTGTTATAAAAATTATAAAAATAAATTAGTGTTGAAAATCTTCAATGAAGATTTTCAACAATAATTTATTTTTAGAATTTTAATAACAGTCCATTTCAATTTGTTACAAAAACTTCATAAAAAAAGAGCAACTACAAAGTAATTACAAAAATCCATTCTTCTCCATTTCTGAATTTTGTGGGTGGTTATTCACTGACTTGAAAAAACCTGAAACCTGTTATGAGAGACCACCTGTCTTGAGAGACCACTTTTGTGTGGCCCAAAGGGCGGTCTCTCAAGACAGGTTCTACTGTAATTATTATTATTTATTGGTGTGTAAGGTCAAAGTTCTCAGATTAATTTTATGTTAGTACCTACTGTATTTAAAAGAACACAGTCGCAGATGACTTAACAGTGTTTTTTACATGATTGTTAGATGCCTGTAAATACACAGAACGACACGCGTGTGCAAATGGGTTATTCGATATGGCACGAGTGTCAGCTCGGAAGGACAGAATGAGAGGCGGCCGGCCGATTCGTTAGGTAAAGGGATAACAACCATGACCTGTTCACTCACCAAATGTTTCAAATTAAATATTTATTTATTTATTTATTGGCGTTTAAGGTCACATATTTCTGCACAATGGCTAATCATGACCATGACAGTTTTTTGGGTGGAGAAAGCCGGAGTACCCGGAGAGAACCACCGAACAACGGCGAGCAACTGTCAGCTCCCCAACATACTAATTCCACACAAAATTCCACACAAACAGGGTTAGCATTGGTTGAAGACAGGTGCACCATCGACGTGCAGTACGCCTTAGTACACAGCGTCACCATGCCCCCACATGGGCAAGGACACAACACGATTGCCGCAGGTGGGATTCAAACCGAAGACCTCTCGGCTTGCAGCCTGCACCTCTACCTACTGAGCCACTGCGCCCCCTTTCAAATTAAATATCAAACAAATTAAAATTTGGGCTCTGGTAGTGATCCAAATTATGAACTAAAGAACCTATTTATTTATTGGAGTTTGAGGTCATTTTTTGATTCTTTGGCTATATCATTACCACAAAAATAGGTATTGAGTCATGTTTAGTCAATCATTTATACATATGCAGGTTGCAGGTGGCTTTATCACTAAACTGTAAAAGAATACAACAGAAGTTAATATCACAACAATTTATTTTAAAATAGAAGACAGAAAGTTTAAACTTTAAAAATAATCATAACTGCATGAATCAACATAAATACCATATCGCATAACTTAAAAATATGGCAATATATTTCAGCTGTATATGCTAAAAAAAAAGCAAAGAATATATTGCACTTCATTGAAATGAGACTTGTACAGTGGAGCCCATTTAATTGGATATCTCTTAACTGAATAACCCTGTTAATTGAATATAATTTCCCAACACAAAACCATTTACCATATATGATCTGTTAATTGAATATAGGTTAAAGAGTAACATGTCATGAAATTACCCTGACTCTCCCCAGTTTTCCTTTGTTTTTCGACCTATTTGGCCTCAATACTCCCAACAGAAGCATTTAATCTATTATATCTTGTTTGATGGCGCTCTGTCAAACAAGATATAATAGAATAAATGCTAAGTGTATCTCTAGAATACAGGAAAGTGACACAATCCCTGTTAACTGAATAATTTTCATTGGCAAATTGGCTATTCAATTAACAGGGTTCCACTGTATTATAAAATTCTAATTGTGTTAGATGAAGGAAAAATGTTAATGTTTATTGTTCCCACTTTAGTGGGCGTTCTCTAGTATTTTAGCTGGGCGATAAAACTCAGTAATTTGTGACATCATGCAACTGGAAGTGAACGACAGACATTGAAAAAAAATTCAGTAACAGCCCGTCGCCTGCTTCCAATCATGGTAATAATAGTAACATGATTTTGTGTTGGGTGTCCTGATTTATTAATGGCCCTTGAGGACTGAATAACAGTCCTCTGGCTTATTACCAGCCTGACATGAATAAACACTCGGGCTGTTATTCATTCTTCTCAAGCTGTTAATAAACCGTAACACCCTCCAAACTCAAGTTATTGTTATATTATTGTCTGCACAAGTCTGTAACTCAATTGATGGTGGTCAGATCGTTATGAATACTCACTTGGATGTCCAGCATGACATGATTATTCAAACACGTATCATGTTATACTGATCACTAGTGGTTAGATCATAAGGTAGTCATACATGGATGTCCAGTCTGACATGCTCTTTCAGACACATATCAAGATCTACTGTTTGCACATTCCACTCTGGAGTTATGCCCCTTTTTCTGTTGAGAAAAATAAATTTTTGTAGAAGTCTATAACTCAGCTGATAGTGGTCAGATCTTAATGAAATCTTACTTATTTATTTACTGGGATTTAACAACACTTTTGACAGCCAGGGTCACCTCGTGTCGGACAGTTTTACAGGTGAAAAAAGCAGCTGGACGACCCTGAGAGAACCACCAAGCAATGGCGAGCAAATGTCAGACTCTCAAACGTACTAACTCTGCACAAGCAGGGTTAGCATTGGTTGAAGACAAGAGCACCATCAATGTGGAGTACGCCTTAGTACACAGAGCCACCTTGCCCCCATGTTTGCAATCAAGATTAAGTGCTTTGCCCAACGACACAATGCAGTCACCCTTGGTGGGGATCGAACCGTGGACCTTTCAATTTGAAGTCCAATGTCATAACCACAGAGCCACTGCACTCCCTCATGAAATCTTACACAGATGTCCAGCATGAGATGGCCATTCAGAAACATATCGACTTATCTTGTCTGAACAGTCCACCTGGGAGTTTTGCCCCTTTTTGTCCCTGCAAGTCTGTAACTCAGCTGATAGTGGTCAGATCTTAATGAAATCTTACATAGATGTCCTGCATGATATGGCCATTCAGAAACATATCGACATATCTTGTCTGAACAGTCCACCTGGGAGTTTTGCCCCTTTTTGTCCCTGCAAGTCTGTTACTCAGCTGATAATGGTCAGATCTTAATGAAATCTTACATGGATGTTCTGCATGATGTGACCATTCAGAAACATATCGAGTTATCTTTTCTGGACTGTCCACCTGGGAGTTTTGCACCTTTATCCGTGGATAAAAAGACAATTTTTATTCATGCATGTCTGTAACTCAGTTGATAGTGGTCAGATCTTAACTGGTAGAGTGCTGGAAGCCCTTATTTGGGCTTTATTCTTTAGTGACGGTACTGCAATTTAAAGGCTTCATTTTCTGAGGATGTGCTTCATATTATCTTTGAAGTGATATTATTTTATCTGTTAGGATTTTCCTACTGGCACTCTCCCATAAATTATAACAAGGCAAAAATGCACGAAGACATATTAAGGACCAAAAATAATTTAGCACTCTACCAGTTAATGAAATCTTACATGGATGTCAAGCATGACATGTCCTTTCAGACACATTTCAATATACTACCCAAGCCCTCGACTAGACACTGATGGAGGTATGCCAGCACCTCTGGGGAAATGTTAATGTTCTAATTTTCAAGTGTGATATAACAATAACATAATTTTAAAGGGCATTATGCAATGATTCATTTTGGTCTCTTTATGTTATGCTGTTGATTTAAACCTTTACCCAACAAATGGCCAAAACTGGCCAGCGGTATTCACAAAAATCGCCAATTAATTTTCTTTATATTTTCATTCTTTGTCTCAAAAACATAGGTTATGACCCATCATTGGAATGAGCTCATCAAGCTCATTCCAATGAGGGGTCATAACCTATGTTTTAGTGACAAAAAATGAAATGAAAGTGTCAATGACACTGTAGTTCAACTAGTCAAGATATGTACATGTATAGTATGTGACACAGCAATGACAAACATCTAGGTAATGACCTGATAACAAATGTACATATAAAGTATTGTAACGGTCTGTACATAAATACTGGCCGTAGCCTGTAACAAATGTACAGGTAAAGTATTGTAAAGGTGGGTGACAGTCAGATGCTAAATAGAAAAGAAATCTTTGAGTCCCAGAGTGGGTCTGACTGAACCCCAAAATATTTGTTCTCATAGCACAGTGATAACAAAGGCACCCCAAAACACACTCATTCCTGAGTGTCCCAAGGTGAAAACAAAGGTACCCAAGAAGTTTCGTGAAGATCAGTTCATAAATACGAGCTGTATAGAAGTTTTGACAAAACTGATTGGACTAATTTCGGTACAAAAGGGCCACAGGCAGCCATCTTGAATTTTGGACCGCACTCAGAAACACTCGTTCTCGTCCCAAGGTGATAACAAAGGTACCCAAGAAGTTTTGTGAAGATCGGTTGATAAATACAGCCTCTAGCCCGAGCCGTATTGACATGTGCACTTACAGTGTATTAGTAGCACTAAATAAATCAAAATTCATCTAATTTGCATAATTTCTGCACAAGAGAAAAACCCATACTATATGTGATGTATTCCATTTTACTAAACATTCATATAAAAATTTATTCAAATCAGAACTTTCATACAGAAGCTCTGTACAAAAGACTAATTGCACTAATTTTGGTACACAATGGTTGCTGGTGGCCATCTTGAATTTTGGACCACACCCAAAAACACTCGTTCTCATCCCACGGTGATAACGAAGGTACCCAAGAGGTTTCGTAAAGATCAGTTCATAAATACGGCCTCTAGCCTGAGCCGTAGAGAAGTTGTGTACAAAAAACTGATTAGACCTAATTTCAGTACGAAATGGCCACTGGCAGCCATCTTGAATTTTGGACTGCGCTCAGAAACACTCGTTCTCATCCCAAGGTGATAACAGAGGTACCCAAGAAGTTTCATGAAGATTGGTTGATAAATACAGCCTCTAGCCCGAGCCGTATTGTTATGTGCACTTACTGTGTGCAAATAGCACTGAAAAAATCA
This sequence comes from Pictodentalium vernedei, assembly GCA_031216915.1. Classification (NCBI taxonomy): domain Eukaryota; kingdom Metazoa; phylum Mollusca; class Scaphopoda; order Dentaliida; family Dentaliidae; genus Pictodentalium; species Pictodentalium vernedei. The sequence continues at coordinate 143,085,052 of CM062296.1, read as the reverse complement.
AAGTTCATCTAATATGCATAATTTTTGCACGAGAAAAAAAACCTGTATTATATGTGATGTATCCCATGGTACTAAACATTCACACAAAAAATTATTCAAGTCAGCACTTTCATATGGAAGTTCTGTGCAAAAATCTGATTGCACCTAATTTTGTACAAAATGGCTGCCATCGGCCATCTTGAATTTCGGACCGCACCAAAAAACACTCGTTCTCGTCCCATGGTGATACCAGAGGTACCCAAGAAGCTTCGTAAAGATCGGTTTATAAGTACGGCCTCTAGCCCGAGCCATATTGGCAATTGCACTTACAGTACATCAAAGTTAGTCTAATTTGCATAATTTACGTACGAGAAAAAAACCCGTATTATATGTGATGTATCCCATGGTACTAAATATTCATACAAAAAATTATTCAAATCAGCGCTTTCATATGGAAGTTCTGTACAAAAAACAGATTTCTGCATCGTCGGTACAAAATGGTGGCTGGTGGCTAACTTGAATTTCGGATCGGACCCAAAAACACTTGTTCTCATCCCACAGTCCTAACAAAGGTACCCAAGAAGTTTCGTAAAGATCGGTTCATAAATACGGCCTCTAGCCCGAGCCGTATTGAATTGTTGACGACAGACGGACAACTGGCCATGGCATAAGCTCAAATTTGGCTTCACCAAAGTTGAGCTAAAAAATTAGTTATTTAAGAACTTTGTTTGGAAGTGTCGTCTGCTTTTTATGTTAGGTAAAGGGTTAACGAGTTGACCAGATCTTAAAATTTATACAAGAATCAGAATAAATTCTCTGAAATGATTTATTTATTTATTGATGTTTAAGGTCACATATTTCTGCACCCTATGCATTGGTGACCAGGTCCTCTTTTACCAGTAAAACAGTGCTGCTTCACTTCCTGAGGTTCACACAGGGATTTCAAATGATCCTTGCAAGGAAAACAATGAGAATCAACTTTGATTCTCACCAAATATTCATTTGATTCTTGTCATGGACTCTGAAAGTGTTCTTATATGAAAGGTCAGGCAAATTTCACATATTTTTTACTGTTTCGTAATAAGGTAACATTTTGACTTAGCAGTGGTGTCCAGCAAAGTCTTGGCTGCCTATAAAGGCAGCCAACATTTCACTGGAAACCACTGTCAAAGCATGGAACTTATTTATGCAAGACCAACAAAAGCCTGTATGTTGGTACATGTGTATTTTATGGATATTTAAAACAAGAGATTTCATATGCCATTAGTGCCAAGTTGAGGGACAGCATAATTTGATGTATCTGAAATGATACATGTCAGGGATTTTTCTAGGTGACGACAGGGGCCGAATATAGGCCCCATTCCCAATGAGATTTAGGCATGATTTTTCCCAATTTCTAACATAAAATTCCCAATTGGTACCCAGTGTCAACTTCATCATAATAATTGCGATTATTTACTGTGAAAGTAGGCCTTATTATGATGATAAAAGAACTGTAAAACCATAATTTCAAATAATAAAACCAACTTCTTCATTTTTAATGTGCCTGTAGAGAAGAAATGTGCATTTTTCTCCACTCTGCAGTGTCACCAGAATTCCCAATTTGGTCCAATAAGATGGCATTTTTCCCAATTGTATGGGCCCCTGGCCCCATTCCCAATGCCCCTAGAAAAATCCCTGCATGTATGTCATGCTGGACATCCACATAATGTTACATTTTGATCTGACCACTATCAGCTGATTTACAGACTTGTACAGACAAAAAATGTATTTTTCTCCAACAGAAAAATGAGCACAACTCTGAGTTGGAAATTCAAGCCAGAAAATAAGCAGACTGTCATCTGCAAAATGAGGTCCCCAGAGGGTGAATTTTCCCTCTGTGAACCTCAGTCAGAATCAAGGTCTCAAGCCAAAACAGAAAGATGTACCTGGAGGATAAATTGGCCCACTCACAGTATGGTATAGCATCAGCAAATTCGTCCTCTGGGGACCCATTTTGCAAATGACAGGTCGCTTATATTCAGGCTTGGGTGGAATATGTTGACAATATACAGTATGGCCGCCGTAGACTGGTCACTTTCCACGGGTGGGCAATATTTCCATGGACGCAGTAATATTAGATTCTAAACACTAATTATAGGAATATAATCATCAAAAATTTAATTAATAAAACCACCTGCTTCATTAATTAAACTTTTACTGAAGATTTTTATTACCTGGTAAATGCATGCATGGACATAACTGTCCATGCGTGGATTATGACCAATCCACGGCCGCTGTACTGTATCTTGATATGTGTCTGAAATTGCATATCATTCTTGGCATCCACGTATTGTTACACTGAAATCTGACCAATATCAGCTGAGTTACAGACTCGTACAGATAAAAACTGTTTTTTTCTCAAAGGAAAAAGGGGCATACCTCCAGGTGGAATATGTAGACAGTAGACCTTAATATGTGTCTGAAAAAGCATGTCATGCTGGACATCCATGTAAGATTTCATTACGATTTTACCACTATTAGCGGAGTTACAGACTTGTACAAGCAAAAATGAGCTTTTCCTCAATAGAAAAAGGGACAGAACATCCAGGTTTAGTCATTTGTTAAAATATGTGGACAGTAGAATTTGATATGTGTCTGAATGTGTCTGAGTATTTAATTTTAGGCTCTCGCAATGGATTTTAGGCATTGGCGACCATTCAATCAGGAATAAAAAAATAAAACGGCCCTCCTTCATTCGTTTTTAAAAAGAAAATGCTTGAGAATCAATTAATCAATTTTGTTTGGCCTTATGAAAGAAATTTGCTGCTTGAAATTTGGTACTTTGACGTCTGTGGGCAGAGGGTTAATTATAACAAAGCATGTTTTTCAGAAGTATATCCTTTGCATTGCTGGATTAATATCATGAATAAGTATGAAGTGACATTAGAATAGCGACTTCCAATACTTGTAGTGTTGTAGTGACTCTAACAGAAAGAATAAATTAGCTGAAGAAGTTCCATGGCAGTAGTTTTGCTCAGGTGAATATTTATTTATTTATTGGCGTTTAAGGTCACATACTTATGCAATCAATGGCTAATCGTGACCATGACAGTTTTACGGGTGGAGGAAGCCGGAGTACCCGGAGAGAAGCACCGAGCATCGACGAGCAACTGTTAGCTCCTCAACATTCTAACTCTGTTCAAGCTCCACTCAAGCAGAGTTACAGTGGTTGAAGACATGTGCACCATCGACGTGCAGTACACCTTAGTACACGGCATCATCATGCCCCCATGTAGGCAACCGGGATAAAGTGCCTTGCTCAAGGACACAACGCGGGTCGTCCCTGATGGGGATTGAACTCGGAACCTCTAGCACAGAAGTCCAACAGTTTACCACTGAGCCACTGTGCTCCTGCTCAGGTGAAGAAAGGTCCAGAGATGTTGTCAAAAAGCATCAATGTATTTTCACGTAAATATACTTAAGGATATTTTATTACAATTTATTGCAGATTGTCAGTAAACACTCTTCACTTAATTGTACACAACATATATTTCATGAACAACAAACACTGACTGCTGAACTCTTAACCTGCTGAGTAATTTCAAGATATTTTTCATCAAATCTAGTCATGGCTGCCATAAAGCAGCCATGACCAGATCTGATGAAAAATTAATCTTAGTATAACACAGGAAATCGTTGTTAAAAAAAGCCATTCAATGTACAGGAGGTAATGTGATTAAACGTGCCCAGATTATATTGATTTCAATGACAAGAGAAACCCTGTACAGAGCAGGAATATTCACCAGCAGCATGTAAAGAGTTAATTACTTTCAACAACATAAGAGTAAATAGTTTTCACACTCAATGTTAACGTGAGTGGTTTGATGAAATAAACCCTGATGCTTTTTCATCTCAGTTTGTAGAATTTCCACAGTGTATTACCTGTAATATGAGCCTTGGTGTTGAACAAAGACAGTCAGCAGTTAAACTTAGTCCCATATCCAACATAATACCTAGAATTACTAAATAATAATTTTGATGGGTGTACTCACATTTGGCCAAGTTTTAAAAATTTCTTGTCAATAATCAACATTTGAAAAGTGAGCAAAGAGAGTCTCAGTGTTAACGAGAACAAAAGACGTTAATCTCAGATTTTGGTATACCAGTAGTCTTTTTCCAATATTATATCAATAGCACATATATTTATTTATTTATTTATTGGTGTTTAAGGTCACATACTTATGCACAATGGCTAATTATGACTTTGACAGTTTTATGGGTGCAGGATGCCGGACTACCCAGAGAGAACCACCAAGCAACGATGAGCAGCTGCCAGCTCCCCAATATCGTAACTCCGCAGTGCAGCACAGACAGGGTTAGATTGGTTGAAGACATGCGCACCATCGACGTACAGTACACCTTAGTACACGGCATCATCGTGCCCCCATGTGGACAATGGGGGTTAAGTGCCTTGCCCAAGGACGCAATGCGGGAGTCCAAATCGATTGCTCAGATGGTCACCTATCCGAGGACTAACCGGGCTCGATGTTGTTTAAGTTCGATGATCTGACAAGAACCGGTTACCGCAATGCCACCGTGCCCCCATCAATAGCACGTACATTATATGCAATGCATAGAACATATATATATATGGTTGGAACTTTATTTCCTTAATGGTTTTGGCCTAACCCTTAAAAGCTGAATTCCAACTTTGATCAGTTTTACTGCAGCAAAATAGGTGCCCCAATATATAGTTTTTTCTGAAAACTTACATTCCAGGTAACTTTGCAGTTCTTTCTAGACAAGTCTTGGCTGCCTATATAGGCAGTCATGGCTTACCTATAAATAACTGCAAAGGCACAGGATGCAGACTTTCAAAGTGCAGTAAAAAGGTATAAAGATCTCAAGGCTTTTAACCCTTTACCCAATGCAGATGATATCAAAATTTATTATTTAAAATATTATTTGTTCAAAAACAAGACCATATCATGTGACCCCCCCCCCCCCCATTGGAATGAGCCCGATGAGCTCTTTCAAATGGGAGGTCACATGATATGGGTTTGTTGAAAGTTTTTGAAAAATAATTGTTTTCCATTAGCTCATTTTGTAAATTTCGTGGGTGCATGCAGCCAATTCATTAGTTCAAAAACAAGTTTACATCTATCAATTTGTCTGTATCCCACATTCTACCAGTAGAATCTGGATTGTCAATTCATTCCATCATGTGCATGACTCGATTCACATCCTGTGTGTGACCATCAAAAGAAGGCACTAAAGTGGCTTCAGACTCTGTTCTGCAGAGTTCTGTTGGTGGCTTCTATCACATATAGTTAACTCTTTACCCAACTAATGGCTATATTCTTTTAGTATTATTCACAAAAAATACTAATAAAATTTGATTTTTGTTTCCTACACAGGGCTTATGAAACATTCAACAAGCTTGTTTTGCTTTATCAAATCAGGTATCAACAAGCTATTAACTGAATATGTTTTCATTTTTGGAATAAACTTTAAAAACATTTCCACAATCCAGTCAAAGTATTTCCATTACTTTCTTGAATCCTGCACCTTATCTAACATGTAACCAGTTAACCCATTTTTACAGCTTCACAGACCTGGCATTTTCAGGAGAGCGATTTATTCGCTCGCCTACTGCTCGCCTCCAAAATATTAATGGGGGCGAAAATTAGCCCTCCTAGCCTTAGAAAAAATGATTACCATAACAGCCTATTCCTAACACCCTCATCTTTTCACACCTCGGCTATCCTAGTGGCCTCTGTAAGATTGCCACACTGTCCCTCCCACACCTCTGGGCCTTGCCAAGGCCCGGAGGTGTGGGAGGGGCAGTGTAGCAATCTCACAGAGACTACATTGTTAGCAGCAACAGATAAAATGTATAAAACCCACTAGGCAGAATTCGTTAACAGTAAAATTTCATTTTGCTACTTTTGGCTTTTGTAAGCTTGAGAACTAATCACTCCCCTGGGCTGCTCGAGGGGAGCGATTATTAGCCCTCCTGCACTTTTAAGAATGCCAGGCCTGGCTTCAGTCAGTGTATAGTTTCATGTAGTGTGCGATATGGTAGCCTATCAATTTGTCTGTGCAATGCCTCGAATGGTCAGTCAGTGTATGTTAGCTTACTAACTAACTCTGAGCAATGCACAGGGTAAGACACACTTTTCTTTCTGGTTATAAATAAGACCATCTCTTTTATGGGACTAACCCCATGCATTTAGGGCTGAAACGGTTGGCTCATTTTCATAACCGACTAACCAAAAGCTATAACCGGATAATATCCGGTTATCCGTGGCCATTATTTCACCGAATATGGGATCAAAACTATTGGAATTGGAAAGCAGTATTTTCAAACTATTCCGTAGTGTGTATACAAACGAACGTTGTCGAGTACTCGACAATGTTCGTTTGTATACACACTACGGAATAGTTTCTGCGATTACTCATTGCTCGCAGAAATTGCCAACCAGTAACGAAGTCTTGAACACCAAAGTCGATTATTTCTCAATATATACAATGGGACTTTGATGTGCAATCTATTTACAAAGGAGAAGCAGCAGATTTACTACGTTTTAATGTGGAATGACGATCACTATCGATATTTTGGATAACCGGTTGACGGTTTTTCTAATCGGTTAGATAGCTAACTGGTTTCAAACCGATTATCTGGTTAACCATTTCAGTACTACATGCACTGCACAGCCTTAGAGAGTGTATAATTTCATGTAGTGTGTGTCATGGCAGTTACTGATTTTTATCACCAGAAAGAGTGACTAACCCTGTGCATTAAATATGGTTATTAAAATATGTTCATTTTTAGCCGAGTAACTAACTCAGTGCACTGTATAGCCGGAGTGTAAATCTCATTTGTATCATTCATTTATTTATTTATTGGTTTTTAACTCTTTACCCAACGTAGATGATTTCAAAATTTATTATTTTAAATATCATCACAAGCTAACAACATGTGTTTAACTACTAATACAATTTATTTCATAAAGTGCTATTTAGGTATCAATATAAATTTCTCCTTTACCCAACGAAATTGGCCGCATCCGTCCATGTAATATGCAAATTCAGCAGTTGAAAAAATATTATTTTTCAAAAAATTTCAGCAAAACCATATCATGTGATCCCTCATTGGAATGACCGTGCCCCCACGTGGGCAATGGGGGTGAAGTCTCTTGCCCAATTCAAACTAAAGAGCTCTTGGCATACAGTCTGCACCTCTACCAACTGAGCCACTGCGCTCCCCATCTGTATCAATTCTTTACCCAACATAATAGCCAAAACCAGCTTGTACTATTCTCAAAAAAGTGTTCAAATTCAGCTTAAGACCACTCATTGGAATGGATTGTGGAAAGGATTTTTTTTTAGTGAATTCCGAAAATGAAAACATATTCTATTTTCATTTAATAGCTGATTTATCATAAGCTATGTTCTTGAGGCAAAAAAATTAAAATCGTTATGCAAGAAATCTTTTAGAAAACGTCGCATAGTCATGTTTGGTAAAGGGTCAACTGAAGAAATTGGCATCAGTCAAAATAGTGCCAGAACAAAGTAATTTTCCTCAGCAAAATCCGATTGTTAAGCAATTTTGTTAAAAAGCTTCACTTTTTGTCTCTGAGATTCTGAACACAATTTAATGGCCATGCAGTTAATGCCATTTATTGCTTCATCTTCTATGTTTTTGCTCAACTTGCATATGGAGGAGGAGGCTCAACTATCTTGTCTTCAGGTAGTGGTGAGGCTGATGGTTGAAACTGAGAAGTTGATCCAACACATTCACTGTATGATGGTGGGGGATCAGAAAAGTCTTGTGAATTGCGTGGTGCATATGGTGAGCATTGTGGTGTGTGTTGAGTATATCCTGTAGGTTGTTGGTAGCCTCCAGGCTGAGGGTACAGCTGTGTAGGTTGAGAATCAGTCATAACCGGTTGATGTGGTGTTACATTTGAATTAATCTGTGGTGGAACAACTGAAATAGAATTCATAATAGTGATCAATTCTCTGCGTAACATCATAAAATGTAGTTTGGAGACACTGTATAACAATTGGGGCCAGAAATTGGAGCTAAAAGGAGCAGTGCTATTTTTCTTAACCCTTAACCCAAAGCATGTGATATTATAAGTTATCTCTGCCAGCATGCATGGTATATGAAGATTTAATACCTGGATGTTTGGTTGAAATGAGACATTCATGTATTTAATCTCCATATACCATACATGTTGCCCGAGATAACGTTTTTGTCCCGTTTGAAACACAATAGAAACATACTGGAAACAAATTTGTGGACGCGTTTCGCACACTTCGCAATCAGTTGGACCAAACATGTGAATAATTGTTTTGTTTTTACACAAAAGACAACAGGTAGAGTTACACCCCTTTCCCTTGGAAACGCGTAAACATACCGGCTATTTTGTTATTAGATTTGCTCTTATTTCATTTTTCTCGAGTTGTTTGATTTAATTATTCGACTGTTTAATTTATAACAGCAAAATATGATCGAATTGTCGGAGATCTGATGATATTTGTGGCTATTTTCAGTTTTTTTATTCGATTTTTATATCGAGGTGAGCAAAAGCGAAAGGCTCTTAGGCCTAAAAAAAATAAAAATCTGTTTCTCAGGCCCTCCCGCATGGTCCTTTTGCCTGCCGCATGCTCTCTTTTTATAACCTATCCAAACTTAAAAAAAACAAAAAAGAATTGATTATGTCTGATATTTTACCCAAGTTAATAAAATTGTCCCTTGAGTGCAAGAAGGCTTTGCAATGCTTTAGCATTGCAAAGCCTTCTTGCACTCAAGGGACGGAATACACCACCACCCATGCTGTTTAAGCAGATTATGGGACCTAAAACATGAACTTTTTAATGGCAAAGAAATAATTACAAAAATAAAAAATAAAATAAAAAAATGCCCGCACGCATGCAGTTTTACAAAAAATGGCCTGAGAAACAGAGTATCTACTTTGTGAGGCCTTATTTAAACCATTTACCCCCCATGTTTCGCATGCCCTTTTACCCTGGATGTTGCACGCTCACATATACCTTGGATGTTAGGTGCCCCATTTGCCATGGCTATTTGTCCAAGGCATTCTAACCAATCAAAAGTCAGAATTTATTGGGATATAGGGACAAAAAAAATATATTATTTTAAATATTATTTTTCAAAATTTTTCAAACAATTTCAAGAAAACTACATCATGTAATCCCTCACTGGAACAAGCTCGACAAGCTTGTTCCTTTGAGGGGGGAACATATGTTTTTCTTGAAATTGTTTGAAAAAAATTGTTTTCCAACAGCTCATTTTGTAAATTACGCAGGTGGATGCAGCTGTTTCGTTAGGTAAAGGGTAAATCAGATCATGATATGTTCGTGGACATGCCAACCGGCCAAGAGAGTGGTGGCCGAGTGGATAACTGCACTGGTCTCTCATGCCAGAGGTCCCGGGAACGATCCCCCGTTGGGGAAAGATCTTGAGGTGTCTGAACACTCTTTGTCAGCATCAATGTGGGGTCGATAGCATATCGTCCTATTGGTGGAGATGTAAAATGGCTGTCCTCTGTGTGGAGAGAGACACACTCCATGCAGGCTGAAGATCCCTTCCTAGTATCAAGAAGAGCAAGGCCACAAAGTTGTCGCTAAGAAGGTCATCCCACACACCTGAGTCACTGGGCCAAGGAGAGGCGTTAATATAAGTTGCATACTTGTTCGCCAATCTTTGTAATATAAATAAAATTAAATAAAAATAAAAATCAGCCAATCAAATAAAATTCTGCAATCAAGAAAAACAAATGATAGTTTAAAAGTTGTTATGTTTTCAAGTTTCTAGGAAGTCCATCAACTGAAAGTTTACTTTTGCTTGTTTTTACAAAACTTGAGGCTTTTTATGTTGTGTAAAATGCATTTTGTGGGTTTCTTTGTAGCTAACCACTCCTCATATACTATATAAAAGGTATATAGCAGATATATATGTTATTTTAGTGAAAAAGCACCTGTGAAAAACAAAAATTTCAGGTCCACACTAATGAGATAATTCCTGATATTCACTAAAACAGCATACATTTTCTTTGTATTATATGCTATGTGACATTTTACCGTGTAATATTCATCCCAATTCGATTGCAAACAATTTCAAGACAATAACAAAAAGCTGCTGATCATTCCTTCAAGGCGATGCCATGCATCGAAGCGTAACGTCATTTAGGAAGCTACTGGAAAAATTTATCATGTGGACCTGAAAGTATTATTTTTTACGAGAGCTTTTTCACTGAAACAACGTAGATATCCTATATATAACTAGTATATATATAGTATATGAGGAGTGGATAGCTACAAAAACACCCACAGAATGCATTTTACACCACATCAAAAGCAAGCGCTTGTGAAAAATAAAACTTTCAGGTCCACACTGATGAAATAATTCCCGACACTGACTAAAATAGAGTAGATTTTCCTTTTTATTATATGCTACGAAACATTTTATTGCAAAATATTCACCCTATTCGACCCCCAAATGCATACGTCTCAAAACAATAAGAAAGATCTTCTTATCGTTCCTTCAAGGCGATGTCATGGGCCGAAGTGTGACATCATATAGGAAGCTACTGAGGAATATTTCTCGATATCTATCAAGTCAATAGATATCGAGAAATATCTTTTAGATAATTTGCAATAAATCACAGGCTAGCATATAATATACCAGATACCAAAAGATTCTAAGTGTGGTTCTGGGGAAGATTTTTTTTAAGTTTGAAGGTATAAGCAGAGTTATGTCCTCTGAAATGCTCTCTGTGGACATGACAACTTTATTTGAACAAGCCTGAATATTCACTTTTATTATATGCTAGCCTGTTAAATATCGCAGATTATCTAAACGATATTTTTAGATATCCATCGACTCGAATATCAAGGAATATTCCTCAGTAGCTTCCTGAATGACATCACGCTTTGGTACATGACGTCACCTTTAAGGAATGATCAGCTGATCTTTGTTACTTTTGAAACGTACGCATTTGAGGTCGAATTGGGTTCAATATAGAGAGTGTAATTGCTTGACTGGACTGGTTACATGAAATAATTCATGAGAGGTGAGGGACGTTGTACAAACACGGGTATGCGAATGCGCACAAGTGTTTTGCAATATAGTCCCTTGCCTCGAATGAATTATTTCACATAACCAGTCTAGTCAAGTGATTACTCTGTTTATTACTTTTCATTATTAATGATAATTATATTATTTAACCCTTTACCTAACGTAATGGCCAAAAATGGACAGAGCTATTCTAAAAAATCGCCAATTAATTTTCATTATTTTTTGTCTCTAAAACATAGGTTATGACCCCCTCATTGGAACGAGCTCATCAAGCTCATTCCAATGAGGGGTCATAACCTATGTTTTTGAGACAAAAATTTAAAATAATAGTTATTCAAGAATTGTTTTTGCATGTGTCGTCTGCTTTTCGAGTTCGGTAAAGAGTTAAAAAAATAAAAAACAATGAAGTCCCCATTACAGCCACAGCAAAGCGTCTTTGTTTGCACGCACGGATACATGGCCCAATTGTTGATTGCATAATTCACTTGTAAAGTTATCGTTTTTAATCAAACACGGAAATCCCAGTAAATCACACTTTGGAAAGTAATAATGTGCAATAATGTCTTGTAGCATACAATAAAAAAGAAAATCTACTCTATTTAAGTCAGTATCTGGAATTATTTCATGAGTGTGGACCTGAAAGTTTTATTTTTCACGAAATGACATCGTAATTTTGGCATCAGTATTGACAACAGAACTGTTTACACTGAAGCATAGAGTATAGTTGATAATTTATGAATGATGGAATTTGAGACTTAATTTTCTTTGTTTTTGGGGGGAGCAGCAATGCAACAAGTCAAATTCATCAGCAAAATTCAGATTAACTGTGGAATTTACTAGACCAGTCCCATCAGATCCCTGGAAACCTCTGATATTTTTGAGTCTCATAATACCCAAATATCTGAGTGATGGTGACCTCAGCTAGACTGAGGTATGATGAGCTACGTTTTGGAAACAACATTTTCAATAAATTCAGGTGTGTAGCCAGGAATTTTGTTGAGGAGGTGAGCTAAGTGGCGATTAATGATCACCAGCTTTGCCAGAGTGCACCTAGTACAACCAGTAAATGAAAAGTTTGAAAAACGAGTATCAAATAGAGCTCTATGGTAGCAACTAGGAAAATATTATGTAAAATATAAAATATAGAATCTAAAATACAGTGGAGCCCACTTAATTGGATATCTCTTAACTGAATAACCCTGTTAATTGAATATAATTTCCCAACACAAAACCATTTACCATACCTCCAGTACTAATTTGACCTGTTAATTGAATATAGGTTATGGAGTAAACTCCTGTTAATTGAATAAAAATCTTGTAACATGTCGAGAAATGACCCTGACTCGCACCAGTTTTCCTTTGTTTATAGAGCTATTTGGCCTCAATACATCCAATACAGGCATTTAATCTATTATATCTTGTTTGACAGAGCTCATGGAGCTCTGTCAAACAAGATATAATAGAATAAATGCTAAGTTTATCTCTAAAATACAGGAAAGTGACAAAATCCCTATTAATTGAATACTCCTGTTAACAGAATATTTTTCATTGGCAAAGTGGCTATTCAATTTATAGGGTTTCACTGTATCAACACTTTTCCACTATTGTATGTGAAAAAGTACATACAAAATACATTGATAATGGGAGATAGTCCCTCAAGTGGAACACCAATTTTGTGGGGAGATGCACCTGTCACATCTCCCCTGGCTATACATGTGAAATTAACATAATATTAAGGGTAATTTCTGGTTGTGCAGTGTGTAGATTTGGACACAGCATTATGCAGATGAATTCACTTCATAACCCATATGCACTGACATGTCATATCTTTACTTGGCATATGATTTGGTCTTTAATTACATGCAATTAACATGTGCCATAAGAATATCTTTGTTTCTCCGGCAATTTTTCCTCAATTTTATGATGAGGGAGGGAGGCTTTTTTAATGTAAATCCACAAAATATTATGTAAATAGCTGGAATTAGAAATTTAACACCTTATAGTATTATGTGGATTTCCCATAATGCAGTTTAAAATTTAAACAATTACAGAGGAGCCCTGTTAATTGAATAGCCACTTTGTCTGTAAAAATTATTCAATTTACAGGAATATTCAATTAACCCTTTACCTGACATGAAAAGCAGATGACACTTGCAAAAACAATTCTTGAAAAACTAATTTTTTTCATTTTTGTCTTAAAAACATAGGTCATGACACCTTGTTGGAACGAGCTCGTCGAGCTCATTCCAACAACTTGGCAACCTATGTTTTTGAGACAAAAAATGAGAAAATACTGAAAATTAATTAGCGATTTTTGAGAATATCGCTGGCCAGTTTTGGTTGGGTAAAGGGTTAACAGGGATTTGGCCACTTTCATGTATTCTTGAGAACAAATAAGCGTTCATTCTATACTATTCAAAAAATGTAGGGGATATCCAAACTGATGTTGATATTTTTAGAAAATGGTATTAGATACGTGTGATTGGACACATCAATATGTTACCAAGTTTAGTGTGGATCATGAATGTCACTGGCCCATGAAAACTCTGTGCAGGTTTTTTGCATGAGTGCCATGTTAATGTCTGTGGGGTACGTTTTGAAATATTCATTTTTACTGGACAGACTTTTTCGAGGGTCTCATCATTCTTTTCTTGGCATAAACTCATTCATCAATAGTTTCTGGTCGAAACGTAACTTTTGAGGTGTGCGAAGAATGTCACGTGACGAACGTTTACGTGCCATTGGCTAGTTGGAAGCTTGCAACAGAGTGCAGTGACTCAAATTCGCAATGTTACTCAATCAGTGATTAGCAGGTTGTGGTCACGCTACCGTCAGAAGGTAATGTTGATGACCGAAGTCGGCCAGGTTGTCCAAGGGCGATAACTGCTAACCAGGATCGTTTCATCCGAACCACAGCATTAAGTAACTGCCATCAAAGTGCCACAGACATTGGACAGCAGCTGTACCAAGCGACAGATGTGCGAGTCAGTGGTCAGACTATCCAAAATCGCCTACACAGCTGGAATTTGTACGACCTCGAATAATTCCACGTTTGACTGAACATCACATCTCAGCAAGGCAGAATTGGTGTGGAGACCACAGTGCTGAGACAACCGTCGGTGCCATGTTTTCCGATGCATCAAGGTTCACTCTCGACTTCCACAACAGGCGAAACAGAGTGTGGCGGCGGCGGTAGAACAAACGATACCATGACAAACTATTAGGCAGCACAATCGTTTTGGTGGTGGTTCGGTTATGGTGTGGGGAGGCATAACCATGACAAGCAGAACAGCATTACATGTCATCCAAGGGCATGTTACAAGGCAGTACTACCATGACACATGTTAGCAGCTCATATGGTGCCATTTGCCCGACGTCACGGCCGTCGATTCATTTTCCAAGATGACAATACAAGAGCACACAGGGCCCGTGTCGCTACAGAGTTCCTCCAGGAGCTGAACATCACTACAATGCCTTGGCCAACACTAAGTCCAGACCTAACTGTCTGTGTCTTCTACAGTTCAGTGCGTGAAATGTGTTGCTTGTCAGACACCCAACTATCGCTGAAGTCATTCACCAGATGTCACAGTGAAATGCCTGAACTGTCTTTTTGATAAAAATATAAATATATTTCTTCATATATCTCACTTTTATCAAATATCCCCTACTTTTTTGAATAGTTTATTATATCCTGTTTGACAGAGCTCATGTAGATCTGGCAAACAAGATGTAATAAATAAAATGCCTGTATTGGATTTAATAATGCAAAACAAGGGAATTTGATGACTGTCATAGTTATTTCTCACCAAAAATTACAAGATTTTTTATTCAAATAACAGGGGATTTACCTCAATAACCTATATGCATGTAACAGGTCAAATTTGTACTGAAGGTGTGGTAAATGGTTTTGTGTTTGGAAATTATATTCAAGTAACAGGGTTATTCAATTAAAAGATATACAATTAAGTGGGCTCCACTGTATATCTTGATGGACACAGTTCAGTGAGTTCTGTCAAACAAGATATAGTTGGTTAAATGTTTAGTCTTAACCCTTTACCCAACGCAGACGATTTCAAAATTTATTATTTTAAATATCATTGGGGGCGCGGTGGCTCAGTAGGTAGAGGTGCAGGCTGCAAGCCGAGAGGTCCTCGGTTCGAATCCCACCTGCGGCAACCGCGTTGTGTCCTTGGGCAAGACACTTCACCCCCATTGTCCACATGGGGGCACGATGACGCCGTGTACTAAGGTGTACTGCACGTCGATGGTGCGCATGTCTTCAACCAATCTAACCCTGCCTGTGCTGCAGTGCGGAGTTACGATGTTGGGGAGCTGACAGCTGCTCGTCGTTGCTCGGTGGTTCTCACCGGGTACTCCGGCTTCCTCCACCCGTAAAACTGTCACGGTCATGATTAGCCATTCGTGCATAAGTATGTGACCTTAAACAACAATAAATAAATAAATAAATTTAAATATCATTTTTTAAGTTTTTTCAAAAAATTTAAACAAAACCATATCATGTGACCCCCTCTTTGGAACGAGCTCGACGAGCTTGTTCCAAAGAGGGGTCACATGATGTGGCTTTGTTGAAATTTTTCGAAATGTAATATATTTTCAGCTGCTGAATTTGCATATTACGCGGGCGGATGCGGGCGATTCGTTGGGTAAAGGGTTAAAGGTGCAAAATAGCATCACCGAAGAGACATCCAGGTAAAAAATGAGGAGTAATGAGGCACATTGTCAATGACAATGGAGGTGCCTGAGAAACATGATAGTTATTTTAATTGTTTAATTTCAAACCAACCTGTTGTCTGAGGAAAAATTAGAGGTTCGCCGGTTTCTCTCTGAGATTGAGTCTGACGCGTATACAGACAGCATTTGATATAAAAACAATATAAAATTAATATCACAATCATTCCAACAAGTACAAATGGAACCGATCCAAATGACATCTTCTTCTTGTTACCTACAATTAAACATATATTACTTCCAGATGTTTAACGAGGATTCCAATTTAACACATCCAAAATTTTGCATTTGTGTGGCATGTCCGAATCTTGGTTTTCAAAAGTGCCATTTACTTTTTTTTGTATAGGCAGAATATTTTTTCCCATAATGCATATAGGACTGCAAGCCTGAAAATAAGCAAACTGTCATTTACAGAATGAGGTTCCCAGAGGATGAATTTGCTGATGCTATCCCATACTGAGGGCTAGAATCCCCCAATTTATCCTCTGGGTACCTCCAAGGCCTGAGACCTTGATTCAGATTGAGGTTTACAAAGGGTAAATTTAGTAATGCTACCCTGCTGTGCAGGGTAGCATAACCAAATTCACCCTCTGAGGACCTCATTCTGAAGATGACAGTCTGTTTGTTTTCAGGCTTGAATCAGCGTTCCACAAATTTAATCTTGTTTCACAGAGCTCAGTGAGCTCTTTTGGACAAAATTCAATTGGTTACATTTGTAGATGCATTATGGGAAAAATCTTCAGCTTGAAATTTTCATATTTGGACATCAGTGCACTGGGAATTGTACACAAATTGTCATACTCCGGCAAACCAGAGCCACTCAAAATATGATCCCAAAGACTTTGTATTATTTATTTATTTATTGGTGTTTAACGTCATTTTCAGCATCTTTGGATACATCATAACTGCAACACAGGTATGAAGTCAAGTTTAGCCAATTGTTGATAACTAAGCTGTCCACTTTAGAGGATTTCCACCCCAGCCATTGGTTCTGCATCCAATTTTATCAGTGAAGCATGGCTTGCTTACCACAGTAAACAATCACTGCCACACTTTATGGGGATGGGGTAAAGACTTGGTATAAACCAGCTTGTAACTCATCAGCATGTTATGTGTAAACAAGACTAACAGTAACCACACAGCCACGGATGCCCATGAACTATGACCTTCATCTGTGATCTTGACTTCCATCAAACAAAAGATTTTTTTGTGTGCAACACATTGTCTCCCCATAAGCAACATGTATGCCAAGTTTCAACAAAATCCAAAGAAGCATTGCAGAGTTATGGAGCAGAAACGAAAATCTTCAGGACGGATGGACAGGGGGATGGATGGACGGAAATGACAAACACTACTTTTTCGGGGAGCATAAAAATGCCTTAATCATTGGAGAGCTCCACATCGAATAACATTCATCTATGTTACTCAGTTTAACCTTTAAATCCCCATACAGCCACTAACTGGCATTTTTATATTGCTTTTAACCCTTTATCTAATGTAACGGCCAAAACCGGCCAGCGCTATTCTAAAAAATCGCCAATTAATTTTCATTATTTTTTTCATTTTTTGTCTCAAAAACATAGGTTATGACCCCTCGTTGGAACAAGCTTGTCGAGCTTGTTCCAATGAGGGGTCATAACCTATGTTTTTGAGACAAAAAATGAAAAAAATTAGTTATTCAAGAATTATTTTTGCAAGTGTCGTCTGCTTTTCAGGTTAGGTAAAGGGTTAAAACGTTTCCCTGAGAGGATATTCATCCTTGAGAACTCGACTGGTAGGTTGTATTTTTTTCAATAGTTGGAAATTCCGAAGTCAAAAATCAACTAGTTTTTTCAATAGTTGGAAATTCAAAAAACTAACATTGTTCATGAAAAATATTAAAATTCCAACTTAATGATGAGAAATTTTGATCATTTATTTCCAACTGGAAACTTGAGTTTCAAATTTCCTACTCTAAAATTGACATTGGCCTCAAAATTTCGACTCTGGCATCAATCCGGTAAATTTTCTGACCCAGACACATTATAAATGATGCTTTTTCCATTTCAGGACTAGTGAAAATTTTCAGAAGGGTTCATAAGCATGTGTATATATATATATAATCACTTTAACCCTTTATCCAACGCAGACGATTTCAAAATTCATTATTTTAAATACCATTTTTTAAATTTTTAAAAAAAATTTCAACAAAACCATATCATGTGACCCCTCTTTGGAACGAGCTCGTTCCAAAGAGGGGGTCACATGATATGGTTTTGTTGAAATTTTTCGAAAAATAATATTTTTTCTGCAGCTGTATTTGCATATTATGTGGGTGGATGCGTTGGTTCAAGGGTTAAAAGATATCACCAGGCGCAGCAGTGCAACCACCTATCAAAACTACTCACAGTTGGAATTTACACCAGTGGCACCCCCAGCTGAAACCCTCTGGCCACATCCCTGTGCAAGGAGTTAAGTCACCTGCAGCTGTATACATATATTTATGGTCGTTATTATCATAAAAATTAATCAGAAGAGTTAAGGGTTAATAAAAAAAAATACATTTGAATTTTCTGCCCAATTGGAGGCCCAAAAGGCAAGAGACAACTTTTTGCACTCTTACCATATGTGTAAAATTTCAACTTAACAAATTTCTTCGACCTGGTAATAAGCCTGAGGCGGGTGTGAGGTAAAAGGAAGCAAACGTATATGGGTGGGGTTATGATCGAGAGGTCATGCCTGCAGAAGAATTTGGATGTAAAGGTGACACAAAGTTAGGTGACTTGGGCAATCCCATTACAAAGATGCATTCACCCATTACCAAAAGAAATCAGCTGTATATGCCTGCTTAATTTACATATTGATTATATACTACTCAAAGTTTGCTAAGCACCAAGTATATCCAATTACCTGTTTTACGTTTTAGTTGAAATATTGTTTTGGAAAGTACATATATTTTATATTTAATTATATCTTTAATGATTTAAGCACAGAAATTAAGATTTTATTTGTGTTTGACATTATTTTTTAGCTTTTGAATATGATAACCATGGAAAATGGATATTATTGGTAAAAGAGGAAATTTTTCAAATTTGCCAAAAGTTGACAGAGCGAACTGATATGGGTTCAATATCGAGTATGAGACCCATTATTGTTAATTACAGTTTGACAACGCCTTCTCATGCTCCCAATCAGGTTCCAGATGGTCCTTTGTTGGATGTTGTTCAATTCTTGGACCAGCATGGCACCAAGCTCCTGGACACTTCTTGGTTGGGCTGGATGGACTGAAATTGCAAGCTGTAACTCATTCCAGACATGTTCGATTGGACTGAGGTCAGGGGATCTTGCTGGCCAGTCTATACGCTCAATCCCCTCCCTCTGTCGGTACTCCCGGACAGCATGGGCAACATGAGGATGGGCATTATCGTCCATCTGAATGAATTTATCACCCACTGCACCTGCATACAATCTGTGGGCATCCAGAATCTCATCAATATACTGCTGTGCAGTCACAGAGCTCTGTACATCCATCCCAGCTGATGCTGCCACAGACCATTATTGGCCCTCCACCATAGTGGTCATGTTCAGCAATGTTGGCTGCATGGAATCACTCTCCTGGTCTTCTCCATACCCTAGAACGCCTATCTGTGTTGTCTAGGCAGTACCTTGACTCATCTTAAAAAGGACAGGTCATCAATCTTTTCTGGTCCATCCAACATGATCCATGGCCCATTCATATCGTGCCTGGTGGTGGTTCTGGGACAGCCGGATGCGAATACTTGGTCGTCTCAATCAGAGTCCACCTTCGTGCAACCTTGCCCAGATAGCCTGCGTTGAAACATTTACCCCGGATGCATTCTGAAGGTCACTGCAAAGCTGGGCTGCTGTGTCAAAGCGCTTCCTACGGGCCTGAATGATCAAAAAACGGTCTTCAGCTGCAGATGTTGCCCTGTCTCTGCCACCACCATGTCGTCTGACTGGTGTGCCATGCTGCTGAAATCTTGCCCAGGCTCTGGAGATCACCATATGGTGCACACCAAAGGCTTCACCAACCTGACGATGGGTAGCCCCTTGTTCCACCATCCCTACAGCCTGCCACATTTCTGCTTCAGACAAATGTCTTCTTACATTTGCATTCGCCAAATTCAATCATTAAATCACAAGGGTTTATGTTGAAATGAAGACTGAATACCCTACACATATCGTACATGTAGACAGTACACGAAAACATCATGGAAAAAAAGGGGTACATGCTTTCCATGACTGTCATGACAGGGGCAGGAGGGGGGGGGGTCACATGAAAAAAAAATAATTAAAATAACAAACATTGATATTATGTGCACAGAGTCATGGGTTCCTTTTCCTTGTAACAACTTACATGTACCAGCATGGCTGTCGTTGATGTTGTAACAAAGTTAGGGACTGGGCTTATTTACAGAGCACATACAGGGTTAGCATTGGTTGAAGACAAGTGTACCATATATGTGCCGTATCCCTTAGTACATAGTGCCACTGTCTGCCCACATAGGCAATCAGGATTAACCCTTTACCCAATGTAATGACCAAAACCAGCCAGCGCTATTATCAAAAATCGCAAATTAATTTTCATTATTTTTTCATTTTTTGTCTCAAAAACATAGGTTATGGCCCCTCGTTGGAAGGAGCTCGTTGAGCTCATTCCAACAAGGGGTCATAACCTATGTTTTTGAGACAAAAAATGAAAAAAATTAGCTGATCTAGAATTTTTTTTGCAAGTGTTGTCTGCTTTTCATGTTAGGTAAAGGGTTAAGTGCCTTGCCCAAGGATACAACATAGTTACCCCTGGTGGGGATCGAATCGTGGACTTTTCTGTTTGTAGTCCAATGCCATAACCCTGAATACCATGCACTTTTTAACCAGTACAATTCAACAACTGATAAAGATGCTTTATAGAAAACAACAAATAGCAAAGGTTTATACACTTACCAAGAATAATAATCTCTATACTTTTTAAAGATGTTTTCCATAATGTTATCCAATTTTCCACACCCTTTGAACAAAATTTCACTGTTGGAAGATTTTGACAAAAGAGTCAGTAACACAAAGTTGATCATTCACTTCAAAAATGTTACACAAGAATAACATTTCTTTCCACTCATGATGTTCACAAAAAGTTGTGTAACCGATATTGGAGACATCAAACATTTAACCCTTTACCTAACATGAAAAGCAGACAACACTTGCAAACAAAACTCTTGAATGACTAATATTTTTCATATTTTGTCTCAAAAACATAGGTCATCATCCAACATTGGAACGAGACAAAAAATGAAACAAGAGGCCCCACGGGGCCTGAAGCGCTCATCTTGTACAGAACACAATTTAAACAGAGTCCAAGAATGAGTCTACATTAAGCAAGCCGCTCTCCATAGGCTACACTGTCAATCCTTGAGTCCCTCAGGAGTGACAAAAATAATCTGGGCATCATGCCTTTTCTTCAGTTGATCATAAGTAAAATGCAGAGCTCCCCTATGAAGCCCCTTGATACAACCTATGTGGATTAATCTTAGTACCTCTAGAGGGTACTGAATACAAAATTTTTAATTCTTCAGCAAAATGGCCAATTCCGGCTCCCATAGATAGTCCAAATATTAACCCAGGCTCTTGATTTGAACACAGTTAAATCTGACTTCCCTAGAGATGTTGTGTACCGAATATCAAAGCATTCTGACTGTTGGATCTGAAGAAGAGAAATTGTAAAGAAATTTCTTCGAATTGCACTAAGTTCAAATTTGGGCTACCATAGCGAGCCCCAATATTGACCTATGGATCCGATTTGAACAAACTTGAATCTGATCCCCTAGAGATGTTGTATACCAAATGTGAAAGCATTCTGACAAGTGAATCTGAAGAAGAAGATTTTTGAAGAAATTCCCTCATATTGTACCAAGTTAAATTTCATGTTCCCATATGGAGCCCAAATATTAACCTAGGCACTCGAATTGAACAACCTGGAATCTGACCCCCCTAGAGATGTTGTATACCAAATATAAAAGCATTCCGACTGGTGGATCTGAAGAAGAAGATTTTTAAAGAAATTTTCTCATATTGCACTAAGTAAAGATTTGGGCTACCATAGTGAGCCCAAATATATACCTAGGGATTTGATTTGAACAAACTTGAATCTGACCCCCATAGAGATGTTGCATACCAAATATCAAAGCATTCTGACTGATGGATCTGAAGAAGAAGATTTTTTTAAATTACCCTCCATATTGAACAAAGATAAAATTTGGGCTTCCGTAGGAAGCCCAAATATTAACCTAGGGACTTGGTTTGAACAATCTAGAATCTGACCCTCATAACAATGATGTATACCAAATATTAAAAGATTCTGACTGGTGGTTCTGAAGAAGAAGATTTTTAAAGAATATTCCCCATATTACCCTATGTTAAAACTTTGGGCTCAAGAAGAGAGCCCAAATATGAACCAATGAGCTTTATTTGAACAAACTTTTATCTGCCCCCCCCCCTATGAATGCTGTATACCAAATATCAAAAGATTCTGATGATTGGTTCTGGAGAAAAGATTTGTTTTAATTTTTGCAAATATGCTGACTCAGCATTTTTTCGATGCCCATTACAGAACACCCTAACACAACCGATGGCAATTTTTTTTTACCATTCAATTCTACTGGTCATAAGGATACTTCATACCAAATAAAAGCTCTCTGTTCCGTGGGGTTTGGGAAATATGGGCGTTTGAAAATATTTCTATTTTTAGCTCCCAGGGTTCCCATGGGGATGCGGGAATTTTTTTTTTTGCATGGGTCAAGTACTTATGACCCAATACTACCACAAACCAAATTTGGTTCATACCGGACCATCGGTTCAGAAAATAGAAATTTTGGGCGGGGCCAAAAATCTTACCCCTCCTATTACAAAGCCAAATATTACTTTACGAACTTCGTTTGAACAAACTTGATTCTACACCTCATATGGAAGCTCCATAGCAAATATCAAGTCATTGCACATACTGGTTCTTGAGAAGAAGATTTTAAAAATATTTTGGAGCATTTTCCACCACTCCCTCCCTATGGGGCCAGGCATACTGAGTTGAACAAAAATGAAATGCCCCTTTGGGACCATCACTCACACAAACTTTCACTTGAATTGGCTCAGTGGCTTTGGAGGAGAAGACCAAAACATGGTGTTGACGGACGACGGACGGGAAGCGATTAGATTAGCTCAGCTTGACTTTGTCAAGATGAGCTAAAAATAATGAAAATTAATTGGTGATTTTTGCAAATAGTGCTGCCCCATTTTTGCCATTATGTTGGGTAAAGGGTTAATGTAAAGAAGGCAACAAACTCGACTTTTGGTTTTCATCACTGTCAAACTTGTTAAAATAAACATTCTCGCTTCTTTTTTCTCAAATTGTATTTTCCAACATGCAGATGACCATTTACATTAATGCAGAAACATTGTGTTCCAAACTGGAATAAGTGCTGCCATTCGGATTCATTACTCACCTAAGTAAAGATGTCATGGATGAACAGAACCATGCGAGTTACGACAAGTGACGAGTGTTGTATTTTATCGACAGACTGGTTATTTGCCTCTGATTCTGTAATTTTCCAGCTCCTCAGGCATATTTTTGTAAATTTTAAACAGTTTCAGACATTCATAATTTCTTTTTGTGAATTCTGAGTTTTGTTTGAGCAAACAAAGATTATTAACCCTTTACCTGACCTGAAAAGCAGACGACACTTGCAAAAAAAAATTCTTGAATAACTAATTTTTTGTCTCAAAAATGTAGGTTATGACCCTTCGTTGGAACGAGCTTGATGAGCTTGTGCCAATGAGGGGTCATAACCTATGTTTTTGAGACAAAAAATGAAAAAAATAATGAAAATTAATTGCCGATTTTTTAGAATAGCGCTCGCCGGTTTTGGCCTTCAAGTTAGGTCAAGGGTTAAACAGAGTTCCTGTAGGCAAAGACTGATGATATTCAAGGCTATATCCCAAATCAACCTGATGGTATGGAAAACTGAAATTTGGAATGGTGCCATAAAATCTCCCCCTCCAGGGCTAGGCACAAATATTACCCAGAAACTCTCTTGGAAAAATCTTGAAGGATTTGCTTTTTTGCATGAGTCAAGGATATGTCACCAAATTCAGACCAAATTGTCACATCAGTTTCAAATTAAAAATGGGGGGTGGATTTGGGGGAGGGGGTTTCTGTCTGAATTTTTCAAGAAAACCATATTATGTGACCCCTTCATTAGAACGAGCTCACTGAGTTCATTCCAATAACGGGTCACATAATACGTTTTTCTTAAAAATTTTTTTTGAAAATTGGAAAATAACTAATTTCCATATCATGTGCATTGGGTTAACTGGTAGAGTGCTAAATTTTTTCTCAGCCTCAAGATTTGTTCACATATTTTTGTCTTGTTACAATTCATCGGAGAGTGCCAATAGACACTCTCCCATTGTAACAATGCAAATAAACAGAGGTGAAGTAATTTTACTAACAAGATAATATGAAGGACATCCACAGAATATGAAGCCTTTAACTTTAGTTACATGTAGTTCAGAATAAAACCCCAATATGGGCTTCTAGCACTCTACCAGTTAAAAGGAAACCCCAAATGATGCCCAATGAGGCAATTCATGACAGTTTTCTTTCTATGTTCACTTAAATTCCATTGTCTGTTTATTGGGTTTAATGACACTTTCAACACATCATGCTGGACAGTTTTACAGAAGGAGGAAGTTAAAGTACCCAAATAGAACCACCAAGCCATAGTCAGACTCTCAATTTACCTACTCTACAGAGTAAGCAGCACTTAACTGGTAGAGTGCGGAAAGCCCATATTTGGGCTTTATTCTTAAATGCAGGTACCTCATCTTAACCCTTTACCCAACGAAATGGCCTAAACCAGCCAGTGCTATTCTAAAAAATCGCAATTAATTTTCATTATATTTTCATTTTTGTCTCAAAAACATAGGTTATGACCCCTCTTTGGAACGAGCTCATCGAACTCATTCCAATGAGGGGTCATAACCTATGTTTTTGAGACAAAAAATGAAAAAATTAGTTATTCAAGAATTTTGTTTGCAAGTGTCGTCTGCTTTCGTGTTAGGTAAAGTGTTAAATGCTTCATTTTCTGTGGATGTGCTCCATACTATCTTTGAAGTGAAATTATTTTGTTGTTGGGGATTTGCCTTGTTACAATTTATGGGGGAGTGCCTATGGGCACTCTCCCATAAATGGTAACAAGGCCAAGAAGTTTGACAGTGATAAATAATTTCGCACTCTACCAGTTAAAGGCAACCATTGCACCATTGATGTTCAGTATGCCTGATTACACAGCACTACCAAGCCCCCACATGGGCAATCTATTTATTTATTTATTGGTGTTTAAGGTCACATATTGTGCACAATGGCCAATTGTGACCTTGACAGTTTTATGGGTGGAGGAAGCTGAAGTACCCGGAGAGAACCATTGAGCATCAATGAGCAACTGTCAGCTCCTCAACATTTTAATTCTGTTCAAGCAGCGCTTAAGCAGGGCTACAGTGGTTAAAGACATGTGCACCATTGACGTGTCATACCCCTTAGTACACGGCATCATCGTGCCCCCAAGTAGGCGACCAGGATAAAGTGCCTTGCCCAAGGACACAACGCGGGTCATCCTGGATGGGGATCGAACTCGGGACCTCTGGCATAGAAGTCCAACAATCTACCACTGAGCCACTGCGCTCCACATGGGCAATCAGGATAAAGCATCTTGCCTTAGGACATGATGAAATTACCACTAATAAGGATCGAACTGCTGACTGTTCAGTTTAAATCACTAACCCACCACACTCCCGACTTGATTCTATTACTCATAAGCAAGGGACACACCAAATAACAAGTGTATGTCTTGTGGACTTTAGGAAATATGGCTGTATCAATTTTTTTCTATTCTATTGCAATTCCCATGAGGAGGGGAGAGGGTGAGAGTTTGTATTGGAAAACATTCAAGACATTGTTAACAAAGTCTCACATACCAAATACTGACCAAATCCTATTAATATTTGTTAAAGTTACCAAACTAATGAGCTGATAACAGGCAAATATTAACTAATTAAGGGCCATAACTCCACTCAGTATGGCAAACCACTCTGGTTTTCAAACATTGCTAAGAAAGCCACAAATACCAAATATTGACCAAATCCATTGATTTTTATTCATGTTATCAAACTTATGAGCTGAAAACAGAGAAAAATTAACTAATTAAGGTATCGGTTTCAATGAACATGTGTTCTTGTGTTCAATCTTACAGTACTTTTATCATAAAAGCTGACAGGTAATTTTGACCAGATTGTGCCCTAGTCGCAATCCAGTCAAAATGATCTTTCTGGTTTTCTCCCCTCTTCTACCACTGCAACATTTTGCCTGTGGGAAAATATATACAAGATTATTGAATATGAGGTGCCATTTTCATTTTTTTTATATGATTTTGATGTTGCCCTACTTTGTTGTATCCTAGTCAAAATCTGATCAAGTAAAACATCACTTTTATGGTCACAGTACTGTGGAGCCCACTCAATTGTATATCTCATAATTGAATAACCCTATTAACTGAATATAATTTTCAAACATCAAACCATTTACCATGCTGTCAGTATAAATTTGACATGTCAAGTGAATATACGGTAGGTTAAAGAGCAAACTCCTGGTAACTGAACAAAAAATTCAGAAACATCTCAAGAAATTACCGAAACAATCATCAAATTCCTCTTATGTATAGATGTATTTATTTATTGGGAGTTTAATGTTTATAAAGAACACATTGAAATTCCTTACCACGAATAATAAGGACGTTAAACTTTACAAGAAGCCAGAGTATCCAGAGAACCACCAAGCAATGGTGAGTAACTGTCAGACTCCCCAATGTAGTACTAACTCCACACAAGCAGGGTCAGCATTGGTTGAAGACAGATGCTCCATCAACATGCAGTACGCCTTAGTATACAGCACCAGTGTGCCCTAATGTGGGCGGTTGGGATGAAGTATAGATGCATTTGACTGAGTTCATACAATACAGGCATTTAATATATTACATCTTGTTTGACAGAACTCCCCGAGCTCTGTCAAACAAGATATAACAGAATAAATGCTCAGTTTCTCTCTAGAAGACAGAAATATTATTTATTTATATTTATTTATTGGATTTTTAAGGTCACATACTTTTGCACAATGGCTAATCATGACCACAACATGGAGATAAATCAAGGTCAGTCAATTGTTTATACCCCATGTTGCCTATTTTAGAGGACTCGCACCCCAAGCATTAGTGACTAGGTCCTATTTTAGCAGTGAAACAGAACTTGTTTACCACAGTAAACAAGCACCGTTTCACTTCCTGGGGTTCCCATGGTGAGAAAAGAGAAAAGTAACTAAGTCCATACTAATTGAATACTCCTGTTAATTGAATAATTTTCACTTGAAAATTAACTATTCAATTAACAGGATTTTACTGTACTGGATTGTAGTCCTAAATCATAAACTACTGGAGGTGTGACCATAAATGTTTATGACAGTGAAAATACTGTTATAGGTAGATCCACATATTCAAGATCAAGGGTGTTAAAGATGGTTAACCCTTTACCAAAGCAAAGAGTCAAGTGTGTCAAGTTAAAGATGGTTAACCCTTTACCTAACATGCAAAGCAGACGACACCTGCAAACAAAATTCTTGAATCCTATATTTTTTTTTGTGACAAAAACATAGCTAATGATCCCTCATTGGAACGAGCTTGTTCCAATGAGGGGTCATAAGCTATGTTTTTGAGATAAAAAATGAAATAATAAGGAAAACTGAACGGTGATTTTTGCGAACAGCGCTGGCTGGGTTTGGTCATTACGTTGGGTAAAGGGTTAAATCTATTAAAAATGAGTCCCACCTGTCAATCCGAAACTAACCAAGGTACAATTATCAGACTTGACAAGGTTTGAGGATTGTTTAACCCTTAAGGGCCTAGGGTTGCACGATATTCAAGACAGAATACCGGTATCGGTATTAAAAAAAATACCGCGGTATACCGGTATATCGAAAACTGTTCAGATATCTGAACATAAGTACCACAATCAAGATTTGAGGCATCACAGTCGGAACAAATCTGCATGCCTTGATGATGCGGTTCGAAACACCTTTACCCAATGCAGACGATATCAAAATTTGTTATTTTAAATAATAGTTTATCACATTTTTCCAAAAAGTTCTTCAAAAACAATATCATGTGACCCCTCATTGGATCGAGCCCAGTGAGCTCGTTCCAATGAAGGGTCATATGATATAGCTTTGTTGAAATTTTTGAAAATTATTTTTTCAACTGCTGAATTTGTATATTACGAGGGCACATACGGACGATTCCTTGGGTAAAGGGATAATATTATTCATTCGGGTTCTACAGTATAAAACTCAAGACATCTTGAAAATTAAATTGTGGGTAAATAAATAATGATGATAAACCGGTATTTTTGTAATTACACCAGTATTGGTTTGAATACCGGTATATATCAGTTTATCGATATACCATGCAACCCTATAAGGGCCTTAAAATTTTTATACATTTTCGCTTTACTTTGAAAGTCTACCTCCTGGGGCTTTGCAGCTATTTCTAGTCAAGTCTTGGCTGCCTACAAGATTTGAGTTTACCCAAACAATGCATGTTGGAGAACCTGTTCCTTTGCAATAAAAAGTTATTAAAGTCGGAATTATACTCATAAGGGTTAAATATGAGTGGTGATAACAGTCATTTCACGGTCAAGGATGTATCTATTCATAAAAATGCTAAAGTGTACAAATCAAATCTCTGGTATGACAATCCTTTTTGGGAAAGGGCTCAAGGCACTTTCCACTGGGACTTCCATTGTAGAGGACTGCTTGGGAATTTCTTTAACACATAAAATTTATTTATTTATATATTGGTATTTAAGGACACTTATTTCTGCACAATGACTAATCATGAGTGAAACATGGAGATTATTAGTTACCCTGTGTCTAATCACGTGGTACGGGTTTTTACCTACCCAAAGCCAGCCGTATCCCATGAGGCCAAAGGCCTCATGGGATACGGCTGGCTTCGGGTAGGTAAAAACCCGTACCACGTGATCAGACACGGGGTAACAAATTTATCTATTGGCTTTCCGTTTTAGAAGTAGAATCTATTTCATGTATGAACACACACAGCATGAGATCTTTTATCTTCCATTGTTGAGCCACACAGGTTTCTGTGGAATTTTTGTGCAAAAGAGTTTTTTGTGAAAATATGCCGATATGACTAGTATAAAAAAATTATTGAATTTCTTTTTTTCTTTTTTGTCCCCAAAACATAGCTTATGAACCCCACATTGGAGGGTACTCGACAAGCTCATTCCAATAAGGGGTCATGAGCTATATTTTGGAGATAAAAAATTAAAATATAATACATGTACACTGTAAAACTAGAATGAAACGTCTTCTATGGGGTATGGACAATTTATAGATTTCAGAACGAGGCTTCCACTGGGTATGGGAAATTTGTCAATGGCTGGGCAGACGTATCATGGGTTTCAATGAATATGGTCTCATACCACATATCTATCAACCAATCAAATCAAAAAATTCACTTTAGTCAATAGTTAAATTTATTTATTGGTGTTTAAGATCACACATTTCTGCACAATGGCTTATCATGACCACAACATGGAGATAAAGAAAAGTTTAATCAATCGTTTATACCCATGTTGCCCATTTTAGAGGACTTCCACCCTAAGCATTGGTGACTGGATCCTATTTTACCAGTAAAACAGAGCTTGTTTACCATAGCGAACAAGCACTGCTTTACTTGTCGGGGTTCCCACAAGGAAACAATGAGATGAAGTGTGGTTTACTCAAATCGTTTATATCTATGTTGCTCATTTTAGAGGACTTCCAGCCCAAGCATTGGTGACTGGGTCCTATTTTACCAGTGAAAAGGAGCCTATGTGCACAGAAGTTTATTTAATATTTGTGTGGGATTTCTACAATTCTGCCAGATGGAGGAACTGTTTTTTTGGAGGGTTGAAATTGGAAAAAACGGTCCAAATTTGTATTAGGAATGGGGCCAACATTCAGTCCTTGTTGCTACCCAGATTGATTTCTGGTAACTTGGAACTCACTACAGGTACTACCATCGAACATCACACAGATGTTAACTGTAATCAGTAGAATTGTAGCTCTACGAGGTTCACATCTTAAAGGTTAAGAGGTCACTTGAAGGTCAAGCATTAATCTGCCTCAAACTGTGTCTGAGCAACAATGCAGAAACTTATCAAGGTACTGTCCGGTTCAAGCAGGTATTGAGAACAGTGAGAAGGTATGACATTTATAACTAACTAGTTAACCCTTTACCCAACGTAACGACCACCACCAGCCTGCACTATTCTCAAAAATCGCCAATTAATTTTCATTATTTTTTGTCCCAAAAACATAGGTTATGACTCCTCATTGGAACGAGCTCGTTCCAATGAGGGGCTATAACCTATGTTTTTGAGACAAAAAATGAAATAAGAGGCCCCACGGGGCTTGAAGTGCTCATCTTGAACAGAACACAATATAAACAGAGTCCAAGAATGAGTACATTAAGCAAGCCATCAACAAAGGCTACACTGTCAACCCTTGAGTCCATCAGGAGTGACAAAAATAATCCGGGCATCATGCCTTTTCTTCAGTTGATCATAAAGCAAAATGTGGAACTCCCCTATGAAGCCCCTTAAAACAACATATGTGGATTAATCTTAGTTATACACCTCTAGAAGGTACTGAATACAAAATTTTTAATTCTTCAGCAAAATGGCCAATTCCGGCTCCCATATGGAGCCCAAACATTAACCCAGACTCTTGATTTGAACACAGTTGAATCTGACTTCCCTAGAGATGTTGTGAGGAGAAATTTTAAAGAAATTTCTTCATATTGCACTAAGTTAAAATTTGGGCTGCCATAGTGAGCCCAAATATTAACCTATGGATCCGATTTGAACAAACTTGAATCTGACCCCCCCCCCCCCCCCCCCCCCTCCCCCCCTCCCTAGAAATGTTGTATACCAAATATGAAAGCATTCTGACTAGTGAACCTGAAGAAGAAGATTTTTGAAGAAATTCCCTCATATTGTACTAAGTTAAATTTCTGGTTCCCATATGGAGCCCAAATATTAACCCAGGTGCTCGAATTGAACAAACTGGAATCTAACCCCCCTAGTGATGTTGTATACCAAATATGAAAGCATTCCGACTGGTGGATCTGAAGAAGAAGATTTTTAAAGAAATTTCCTCATATTGCACTGAGTAAAAATTTGGGCTACCAAAGCAAGCCCAAATATATACCTAGGGATCTGATTTGAACAAACTTGAATCTGACCCCCCCCCCCCCCCTACTCCCCCCCCCCCCCCCAGAGCTGTTGCATACCAAATGAGAAAGCATTCTGACTATTAGATTAGCTCAGCTTGACTTTGTCGTCTGCTTTTCATGTCAGGTAAAGGGTTAACACTCTAATCCCATTCCCACTCCCAAACTATTTTTGTTCTCCCAGGTCAACATTGTAAATAATAGTGGCAAACTACATGAAATTTGGGTAGCTCAAATTTACTTCAATAATAGACATATTAGACCTGCAATATTCACACAAGACACCATTAAAATTTGATTAGTTTTTCAATTTTTGCCTTCTCAGCAAAGCTTGTGTCACCCCTTATTGGTCAAGCCACTGATCTCTAAACAACTGAGTTGCTGACACTGTTAGTGTGGTGTAATAGCTTTCACTTCTTTACAAATCATGGCATTTACCTTGCATGAAAACTAATAAGGCCTCACAAAGTAGATCTTCCATTTCTCAGGCCATTTTTTTGTAAAATTGCATGTGGGCTAAAGCATTGACAAGCACTGTTGCACTCAAGGAACAAATTTATTAATTTTATTAACTTGGGTAAAATATTAGACATAAACCATTTAATTTTAATTTTTTTATGTTTCCATCGGCTATAAAACAAGAGCATGTGGCAGCCAAAAGGACCATGTCAGAGAGCCTGAGAAACAGATTTTTAACTTTTTTAGGCCTAACACTGTCTTGGCTTTTCAATCTAGGAACTTGTCTTTGGTCAATATTAAATAAATTATATTGTACATGTTCAATTTGCATTACCATCACAAGAACAACATATGCATGTCATAATTGTATGGCAGCCATATTGAATTGGCTAGCAGGACCAAAATCAAAAGGAAGTTATCCACAAGTGACCCCTAAAATTAGGATTTGATCGAATAAGCAGTTCTTTAGTTATTGGACAGAAACCAAAAGTTAACAGATGGGCAACTGCACAAATGGATGGACATTCTTACTTGTGGGGTTTTTCCCATGTTAAACCCTAACCCCACAAGATCAAAAAATTAACCTCACAGTGCAAAAAATAACCCCACTAGCGGCCACTGTACTAAAACAACCCCACAACTACCACTAACCCTAAATTGTGAACCCCACAATGTACCTCTGCTGAGCCTGGATGGACGGACAGACAGACAGACATGGTGAAAACATAATGGCCCCAAGAGGGTTGTGGGCATAAAAGGTAATTGTAGATTGGGAGGTGTTGGGGAAACTGAAAGCCTTTGAGAAAAAATGTTTTGTTGAGCACTGTTTATTTATAGCAACTTCTGCCTGCTCCCCCATCCACTCCAAGATGGCGATGATGCAAACACTTTCTTTTCATGGCCAATGAGCGTTTCAGCAATCCAGTTGTACTGAGTCCATGCTCATTTCAAAGTAAAATAAATGAAAATATTTAGTTATTCAGAAACTCATTATTTATATTTATTTATTGGTGTTTTAAGGTCACATATTTATGCACAATGGCTAATCATGACCGTGACAGTTTTACAGGTGGAGGAAGCCGGAGTTACCCAGAGAGAACCACCAAGCAACGAAGAGCAGCTGTCAGCTCCCCAACATCGTAACTCCGCACTGCACTGCACTGCACTGCACTGCAGCACAGGCAGGGTTAGATTGGTTGAAGACATGCGTACCATCGACGTGCAGTACGCCTTAATACACGGCGCCATCGTGCCCCCACACGGGCAATGGAGATGAAGTGCCTTGCCCAAGGACACAACGCGGTTGCCGCAGGTGGGATTCGAACCAAGGACCTCTCGGCTTGCAGCCTGCACCTCTACCTACTGAGCCACCGCGCTCCCCAGAAACTTATTTCGCAAGTGTCATCTTCTAGCTATTACCCCATAGCGGCCTAATTCCAACTTTGACCACTTTTTTTGTAACAGAACATGCAGTCTTTGGGTTAACTCACAAGTTACATTCGAAGTGCTATAGTAGTTGTTTTTAGGCAAGTCTTGGTTGTCTATACAGACAGCCAAGACTTGCCAAAACCAGCAGCAAAGTCACAGGATGCAGACTGTCAAAGTGCAGCAAAAATATGTAAAAATCTCTTGGTCCTTAACCGGTAGAGTGCCAAGTTATTTTTGGTCATAAAAATTTGTTCCTGCGTCTTTGTCTTGTAACAATTTATGGGAGAGTGCCAAGAGGCACTCTCCCATAAATTGTAACAAGGCAAACCCATATAGACTAAGTAATTTCACTTCTAAGATAATGTGAAGCACATCCACAGAATATGACACCTTCAAGCTGGGGTACCTCTCTTCATATTAAAGCCCCGATAGTGGCCTCTAGCACTCTACCAGTTAAGCATTAAGTAAAGGGATAACACAGGATTTCACTGAACCACCAGATTGGACCTGGTGGTCCATTGGCTGAAATTCTGCTTGTGCCTTTATGCTTTGGCAGAGAAACTGAGAGTTATTATACAGGCGTAAACTCCACTCTGTGGGTGTTTTTGTGTCAATTCACATTCAACATATTGTATAATAAGATAATGAGCAAATACTGAGAGAATGTGTTTTAATTTTGTATAAATAAGAAAGGTTTGTACA
Organism: Pictodentalium vernedei; assembly: GCA_031216915.1. NCBI lineage: Eukaryota > Metazoa > Mollusca > Scaphopoda > Dentaliida > Dentaliidae > Pictodentalium > Pictodentalium vernedei. Next base: position 143,051,260 of record CM062296.1, on the reverse strand, counting down.
TGCTACGTTTCAATATAAAATACTACACATTCAGGGAATTCATGTAAAAATTATAGAAGTTTACAGATAAAAGTATTAAAAATAACATAGCTCACTAATACCAGTAGCTTTTATGCTTTGCCAGAGAAACTGACAGTTACTATGCAGGTGGAAATTCCACTCTGTGCGTGTTTTTATGTTAATTCACAATCGACATACTGTACTATAAGACAATGAGAAAATACTCAGAGAATAAGGTGTTTTTATTTAGTTAAAAAACGAAAGCTTTATACAACCTATGTATCAATATAAAATAGTACACAATTAACCCTGTGAGACTTTAATTATCCTGACGTTTGAACGTCACTGGGAATTCAGCTTCTTCAACGTTTTTCAAAATGTGACGTCAAATGTCGGAAAGTACAAATAGCAAGATATTTTTCACATTAGTGATTTACTGGTTGAGGGATAGATTATTTTTGGTGGTCTGAATTTGTTATTCAAAACCTGTTTTATTACAAATTATTGGAGAGTGCCCACAGGCACTTTCCAATAATTTGTAATAAAACAAATTTATATGAACAAAATATTTGTTGTGTTTGACTGAATGTGAAATATAAGCAAGGAATGTGTTGGCTTTTGCTCTGGTATCCTCGTTTTTGAAAGCCCTGATAGTGGCTTCTGGCACTCAACCAGTTAAGAAGTCTTGACAGCAGGATTATATTAGTATTTAAAGCTGCGATGACATTTGGGTCAACGGTTGTCACTGAGTACTATTTGGAAGAAAATAGGAATTGACTTTAAAAAAATCGAAAAATAATAACAAAACAAATGACCACAAAGTGTCAACGCGCTGTTTGATTTTGTACGTCATACGACGTACAAAAGTACAAATGCACTGTTTGATTCTGTACGCCATAAGATGTACAAAAGTATCAATGTGCTGTTTGATTTCGTACGCCATAAGACGTACAAAAGTATCAATGTACTGTTTGATTTCGTATGCCATAAGACGTACAAAAGTATCAATGTGCTGTTTGATTCCGTACGCCATAAGACGTACAAAAGTATCAAAGGGTTAAAAGTATAATAAATAACTCAATAATAATCATAGCTCACTAATACCAGTAGCACAGACATGGAGGGATCAGGAGGAGTTTTATCTCTCCCTCCCCACCAGCCCCCTCCCCCAATTCCTGAATTCTACGATCTGAATGGGGTACCAACTAATGAAATTACATTCTTTTGAGCTTCAAATAGCACCATTTGGGTTATATTTTTCCAAATTTTTCCAGGGGATGCCCAGCCCAGGCTGGGCTTTTCTTGGAGAAATTACTGCAACATGAGAGTGTCTCCACCTTGAAAGCTTTCACCTGCTTAAAACTATGATCTTTGTTACATGCCAATGGCATAAAAAATGTATGGACCCCTAAAGGATCCATGTACCCCTCCCACCTAATATGGATAGCTGGCTTTTTATTGCATGTCTGTTCTATGAAATACCCATCTACAGCAACACTAAACCATGCAGAAAATAAAATCCATTCCGTGGAACGGAAATGATTGACAGACCATTTTCATAAAGAAGCAAAATTGCACAAGAATAACAATTTGAATCGCTAGCGACAGCTAAAAATCGTCCCACATTGGAACTCAGGGGACAAAATAGTAACACGGGTTCTCCTTGCAGAATTGGTCGGCGATAAAATGCGTTCTTTTTGTTGATAGTTGTCAAATGAATTGCTGAGTGTCCTTCTAATAAGTGCTTTTATAGACATGAAGGCATGTAATAAACACAGAATGACATGCATTGTTAATGGGTTAATTGATACGGCACTTGTGCCATCACAGAAGGATAAAACTTGAGGCATGCGGCCTCTCATTCTATCCTGCTGGCACTTGTGCCATATCAATTAACCTATTCACACACGCGTGTCGTTCTGTGTATTTATGTATTTTTGTTTTGTTTTCACCTTTCATATTTCTACTAACTTCTGGCTGATGCACTTTGGCATGTTTATCTCTTGTACTATTTATTTATTTATTGGTGTTTTAAGGTCACATATTTCTGCACAATGGCTAACCATGACTGTGACAGTTTTATGGGTGGAGGAAGCCAGAGTACCCGGAGAGAACCACCAAACAACGGCGAGCAAGTGTCAGCTCCCCAACATACCAACTCCACACAAGCAGGGTTAGCATTGGTTGAAGACAGGTGCACCATCGACGTGCAGTACGCCTTAGTACACGTTACCGTGCCCCATGTGGGCAATGGGGGTGAAGTGTCTTGCCCAAGGACACAACTCGGTTGCCGCAGGTGGGATTCGAACCAAGGACCTCTCGGCTTGCAGCTTGCACTTCTACCAACTGAGCCACCGCGCTCCCCATCTCTTGTTCTGTGTGACATGCCTTTCAAAAATGTTTCTCTTGAGAAAAAGCCACGGAATTCAAAATGACGGTAAAATAACGTAATTTTTTTAAGATCTCATTTCAAAGTATTGATTCATAAATGGACAAGAAGAGAATTTACTTATTCATTTATTTATAGGTGCTTAAGGTCACATATTTCTGCACAATGGCTAATCATGACAGCAACATGGATATATAAAGTCAAGTCCAGCCAATCATTTTTACCCAGATTGCCCATTTTAGAGGACTTCCAGGCTTTGGTTACCAGGTCGTATTTTACCAGTAAAACAGAGTTTTTTACTGTAGTAAACAAGCACTACTTCACTTCCAAGTTTCCACAGGGAAAAGTGTCAGAAAAGTTTAAGGTTTTGAGGAAAGTCAACATTCAAGTCTACCACAGTGGAGTTTATTTATTATCCTTATCAATTTATGTAGCCTAACAGCACTCGTGGTCCCAAATAAGGGGTGGAACAATTTTCAAAATACCACATCACATCAAATACAGTGGAGCCCACTTTAATTGGATATCTCTTAACTGAATAACCCTGTTAATTGAATATAATTTCCCAAAACAAAACCATTTACCATACCTCCAGTACAAATTTGACCTGTTAATTGAATATAGGTTATAAACTCCTGTTAATTGAATAAAAAATCTTGCAACCTGTCGAGAAATTGTCCTGACTCTCCCCAGTCCTCCTTTGGTTATTGACCTATTTGACCTGAGTACATTCAATACAGGCATTAAATCTATTATATCTTGTTTCACAGAGCTCATGGAGCTCTGTCGAACAAGATGTAAGAGAATAAATGCTAAGTTTATCTCTAGAATACAGGAAAGGGACACAATCCCTGTTAAGTGAATACTCCTGTTAATTGAATAATTTTCATTGGCAAAGTGGCTATTCAATTAACAGGGTTCCACTGTACTAGAAAATAATCCGATATGTGACGTAAATACCATCAGGGTTCTACACTTCCAATTTTGTGAAAGGTACAGTTCAGTAATTACATAAAAGGCAAAATATATCAACATGCCTGGCAAATGGCCTTGCCATCTTTCGCTGAATGATAACCTCTGATGTGTACTGCAATCTCAAAATATATCTAGTTTAAAATTTTATTTTGTTTATATAAATTATTTTTGGAGGAGAATGCCAAGGACGAATAAATTGCAAGCCTGTAATTTTGGGTGAATAGAAACTTAATTAGTGAACTGTTTGAATTAGCGACACCTATGTTAAACCTCAGGTAAAAAACCCATAATGTTCAATTCAATTTTCCCTTAAATATTTACAGGTTTCTTTTAATGCTGAGCCTAAACTGAAACACAAACCACACTTCTAAAATCTTCCTAAAAAATGTTTTGTTTCAAGAACATAGCTTATGACCTTTCACTGGAAACAACTTGAAAAATTAAAAACTCTCAAGAAATTCAAGGAAACTTCTGCTGATAACTTAATAAATATCATGCCCTGATAAAAATAACAACAAATAACCGCAACACCCATCATGTGTGAATTTTCAAATTTGAGACTCACAATGACGCTTGCCTCCAAAAGCAGGGTTGGGAGCCTGCTGAGAATTTTCTTGACTTTCTCTTAAAATCAAGTCATGGCTGCTATACAGCAGCCATAACTTGATTTGAGGAAAAATTCAATAAAATCTATGGCAAGAAATATTTGATAACCAGAGCTAATGCGGAAGGCAAATCATACCCCCATGGCTGTGCTGGACCGATGTAGCAGCATAAATAAATTAAAAACAAAATAAGAACCGTAACTAAGTTGAAAAAATGCAGGCAACTTTTTTATAACATGTGCTGGACAGGCTTGTCATGAGGATCCCTCATACCAGATTTCATTGACATCCATCCACTCATTGGTAAGATATCACTGAATGGACAGATGCATGGATGGATGGACAGATGGATGCATGGATGGATACATGTAATCCAGTACACCCCCCATTCTCTTCGAGAGTGGGGGTATAAAAAGATTGCTTCTGTAAGTCTACTTTGTTGATAAGAGCCTGAATTTTGCTTATTTTTGCTTGCGTGCAGGGTATTTTTGAACTGGGCAGGAAATCTGCCTTCAGCAGGCAAGAGTAAAACTCCGCACCTTCTTGTGAAATGCGATTACTTATTTATTTATTGATTGGTGTTTAACCCTTTACCTAACATGAAAAGCAGACGACACTTGCAAACAAAATTTTTGAATAACTACTTTTTAAAATTTTTTGACTCAAAAACATAGGTTATGACCCCTCTTTGGAACGAGCTTGATAAGCTCGTTCCAAAGAGGGGTCATGGCCTATGTTATTGAGACAAAAAATGAAAAAAAATATTGAAAATTAATTGGCGATTATTGTGAATATCGTTGGTCGGTTTTGACCGTTACGTTGGGTAAAGGGTTAAGGTCACTTTCAGCATCCATGGTTATATCACAACTGCAGCAAAGGTATGAAGTCAATATTAGCAATCCTTTATACCTATCCCATCAACTTTAGAGGACTTCCACCCCTGGCATTGGTTACAGAGTCCTATTTTACCAGAACAGTAAAGCAGAACTTGTTTATCATAGTGAATAATAACTGTTCCAGTTTCCTGTGTTACAACACAGAAGCAGAGTGCTGTAGTACATACATTCTCAAGCAATGAGCCACTGAAATTAGTACACAAAATATACCAAGCAAAACAAATGTAGAAATATGAAACTCAATTGGGAGGGAAAATTTAATATCGATAATAATACACTGTTCACAAAACAACTTGTGACACCATCAACAGGCCGTATCACTTTATTGTCTTGACAAAATCCAATGTCCATATTACTTTTAATATCACCGGTTGCTCTGTGAGCCACAACATAATATATGTGTTTTTAAACATGATGTGATTTCCTCAAATTCAGAAAATTATGGTTTATGTCAACATCTTTCAGTGTGACGGTCATTTGTACAGAAAAATATAAACTTTTGCCTACTGCAGGCAGGTTTTCCAACTCAGAACAAAAATACCTTATTACCTTGAAGAGGTATAATTTTGGCTCTTGTTTACCCTTTACCTAACAAAATTCTGGCATAATCTACAAATTGAGCAGTTGAAAATTTTTTTTTTAAAAATATCAACAAAACCATATCATGTGACCCTTCATTGGAACAAGCTTGTTGAGCTCATTCCAATAAGGGATCATGATATATTTTTGCTGATTTTTTTTTAAAACTTTAAAAAGAACAATTGAAATGAACTATTATGTGTTGAGCGAGAAACATGTATCAAGCTAAGTTGGTGTTCATATTAGGTATAGCTGCAAGCCCTTTAGGAGGGTTGTACAATGGGGCCCACTTAATTGTATATCTCTTAACTGAATAACCCTGTTATCTGAATATAATTTCCCAACACAAAACTATTTACCACATCTCCAGTACAAATTTAACCTGTTAATTAAATCTAGGTTATAGAGTAAACTCATGTTAACTGAATAAAAAAATCTTGTAACCTGTCGAGAAATTACCCTGACTGTCCCAGTTTTACTTTGTTTATAGACCTATTTGGCCTCAGTACATCCAATACAGGCATTCTATCTATTATATCTTGTTTGACAGAGCTCATGGAGCTCTGTCAAACAAGATATAATAGAATAAATGCTAAGTTTATCTCTAGAATACAGGAAAGTGACACAATCCCTGTTAATTGAATACTCCTGTTAACTGAATAATTTTCATTGGCAAAGTGGCTATTCAATTAACAGGGTTCCACTGTACTAAAACCGTGGATGTTTATAATAGTGTATTTGTATTTATGTGCATCTTTGTTTTAAATTTTAGCTTTAATACATAGCAGACCTGTATAATATCATCATGGTAAAAAATGATCTAGTCTAATTTAGTCAATTTTAGTTGAGTTGGGGATTTATTTGTCATGTAATTACTGTTATCAAAAAGATGATCTTGATATGTCTAATCAGTTTCTGATGATTGCAGGTAAACATTCTTTTTCTGAACTGATTAATCGTACATGCTAGCTGATATTATTGTGGCCACTACAAATTTGTAATACAAAATAGGAACACCACTGAGACTTGATACAAGTTTCTCGATCAACACATTGTGGTGATGACAAATTTGTCCCACTATCTCGGAAACCCACTTGGTGGTAATAACCAATTTATCCTACAATATTCCTTACTTTCTTGACATGTTCACATATATATTTTGACAACCATTCTGCGTTTATGAATTGATTTTTTATGAATAATGATCATGATGACGTCACGGTATTACATTTGAGCTGTGCATGACGACTCCCCATTCATTGTTCCGCTTGTACAGTGGAGCCCACTCAATTGGATATTTCTTAATTGTATATCCCTGTTAATTGAATATAATTTCCCAACCCAAAACCATTTACCATACCTCCAGTACAAATTTGACCGGTTAATTGAAGATAGGTTATAGAGGAAACTCCTGTTAATTGAATAAAAAATCTTGTAACCTGTCGAGAAATTACCCTGACTCTCCCCGGTTTTCCTTTGTTTACAGACCTATTTGGCCTCAGTACATCCAATACAGGCATTCTATCTATTATATCTTGTTTGACAGAGCTCATGGAGCTCTGTCAAACAAGATATAATAGAATAAATGCTAAGTTTATCTCTAGAATACAGGAAAGTGACACAATCCCTGTTCATTGAATATTCCTGTTAATTGAATAATTTTCATTAGCTAAGTGGCTATTCAATTAGCAGGGTTCCACTGTACTAAAACCACAGATGTTTATAATAGTGTATTTGCTGTGTGCATCTTTGTTTTAAATTTTAGCTTTAATACATAGCAGACCTGTATAATATCATCATGGCAAAAATGACCTAGTCTAATTTAGTCAATTTTAGTTGAGTTGGGGATTTATTTGTCATGTAATTACTGTTATCAAAAAGATGATCTTGATATGTCTAATCAGTTTCCGATGATTGCAGGTAAACATTCTTTTTCTGAACTGATTAATCGTACATGCTAGCTGATATTATTGTGGCCACTACAAATTTGTAATACAAAATAGGAACACCACTGAGACTTGATACAAGTTTCTCGATCAACACATTGTGGTGATGACAAATTTGTCCCACTATCTCGGAAACCCACTTGGTGGTAATAACCAATTTATCCTACAATATTCCTTACTTTCTTGACATGTTCACATATATATTTTGACAACCATTCTGCGTTTATGAATTGATTTTTTATGAATAATGATCATGATGACGTCATGGTATTACATTTGAGCTGTGCATGCCGACTCCCCATTCATTGTGCCGCTTGTACAGTGGAGACCACTTAATTGGATATTTCTTAATTGTATATCCCTGTTAACTGAATATAATTTCCCAACCCAAAACCATTTACCATACCTCCAGTACAAATTTGACCTGTTAATTGAAGATAGGTTATAGAGGAAACTCCTGTTAATTGAATAAAAAATCTTGTAACCTGTCGAGAAATTACCCTGACTCTCCCCGGTTTTCCTTTGTTTACAGACCTATTTGGCCTCAGTACATCCAATACAGGCATTCTATCTATTATATCTTGTTTGACAGAGCTCATGGAGCTCTGTCAAACAAGATATAATAGAATAAATGCTAAGTTTATCTCTAGAATACAGGAAAGTGACACAATCCCTGTTAATTGAATATTCCTGTTAATTGAATAATTTTCATTGACAAAGTGGCTATTCAATTAACAGGGTTCCACTGTACTAAAACCGTGGATGTTTATAATAGTGTATTTGTATTTGTGTGCATCTTTGTTTTAAATTTTAGCTTTAATACATAGCAGACCTGTATAATATCATCATGGCAAAAAATGATCTAGTCTAATTTAGTCAATTTTAGTTGAGTTGGGGATTTATTTGTCATGTAATTACTGTTATCAAAAAGATGATCTTGATATGTCTAATCAGTTTCCTATGATTGCAGGTAAACATTCTTTTTCTGAACTGGTTAATCGTACATGCTAGCTGATATTATTGTGGCCACTACAAATTTGTAATACAAAATAGGAACACCACTGAGACTTGATACAAGTTTCTCGATCAACACATTGTGGTGATGACAAATTTGTCCCACTATCTCGGAAACCAACTTGGTGGTAATAACCAATTTATCCTACAATATTCCTTACTTTCTTGACATGTTCACATATATATTTTGACAACCATTCTGCGTTTATGAATTGATTTTTTATGAATAATGATCATGATGACGTCACGGTATTACATTTGAGCTGTGCATGCCGACTCCCCATTCATTGTTCCGCGTGTACAGTGGAGCCCACTTAATTGGATTTTTCTTAATTGTATATCTCTGTTAACTGAATATAATTTCCCAACCCAAAACCATTTACCATACCTCCAGTACAAATTTGACCTGTTAATTGAAGATAGGTTATAGAGGAAACTCCTGTTAATTGAATAAAAAATCTTGTAACCTGTCGAGAAATTACCCTGACTCTCCCCAGTTTTCCTTTGTTTATAAACCTATTTGGCCTCAGTACATCCAATACAGGCATTCTATCTATTATATCTTGTTTGACAGAGCTCATGGAGCTCTGTCAAACAAGATATAATAGAATAAATGCTAAGTTTATCTCTAGAATACAGGAAAGTGACACAATTCCTGTTAATTGAATATTCCTGTTAATTGAATAATTTCCATTAGCTAAGTGGCTATTCAATTAACAGGGTTCCACTGTACTAAAACCGCAGATGTTTATAATAGTGTATTTGCTGTGTGCATCTTTGTTTTAAATTTTAGCTTTAATACATAGCAGACCTGTATAATATCATCATGGCAAAAAATGACCTAGTCTAATTTAGTCAATTTTAGTTGAGTTGGGGATTTATTGGTCATGTAACTACTGTTATCAAAAAGGTGATCTTGATATGTCTAATCAGTTTCTGATGATTGCAGGTAAACATTCTTTTTCTGAACTGATTAATCATACATGCTAGCTGATATTATTGTGGCCACTACAAATTTGTGTCGGTCTAGATGTTTTAGCTTGTATCAGAGTAAATAACTGATTGATTATAAGATAAACAAGAGACTATCAATAGCCTGTAATTGCTCACTTGACAGAACTGCATATCCCTCAGTTATTCTAATCAAAATCAAAGAATGCAGCTGGCTGCCATGCTCCTTCATCTGGGTGAAACAGAATGATGATTGTTTTCAGAGGACTTTCCATACATTATTTGTGCCAAGTTTGGTTCACACTGGCCCAGTAGTTTCAGATAAGAAGATGAAAATTTGATTTCCCATAGTGTTTTCATAGTAGCTATGAACCACAATGGCAGCAATGTTTGCATCCTTTTCAACATTAAATGAAGATCATTGGTAGAGGGGGTCCCAGTCATCAATCATGTGAAGTTTCGAAACATTTGGCCTTGTAGTTTCAGAGGAGAAGATTTTTCAAAATCAACTAATCAGAATCAAAGAATGCCTCTGGCGGTCATGGTTTTATTCCAACAGGAACAAAAATGAGGAATAGTTGTAGAGAACCCCACATAGGCCATTCCTGCCAAGCTTGGTTCACATCGGCTCAGTAGTTCCAGAGAAGAAGATGAAAATGTGATTTTCCATAGGGTTTCAATGGTAACTATACACCACAATTGTGGCCATGTTTTCAACCCGATCAACATTATATGAGGATCTTTGGTAGAGGGTGCCCCAGTCATCAACCATGTGAAGTTTCAAAACATTTGGTCTTGTAGTTTCAGAGGAGAAGATTTTTGAAAATCCACCTATCAGAATCAAAGAATGCCTCTGGCAGCCATGTTTTTCATCCGAGTGGAAGAAAATGAGGATTGTTTGTAGAGGACCTCCCATAGACCATTCCTGCCAAGTTTGGTACACATCGACTCAATTGTTCCAGAGAAGAAGATGAAAATGTGATTTCCCATAGGGTCTCCATGATAACTATGGGCTGCAATTGTGGACATGTTTGCAACCCGATCAACCTTAAATGAGGATCGTTGGTAGAGAGTGTCCCAGTTATCAAGCATGTAAATTTAAAAATCATTTGGCCTTGTAGTTTCAGAGGAGAAGATTTTTGAAAATCCACCTATCAGAATCAAAGAATGCCTCTGGCAGCCATGTTTTTCATCCGACGGAAACAAAATGAGGATTGTTTGTAGAGGACCTCCCATAGAGTGACCATTCTTGACAAGTTTGGTTCATATCAGCTCAGCAGTTCCAGAGAAGAAGATAAAAATGCAAAAAGTTTACGGACAACGCACGCAGGACAATGGTCGACGGATGCGAAGTGATGGCAATAGGCCACATGGCCCTTTGGGCCAGGTGAGCTAAAAATGATATCAAATGCTTTGATTAAAGGGTTAACAAAAGATACCTTTACAAATAGGAGTAATCTTCTTAATTTCTTGATACAGTGGAGCCCACTTAATTGGATATCTCTTAATTGTATATCCCTGTTAATTGAATATAATTTCCCAACACAAAACCATTTACCATACTTCCAGTACAAATTTGACCTGTTAATTGAATATAGGTTATAGAGTAAACTCCTGTTAATTGAATAAAAAAAAATCTTGTAACCCGTTAAGAAATTACCATGACTCTCCACAGTTTTCCTTTGTTTATAAACCTATTTGGCCTCAGTACACTCAATACAGGTATTTAATCTATTATATCTTGTTTGACAGAGCTCATGGAGCTCTATCAAACAAGATATAATAGAATAAATGCTAAGTTTATCTCTAGAATACAGGAAAGTGACAATCCCTGTTAACTGAATACTCCTATTAATTGAATAATTTGCACTGGCAAAGCGGTTATTCAATTAACAGGGTTCCACTGTACCAGACTCTATTAAATTTCTCGTTATTTATTTATTGGTATGTTAAGGTCACATACTTATGCACAATGGCTAATCATGACCGTGACAGTTTTACGGGTGGAGGAAATCGGAGTACCCGGAGAGAACAACCGAGCAACGACGAGCAGCTGCCAGCTCCCCAACATCGTAACTCCGCACTGCAGCACAGGCAGGGTTAGATTGGTTGAAAACATGTGCACCATCGACGTGCAGTACGCCTTAGTACACGGCATCGTGCCCCCATGTGGACAATCGGGGTTAAGTACCTTGCCCAAGGGCACAACGCAGGAGTCCGAATCGATCACTCAGATGGTGAATTTCTCATTAAATGAAGTCATGGCTGCTTTACAGCAGCAATGGATTTGAAGAAAAAATATTAAAAATGCACAGCAGAACAAGAGTTAAAGCAAACTGAGTCTCTGACAGTGTTCAGGTTTGGATTTATTAATTTATTTATTGGGATTTAAAGAAACTTTCGACAGCCAGGGTCACCTCGTGTCGGACAGTTTTACAGGTGGAGGAAGCTGGAGTATCTGGAGAGAACCACCGAGCAATGGAAAGCAACTGCCAGACTCCCCAACATACAACATCCACACAAGCAGGGTTAGCATTGGTTGAAGACAAGTGCACCATTGATGTTCACCATGTGGGCAATCCAGATTAAGTGCCATGCCCAATGACGCAATGCAGTTACCCCTGGCAGGGATTGAACCACGACCCTTTTGGTTTGAAGTCAAATTCTGTAACCACTGAACCACTATGCTCCCTGTTTGGATCTAACTTAATGAAACTTGTTTTATGATTACTTGAGAAAGTTTTTGTTAATATACACCTGACGCAACAAATATTTACCATGGAATCCCGTTAACCCTCTGAACACGGATGTCAAAATACAAAAATTTTAAAAGGCAACTTTTCCTCATAATGCAATTGGGAATTTAACCAATTCAACAATGTTTGACAGAGCTCAGTGAGCTCTGTCAAACAAGAATGAATTGGTTAAATTTCCAGTTGCATTATCGGAAATATTTGCAGCTTGCGTGCAGAAGGTTAACTGAATGCGGATTTTGCCAGTAAAAAAAAATATTTAACTATAGGTACTCTGAGCAAGCTCACAAAGTTATACCCCTCTTGCCTGAAATGTATAAGTTAGATTATATCCCCTTGGAAATGTCAGAACGGAATTATATTGCTTCATGCACATCTTCATATTGAGTTCTTCCATTGTGTAAAGTTTCATGAAAATTCTTCAAACGGTTTAGGAGGAGTTGCGCTTATAAGGATGGACAGACGGACAGATGGACGCACAGACAGGGTGATTCCTATATACCCCCCAAACTTTGTTTGCGGGGGGTATAATTAAGAAGAATTTACAATTATTTGATTATCTACAATTTGTTGATTTTGTGTTATTCTGGCAACATTCTATAGTATTTATTCCATTATATCTTATTTGATAAATCTCAATGAGCTCTCTCAAACAACATATAATAGAATATATGCTTAAATTGGAAGTACTATGGCCAAATAGGTCTGTAATGCTGAGGAATTTAGGGCCTGTTAGAAGAATTTTTTTAAAATCACAAAATTTTCTATTCTATCAACAGAATTTACTCCATACCCTATATGAAATTAACATTGAAATGATAAATAGTTTAAACAAGGTGCAATGCAACCAGTATCCAATGCTGAGAGGTGTTTTACAAACCAGAAACCACAAAAACTGAAATTTTCTAGGTTGAAAAAAAGTAAAAAAAGGCCCATAACTCTAGAAAAAATGATTGGATAAAACCTGTTACTTGTGAATATCCTTTCCTCCATAATGGTCCGTCAGCACACCAAAGATCTTTCAAATCAGACATGCATTGACTGAGATGCAGAGGTCTAAAGTTATTATGTATGTATGTATGGATGGACGGATGGATGGACAGACGGACGGACGGATGGACGGACGGACGGACGGACGGACGGACGGACAGACAGACAGACAGACAGACCCCATTGCTAGATCCCCTACAAACTTCGTTTAGCAGGGGATAATTATTTTATTACAATTTATTGCACAATGCCTCTTCAATTAATTGCACACAACACATTACCTGAATAGCAATTTGATTGCTTAATTACTTTCAAGAACATGTGTAAGTGTAAATATTTTACACACTGAATGTGAAGCAAGCACTGTGCATGATGTAATGATGTAAAACTGATGAATTCTGAGTTTTGAATTTCAACACAGCGTGATACTTCTAACTTGGGCCTTGCTGTTGAACAATGATAGTCAGTAATTAAATCTGAATATAATTGTAAAGCAACAATTTGGATGTACTCATACTTGTCAACTCTTTAAATTTTCTTGTCCTTCGGTATCTTTTGAAAAGTTCACCAAGAGAGGCTTAAGAATGTTAAAAAACAATAGGTATTTATTTTAGATTACGGTACAGTCTTTTTGAGATATTATATCAACAGCACATACATTACATGCATATATATATTTATCACTTAACCCTTTAACCAACAAATCACCCACATCCGCACATGTAATATGCAGATTCAGCAGCTGAAAAAATATTATTTTTCAAAAAATTTCAACAAAACCATATCATGTGACCCCTCTTTGGAACGAGCTCGTCGAGCTCGTTCCAATGAGGGGTCACATGATATGCTTTTGTTGAAATTTTCCGAAAAAAATTAAAAAATGATATTTAAATTAACTAATTTTAATATCGTCTGCATTGGAAAAAGGGTTAATCACCATCAAATAGCCCATTATGGAAAATATCGTTCACAACATGTCCAATACAGGAATGACATCAGAAGTAAATATTGACAACAATTTATCATGATACGCTTGAATTGCGATACATTGCTCACAATTCAGTATGTATTGTTGTTGACTACGTATCATGATACGATAAAAAAAGAATAAACGTAGAGTGTTTTCAAGTAAAAAATTTATTCTATGAGTAAGATTAAGAATGAAACCGATGAGCATCTGGCGAGTCGGTTTCATTCTTAATCCTACAAGTAGAATACAATTTTTACTTGAAAACACTACACGTTTATTTCGTTTTTGCCCATAAATCTTTTACTGGGCTGTCGCAGCAACATTGTGCTTTTACTCGCTACAAAACACAGTGAGAAGTGAGGAGCACATGGTTCCAATTCGATAGACCAGCAAAATTGGCAAAAATAAACAAGGCGTTGTAATACAGTTCTGTCTAAAAATAATTCCCCTACAACCCTGAGCTAAATTTGAAAAAATATTTTATTAAATGAACAGTGTGTGGTGTCTTCTACTTGCATTCTGTAATACTTTCAAAAAGGTTTAAAGAAAACAACAATTGAACTATTAATTATGCTACACAAATGTGGTAGAGGTCAGGGGTCAATAAGTCCGTTTCTACTACAGGAATAAATTCTTCCAGTGTTAAAGCCTACAGGGAAAATTTATCACCCTACTAGGTGAATAAAGCACAAATTTCTCCAAGGCTTTTATTGTTCGAATAAATGGCCATTTATGGGATAAATATAGATAATACCAGGCAAAACAACTTCATAGATTTTGAAAGCTGGTGCACTGAAACCACTTTTTGCATACCAACAAAGGTCCAACATTGACAGTGATAAATATATAGACAATAGTTCACTGCTTGGAGTAACGTGCGATGTTTATTCTCGAGTGGGATGTGGAAGGTTATTTTTACGAGGCTCTAGCCGAGTGAAAATAATCCCCGCATCCCATGAGAGAATAAACATTGTACGTTACTCCAAGCAGTGAACTATTGTGTTTATTATATTTCCCTGATAATATCTGCAACACAAATACCCCTCTTGCATCCGTCATCCAAGAGCAGTTTTCCAAGGTCGCTCAATTTGTTTTGACGGTTAGAAAAATTCGTTCATGAACACAAAAACATGAATGAATGAACTGATAATATGACGTCATCAGAAAGGAATGCAATGACACTCGTTTTCAGATGGAAGTTCAAGTGACGTGAGATATGAAGTTACGAAGGAAATCAACACATTTTAAAGAAATAATTCAATTAGTCACCATGAATGAGTAGTCATGTTCAACTTCTTATAACTTTGTGTGGATGTGTACACAGTTATTGTTCGCTGTCAGCTGGAATATCAAGACGGATATTTGTCGAAGTGAATTGGGTGTTATCGCTGAATTTCAAGGCAGAACAACTGCAATGGTTGATCACAATGTTTATGGTCGGATTGTTTATTCTGCTCGTTCCGAATATATTTCCAAGATGTTGTTGAATCATAGAATTTGAGGTGTTCGATAGTTGGTTGGTAGTTATGGCATTCATAGAAGATTGTGCAGTTGTACTTTGGGAACGGCTTGAAGTTGACGTAGTTGACAAACTCGATACAGTTGTTATCGGAATTTGTGGCTGAATCTGTAAATTCGATTCGCGCGAAGTTGATTCAATTGAGAGAATAGATGTTTCTTTCCTGGTGAGTAGTTGTTTATACTGTTGATATTTTTATGTCCCGATATTTGGACAATGTAGTTTGGAGGTACATCTGCGTCACCCAATTTCTGAATAAGATGCTTACGAGAACTATGATTTGTCAATCGCTTTTCAGAACGCAACCCACTGTCAGTTTTCATATTAGACATGAACTTGTAGATTTGGTTTATACCCAGGCGTTGGTTTTTGAATCATTTTTGTCCCTTCTCAAAATAAGAATTTTCATCGATTTGTTTCTGCGTTTCAGCCATAATCGAAATGTAAAATGGAGAGCCTGGCTCTCGCCTTCCCGATGGACATTTCTCCCTGTACAATTCATAAATACATACTGGATTTCTTTCCGGCACTGAAGTTTCATATGCTTTAGGTTTTATCGTTCGCGTATTTTGAGGATTTTGCCGTTGTGGGTTTTTGTGTCTCTCTCGTCCACAACTAGATATTTTTGCCCTGTTTCGTCTTGATCAATGCCAACGTCTCCCCATACCAGATCATACTGCTCCTTCCCTCCACGCATACCACAAAGCATAGTAAATGTTAGCCACAATGAGTTCAATATAGATTTCGGTGAGTACAGTCCCAAAACTTTCTTCTCATACAGCATATCAATTTCAGTATCAGTTATTTCTTCAGCAGCATTTGGTTTTTTGCCCTTGTCCAACGATTTCAACTGCTTCTGCTTTATTTTAAGGGCTTCTCTGGCCTTTGCAAATTTTGAGTCTGAAATAATACATTTGCTGTAATTGGCATTTTTCAAGTGACGAATGATAGTTGAATACAAAGCTTTAAGTGTGGAAGGTTCGTACTCCCTGCCATCCTTGCGCCTTACTGATACGAGAAAGAGAGAAATGTAATCGCACAAATCACTGGGGTCAATATCCACTATTTCTCCTGTGTAACTGTACTTTGCTTTAAGAAATTGCTGGAACAATCGGATATCCAAAAGAGTTTTCTTCATCGTATTTTTGTTTTGATTTTGAACAATGAAATCAGTCAGTTCGCTATCGTCCATCATTTAGAATCAACCAAATTCCACTGACGCGCCTCGGTTGAAGAAATAATGTCACTACCGGTTGCTCCAATAACGTCATCTCCCCCAGTGGAATAAGGTTGAAATAATTCCAACAGAAACTCGTCATCTATCGTATCTAGAAGTTTCACATTCGATGCAAATGCAGCCATTTCTGAACCACTCGGTATGTATACAAAGCAGACGTAAACTCGCAACAGCGTAACTTGCCGTCAGGGGAATAATCCAACATGCTGACGTCATTGGTAGTAAAATAGTCTGTCATGACTGGGAGTAGGATATCGCCGTGGGAGTTGAATAACACTTTCGAGGTCATGGGAGTAGGAAATGGTTTCTATTTACAAAGGAAAAAGCTGTAGAAATATAATAAACCATTAATATTATTATTCAGTTCACCAAAAGTTGGTGAATTCTTTCTAAGTTGCTAAATATTTATTTTATTAACCCATTATATATTGTTTGACAGAGCTCACATATTTATTTTATCAATCCATTATATCTTGTTTGACAGAGCTCATAGAGCTCTGTCAAACAAAATAGAAGGGATTAAAGGGTTTGAACATTTTTTCTGAGAGCACAAAAGCACTGAAAAATGGATAATAAAATCAAAACCTTAAATTAATGAATGCCAATGGTTATCACATTGAGAAGTTACATATTGTTTAAAGAGTGTATCCAAATATTTGTAATAAAAGGACGCTACTGGAAATGAATACATGTAGTCTAAAGTATTTGATTGTTGTAGCTGCATGTTATGATAGATGATGCGTTTCATGATACAGATTGTATCATGCAGATTGAATTGTGAGACATATCGCACTGTCAAGGAAGCATATTGTTGCAGCTCTAATGTGGTAACATTGTGAGTGAATTGTCTTTTATTTATTATTAAATTCTACCTAAAACAAATGACAGACAACATATGGAGAAAATATTTCCTGAGTAAGTAAATATTTTCATCTTTTGCCTCAAAAATATAGCATATGACCCCCTCATTGGAACAAGCACAATGATCTCATTTTGAGGCCAAAATTGAAAAAAAAATAATAAAATTTGGCCAGCGATTTTTGTGAACAGCGCTTGGCAGTTTTAGCCATTACATTAGCGAAAAGTTTAAATTGCACAGCCCTGGTAATTCACCCTCAGCAATCAGCAGTGCCGAGGAAAATGCTGAGGAAACGAAAAATATCCACAGCAAAAATACTGCCGAGGACGGCTTCTTCAGAAAGCCTTGTGGTGACAGAAATTACACAACTTCCAGGTTACACAAGGAATAAAACCATGTGGTTTGCACTACGCTGTATTGCTAATCTTACAATTTATAGTACAAGATGCAGCATAACCACTAGAAACTATGTGTTCTGCTTCTTCTATGTTGATAACACCAGAATCTGACATCAGTTTCTGGAAAGCTCTTACAGAGCTTTCCAGAAACTGATGTCAGATTCTGGTGTTATCAACAAAGAACCAGTGAGATACTTAGTTTGTGGTTATGCTACATCTCATTTTCACTCACTGCTTAGGCCTAAAAAAATTAAAAATCTGTTTCTCAGGCTCTCCCGCATGGTCCTTTTGGCTACCGCAGGCTCTCTTTTTATAACCAATGTAAACTTTAAAAAAATAAAAATTTAAATGGTTTTTGTCTGATATTTTACCCAAATTAAAAAAAAATGATAAATTTGTCCCTTGAGCGCAAGAAGGCTTTGCAATGCTTCAGCATTGCAAAGCCTTCTTGCACTCAAGGGATGAAATACACCACCACCAATGCTATTCCGTAGATTATGATTCCTAAAACATAAACCAAGAACATGAACTTTTAATGGCAAACAAATAATTACACAAAATAAAAAATAAAATAAAAAACCGCTCGCTCGCATGCAATTTTACAAATAATGGCCCGAGAAACAGAAGATCTACTTTGTGTAGCCTTACTTAATATTTTTTCTCCGCGTTCACACGGTTCATGATACAGTAGAATCCTCTTAATTGAATATCCATTTTGCCAGAGAAAATTATTCAATTAACAGGAGTATGCAATTAACAGGGATTGGTCAGTTTCCTGTGTTCGGGAGGTAAACTGAGCATTTATTCTATTATATCTTGTTTGACAGAGCTCATAGAGCTCTGTCAAACAAGATATAATAGAATAAATGCCAGTATTGGATGTAGTGAGGCCAAAAATGTTGATAAATAAGGGGAATTTGGTGCGTGTCACAGTAATTTTTTCGACAAATTACAGAAATTTATATACAATTAACAGGAGTTTACTCTACAACCCATATGCAGTTAACAGATCAAATTTGTACTGAAGGTATGGTAAATGGTTTTGTGTTTGAAAATTATATTCAATTAACAGGGATATACAATTAGGAGATATCCAATTAAGTGAGCTCCACTGTATTGGCATAACCTAATTGAGTGAAAGATTCTGCACATTGATTGTGAATATATACACATGTATCTCGAACTATTTTCACATGTTAAAGTTATTTGAAAGTTTTCACTTCACCGCATACTACATACACATGGCAATTGAGATTCTGCCCAGCCCCGAAGATTTTTACACAAAAGAACAGGCTCCACAGCA
The DNA here is from genome assembly GCA_031216915.1 of Pictodentalium vernedei. Lineage (NCBI taxonomy): Eukaryota > Metazoa > Mollusca > Scaphopoda > Dentaliida > Dentaliidae > Pictodentalium > Pictodentalium vernedei. The sequence continues at coordinate 143,031,876 of CM062296.1, read as the reverse complement.
ATTGCCATAGAAGCACCAGTTTTCCACAGCAGTTTTTTTTAGCCGAGGAAACAAGGATGAATTACCAGGACTGATTACACATTATGCCATTAAAAGAATCTCAAATTTATCCTAATTTCACATAAAATTTCTGAACCTTGTTCAATAAAATTGATCTGAGCCTTGATGGATTTTAGTGAACTCAGTACAGAAATTTCATATTAAATTGCGATTCATCAGGGATCCTGTATATATATGTGTCATGGTTAGTGTTCAACTGATGATCGGAATTGGCCACCCCAATTGGCTGATTGTGGGCAATCGGATGACAACAGCAACAGTTCCTGGAACATTGGGTCAACCGATTGTTGCCAAGCACTTTTTGTGAAGATTCATTAACCACATTTTATTATCTTCTGCAATTGTTCAACTGTTAATGTAAAATGATGTCAATGATACCATTCAATAAAGATGAAAAACCACCACAATGTGTATTCTTAATCTCTCCAGATGCCCCTTTACGGGATATACAAGTTAAATGACATGTAAAGCTTACAATTAAGGGTACAAGTTGCGGCAATTGCCAGTTCACACTGGAAAAGTGAAGGATGCACTCCACTGACTCAGGTCGCAGTAAAAATTACCAGTTGCGTGCACTTGGGTGGTAAACGTGGCTCTGAGAGCCACGTTTACCACCGAATTGTGCAAGAATGGTAATTTTACTGGACCTGAGTCAACAGAGTTTAACACTGTGAAATATGTTCAATTTAATGTAGTTCTTTCGAGTCTTGACTTATGATATCTAGTAGTGAACAGACTGTAAACCTGTAAAATGTAAGTTCAATTTAATGTAGTTCTTTCAAGCTTCGACTTGTCTAGCAGTGCACAGTATTACAATTGTAATCAGCATTGGAATCGGCCAACTATGAGCTCAAATAACCTGTAATTGGTCAGCAGACATTTTTGGTAATCGGTTGAACACTAGTCATGGTTTGGGCTTGCATTCTTGAATTTTTCTTTAAATGCACAGGAAGAAGGAAATAACAGTTCAAAAACTAGTTTACATCTATTAATGTTTGTATCCCATATTCTACCAGTAGAATGAATGTACAATAGTTGGCACTTCATCCCATCATGTGCAAGACTCACCTCGCATCTTGTGTAAAGAACTTCAAGTAAAGCCATTAAAGTGGCTTCCATCACTGTTCAGTAGTTTTGACCATGGCTTCTATCACAGACAATGTTTACCCTTTATCCAAGGATGTGGCAACATCCAGCCAGTGCAATTCACAAAATTCACTTATCAATTTTGATTACTTGATTTTTAGCTATTGGACTGCTAAATTCATTTTTCAACGGTGATTTGTAAGGCCATACAAAGTAGATTTTCTGTTTCTCAGGCAATTATTTGTAAAACTGCATGTGGGCGAGAGATTTTTTATTTCTGTAATTATTTCTTTGCCATCAAAAGTTCATGTTCTTGGTTTATGTTTTAGGTCTCATCATCAATGGAATAGAATGGGTGGTGGTGTATTTCATCCTTTGAGAGCAAGGAGGCTTTGCAATGCTAAAGCATTGCAAAGCCTTCTTGCACTCAAGGAACAAATTTATCATTTTTTTTAACTTGGGTAAAATATCAGACATAAACCATTCAATTTTTATTTTTCTACATTGGTTATGAAAAGAGAGCATGCGGCAGCCAAAATGACCAAGTGAGAGGGCCTGAGAAACAGATTTTTAATTTTTTAGGCCTAACACGATTCATTTTTTTTCAAAGATACAACGCTCCCAGCAAGGTGAGCCTTAGTTTGGTAGGAGATTATTCATCAATAATTGTTTTGTTGCACTTTATTGGAGAGTGCCTGCTTGAACTTTCCAATAAATGTCAACAAAACAATTTAATATATATAATTTTTATCAGGGTTTAAAGACACTTTCAAAAGCCAAGGCTACCTTGAGCAGGGTAGTTTTATGGGTGGAGGAAGCCAGAGAACCATCCATCAGTGGCAAACACATGTCAGAATCCACAATGAACTAACTCTGCAAATGCAAAATCTAATATAATTATTGTTCTTTTGAGATCTATCCAATGAGAATCACATGTGGCTTTGTCGAAATATTTTGAAAAAGAATTTTTGTTCAACTGCTTAATTTGTAAATTATGAAGGCGGATGTAAACATTTTGTTCGATAAAGGGTTAACCCTTTACCCAACGCAGACAATTTCAAAATTTATTATTTTAAATATGATTTTTAAAAAAATTTTCAAAAAATTTCAACAAAACCATATCATGTGACCCCTCTTTGGAATGAGCTCGACGAGCTCGTTCCAAAGAGTGGTCACATGATATGGTTTTGTTGAAACTTCTCAAAATATAAAATTTTTCCACTTGCTGAATTTGCATATTACGCGGGCGGATGTGGGCGATTTGTTGGGTAAAGGGTTAACTGAAAGAATTAAAATCAGTCAAAAAGGTACCTGAGCAAGAGTAATTTTGCTCAACAAAAACTGGATTAACCCTTTACCCAATGCAGACGATATCAAAATTTATTATTTTCAACATCAGTTTTTAAAATTTTTGCAAGAAATTTCAACAAACAATATCATGTGACCCCCCTCATTGGAACAAGCTTGATGAGCTCGTTCCAACAAGGGTCACATGATATGGTTTTGTTGAAATGCTTTGAAAAATAATATTTTTTTAGCTGCTGAATTTGCAGATTACGTGGGTGGATGTGGCCGATTCGTTGGGTAAAGAGTTAAAAAAAAAACAGATTCAATATGTGTCTCTGAGATTCCCAAACATCATTAACCATGTAGTTCATGTCATTTCAGTTCAATGTTCCTGCTCATTGTGGATACGGAGGTGGCTGTTCAGCTGTCTTGTTTTCAGATAAAGGCGGAGCTGATGGCTGAAGTTGGAAAGATGATCCAACACATTCATTGTAAGATGGAGGGGCATCAGAAAAGGCAGGTGCATTGTCTGGTGCATAGGGTGCCCCCTGTGGTGTAGGCTGTGTATATCCAGTAGGTTGTCTATAGCCTCCAGACTGAGGGTACTGCTGTGAAGGTTGAGGACTGGTCATAAACTGTTGATGTGGTATCACATTTGAATTAGTTCGTGGTGGCTGAACAGCTGAAATAGAAAACATAAGTCATCAATAAACTTTATCACCATTCCACATGTTGGGTCATGTGAATGTGGGCACATGTCACATTTGTTTCCAAAAACAACTAGAGGTACTGTGAGCAAGCTCACAAAGTGATACCCCCGTGCCTGAAATGTATAAGTTAGATTATCTCCCCTTGGAAATATCAGAAACGGAATTATATTGCTTCATGCACATCTTCATATGGAGTTCTTCCATTGTGTCAAGTTTCATGAAAATTCTTCATACGGTTTAGGAGGAGTTGTGCTTATAAGGATGGACAGATGGATAGACAGATGGATGGACGGACAGGGTGATTCCTATATACCTCCCCCCCCCCCCCAAACTTTGTTTGCGGGGGTAAAATAAACATGTGTAGAGTGAAATAGGGAGCCAACAATGGTGGTTACCAGCAATTATTTCATCTATCACTCATTTCCTCTTCATGTATAACTCAACTATGCAAACTCCTATAGAACGGGTACAGTGGAACACTGTTAACTGAAAAACCACTTTGCCAAAGAAAATTATTCAATAACAGGAGTATTCAATTAAGAGGGATTGTGTCACTTTCCTGTATTCCAGAGATAAACTTAGCATTTATTTTATTATATCTTATTTGACAGAGCTCCAGATTTTTTATTCAATTAACAGGAGTATACTCTAGAACCTTTATTCAATTAACAGGTCAAATTTGTACTGGAGGTATGGTAAATGGTTTTGAGTTGGGAAATTATATTCAATTAACAGGGTTATTCAGTTAAGAGATATCCAATTAATTGGGCTCCACTGTATCTCCAGTTGGACAAAAAAAGGAGCTCCAATTAGTGCTCGACAATGTCATATCCATTCCTTCTAAGTTCATTTGATTATAATTTCAAATTAATCGCTTGTATGGTTTAAATGTAACTGGTAGTATAGTAAATTATTTCAGGCTATCAAAATCTGTTCACACATCTTTGCACTGTTACAATTTATCGGGAAGTGTCTCCAAAAATTTTAAAAAGATGAATCCATTCAGACAAAAAAAATTTCACTTCGAAGATAATATGAAGGACATCTCCAGATTATGAAGTCTTCAAGATGCAATACGTGCAGCTCAGAATAAAGCCTAAATATGGGCTTCCAACAGTCTACCAGTTAATTAACCCTGTTAATTTATATAACTTACAAACACAAAACTATTTACCATACCTTCAGTACATATTTTACCAACTAATAACATGTGGCTAATAGAGTAACCTCTGGAAAATTGAATAAAAAATCTTGTAAGCTGTCAAAAAATCATTCTAACATTCACTGAATTCTCCAGCTTTATAGAAATTTGGGGGCCTCAATATATCCAGTATACGCATTTAATCTACTATATCTTGTTTGACAGAGCTCAATGTTCTCTCTCAAACAAGATCTAATAAAATATATGCTGAGTTCCTAACTTGACAATAGGTATTTCCTGACCCATTTCCTGTTAATGTTATACCATGATTACCTATTCTATTATATATAAAAAGCCTATGACATAAACTTAAGCTTTACACACCAACCGTGGTGAACACACCAGCAATGGGATTTCAGCAGACCTTCATTTTAATGGCGTGCGATTGCTCTCATGCTCCATCGCTTGCACAATTACAATTTGCGGCAAACGATCAATCGCGTGCATGGAAAAAAAAAGCTGTTACTTTTTTAGTTTACGTCAACGATGTTAAAATTTCAGAAACTGAGTCTGTAAACACTAGGGCTGCCTTAACTATTCGATTAACCAAATAACCGTCGTAAGGTGCGATAGTCTACTATTATTTTTCATAGTCCACTATTTTTTTAGCCGTATACATCATGGCACTGAATGATAATATTGGTCTGCGAGGGACACAGAACGTTTCTCGGTTCCTGTTATCCTTCGTATTCATTGTTTATATCACGAAAATAGGCAGGAATTTTTACTTTACCCTAGAATATTATTTCATGAAATGGACGTTGTTATACCTAAACTCCGCTCTGGATCAAGCTATTGTGAACAAATTGTTCATAATCCATGTTAATTTTTGCCATTTTAATTTTTAAATCTGATAAATTTATATCGATGTGAAATATATTGACACTAAATTTCTGAAAGAAAGTTCACACCTTTGAAGTGTTAGCATCACGTAACAGTGACTCACACAAAGTTGATTATGTCTATGAGGAATTCCCCGTAAACCCTAGTTTTTAGATGACCTGATCGGCTGGAATAAACACCGTGTACTATATTCCTGGCAATTATCACAAAGCGACAGTTTCTAGATCCCCAAAGTGACCCAAATGAAAACTTCAGAGTTCAGATGGTGGTTTGATTTTCACTTGTGTTGTCTGGATTTTGAATTTCATTTACTTGTACCTCGCTAAATATTCCTTTGTATATCATGCTTAAAAGTTAAATTTATTTATTTATTTATTGGTGTTTAAGGTCACATACTTATGCACAATGGCTAATCATGACCGTGACAGTTTTACGGGTGGAGGAAACCAGAGTACCCAAAGAGAACCACCGAGCAACGATGAGCAGCTGCCAGCTCCCCAACATCGTAACTCCGCACTGCAGCACAGGCAGGATTGGATTGGTTGAAGACATGCGCACCATCGACATGCAGTATGCCTTAGTACACGGCGTCATTGTGCCCCCATGGTGACAATCGTGGTTAAGTGCCTTGCCCAAGGACACACCGCAGGAGTCCGAATCGATCACTCGTTGCTTAACATCGGTGATCTGACAAAAACCAGTTACCGCAATGCCACCGCACCCACTTAAAAAGTTAAATATTTAATGGTAAGAAATTGTAGTGTGAATAATGTCGATCATGTTCCTACACAAAGCCTAAGTTGCCTACTTGTCACACTAAGTACTTGCATCTCTTTTTTCCTTTTTGTGCCCTTCGAGGCATTTTCCTAAATCAGCGCACCACCAAAGAAACCGCACGCCTTGGCATTACCTGGGGCGTGCGGTGTACAGCACTCCTGGATGTTTTAAAAATGGTCTGTTTCAGTTGTAAAAATGTACACCTACAGTGGAAAAACATCCAAGCTGACCTTTGGTGAACTCGCCTTGAATGCAAACTTGTTTAACCCTTTAAGACTTTAATTATCCTGACGTTCAAACATCACTGGGAATTCAGTTTCTTCAACGTTTTTCAAAATGTGACGTCAAACGTAGAAGAGTAAATGGCAAGATATTTTTCACATTAGTGATTATCTGGTTGAGGGCTAGATTATTTTTGGTGGTCTGAATTTGTTATTCAAAACTTGTGTTTTTACAAATTATTGAAGAGTACCTACAGGCACTCTCCAATAATTTGTAATAAAACAAATTTATAAAGACAAAATATTATTTGTGTTTGACTGAATATGAAATATAAGCAAGGAAAGCGTTGGCTTTTGCTCTGGTATCCTCATTTTTAAAGCCCTGATAGTGGCTTCCAGCCTTTTAGCACTCAACCAGTTAAGAAATCTTGACAGCAGGATTATGTTAGTATTTTAAACTGTGATAACATTTGGCTCAATGGTTATCACTGAGCACTATTTGGGAGAAAATAGGAATTTGAGGTTAAAACTTTAAAAAATCGAAAAATAATAACAAAATAAATCGCCACAAAGTATTATTAAATGTACTGCTTGATTTTGTACGTCATAACACTTACAAATGTATCAAAAAGTTAAATTAAACAAAAGATTTCAAACGTAATAACACATACAAAAGTATCAAAGAGTTCAATTTATCACACGTCGCCTTGTGGAGAATGAAATGAAACCGTCAATTATTTATTACGTTTTTAAATAAGTTTACCTAATAAGATACCAAAAATTAACAAACATACGTTGTCTCATGTTAATAAAGCATCCATAACTCGAAATAGTATGTTATTATGTTATTAAAATGAAAAAGGCCCTTAATTTGCGCATTTTGTTTTCTATTTTGGTTTGCCGATAAAATTGCCAGCAGAATTACCGCCCACCAGTACTCATGTAAACAAAAGCAGATTCGCATGTGTGAATATTGATTTATTTAACATTCAAACTCTTTATTAATCTGACAATCATGGTATAAATAAAACACGCCCAAAGTAGCTTGGTGTACCAAATGTTCATCGCTCGTGGTGTTAACCACGTGCCAAAGGCTCCCAGTTAACACCACTTCACCACTCGTGGTGAACATTTGGTACATCAAACTACTATGGGTATATTCTATATTTAACTGCCAGATGACTTTCAAGTTGGAAAGTTTTTCTTCTTTTTGCCTCCAGTAAGCCTCTGTGTACAATTGTCACTTTGAGATCTGACATTAGATGTTCAGAAGAATTGAAATGTTCTCCCACTGCCAAGCCTGTATTTCTGGATGTAATTGAGAACCTGTGCCTGTTCATGAGCTCTCGAAGGGTTTCCCCTGCCTTTCCCACATGCAGCACAACTGATAATAAAGTAAACATCTACACACACTATGAGTGCCTAATGGCGTGATATTTTAGCCAAATTTTTACTTGAATATCACAATATTCTTTTAGCAACAATGCGTAAGTTGTTCGTAATTCACCCACCAAAGTCATTAATGTAATGCGCCTCATAAAACATGTTAACATCCGACATTGTGATATGATAGTTATACAAATTACAAGCCGGAGTTCAAAGTTAAAATGTAAAGAAAATGCATCCCACAGTGATTTTCCTAGTTTAATTTATGAATGCTGTTATCACATCATGAGTATATATGTCTTGTGATAAACACAGTAACATTTTGAAAATATAATGCTAATGCTATATGAATATCGCTGTTAAAACAATACAAATACAGGACTGGCATTCTTTAGGAGTGCTGCACGCCTAGAAAAAATTAAGGCAGGGTTTCCGCTGGGGGAAAATTTGTGGGTCCGGTAGTTTAAAGACAGTGAAACTCAGACGACGCCAAAGGCGTCTGCAGCACGTGCGTATAGAGGGGGTCTTTTTGATTTTTAGGTGCTCTTTGGTGGCCTCTGGGGGCCGGATTCTGGTCGCTAAAATGCTGAATAATTGTAGTGGAAAATATGTATTTTTTCCTCCTACAATTCTCTAAATTCCCACGGGACACACAATACTACATCTGGTCGGAGGTTTCATAAAAATACAAACCCAAAACAACACAAAATACCCGAATTCTGACAGTGACTATACAACCCGATACGTGCCAATGTAGATAATTGGAAATGCAGAGAGAACGAAATATTCGAAAAGAACCATGATGCAAACGTGTGACGTCATGCACGTGCAATTACATCATTTATCGCTTGAAATAAAAGCCAGTGATTTCAGACCAAACACGACAATTTGAGTCCGAAATTTTATAGGTGACATTTAGGATTTGAACTTTGTTTCCCCCTGTCGTCTGGGGGTTATAAAGTATCAGGTTGTCACCAGTAATAGTAGGAATAGTATACAACATAATTATGCCTATATTACGTGGAAACAAAGGATCCTGAGTGTCGTTACGATACAGCATTGTACTCGACATTTTAACGACCAGCTTTTCTGACTTATCATAGTATGATCGGCGGGGGGAATGGGTCCGGTCAACGGACCTGCAGCCGGTCTAGCGGAAACCCTGATTAAGGAGAGCAATTTTTTGCACCCCTTGATTTTCTGGTTTTCCAGACCTGTTTGTGACAGCCTTTAAAATCTATTATCATTTCGTCCCCTGAGTTCCAATGTGTTCTCTGTGCCTATTGGCACAGAGAACACGTTTGAACTCATGGGACGATTTGTCAATGTTGCATTGATTCACAATAATTCATTACCCATTCTGTGTCGCATTTCCATACATTTTGAGTGTTGAAGACAGTCACATAAGAATTGAATGCAACATTTTGAATAATGATAAGATGTGTGCGCCAATTTTTCTACTTTGTAGCTGAATGTAGTACAAATTTTTAGTCACAATATTAACACCTTGAAGTAAATATAACCAAAATGGCATACAAGTTTTTGCATTGAAAATTTCAGGTGCAATTGCACTCCCAAGAAATCCGAGGAGAGCAATTGTTTTGCACGCCTTATTTTTCTAGATTGCCAAGCCTGTAAAAGGATGTACTGAAGCCTGTCCCTGGATATATTCTATATGTATACTGAGTCTCCTGTTATGTTTTCTTTCTGGCAAAGTGGTTATTCAGGGTTTTTTTGTCTGATCTTCCAATTTATATATTTATTTATTAGTTTATTGGGGTTTAATGGCACTTTTGACAGCAAGGATCACCTCATGTTGGACAGTTTTATGAGTCGAAGATGCCAAAATACCCAGAGAGAACCACTGAGCAGCAGTGAGCAACTGTCAGACTCCCCAACATTCTAACTCTGCATATGTAGGATTAGTACTGGTAGAAAGCAAGTGCACCATTAATGAGCAGTGTGCCTTTACACACAGCAGTACCATGCCCTCGGCTATTTAATTAACAGGGTTCCACTGTAAACCCTGAAGCTATGCCCCAGAGGGTATTACTTTTCAAACCAGTGTAAATTTCCACACACCCAGGAATATACACAGATAACTAATATTAACCTTTGGTAAATGGTTTGGTTATCATTTTTCAAACCAGTGTAAATTTCCACAGACCCAGGAATATATGCAGATAACTAATATTATTACACACCCATTTAAAATTAAGGTTTGTCCACGGCATTCTAGGATGTGTGATAAAAATAAACTTTTATTGCACACGTGTGGGATACAGATTTTGGCACTTTTTTAATGTAAGAATGGAACCAGTCATATTTCTGGGGATACAGTACATGGGCCAGTTTCGATGCGATGGGTCATTTATTTTGATGTTGTAAAGTGGATGTTCGCAGTCTATAGTATCTGCATTTATATTGTTTCTGAAGAAACTCATGTAGTAATGACTGTCCGACCATCAAAAGAAACTTTCTAATTTATTTTAACGTGAACAATACTGACTAAATAACCCGATGGGTTAAAGTATGACATGGAAATGAGTCACATAGAGTTCAAACTAAAGAACAATGTAAACAGAATATGAAAGCGTCTATAAGTGACGTCATTTTGAATGAATGACGTTGCGCGAGCAAGTTTCTGGGTCACCAAATCGAAATCCAAAACAAATTGCCTGTCGATATTCACTTGAATTCGTATGGATTCTGTACCCCTGTTAAAGGCTATAACACGAACTTTAATACATTTTGAGCAGGAATAGTGAACAATACGATAATTTCTCTTGGACAATAAGGATATAAATTTAATTTATGTGAGATGTATTGACAATGGCTACTGTAATCTTGACTAAAATCTTAACTGGTCTGTCAACAAGTCGAGTAACAACTTCGCAGGGAATTTGGAAGTCAGATAAACATGTGAGTTTTTTTTATAATTTCTCATTGATGGATTTTCCGAATTTACACCTATTGTTTTTTGTGAATGTGTGGTAACCTTTTTGGTGGGGATCACATCAACCGTTCAGAATTCGCGCTGTAAAATTGAGGCACAAAAAGACAGTGAACTGTATTTCAGATGAACAGTGTTTCATCGATCGAAGTGGTGACGCATTACAATTTGCAAGTTGAAACTATGAATGAAAGTTCAATCAGCGTACGAAATAACAATAAGACTGGTCTCCTGCTTGAGAAGAATAATTTGGATTTTTGTCTTATTTTATTTCCTTTACTTCTCAGAAGGATAGGTTAATTCTCACTTAGTATTACTGTAAAAGGCCTGTTTTAGAAATTTGCGAAGGTGTGTAATAAATACAGAACTGCACAAGCGTTTGAATGGGTTAATGTTTATCGCACTCGTTTGGTTTGGCGCAGAATACCACTCGAGGCTTCGCCTCTCGTGGTATTATTGCGCCCAACCAAACTCGTGCGATAAACATTAACCCATTCAAACGCTTGTGCGGTTCTGTCTATTTAACCTATGGTACATGGTTTGGTGTTTAATAATTGTATGCAATCAAAGGGTTATTCTATTAACAGTGTGTCATTACGTGGGCCATGATGTGTACCTTAAACATCCCAATCTGTAAAGCAAGTTATTTCAAACTTACCTGTAGTCTGATGAATAATAAGAGGTTGAGCGGGCAGTGTTTGAGCTTGAGCCGGTTGTGACCGGCTTTGGTATCTGCGATATATACAATATACAATCAATAACATAATAATCGCCACCACTACAAATGGAATAATTACTCTGAATGGAATCGATGCCATCTTCTTTTTGTCACCTGCAATTACAATTAAACATATGTTTCAGGGCAGTACAGATTTTTAATTTTATTTTAAGTGGTGTTTATGTTCACAGTCAGTATCTATCTCTATGACCACAACATGGATACGAAGTCAAGTTTAGCAACTCGTTTATACTTATGCTTCCCACTTTGGAAGACCCCCTTCCACACCCCCAGGTGTTGGTTACCGGGTGCCATTTTTTTACCAGTTAAGTATAACTTTTTACCACAGTTAAAAAGCACTGTTCCACATCCAAGAGATCCCTGAAGGGTAGTACAGATTCAATCTCAGGAAAGATGAAGAAGAATCTTTATAAAATAACATAGTAGAACCCAGTTAACCCTTTACCAAACATAACCGGCCAGTGCTATTCACAAAAATTACCATTCAATTTTCATTATTTTTTTCAGTTTTTTGTGTCAAATACATAGCTTATGAGCTCATTGAACTCGTTCCAAAGAGGGGTCATAACCTATGTTTTTGTTAGTTATTCAAGAAGTTTGTTTGCAAGTGCCACCTGGTTTTCATGTTAGGTAAAGGGTTCATTGCCTGTGAACTGAATGCCCACTCTGCCAATGAAAAATATTCAATTGACAGGAGCTTTAAATTAACAGGAAATTGGTCATTTTGTTGTATTCTGGCGATAAAATGTGCATTTTATTCTGTTATACAGTGGAACCCTGGCAACTAAGTTATTACTTAGTAAGTGATAACAAGAAAAGCATCGCAAAGCCATTCCAATCACCCTCCCATCCCCCCAAACAAATATACTGGCAATAACTCCCATAATTATCAGAGGATATTGGTGGTCATCAAACTTGACGTAGATGTTGCTACAGAGAAATATACTAAAAAGAATTAAAATCCGTTAACTATTGTTCAAGTTATGCCACAAACAAGTTTTACAGGATATTTTTATAACAAAGGGCCAAAACTCCCATAATTTTCAAGAGATATTGGGAGTCATCGAACTTGAAATAGACACTGTTGATATAGAGATATATACCAAAAAGAACTGAAATCTGTAAACTATTGTTGAAGTTATGTCATAAATAAAGTTTGGACGAACAGACAGATGGACAAAGGTCTTTGCTATATCCTTTCCTTGCGGGGAGATACTAATTCTATTAACTTGAGGATATAATTAACCGGGATTAGGTTACTATTCGATATTCTAGAGATGAACTAAGCATTTATCCTATTATTATCCTTTTAAAATGATACCAGCTTCCTGATTGGTTAGTAACCAATGCATCCAGTACGCTACATTTAACTCCAAAAGGGGTGTACAGACATTCTATGGTACACTTCACCCATCACATTCAAACATTTTCATCCATAATAATAAACATTCAGACTCACAAACAACATGAGAACAATACTGTTTCATGAGAATATTTCGAAAATAAAACATGTATACCCCAATGCCCAATTTTACTGTAGAGAAGAGGGATTCTGTTGTGGTGTTTCTACACTACAGATCCATAATTTTACTGTCGGGAAGAGAGATTCTGTTGTGGTGTTTCTACACTACAGATCCATTGTGATTTTGAGAAACATGCAACATATCTCATTATATGAAATGTCTCTTTAATGAAACTTATTAGAGAACTTGTACAAGTTTGAATATAGAGTCCTCAATTCTCCAAGACACACAACACACCACTATATCGAATAAAACACTTAAAAAGGCCGTTTGTGTCCCACAATAATAACACTGCATCATTTCCCAAGGTCCTTGAATTGATGTGTTCCAAATGTTTGAGTTCAATCGAAGGGGAATAACTCAAAATTGTTCTTGTACAATAATAAAGAAAGATATGTTTCTTTCAGTTTATGTAATTATTACTCTTATTAAGGTTTTCGTCACCGGAAAACTGTTTAGGGATTATATAATGAAACAGAACTTGACACACTGAAGGGGCAGGGTAATAAATTTGCCACACAGTGTTTCAGCAGAGTGTACGAGACTGTATTACCCTTCTGAGATTCCTATTTCCTGAGACTGAAATTTTGTCTGGGGATTATATAATAAAACAAAACTTGACACACTGAAGGGGCAGGGTAATAAATTTGCCACATGGTGGCTTCAGCAGGGTGTGCAGGACTGTATTAGCAAAGTGGCTCCACTGCATAATATTGAGAAGTATTGGGCCTAAAATAGTTTAAAATCTGTTGCTCAGGCCCTCCTGCATGGTCTTTTTGGCTGCCACATACTCTCTTTTTATAACCAATGCAAACTTGAAAAAAAAAAAAAATTAAATGGTTTATGTCCAATATTTTACCCAAGTTAATAAAATTGATAAATTGTCCCTTGAGTGCAACAAAGCTTTGCAATGCTTAGCATTGCAAAGCCTTCTTGAACTCAACGGACAAAATACACCACCACTCATGCTATTCAGCAGATTATGATGCCTAAAACATAAAACAAAGAAAATAAAATTTTAATGGCAAAGAAATAATTACAAAGATAAAATAAACACTACAAAGGAATGAAGTCATGAGAGGCAAATTTTATGGAAAAACACTAAGGAATGGATTTGAACAAACATGAACATAAAATGCCCCCACCCCACCCCTGCCCATAGAGCTTAAATATGAAGTCAAGGACTCAAACTGAACAAACTTGAATCTGATCCCCCTTGAGATGTCATAAACCAAATAGGAAAGAATTCTGACTGGTGGATATGAAGAAGGTTTTTAAAGAAATCACCTCACATTGCACTAAGTTAAACTTTGGGCTCAAATTGGGAGCCAAAATATTAACCCAGGGTCCCGATTTCGAACAAACTTGAATCTGACCCACCTAGAGATGTTGTATACAAAATATGAAAGGATTCTGATTGGTGGATCTGAAGAAGATTTTAAAAGAAATTCCCTCATATTGCACTTAGTTAAAATTCAGGTCCAATAGGTAGCCCAAATTAATTTATTGTTTATTTATTGGTGTTTAAGGTCACATATTTATGTACAATGGCTGATCATGACCGTGACAGTTTTACGGGTGGAGGAAGCTGGAGTTACCCGGAGAGAACCACCGAGCAACTGTCAGCTCCCCAACATACTAACTCCACACAAGCAGGGTTAGCTCCCATGCGGACAATGGAGATGAAGTGTCTTGCCCAAGGACACAACGTGGTTGCTGCAGGTAGGATTCGAACAGAGGATCTCTCGGCTTGCAGCCACCGCATTTCCGCCCAAATTAATAACCCCGGGACCAGGTTTGAACAAACTTGAGTCTTACCCTCCAAGAGATGTTGTATACCAAATATGAAAGTATTCTGATTGGTGGATCTGAAGAAGATTTTTAAAGAAATTTTCTTTTTTTGTACTAAGTTAAAATTTCGGCTCCCATAGGGAGCCCAAATATCAACCATTGAACAAACTTGAATCTAACCCTCCTAGAGATGTTGTATACCAAATATGGAAGCATTCTGACTACATGGTCTGAAGAAGATTTTAAAAACAAGTAGGAACAGGACCCCAAATTTTCAGGCTATAAATCTTTTTTTTCCATCTCAAAATTGAACAAAATGCATAAAAATCTCCCCAAAATGTCCGAATTTTGGTCCCAAATTTCTGAGTCCAAACCTGACCCCAAATTTTTTTTTTCATTTCAAAATTGAACAAAATGCGTGAAAAAACAATTTTTTTCCCCAAATTTCCAAGTCTGAACAAGACCCAAAATTTTCAGACTAAAAAAAAATTTGTTTTTCATCTCAAAATTGAACAAAAAACGCATAAAATTTTTTTACAAAAAATTCCGAATTTTAGTCTAAAATTTCGGAGTCGGAACCAGACCCAAAATTTTCAGGCTAAAAAATTTGGGTTTTTTTTTGTCTTAAAATTGAATAAAATGCATAAAAAATCCAAAACAGATTTTTTTTCTCAAATTACGCATAAAAAATCCAAAACAAATTTTTTTTCTCAAATTTTGGTCAAAAATTTCTAGGTCCGAACCAGACTCCAAATTTTCAATCCAGGGACCGAATTTGGACAAACTTGAATCTGACCCCTCCTAGAGATGATGCATACCAAATATTAAAGGATTCTGTCTGGTGGATCTGAAGAAAAAGATTTTTAAAGAAATTTTCTCATATTGCACTAAGTTAAAATTCAGGCTCCCATAGGAAACCCAAATATTAACCGAGAAACTCGATTTGAACAAACTTGAATCTGGAACCCTAGAGATGATGTATACCAAATATGAGAGGATTCTGACTGGTGAATCTGAAGATTTTTAAAGAATATTCCACGCATTGCACACAGTTAAAATATTGGCTCCCACAGGAGCCCAAATATAAACCTAGCGACTCAATTTGACCAAGCTTGAATCTGACCCCCCCTATAGATGTTGCATACCAAACATGAAAGGATTCTGAGTGGTCAATCTGAAGAAGAAAATTTTTAAAGAAATTTCCTCAAATTGCACCAAGTTAAACTTTGGGCTCCAATAGAGAGCCCAAATCTTAACTCAGGGACCCGATTTGAACAAAGTTGAATCTGACCCCCCTAGAGCTGTTGTATAACAAATATGAAAAGATACTGACTGGTGGATCTGAAGAAGATTTTTTTGAATTTTTGAAAAAATTTATGGGTGCTATCAGAGTGGGCGTGGCAAGTTTATTTATACAAACTTGAATTGACATATGATAAGGAACATGCACACAAAATTTGGTTCAATTTGGTCGAGTAGTTTGTGAGGAGAAGTCGATAATGTAAAGTTCACGACAGACGACGATGGACGGCAAGTGATAAGTTAAGCTCCCTTCGGTGAGCTAAAAAATGCCCATCCACATGCAGTTTTACAAATGAACGTGTCAATGACACTGTAGCTTAACTTGTCTGTGTGTTGAGTTGAATAATTATTCTAGGTTTTTCTTGATTTGAAAATCATGACACCATTGGTAACTTCATTTTTAAGTTTTTGCAATGGCAGCATTCAAACTGTGTAAAATTCTTTCCTCTTTCAACTCAAAAGATTCAGCAGCAATGTTTCAGTCTATCCATGCTGGGTCCATGATAGGTATAGGTATACTGAATTGGTTGTACGGTGGGGGTCAAATAGCAACCCTTGCTTGTTCCTTTGTTTCTGTTTTCCATTCAAATTATATGGTTATTTGGAGTCAAGGTCTGCTTCCCTCACATGGTGTTTTTACCTTGCAAATATGTGCTTATATACAAACATTTATGGAGGGAGAAGCACACTTTTTCATCATTATTTTGAGAAAAATTAAAAGATTAAAATATTCTTGCACTCCGTGTTTTTTGAGAATAATTGGGCCTTGAAGTACACATGAGGTTGATCTATCAATGCATTGATATAAAATGATGTCAATTTGAAGAATGTTTTTTCAATGATTTTTTTATGAGGATTAATTTTTGTGGGTGAAATGGTGAAAATGTGTCAGGATTTTTTTTGCTTAAAAAACAGGGTGGGTTAAATGAAATGATGTAAGGTCAGGGAAAAAAACTTGAATATTAAAAATGAAAGTGTCAATGACACTGTAGCTCAACTTGTTAAGACATGTACATGTATAGTATGTGACACAGCAATGACAAACATTTAGGTAATGACCTGATAACAAAGGTACATATAAAGTATTGTAATGGTCTGTACATAAATACTGACCATAGCCTGTAACAAACGTATAGGTAAAGTATTGTAAAGGTGGGTGACAGTCAGATGCTAAACTAGAAAAGAAATCTTTGAGTCCCAGAGTGGGTCTGACTGAACTCCAAAATATTTGTTCTCATAGCATAGTGATAACAAAGGCACCCCAAAACACACTCGTTCCTGTCCCAAGGTGATAACAAAGGAACCCAAGAAGTTTCGTGAAGATCAGTTCATAAATACAAGCCGTATAGAAATTGTGACAAAAAATTGACTGGACCTAATTTTGGTACAAAATGGCCACTGGCAGCCATCTTGAATTTTGGTTCGCACCCAGAAACACTTGTTCTCGTCCCAAGGTGATAACAAAGGTACCAAGAATTTTCATGAAGATCGGTTCATAAATACAGTCTCTAGCCAGAGCCGTATTGACATGTGCACTTACTGTGTACAAGTAGCACTGAATAAATCAAAGTTCATCTAATTTGCATAATTTCTGCACAAGAAAAAAACCTGTACTATACTAAACATCCATACAAAAATTTATTCAAATCAGAACTTTCATACAGAAGTTCTGTACAAAAATCTGATTGCACTAATTTTGGTACAAAATGGCTGCTGTGGCCATCTTGAATTTCGGACCACACCTAAAAACACTCGTTCTCATCCCACGGTGATAACAAAGGTACCCAAGACGTTTTGTGAAGATCGGTTCATAAATACAGACTCTAGCTTGAGCTGTATTAACATGTGTACTTACTTTGTGTAAGTAGCACTGAAAAAATCAAAGTCCATCTACTTTGCATAATTTCTGCACGAGAAAAAAACCCGTATTATATGTGATGTATCCCATGGTACTAAACATTCACACAAAAAATTATTCAAATCAGCGCTTTCATATGGAAGTTCTGTGCAAAAATCTGATTGCACCTTATTTTGTACAAAATGGCTGCCATCGGCCATCTTGAATTTCAGACCGGACCAAAAAAACCTCGTTCTTGTCCCACGGTGATACCAAAGGTACCCAAGAAGTTTTGTAAAGATCGGTTCATAAATACGGCCTCTAGCCCGTATTGGCATTGGCATTTGCACTTACAGTGCTGAAAGTAACACTAAATACATCAAAGTTAGTCTACTTTGCATAATTTACGCACGAGAAAAAAAACGTTATTATATGTGATGTATTCCATGGTACTAAACATCCATACAATAAATTACTCCAATCAGAGCTTTCATATGGAAGTTCTGCGCAAAAATCTAATTGCACCTAATTTTCTACAAAATGGCTGCCAGCAGCCAACCTGAATTTCGGATCGGACCCAAAAACACCCGTTCTCGTCCCTCGGTCATAACAAAGGTACCCAAGAAGTTTCGTAAAGATTGGTTCATAAATACGGCCTCTAGCCCGAGCCGTATTGAATTGCTGATGGATAGACGGACAGACGAACGACTGGCCATAGCATAAGTTTGTTTGTAATTTTGTGCTGGAATGTGTGGGGATCTCTCAAAAACATGAGGCATGAAAAAAAGTGTCAAGGCCATTCAGTCAAGACCTTATGGTAGCAGTGAAAATTTAAAGTTCAAATTGAAATTTGATGTGGTACCATATATTTTTTTCCAGTTTATTTTTTTCAAGAGATAATGTACTTAATGGATGTATAGGTAATTTTTTTCAAAACAACCTGGTGTTTTGTACAGAGAACGAAAGGTTAGCATTGTTGTCAATGGGATTTTTTAGGCTTTCATAACAAATAGACCCCCGGGAACAAAAACATGGGCTTTCAGCACTCTGCCATTTCAAGAATCCCTGCCATGTGCAGCTGTATAATTAAATTACAGTGGAGCCCACTTAACTGGATATCTCTTAACTGAATAATAATTGATTATAATTTCCCAACACAAAACCATTTATCATACCTCCAGTACAAATTTGACCTGTTAATTGAATATATGTTATAGAGTAAACTCCTGTTAATTGAATAAATAATCTTGTAACCTGTCGTGAAATTACCCGACTCTCCCCAGTTTTCCTTTTGTTTATAGACCTATTTGGCCTCAGTACATCCAATACAGGTATTTAATCTATTATATCATGTTTGACAGAGTAAATGCTAAGTTTATCTCTAGAATACAGGAAAGTGACACAATCCCTGTTAATTAAATACTTCTGTTAACTGAATAATTTTCATTGGGAAGTGGCTATTCAATAACAGGGTTACACTGTATTACTAATCTTCCCTTTGGATTGGTTGTTCATTGCCTTGTCTTTGTCAAGTCATCAACTTTGCAAGTTTTATGTAACTTACCAGGTTGAAAGGGTTTGTTTTTTAATATTTAATATTAATATCAGCCTCTATTTATACCCAGTGACTTAATTTTAACAAATTTGAATTTCCCACTGTCAAATTTGCTTCATATCAAATATCAAAACAGATAATCTGTCCATTGTGTTTTGCAGGGATGTGAATTTTCAGTTTTTTAGCAAGTTCCATTAAAATATCACTTTTCAAGACGATTCTTCAAATGAAAGTGTCAATGACACTGTAGCTTAACTAGAGTGTGTTATGTCTGATGAAAAGGATAATGTTCAATGTTTATGAAAGGATTATGAAATACAAGAATTGTGATAATTGAGAATATGTTAATTTCTGCTCTCTGCATGCTATGTTTTCAATAAAAATAATTTGAGGTGCAGACTGTGTACTAAAGAAGTGAGGGGTGGGTTGATGTGGCTCTCACAGTTGATGTATGTCAACCAAAGTTGCCAAGTTAGAGTGAAATTATTCCAAAACGAGTCATCCTATCAAGTTACAATGAAATCCCTTCATAAATATGGCATGTAGACTGTGCTAAAGGTTTTTGGGCTTCAGGCTTGTGAAGCCATCATGGTTGACCCATCCCACCCAAAAGGGGACGTTCTCATCTAGACATTATACCGAGTCATCCAACAAAGTTACAATGAAATCCCTTCATAAATATGACCTGTAGTGTGTGCTAAAGGTTTTGGGGTTTTGGGATCATGGCTGAATGATCGTGACCAAACAGGGACGTTCTCATCCAGATATTATCTGGAGTCATCCTACCAAGTTACAATGAAATCCCTTCATAAATACGACCTGTAGATTGTGCTAAAGGTTTTCAGGCTTCAGGCCCCTGTAGTCGTCACAGACGACCAATCGCGACCAAAAGGGGACGTTCTCATCTAGACATTATATGGAGTCATCCTAACAAGTTACAATGAAATCCCTCCATAAATAAGACCTGTAGACTCTGCTAAAGGTTTTTGGGTTTTGGGCTCAGGCAGCCATCATGGCTGAATGATCATGACCAAAAGGGGACGTTCTCATCTAGACATTATCTGGAGTCATCCTACCAAGTTACAATGAAATCCCTTCATAAATACGACCTGTAGACTGTGCTAAAGGTTTTTGGGTTTCAGGCCCCTGTAGCCATCACAGTTGACCAATCACGACAAAAAGGGGACTTTCTCATCTGGACATTATATGGAGTCATCCTACTAAGTTACAATAAAATCCCTCCATAAATAAGTCCTGTAGACTGTGCTAAAGGTTTTCGGCTTGGGCAGCCATCATGGCTGAATGATTGTGACCAAACGGGGACGTTCTCATCTAGACATTATATGGAGTCATCCTACCAGGTTACAATGAAATCCTTCCATAAATACAACCTGTAGACTGTGCTAAAGGTTTTGGGGTTTTGGGCTCGGGCAGTCTTCACGGTTGACAGATCGCGACCAAATGGGGAAGCTCTCATCTTGACATCATATGGAGTCATCATACCAAGTTATAATGAAATCATTCCGTACTGAATATGACCTGTAAACTGTGCCAAAAGTTTTGGTGTTTCAGGCTTGGGCAGCCGTCACGGTTGACAGATCATGACCAAAAAAGGACGTTCTTATCTAGATATTATTCAGAGTCATCCAACTAAGTTACCATGAAATCCCTTCATAAATTTATTTATTGGTGTTTAAGGTCACAAATTTTTGCACAGTGGCTAATCATGACCGCAACATGAGTATCAATTCAAGACCAGGGGTGAGCGTTAATAAGCCATGTTGCCCATTTTAGAGAAGGTTTGCACCTCCCAAGCATTGCACCAGGTGACTGGGTCCTATTTTACCAGTAAAACAGAGCCTGTTTACCACAGTGAACAGGTACTGCTTCACTTCCCGGGGTTCTCGCGGGGACCCCTTCATAAATACGACCTGTAGACTGTGCTAAAGGTTATGGGCTTGGCAGCCATCACGGTTGACCAATCGCGACCAAAGGGGATGTTCTCATCTAGACGTGGCCTCAAACCTGCATATGAACTACGGGGTGTAGCCTGTGCTAAATAGAAAATGTGAATAGACTCACAGACTCATAGACTGACAGACTTCCGTACGCGTGATGGCAATAGCTTTTCTTTACTTTGTCAAGTTAAGCTAAAAACTCTCCTCATACTGCATCAAGTGGCAATTCAGACTCCATAATGAGCCATAAGCTTAGGGTTCCAGGCCATTTTGGGGGGCAAAATTGAAAATATAATAAAATTTGAATAGCATTTTTGTGAATATTATTGGTGTTGAGGGTCACCTGCTTCCGCTTAATGGCTAATCAAGACCTAAACATGGAGATAAAGTAAAAGTTTAGTCAAAAGTTTATACCATTTTTTTTCTTTATGCCATTTTACCATGTTTTTCATTTTAGAGGACTCCCACCCCAATCATTGTGACTGCGTCCTATTGTACCAGTAAAACAGACTTTCTTTACCACTTCCCAGGGTTTCAACAGAGAGTTTTTTAAGAATAATACTGGTTCTATTGTGACTATTATTACACACACCTGTTCTATGAAATCCCCATCTATAGCAACACTAAACCATGCGGAAAATGAAAATCCTCTCTGCACACGTGCCGAAAAGAAAGACTATTTTTAAATAGAAGCAAAATTTCACTGGAATTTTCTACAAATCATGCACCGCAATTACAATTTGTAATGCTAGTGATCGCAAAAAATATTAACACGGGTTCCCCTCGGAAATTTGGTTGGTGATAAAATGTGTTCTTTTTGTCGATAGTTTGTCTCCGGAGTTCCAATGTGTTCTATGTTCCTACTGGCACAGAGAAGACATTGGAACTCATGGGACAAGTTGTCAAATGAAATGCTGAGTGTCCTTCTAATAATTGCTTTTATAGACGTGAAGGCATGTAATGAACATGGAATGACATGCGTGTGAATGGATTAATCGATCTGTCACTTGTGCCGTCAGGAAAGGATAAAACTTCATTTTATTCTTTCCTGCTGGCACTTGTGCCATATCGATTAATCCATTCACAAGTGTGTCGTTCTGTGTATTTATCACACACCTATTAATGTAAAACACAAGATTTCCCATGTTCTGCCTCTACGATAAAAAAAAGTTGCATCGCACATGTGGTGATAGAGAACACGTTCGATTTCATTTCCAACATAAACAGAGTAGGAACCTGTCTAAATAAACCATGTCATCATTGGTAGAATGCACCAGAGTCGAGATCGCTTGGAAATTCCAAGTTCCTCATAGATTTGTTTACCTGGGATATTTAAACAATCAGACTCGAGTCAAAAATTTACAAAATAAAAATAACATTCTGACTGCTTGATCCTTGACAAATACTTTCCACAACTGGTCAAATAATGATGGAGTGTGCTAATATATACAGAGGATATCTACGCTGTTTTAGTGAATATCGGGAATTATCTCATGAGTGTAGACCTGAAGGTTTTCTTTTTCACGAGAGTTCGAGTGAGTGAAAAATAATACTTTTAGGTCCACACGAATGAGATAATTCCTGATATTCACTAAAACAACATAGATTTTCTTTTTATCATATGCTATGTGGCATTTTACTGTGCAAAAATTCAGCCCAACTGACTGCAAACAGTTTCAAGACAATAACAAAAAGCTGCTGATCATTCCACCAAGACGATATTCAAGCTGACGTCATGTGCCGAAGCGTAATGTCATTTAGGAAGCTACTGAAAAAATTCCTGGAATTTTCAATACATATACTTGTATGTTATTTTGGTTACAGTACGTGGAGGGTGGATTGTCACCCAATCACCCTTGGAGTGGAGGTATCAGCCAAGGTACAACTCTCAAATTTTCGTACATTAACACAAGAAGCACAACCCTAGTATCAACCAATGGACCTCCAGGTTTAACCCAGAGGTCCATTGGCTGTAACTTTGCTTATGCTAATTACACTTTGCATCAAATTTGCATTTACTGCTTGAGAGAAATCATCACTCCATGGGTGATTAGCTGGCAATACACTCTATATGTACTGTATATTCATTTAAAGTATTACTACTGTGACTGAAAAATTGCACTACATTCAGCTACATAGTGGAAAAATTGGCACACACGTCATTATTCAAAATGTTGCACTCAATTCTTAAGTGACTGTCTTCTACACTCAAAATGTATCGAAAAGAGACACAGAATGGGTCATGAATTATTGCGAATCAATGCAAGATTGACAAATGATAGTAGATTTTAAAGGTATGTAGTAGGCGTGCAGCACTCCTGCACCCCTAAAGAATGTCAGGCCTGTCCAACAAGTATGGTCTCCACAGGTAGTTTGAAAATAATCGAGTTGAATCTTTGTTTTCGCCTGACAATCTGAGATTAGTTTTACGCTTGTATTGCTCAAGATCATCCATGCATTCCTGTAAGTAAGTAATAATCTTGATTTTCATAGTCTCATGTTCATTGATACACTCACAGATAGTTTCTGCAAAAATCGGTGCTGATCTCGGTATCAGGAAGAGGGGGCACTTGTCAAGTTGCACAAATAAACTGGGAGGGCTCAAGTCCAAAATTGTTTATAACCAGGGACGAGTGAGAGGGAGTCCAAATGGCACATGTCCAGGTGGGCACATTTTTGGGGGAGGGAGGGGGTGAATGTCACGCAATCTGAATGACATCTCAAAATATGCAGGATGTACATTAGTCTACAGAGCTTACTGTTCAAGAGACTGGCCTCTGCTGTACATGTACAGTGCATCAGGGGTCAGCCTGGCAGCTAATTTTAGGGATAAGTGACTGCTCCCTCCAGAGACTTTAGGGAGAAGTCAGAGGCCAGGAGGGAGAAGTCAGTGGACATGAGGGAGAAGTCAGAAAAAAACATAAAATGTATATGATATCGAGATAAAATAAATGTACATAGAAGACACAATTGTGAAGAAAAATATAAATAAAAGTTATACAAACATGCATACACACACAAAACTAAGTCAGATGGTATATAACAAGAATGTAGGTTAAAATTCCCCATCACACCCTCCCCCTTACAAAAAAACTGTGTCTTTTATGGTTTCTGAATGCCCTTTCCCTATCAGTAATGACAATGGTTACCATGCAGTTGATTTTGTATTTGGCTCAATGCAGTGGATTTGAAATTTAGCATTATCCATGGCGAGTGTTTTTCACTGTAATAGAAGGTATATTCTTTTAAAAAAAATATTTAAAGTATTTAAAATAAATTTAAAGTTCACATAAGAATCTCGGTCATTCATGGTTTCTGAATGCCCTAAATGAATTGAAAAGCGTAGTTAAAAATGTTTTTGATATCCTTCGTAAATTAAGCGTTATTAAAATTTGAGTTAATTTATTTTTAAAGTAAATGACAAAATATTTCAGTTGTCTCCCTTCCCTTCTGCGCTGGGTAATAACACCAATACACTGTTCAGAAAAATGACAATTACAGTACACTGACACGTGCGATTGGTTCTATGAAGGTCTCCCATTCTTATCCATCCTAATAAGTGTGATTTCTATTGTAGCCTTATTACATTTAACCCCCTTCCAACACAAAGTTTTAAAGAAAAACTTTCAATGTAAATTGAAGGGTGAATTTCAATGGAACCAATTTTTCAATGGAAAAGAGTGTTACCATAAGCAATTTTGATGTTTTTATGGATGAACTGCCTCCTACACATTTTTTTTTGTTTTGAAACGATGCTGAACTTTAATAAATTCTAATTAACACTGTGCGTGTCTTGTGTGATTCATTGTTTTTGCTGGCACTTTCTTTTTAAATAGCCATTTTGTGCTAGGGCGTTTTGTTCAAACGACTATGCCATTACAACATTTTTCAAAAATATAAAATTGGGCTAGTTTAGGTTATTTTCAGAGCCATATGACAGATTTTAACAGCAGCCATGTTTACTTTATGAATGCGGAAGCATTTTTTTTGGAAATGAATCATAAGAAAATGCATAAAACTGCCATGTCTTCGAAGGAAGTTTTGGAGGACGACTTGAATTTCGCCCCCAATGTAAGCCAAGATGACTTGAGGAATGACAAGGCGACTTTTTTGCCCTAGTCGCCCACTCGGCTGACCCCTGCGGACTGCGGAGCATGAATGATTATGGATATGAGGCATGGTAGACAATATTGATGTCCGAACACAGAAATACCGCATCAATAAGGAACTACAAAAGGGATTGTTCTTCACATCAGAAACAATCTCTCAATAAAAATTTAAGTGCCATTGTTTGTCCCAGAAGAAATTAAACTGACTTTTCTAGGAGTCTGTTAAAAATTTAACCCTTTACCTAACATCTGCATCCATCCGCATAATTTACAAAATAAGCAGCTGAGAAAAAAACTCATATGAGGCGACCCCCTCATTGGGACGAGCTCCACGACATGGGTTTGCCGAATTCTTTTTTTAAATTTGAAAAAAAAAACAATAATTAACCCATAACTTAACATAGCGGCCAAAAACGGCCAGAAAATTAACCACAATAAGCCTACCACAGCCTATAATATCTCGAAAGTTTCTCAATAAAACCATACAAATATGGATATCGTTAGAACCTGCTCATTGAGCTGGTTTTAATGATATCCATATTTGTATGGTTTTATTGAAAAATTGTGAAATTTGTTTTAAAAAAATATGAAATTTTTAATTTATTTTTTAAAAATATTGTGTTTGGTAAAGGGTTAACTGATGTTAAGGAAAATAGTACTACTGATAGCTGTCCACCTCTCTTATGTAAAGGTGAACAGAGGACTGGCAACATGTGGGTATGTGTGGGGGGGGGGGGGGGAGGCTCCAAAATGAAAGATTCTAAGCCAATTCAGGACTAGAACCAAGCCAGAAAATAAGCAGTCATCTGCAAAATGAGGTCCCCAGAGGGTAAATTTAGTGATGCTACCCTACAGCAGGGTAGCATCACTAAATTTACCCTCTGTGAACCTCAATCTGAATCAGTGTCTCAAACTAAACAGAAAGAGATACCTAGAGGATAAATTGGCCCAATGTAGGGGATAGCATCATCAAATTCACCCTCTGGAGACCTCATTCTGCAAATGTCAGACTGCTTATTTTCAGGCCTGACTAGAACAATATACGCAACCAAATTTCAAGTTATGCTACAAAACAGATACTAATCTCATGCCATGCTAAAGAATTTTACAACACTAATACGCAAAATAGTTGGAAGAAATTGAACTTCTTACCTTACATCGAGGTAGGCCGCATGTGTTAAAATTTCCAGATTTTCTCTGTTTTCAAATTGAAGAACATTTGTCAGTTCTTGTGCATAGACTTCACAAAAGAAATTTGTTTCCACAGCATCGGTGAACAATACCATTATTGTATCCAAATTCATTGCACGAATATGACTTGATCTCATTTACAAACAAATTACAAACTAGAAACTAGTTGAAGCAAAACATAGCGACCTCAATTTTTTGCCTCGAGTCTATTTTTAGCGCTCAGTAGATTTTCGCTTTGATAGCCTTGACAATTTTATTTGAGTAGTTGTCACAAAAGCAAAACCATTTTTGAAAGAACATTTTATTATATGGAATGTTTTATTTTCAAAATACATGTATGTAAATATTGTTTTGTTTGGACTATATTGTTTGTTTGCAGACACTATTTTGCGACAAATATGAGATTGTTTTGTTTTCTTAAGAACTGAAATCAACTCCATTATGGGTATTCAAGTTGGTGTCCTGCACATGAGCCAACTAGATATCCTATCCAGAAATGAAATAGTTTTTGTTTTTATATACTTTGCGGTATTTGGAATTAACATGTGGTAGAGCTGTAGGTTAACCGAAACCGAACCGAGGTTTTTAGTTTTTTTTATTAAAAAACCGAAACCGAAACCGTCGATATCCCGTAATCTAAGGTTTTTCGTATTTTATTAAATACTCTCTTGCTGCAGAAATTCACAGAATGCAGCCATCTCAGAGTAGTGAGAGTACCCAGACACTGCCAATGGCAGTGTCTGGGTACTCTCACTACTCTAGGAAGGCTACATTCTGTGAATTTCCGACATTTCAGTTTAGTTGTGTTTGCAGTTTCCTCAAGTTGCGTGTAGGTGTCAGACCTCGAAAAATGGCCAAGCACAATAAAAGTTCTGTATATTTAGGTAATTATTATATTGGCCTTCCTGATTCTTCATGCATTATAGCTTATTTCGGGCATTCATTGAGTTTCACTCAATTACACTGCCATTCAGTTATGACTCCGGACAAAAGAATGAGTTTTATTGAATTTTATTTGGCCTCATGAACAAACCGAAAACCGAACCGAACCGAGGTTTTACTCAACCTGAAAAACCAAAACCGAACAAGAAATTTAAAAACCTACAGCTGTAACACGTAGTCAATTTGTTTCATGACCTCATAGATTTTGAAAATTGTCAATTGAGTTCTTAACCCCTGACACTGTGGTAGTGCAAGAGATTTTCTCCAATCATCTGTTTTTCTCTTGTTTAACCCTTTACCCAACGTAACGGCCAAAACCGGCCAGCGTTATTCTCAAAAATCGCCATTTAATTTTCATCATATTTTCATTTTTTGTCTCAAAAACATAGGTTATGACCCCTCATTGGAACGAGCTCGTCGAGCTCGTTCCAATGAGGTCTCATAACCTATGTTTTTGAGACAAAAAATGAAAAAAAATTAGTTATTCAAGAATTTTTTGTGCAAGTGTCGTCTGCTTTTCATGTTAGGTAAAGGGTTAACAATGAATGTAACCAATTATATCAATGAGTTCTGTCAAAGAAGGTATATTTGGTTAGATATGAAATATTTGCTGCTGAAAAATTTGCCTGCCATTTTGACATCAGATTGCAGAGGGTAAAAAAATATGCATGTATAATCTCGGGTATTTCACCTCAAACTTAATACCCAATAGAGTGTGTTGTCCAGGACACTTGGCAACAAATTTCAAGATTTCTTTCTCCAAATAAAATTAATTTCTGAAGTGAAAGTTGACATGAATTTTACAGAACAAATATACGCCTTCACAGACAGAGTCAAAATGCTGTATGAAAAAAATAACCAACTGCAATCTGACTTCACTTTGGTTGTGGGTACTTGCGTTTGTGTGTCACCACCTGTGTGATTTTTTAAGATCTTCCCAACCTTTGACAGTGTATAAAGTGTGTAAAGATTAGCATGGCAAGTTTCTGTATTTTTGTATAGAATCATTTCAGGAATTTAATTGGCAGTGAAGATTAAAGAAATCTGAGAAATGCAATTTTGATTTATCATTGTCGAGAGTGGTATTCCCAAGAATGCATACAGCATTTGAGGGCAAGGGGAGGATGGTAGGGTGGTAGCGATATCAAAAGACCACTCTACTCTGGTTATGAGTGAAAACTATGAGCTTACAAACACCAATAGTATTGACATCATATGTATATAAAGCTTTAGAACTCTCACGCCAATTGTATAGCTTCTCTGTTTGGTGATTGATGACCAGCCTCCATCATTATACCTGATCTCCCCCTCCCTCCTGACCCCCCCCCCCCCCCCAACAATCCCCCACCCACACACACACACTGGCATTGACACATGTAAAATACATCAGACACTAGAAACAAGTATGCAAGAGTATCTCCGATACAATTCTTGGAAAGTAAAGTCTTTTTCACTTCTGCACTTCTGGCGGAAAAGGGTATGCACTGTCCCCCTAGTCTCAGAGCAAGGGGTTGGCTACTCATCCTGCCCTTCCCCTTCCCTGCTTCTGGTGCTCTTGGTTATTCCACATGTCCAAACTGACAAATTCATAGAAAAAAAATCTCACAAAGGAGCTATCTAAAGTCTAATCTCTGTGTAGGAAATGAATATTACATGACTACCTTACCTTATGTTTTTGATTATTTGTAGAAAGTATGATTTAGGTATCAATTATGTACTAGATCTATGGGTGAATAGACGGCAGTATTCCGTTAATATGCTTTTGGTTTTGGGATTTTCCACCACTCTACAGTTAAAACTAGAAGTCCTGTCACGAACTGTGTGCTTATCTAGGCTTAATTGCACGTAGGAATTGCGCGGAATTGCCATATCGAATGGCATCCAAAGCAAGGCAGGTTCTCCTGGTTACTCATAGCAAACACAGGCAAAGGTTTTGCCAATGGACTTCCGGGTTTTCCGGAGGTCCATTGGCTGAAACATTGCTCGTGCACGGCCATATGTTTAGAATTTGATATCCTTAATATGGTCACAACAGGTAGATTAACACGCAAATCGACGTGATATTTGTTCGCATTTCATGCAGGCCTGGACTTTTGAAACATCTAGGGGAGCTACTATGGCTCCCCTAAACCAGTGCCAGGAGAGCTATTCTATACTTAAGTCCATTATTAATAAGGGAACTGATAGTTTAAGGAGAGCTTTTACAGCTCATAAGGAGAGCAATTATGACTCTCCTTAAATTGATTTTGCAGGAGCCAAGGAGGGCAGGAGCTATAGCTCTCCTCAAAAGACCAGGCCTGTTCATGACAGGACTTCTAGTTTTAACTTATAAATACATGTAGCTTCAATAATCAAATTATTTACCGCTTATGCAATGAAAATTTACTGTTCTACTGATTGATCATAAGAGAAAAATGAACTAGAGGTACTGTGAGCAAACTCAAAAGTGATCCCACCCGTGCCTGAAATGTATAAGTTAGATGATCTCCCCTTGGAAATGTCAGAACGGAATTATATTATTTCATGCACATCTTCATATGGAGTTCTTCCATTGTGTAATGTTTCATGAAAATTCTTCAAACGGTTTAGGAGTTGTGCTTACCAGGATGGACAGACGGTATAAGTTAGATTATCTCCCTTTGGAAATGTCAGAACGGAATTATATTGCTTCATGCACATCTTCATATGGAGTTCTTCCATTGTGTAAAGTTTCATGAAAATTCTTCACACGGTTTAGGAGGAGTTGCACTTAACAAGGATGGACAGACGGTATAAGTTAGATTATCTCCCTTTGGAAATGTCAGAACGGAATTATATTGCTTCATGCACATCTTCATATGGAGTTCTTCCATTGTGTAAAGTTTCATGAAAATTTTTCAAACGGTTTAGGAGGAGTTGCGCTTACAAGGATGGACAGATGGACCGACAGACGGACGGACGGATGGACGGACGGACAGGGTGATTCCTATATACCCCCAAACTTTGTTTGTGGGGGGTATAATTACTATAATAAAAGATCAGTTTTGAAGTCCTTTCTGTTCAAGCCGAATGGTTACAATGTTTTTAAAGTGAAGATCCAATGGGCTTCACAAAGACTGCGCTGTTCAATAGTATTAGATCCCTCCAGGTCAGAGACTAGTACAGTGGAGCCCACTTAATTGGATATCTCTTAATTGTATATCCCTGTTAACTGAACATAATTTCCCAAGACAAAACCATTTACCATACCTCCAGTACAAATTTGACCTGTTAATTGAATATAGGTTAAATAGTAAACTCCTGTTAAGTGAATAAAAAATCTTGTAACCTGTCGAGAAATTACCCTGACCTTCCCCAGTTTTCCTGGCCTCAGTACATTCAATACAGCCATTTAATCTATTATATCTTGTTTGACAGAGCTCATGGAGCTCTGTCAAACAAGATATAATAGAATAAATGCTAAGTTTATCTCTAGAATACAGGAAAGTGACAATCCCTGTTAACTGAATAATTTTCATTGGCAAAGTGGCTATTCAATTAACAGGGTTACACTGTACCTGTATAATACAATAGCGAATGTCGGATATTGAATGATTAATTCAAACTGAACAAAGGACTCTGCAGCCGCCAAACAGTCCTGAGAGAAGGTATATAAGCGGAGCCACTCGTAGTCCCTTTGCCCTGTGATGAAGTTCACATAAGAATGAAACTGGTTAGGCTGACAACCCAGACACCATATACGGCATGCTTAAGCACAGGTCCCCTTGAACTCCATTGAGCTGATCTATTCCTGCACGAGCTCTGTTAAACAAGATATAATAGATTAAATGCCTGTATAGGATGTACAAATAGGTCTACAAACAAAGGAAAACTGGAGCAAGTCAGAGTAATTTCTCAACAGTTACAAGATTTTTTTATTCAATTAACAGGCGTTTACTCTATAACCTATATTCAATTAACAGGTCAAACTTGTACTGGAGGTATGGTAAATGGTTTTGTATTGGGAAATTATATTCAATTACCACGGTTATTCAATAAGAGATATCCAATTAAGTGGGCTCCACTGCACTATAAAAATCAGTGTTAGCAAACAATAGTTATGGGTAGGGTTAACATAATGAAGAAAGTTGAAACAGCTGACATTCCAATGACATAACTTTGGAAATTAATTTTGATGACATCATGTGGGGGTGTGGTGCAGTGTGCAAAATTTGATGAGAATGCTCTTTTTGTTTGCGTGATGGTTACGCAAATTTAAATCTATGTGAATGGATGACCAGTTAGACAAAACTTGCATCTTGAATGCTCAAGTCTGAGTAACTTAACTGGAAGAGTGTTAAATTTTTTTCTCAATCTCAAAATTTGTTCACACATTTTTGTATTGTTACAATTTATGGGAGAGTGCCAAATGGCATTTTCCTATAAATTGTAACAATGCAAATCGATGGAGATGAAGAAATTTTACATCTATGATAAGAAGGACATCCACAGAATATGAAGCCTTTAACTTTCGGTATCTGCATTTCAGAATAAAAGCCAAATATGGGCATCTAGCACTCTACCAGTTAACCAGCCTTTCTTGTGTCTTGATAGATTTTTAGACTTTTGCCTTGAGAGGCTATATATATTTCAATTTCACGCAATATATGAATACTTGTTAATGATAAAGAAACAGTTTCCCAAGAATATTACATAGCTGAGCATTCGGTTAGCTATCTCCAAACCATAGGAACAGTCAGTCGGTTAGAGCCATTTTTAAAATTTTGCACACAGTGGTGGATAAAAATCATCCTCAAGTTGTGTGAAACGAGATGGGTAGCTGCATCAACTGAAGCAATGCAAACCAGGATACCATGTTTGTTTACAAAATGCAGATGATTATGAAATTGTCTTGTACTCAATAACTGAGAGTGCTGAATTATTTATCAAAGAACATTTGTAACACTGTTTTTTTATAAAGATTGTATTGCTACCATTAAAGAGAGCCTTGGTTTTGCAAAGTTTTATTCATAAATAATTATTTTGTTACAATTTATTGGAGTGCCTATTGAGACTCTCCAATAAATTGTAACAAAACAATTTTATCAAAAACATTTTGTTCTACTGCTGAGCAAACATCAAGCTAATGCAAACAAAGTAAAGCCACTATCATGGCTTTCAGCACTTTTCAATATAGCCATGATAGTGGCTTCTATATGCAGCACTCTACCAGTCAAATATTCAGATCAGGATCTACACATGGAGAGGGTAAGATAGATCTGTCTCACCTAGGTATCTCACTCGAGACATGCATACCTCAACAGGCAGGTTGTGAGAGAATATTATGATCCCCGGTGAGTCTGGAGGTGGGATGGGGAAATCTCACCCAAGGGGTAAGATATTTGAACCAGACCTGAGATTTGCAGAGGGTCTGGTTCAAATATCTTGCCCCGAGGGTGAGATTTCCCCATTCCCACCTTCAGACTCATCGAGGATGATTTTTCACCCCACACACGAGGATTACGTCATTATAGATAATTGGCGGTCACATGCTGACATATCCAATTTATCAAGTCGTAGTCCTTTCGAAAAACAAACAATTTGATCGGAAAGATTGTACAAAAGTTAGGTATATACCATAGGTATGTACTAAAAAATTGATTTGTAACACTGTCCGTTACAGGGTTAATGAATATGCGCGTGTCAAACTCTAATGTAAAGGGCATTGTGAGATTATTGATCGATCGATAAATTCGTGCAAAGATATTATTAAACCTGCAGAAAAACATGGGGTTGAAACAAATCAAGTTTAATATTTGAATAATAATTAAATATTGAGTCTATATCAACAAGGAACAGATAAGTAGGTAATAAACGAACACAATTTAAGAAGTGTGAAGTCATTTTGTTTATTTACAATTGTGCAGATGATGATGAAATAGTTCTGACGACCTAATAAAATATGCAAATGAGTATGTCACGTGGGGGGGGGGGGGGGGGATAGAAATATCCCACCCTGCTGTCTCACCCGGGACACGCGAATGTTTCACGTTTAGTGGGGGAGAAAATGCCTATACCTGGAATATCTACCAGTAGCACTGTAAGGAGTTTGGGTAATAGAACGACATTATACATGTTATATGACACACTGTCAGAAAGAGCTCAATAAGCACCATAGCACAGCTCCAGGTATGACTGTGGTATAAAGTATACTGTACCATTTTTTTATAATGCATATTTTTTTCCACTAGAAAACATTTGTAAAATGAAATTGAAATTGAAAGGCTTTTACCCTTTACCCAACGAATCGACCACAACTGCCCGCATAATTAAATGAAAGTGTCAATGACACTGTAGCTCAACTTGACAAACTTGAACTTGGAAATTTATAAATGAAATGGCAAAATTGAAGATTATTGGTACCAATGTTATTTGGTGAAATTTCAACATAACAGCATTGTGTGTGCACAACGTCAGAGTAATCCATGCATTTTTAAATGTAACTGTAAGACTGGCTAAAGGAAGAATGTTGATACACAAATGCAGTATGTTCAGAGGTTATTGTAAATGATAATTTTTTCACAGAAATGAATGCTAATCAATAGCTCTTATCTAAAGGTCTTGCTTAATGAGCACACCAAGTTCAATGAAAGTGTCAATGACACTGTAGCTCAACTTGTTTAAGACATGTACATGTATAGTATGTGACACAGCAATGACATCAAGGTAATAATAATAATAATAATAATAAATTTTCTATAGCGTAAAACCACCAGAGGTGCTCTAAAACGCTTTACAAACAGATTATGCAAAACTCGACTGGAACAGATACGTTTTCAATTGTTTCTTAAATACATTTAAATTTGTTTGTAGTTGTATTTCAGGAGGAAGCATATTCCATAGGCGTGGGCCGGCAATTGAGAAAGCTCTCTCCCTTGCCAGGCCAGACCTAGTGAATGGTACGTTCAGTAAAAGACTGTTTGAGGAACGTAGACATCGTTTCGGAATGTGGCGAGAGACCAGCTCGCTCAAGTATGCAGAAGCGAGGCCATGGACACATTTGAATACCAACATGAGAATTTTAAAATGTACTCTGCTCTGTATTGGAAGCCAATGGAGCTCCTTTAAGACAGGAGTGATGTGGTCAGACCGTTTGGCGCCAGTTACAATTCTGGCAGCAATATTCTGAATTCCTTGCAACTGCTGTAACAAGTTAAGTGGCAGGCCAAGGAATAGAGAATTGCAATAATCCAACTGGGATGTTATGAAAGAGTGAACTAGCTGTTTCAATGCTTTCTCACCGAGAAAAGCACGCAGTTTACTCAAATTTCGAAGTTGCCAAAAACATGATTTAGAAATCTTTTTGATATTCGATTCCAATGTGATATTGGAGTCGAATATGACGCCGATGTTTCTCGCACTGTCGCTTACCTTAGTGACAGAGTCACCAACGCTTATTGATCTAACGGGATGAGAAAATGAGGTTCGCTTTTTAGAAATAACTAAAACCTCTGTCTTAGAATCATTCATTTTCAGTTTATGACTGCACATCCATTGTCTGACAGAGTTGACGCATGTTTCCATTTTGGACACGCTAGCAACCGTGTCAGAGACATCGGCTGGATCGAATACCAAGTATAGCTGTGTGTCATCAGCATAGAGATGATATGGCACACCGAGATCTCTTAGCATTCGGCCCAGCGATGCAGTGTATAGTGTGAAAAGTACAGGGCCAAGCACTGAACCCTGGGGTACACCGCATTTTAAATGTTTTCTGTCAGACCTAGTGTTATCAATGGAGATTTGTTGTGAACGATGTGACAAATAGCTGTGAAACCATTTAAGAACAGTCCCAGTGACACCATGTTGTTTCATAATGTCCAGCAAAAAGTCGTGATCGATCGTGTCGAATGCGGCGGAGAGGTCCAAAAGTACGAGAAGAACAGCTTTACCATTTGCTAATGCGCAGATTATGTCATGACCTGATAACAAAGGTACATGCAAAGTATTGTAACAGTCTGTACATAAATGCTGATCGTAGCCTGTAACAAATATATAGGTAAAGTATTGTAAAGGTGGGGGACAGTTAGATGCTAAACTAGACAAGCCAAGACCAATACTGGGTCTGGACCTGCGTCGCTGCATGCAATTGAATCGGCAAACAGGAAATGGCTGCATGGCAGATCTGAAAATTGCTTACATGATACAACTCACCATTATGAAGCAGCAGACCAAATATAAAATCAATCCCTTGCATAGAAGCCGAGAAAACCTTGACGGAAAATTTCAATGTTCAGTGGGTGCAGTAAAATTTCAAAGTATCGGCAAACAGGAAGTGGCTGCCAAATATAAAATCATTCCCTTTCATAGAAGCCAAGAAAACGTTGACGGAAAAAGTGTTTCAGACGGACTGACGGAGTCGAGCGGTTACTAGACCTGCTCTGCCGCTGGCGACGCAGGTAAAAAGAAATCTTTGAGTCCCAGAGTGGGTCTGACTGAACCCAAATATAGAACCTTAGTGAGCGTGCTCACATACCCCACGCGCCCCCCGAT
Organism: Pictodentalium vernedei; assembly: GCA_031216915.1. Lineage (NCBI taxonomy): Eukaryota > Metazoa > Mollusca > Scaphopoda > Dentaliida > Dentaliidae > Pictodentalium > Pictodentalium vernedei. The sequence continues at coordinate 142,995,894 of CM062296.1, read as the reverse complement.
ATTTCAAGCTCTAATCATTTTTTAAAAATAAACATAGATTCTAGGAATACTGCAGAAAACAGTGTTCTGTAGTTTCAACGGTATTGAAAGAATTCAAGCAGAATTAATTTTAATTGAAATATGGAGCCATGTTAACATTTAATGATACCAACCTTTTTAAATCCAATTTGATCATTCCAACACACATTGTAAATAATGTAAGGTCACACTAGGTCTTTGCTGATAAAATTACTTTAGTGTATGCTTGTTTATAAAAAAGGTGTCAGATTTAGAATTGCTATCCCAAATAACAGTGTTTATACACAAAAGGTGAAATAGATTATTGTTTTACTTCATGAACAAATTCGAAGTCGCTTCATATTCTAATCCTGACTTGAATAACTGCATGCTGGGAATATGGAACCGGGATTATTCTTGTGTCACAAGCTATGTCTTTTTTATGTACACATGGTCAATACAGGAGCCAGAAATGTAAGTCGGTGAGCAAATAACTTGGCTTTAACACTTTGGAGACAATGTTTTTACTAATACGTTGCTTGGTTCTTTCAAAGTATTGACATTTAAGTCACCAACAATTACAGTAGGAGGTCTATCTAATTTATCCATAACTTGAACTAAGTTTTTCAGCCGAGCAGAATGAAAAGTGAACTTCATCTGTAAGTCATTGTGGTAGATTCACATACTAAAATGGCCGTAATTTAGATAATAACTGGAAGCGTGTAGAAAAAAAAGTCTGGAAAACTGTAATTTTTAGAAAAATGACCCGGAAATCTGTTACTTGTATTTTTCAGAGTCCAGGACCTGTAATTTCCACAAAAATCAGACGAGCAGAATGAAACACAAACTTGATCTGTAAGTCATTGTGGTAGACTCACATACTAAAATGGCCGTAATTTCGATAATATCTGAAAGCGTGTAGAAAAAAAGTCTGGAAAACTGTAATTTTGATGAACTTTTCAAAGTCGAAGGACCGTAATTTAGGTAAAAATACGTGGAGCAGAACAAAATGCAAACTTGATCTGTAGGCCACCATGTTAGACAAACATACCAAAAATCAGCTCAATATCTGGAAGCATGTAGAGAAAAAGCCCAGAAAACTGTATTTTTGATGAACTTTTCAAAGTCTATGGTGCTGTAATTTTGGTAAAAATCAGTGGAGCAGAACAAAACCCAAACTTGTTCTGCAGGCCATCATGTTAGACCAACATATCAAAAATCAGCTCAATATCTGGAAGCGTGTAGGAAAAAAGTACGGAAAACTGTAATTTTGATGAACGTTTCAAAGTTCAAGGGCCATAATTTCGGTAAAAATCAGTGGAGCGGAACAAAATGCAAACTTGTTCTGTAGACCACCATGTTAGACTAACAAACCAAAAATCAGCTCAATATCTGTAAGTGTGTAGAAAAAAAGTCCTGACTGACGGACTGACAGACTGACAGACTGATGGACAGACCCGTCAAAAACATTATACCCCAGCAACTTCGTTGCGTGGGGTATAAAAATATTTGTTCTCATAGCACAGTGATAACAAAGGCACCCAAATACACTCGTTCCTGTCACAAGGTAATAACAAAGGTACCCCAAGAAGTTTCGTGAAGATCAGTTCATAAATACAGACTCTAGCCCAAGCCGTATTGACATGTGCACTTACTGCACTGAACAAATCAAAGTTCATCTAATTTGCATAATTTTTGCACGAGAAAAAAACTCGTATTATATGTGATGTATTCCATGTTACTAAACATTCCTACAAAAATTTATTCAAATCAGAACTTTCATACAGAAGTTCTGTACAAAAAACTTTTTGCACTAATTTTGGTACAAAATTGCTGCTGGCGGCCATCTTGAATTTTGGACCACATCACAAAACACTCATTCTCATCCCACAGTGATAACAAAGGTACCCAAGAAGTTTCGTAAAGATCGGTTCATAAATACGGCCTCTAGCCTGAGCCGTATAGAAATTGTGTACAAAAAACTGATTGGACCTAATTTCAGTACAAAATGGCCACTGGCAGCCATCTGGAATTTTGGGCCGCACCCAGAAACACTTGTTCTCGTCCCAAGGTGATAACAAAGGTACCCAAGAAGTTTTGTGAAATATGACCTCACAGTTAATGTATGTGGCCCTCACAGTTAACAAATGCCAATGAAAGTTACCAAGTTACAGTGAAATTATTCCAAAATGAGTCATCCTATCAAGTTACATTGAAATTCCTTCATAAATATGGCCTGTAGACTGTGCTAAAGGTTTTCGGGCTTCAGGCCTGTGTAGCCATGATGGTAGACCGATTGCAACTAAAAGAGGACATCCTCATCTTGGCATTATACTGAGTCTTTCTAAGTTACAATGAAATCCCTTCACAAATACGACCTGTAGTCTGTAGTAAAGTTTTTCGGGTTTTGGGCTTGGGAAGCAATTATGGTTGAATGATCATGATCAAAGGGGGGCGTTGTCATCTGGACATAATCTGGAGTGATCCTACGAAGTAACAAGAGGCCCCAAGGAGCCTTAAACTCTCACCGGCCAAAGAGGGTCAAAGAAGTATTTGGGGTCACATTCAGTTAGACATGGTTCATCAACACTACAAAGGAATGAAGTCATGAGAGACAAATTTTATGGAACTAGGGACATGGCTTAAACAAACTTGAATCTTACCCCCCTAAGGATGCTGCATACCAAATATCAAAAGCATTCATCTGCTGGTTCTGAAGAAGAAGATTTTTAAAGAAAATTCCTCATTTTGAACTAAGTTATCATTCGGGCTCCCACAGCGAGCCCAAATAGGAACCCAGGATTTGGCTTTAACAAACTTGAATCTCGCCCACCTAAGGATGCTACACACCACATATCAAAACATTCCGACAGCTGGATCTGAAGAAGAAGATTTTTAAAGAAAATTCCTCATTTTGAACTAAGTTATCATTCGGGCTCCCACAGTGAGCCCAAATATGGGCCTAGGGACATGGCTTGAACAAACTTGAATCTCACTCCTCTAAGGATGCTGCATACCAAATATCAAAACATTCCGACTGCTGGCTCTGAAGAAGAACATTTTTAAAGAAAATTTCTCATTTTGAACTAAGTTATAATTCAGGCTACCACAGTGAGCCCAAATATGAACCCAGGGACTTTGCTTGAACAAACTTGAATCTCACCCCCCTAAGCATGCTGCATACCCAATATCAAAAGATTCTACCTGCTGGATCATTAGAAGAAGATTTTTAAAGAAATTTGCATGAAATGCAATAAGTTCAAATTTGGGCTCATATACTGAGCCCAAATATGAACCAAGGGGGGCGATTTGAACAATCTTGAATCAGATCCACCCCACAATGTTGCATACCAAATATCAAAAGATTCTGCCTGCTGGATTTGGAGAAGAAGATTTTTTAAGAAATATGCCCGAAATGCACTAAGTTCGAATTCGAGCTTCTATAGTGAACCCAAATATGAATCCAGGGGGGCCGATTTGAACAAACTAGAATCAGATCCACCCCACAATGTTGCATACCAAATATCAAAAGATTCTGCCCTCCCCCTCCCCCCCCCCCCCCTCCTTAGAGATAATGTATACCAATATGAAAGAATTCTGCCTGGTGGATCTGAAGAAAAGATTTTTTTGAATTTTGGAAAGAAATTCATGGGTTCTATCAGAGTTATGCCCCTTGTGGTGCCCCCTGTGGGTGCGGCACGTTTATTTGAAGTACGGGGTGTAGCCTGTGCTAAAGGAAAATGTGAACAGACTCACAGACTAACTGATGGCAATAGCTTATCTTAACTTTATCAAGTTAAGCTAACAATCCTATGATAAATGTGGCCTGTAGGCCATGTCAAAGAAGAATGTTGATGCACAAATGCAATAAATTCAAAGATTGTTGCTAACAGCAACAGTTTTTAATGGAAATGAAAAGAAAATCAATAGCTCCTATCTTTGTCACCCTGCATAAGCATACAAAGTTTCAAAACAACCTGATAATAAATGTGCCCTCTGAGGCATGCCAAAGGAAGATGTTAATGCACAAATGCACTAAGTTTGAAGGTCACTGCTTGTGGCAATGCTTTTTGGGTTTTTTTTAATGGAAATTCATAAATATACCCTGCAGAGAGTGAAAAAGGGATAAGTTGATGCACAAATGCTGTAAGTTCAAAGGCTGGTGATAACGACAATAATTTTTTATGGAAATGAAAAAAAGCAATAGCTCACATCTGTAGGTGACCCCAAACACACATACTAAGTTTCAAAGTGATCCGATCATAAATGTGCCTGAAGGGTGTGTTAAAGGGAAATATTGAGGTCTGACTAAACTAAGTTCAAAGGTGAGAGGTCGTTGCCAATGGCAACTCTATTTGACGGAAATTGAAGAAAATTGATAGCTCCCATCTAGAGGTAACCCCAAACAAGCATACCAAGTTTCAAAGCGATCTGATGATAAATGCAACCTGTGAGGTGTGCCAAAGGAAATTGTGGACATACATACGTAAACGTGCGTACGTCCACAGATGTTGAGCTAAAACTTAAGCAGTTGAAGAAATGATAGTTTTCAAAAAATTTCAACAAAACCATATCATGTGACCCATCATTGGAACAGCTTTTGTCTTCATCCCATAAATACTTTGTGATTATTAAATTATAAATTTCCCCTTCTCTCTAATAATACACTTGTGTGAATTTCTCCTTAACAGCGACTGTGAAACGGAGGATGACTGCATTGTGGCTCGGACTGGACGATGCTGTTCACATCTTCTTATCTCGTAATATCTATTTTGTCTTCATCCCATAAATACTCTGGGGTTATTAAATTATAAATCTCCCTCTCTTTAATAATTCACTTGTACCAATTTCCACTTAGCAGCAACTGTGAGATGAAGGGATGACTGCATTGTGGCTCGTACTGGACGATACTGTTCACATCTTCTTATCTTGTAAAATTTATTTTGTCTTCATCCCATAAATACTTTGGGATTATTAAATTATAAATCTCCCACTCTCTAATAATTTGCCTGTGCCCATTTCTCCTTAGCAGCGACCAAGGGATGGAAGGATGACTGCACTGTGGCTTGTACTGGTTGATACTGTTCACACCTTCTTATCTCATATTTATTTTGTCTTCATTCCATAAATATTTTGCAATTATTAAATTATAAATCTCCCTCTCTCTAGGGCTTCACGGTATACCGGTAAACCAGTAATTACCAGTATTGAGAATGATACCAGATGAATACCGGTATTGTTTTAAAAGTACTGGTATATCGTAAGAAATGGAATTGGATCAAATTATCGAAGTTGAAGTCGATATATTATTAAGGACAAAACAGTTAATGTATTCTATCATGTCTGTCATCCCCCAAATGTCAATCATACAAAACAGATGATATACTACTTGAAACTCCTCCCAGACTGGCAGCTCCTGTGATGAAGTACATGTCAATCAATCTTCATTTGACCAGTGAAAACCCAGTTTTCAGTGTTCTTGAGCTGTGTAAGTTACAAGTATACACCTACCAGCAATTTGAAACTGAAAGTTGAATATTTCGGGAGTGCGTCAAATTCAGGGAATGAATACTTTGACACATTTGTGTATGTAATCTCACGTTTTCCCGAGTGGATAATAAAATTTCTCACAAAATCATTATAGGGAGTGTTTGTTTTATTCTATTCCTCTCAAAAACAGATAAAACCTGAAGCCATGTTGATCAACATTTCCATCAACACTGTCACTGTGAACTTTGAACTTATGAATATTAATAAGCTGTTCAATGGCAAGGAAGGCATACATAGGTTGTACGTCCCTGTCACTGTTCGTCCCATATTTTTTATACAGATGTTATCCCAGAAATTAATAATGAAATCAAATAAACCTAGTCATACCAGAAAATAAGTGGTCAGACAAGGACAATGTCAGGTACAAAAAGGCCAATGTATGACTGAGGTTTAAAATCATCAGTCAAAATGTCTGATGCCAAAATTATCAATGAAGTTCAGTGATCAGAATATCGTGCATGCTGGAAATCATGTACATAACTAGTAAGCCTAAAATTAATGATGATTGTGATTTCTGGTCCTGGCAAGTTGGGAAGTGTGAAGAAAGTCACTGTACAGCTCATCAGTATTAACAGCATGTGACGGAATACGATCTGATATAGCCATATATGTATCCAAATTATGTCTGAAGGGTAATTCAGTTCCAATTCAGAATGAAACCAATCATACCTTGTTTGGCAGGGCTCAATGAGCCCTGCCAAACAAGGTATGGTTGGATGAATTCTGAGTTGTTTTAAGATGAAGGTACATGTACACTCAAAACACATTATATCAAATACTCAAACTCCATTTTGAAATATGTCAGATATCATTCTTAAATGACAGACATGATTCATTTGGTGGTCTGACATTTTGTCTGGAAGTGCAATAAAAATTATTTCAGGCTTGAACCTAGTATTTATATTTTAACCCTTTAAGAACTGTGCTAACCTAGCATCACATCATGTGAAGTTTCGGGGGTATGAAAATATACGGTACAGAAACAGAAACAAAGGGAAATGGAAGCCTGCACAATAATAATCCATTCAGACATTAATAATTGCTGCTCACATGAACATTAATTCTAACACAAACACACCACTGACCATATCTATGAACACTTCAAATACAATAGGCCATAAGAAGAACCAAACAATGGAGAAGAAAATGCAGAAATGCACACACTCCATAAAACAGCTGTATTAATTAATATTCATGAACAAAGGAAAAATAAACACTAGAGTTTGGCGGTTAAACGAAAATTCGGTTCGGTTTCGGTTTTGTTATCAAAACCTAGACCGAAACAATTACAGCAAACCGTCGTCGCGGTTTTCAACTTCAGTGTTGAAAAACTCTAATCAGGTCTTCAATTCTCAGAATAAAGAGATAAACAACCTAAAATTAACCTATTTTCAAACTTCAGAGTCACGATACCCCGTTTTCAGAACAGCTGCAGTAATTGGTATTGCATTCAAGCATGGCATTTACAGCGAAAATAGGTGACAAAATTACTTCTTACACATCGTGTTTTAAACATACATCTGTTTATCAAATGCGATTTCCTTTGCTGAACTGAAACTTGTCACTTGTTCCACATTTATAATGACAAATATATTTATTTCTACATGTAATTTTGAAACCTTGAACTCCAAAGCCAGCTTCAATATCACAGTTGAAGTTGGATGGAAATTTCGGGTTACAATGACCTATATGAGGCTTATGAGCAACTTACTCGATAACAGTTTTATGGTCGGCATAATATTTTAGGGTGTGTCGGGTTACCCTAAACACAGGTATTTGGGGGGAGGAGGGGGGGGGGCTAATTTTGCAACAGACTCGAGGCAAAAATCATTGTTCTCAAACTTGAAACTCTTGAGATAATTTATGCAAATACACTGTGCTCAGAAAATCAGAGTACCGGTATAGGCTATTACACAGGTGAGTTGAACTAGAAAGGCAGTCCCATTGACACAGACTGGCGCCAAATACATCTTCTTACATGCAAATGCAATATATTGTTATGTTTGTACAATGAAAACCGAAACCGAAAACCCGACTCTTTAAATGAAACCGAAACCGAAACCGACAAGAAATTTGAAAACCACCCATCTCTAATAAACTCCAGTCAGCTGCAGCGATGAAATGTGGGATATTCTTTTCGAACAGAAAAGTCATGGCACTTTACTGTTTTCCCTCATGTCTGGGCTGTCTCTGTGATGTGACTTTAAATTAAAATAAATAATGCTGTGCACATTCGTAAAAAAAGGCTTTCTTAAAGATATTGGTTTCAGCTGAACATAAGGTGCTAAGTACAGTAAATATTCAATTGTTAACCACCCAAAATATAACTGTGTTGTCAACTGTTTACGAACTCAGTTCCCCAGAACATCGCCCAAGTTTTTCACCCTCTGAACTAGTCTATGATATACCGGTATATCACGGCATTTTTTTGAATACCGATACTGGTATTGAAATTTGAATACTGTGCAGCTCTACATCTCTCTAATATTTCACTGGTACAGTAGAATCCTCTTAATTGAATATCCATTTTGCCAGTGAAAATTATTCAATTAACAGGAGTATACAATTAACAGGGATTTGGTCAGTTTCCTGTGTTCTGGAGGTAAACTGAGCATTTATTCTATTATATCTTGTTTGACAGAGCTCATAGAGCTCTGTCAAACAAGATATAATAGAATAAATGTCTGTATTGGATGTTGTGAGGCCAAAAAGGTTGATAAATAAGGGGAATTTGGTGCCTGTCACAGTAATTTTTTTGACATATTACAAAAATTTATATACGATTAACAGGAGTTTAATCTACAACCCATATGCAATTAAACAGATCAAATTTGTACTGAAGATATGGTAAATGGTTTTGTGTTTGAAAATTATATTCAATTAACAGGGATATACAATTAAGAGATATCCAATTAAGTGGGCTCCACTGTACCAATTTCAATATGCTGACAACTTGACATACAAACGGTAATACTGCCTGTGGTTTGATTGATTGAAGAGCAGCAAATGCTTTGAAAATGATTTGCTGCTATCAGTAAACCATTGATCTGTACATTTTTTTTCTCATGGAAACTGAAAATTTACCCTAATTTATCACGGAAATCGTGGATTCTCTGGAATTTTCAGAAATTTGTATGAAGTCAGGAACCATAATTGAACACTGATAGGGTGATGCAACTCAAAATACTCTATAATTGTAACTAGATAAATGTCATAAAACATTTTATTTTACTTGTATATCAAGGATGAACCCAAACAATAAAAGGTGGGTGACACCATGTCATTGATGCATTTCATGATTGGCAGTGATTGCACAATGTTTTCACAACTGGGATTATCATAGAGAGATAAAATTACAGTTACATTACTTCAATTTACTTGCATATTTATGTGGATATTGGACACTGGATTTACTGGACAGTGGACATTAATCTTGTTGCCAGTTTGAAAGATAAAGGAGGGGAGGGGGGGGGGGGGGGGACTGACCAAGTGTTACCAGCAGTGAAAACTTATTGAAAAACTTTGAAGTTGAAGAACATCTATAAATGTTTATTCTGCATGATTCATTGGGGGAGGGGGCGACAACTTGACTTGAGGGAGGGACATGGTACAAAGGAATCCAACTGATTAGCTTAGCAAGCTATTTAATAAATTTCTCGATTCAGTGTGATGATTCACACTGAATCGAGCGATTCATTAAAAAACTTGCTAGACTAATCAGTTATCACTGTTGAATTAACTTGTCAAGTTCATGTGATGTCAGCGCTGAACCTGTTAAGTTTCTATATGGTTGAATGTTGAGAAATTGGGTCAGTTTGAGACAACTTTTCAGTGTTCTGTGCACATACCAAATACCGCACCGAAACCGAGGTATTTACCTGAAATATATCGATACCGAACCTGAAATGTCAATACCAGAAAGCACTGTGGCTCATACTGAACGATACTGTTCACACCTTCTTATCTCGACACATTTATTTTGTCTTCATTCCATAAATACTATTATTCAATTATAAATCTCCCTCTCTCTGATAATTCACTTGTGCGAATTTCTCCTTAGTAGCGATCAAGGGATGGAGGGATTACTGCATTGTGGCTTGTACTGTATGATACTGTTCACACCTTCTGACCTCAAAATATCTACATGTATTTTGTCTTCATTCCATAAATACTTTGGGATTATGAAATTATCAAATTATAAATCTCTCTCTCCCTCTATTTACATATAATTCACCTAAGCCAATTTCCCCTTAGCAGCAAATGTGTGATGGTGGAGGGGGGGGGGGGGGGGGTTTATGATCGTACTGGATGATACTGTTCGTACTGGATGATACTGCTCATACATATGTCATATCTATTTCGTCTTCATCCCATAAATACATTGGGATTATTAAAAACATATGTACATTGGGTGTAAATCCACTAACTGCAATGACAATGTCCTATTCGACATCACCAAAAATCTCAACTTACAAATCATTTGCGAAAACTCATCCGATACCTATATCAGCTCTAACCCACTCCACCGCTCCGACAGCCTAGACCTCATAGTTACAAACTAACTACTCTCTAGGCAAAAACGTCATCAACCACAAAGTGGGAGATGACGACCTAGGCAGCGAACACCTACCAGTACATGCCACAATTAGCTTTGGGTCCAGACCAGTACGCTATCCCCCCAAAAATCTCAAGGAACCTGAACAAAATAGACTGGGACTTATACCGCGACACTCTTGACGCCAAACTCGCAACAAGTAAATCCCCAAACGCAAGCAATACTGAGGACGAGTGTGCTGACCTTAGCAAAGTAATAACCTCCACCCTAGACGAAATCTGCCCCAAAGAGGAAGTGCGCCCCTGGAGACGAACAATATCCAAGAGCACACTCACCCTAATAAAAATCGCGACATCGACGCCGTAGCTGCGATGGGTGGTGCAATCTCACAAAATTCTAAGTTCATCAAGGGCCATAACTTCAAGAAAAATATTTGGAACAACACATGCATTGAACAGTGGCTAGACATCAATAAGATACACTTACATGCCAAATATGAAGTCATTCCATCAAGTATTTCAAAAGTTATTGAGGTTTGAAACTCGTTGGTTACAGACAAACTCGTTGGTCACAGACAGATCGACCGACCGACAGACAGACAGACCGACAGACTGACATTGCCCCTTATAGAGCTGCTAGTCGCAGCTAAAAAGAAAGTGACTAGTTCTGAGCCAGGTCAAACCCGAAAAAGACTCCACCAAGCGAGTGGAACTCAAAGAAGTCTACAACCGCCTTCATGGCGAGGTAAAAGAAGCACTTAAGGCTGAACAACAAAACAACTGGGAGAGGGCCACATCCATCCTAAAAGCAACAAAAGATGCCAGAAAATTTTGGAACACCTTCAAGGTGCTCACAGGTCAAAAAAGCAACCCTTGACAGTCCAAACTGCTCGAAAAAGCTGATGGCACCCTAGCCGCCAGCGACAAAGAAAAAGCCGACACTTTCGCAGAACTACTAAGCCATACTCACCGACCCCACATAGGGCTGGAATATGACGACTCAGTCATGAACACAATCGACAACTTCGTAAACTCACACCCAGAGGTTTACCGTGATCCCTATTTCGGCAACGAACAATAGGAAGGTGACGACCACGACCTAATTACCCCCATCACGGCCGTCGAAATAATCAATGTGATAAAAAAAGCAAAAGCTCTTCCTCCCCGGGAGAGGACGAAATCAGCTACAAAATCCTCAAACAAAGTCCAAACTCTTACATAACCAGGCTAGAAACCCTATTCAATGCGTGCCTCACCCATGGATGCTTTCCGAAATGCTGGAAAACAGCCATAGGGGTCATGATACCCAGACCTGACAAAGATCTCACCAAACCAGCCAACTACCACCCAATTAGCCTCCTTAGCTGCATCTGCAAGGTATTTGAGAAAATCCTTGCCGATCGACTCAGAGTCACCTCGAGGAAACAAACTTCTTCAACAACTGGCAAAGAGCCTGCAGGCTCACTCTCAGCCTTGGAAGCTCAGCCCATATAAACGCCTACGATCCCCGCCACCTCCACATAACCTTAAATTAATGTAAACAAGATCGCAACCAGCAAAGGGTACAACAGGAAAGTAACATCCTCTGGTGTGGTTTAGTGTGTTAACCCGTTACCCTCCCGCTGCAACCTCACTCTCAGCCTCGGAAGCTCAGCCCATGACACCGCTTTGGTAAGAACGACAGAACTGACACGGGAAGACAACTAGGAAGGGGGGAGGGGTGCTCACTAATCTCTCATCATATCTAATTTCAGCAATACCCAAACACACAGCACAGACAACTAATCGAGAACGAAATACATCAACAGAATCAGACATCCAACCGACCAACACCACTGAGGACCACACATCGACCACCAACAGGCACACAAAACTTGCCAGTGATAGCTCCAACACTCACTTAAGAAACACTTAATAGAAATACATTCAGAAAAGACTTTACAAATGCACATACCTCCTTACTCTACTCTATCTTTTGCCGTTTTAACTCTAAGTTTTTTTTTCTATCTTTCAGACTCTACCTTCCTCCCCAATAACTGCTATGGATACCAGTAACCGCTATGGCAATTCAATAACCGTTATGGCTTCAGCAGATCCTTCACTCCATCCTCAGAGGTGGGCATCCACCCCCAGGGAGGCGAGCATTGGTCCTGCGCCCTGATTTCTTGGCCATTTTTTTGGTATAGCTTCTTTAGCGCACAGCATGTCCCGACCTAATGAAAATAGCAGGCCTGTTACCTGAACCAGGAATGTTCAGGTTGGGTGGCACCTTGTTAAGGTCCGTTGGTTTCTTTCGCTTGTCAAGTCGCCTCAATCGTACATGCCAGCAAAGAGCTCAAGGCAGTCTATACTTGCCGATAAAGGCCTATCTTGTCAACAAAACCACAAGTGGCAGACTATACTTGCCTGAAGAAAAACAACAAGAAACATCAACTCCCAGCCACTTCCACCTTTTCACCGCTCAGACATGATGCTGATGATGCTGTCTCAAATTAATGGAATTATATCATACTGTAAACGAGGGGCGAAAGGGGCTTGCCCCAAAACGTCCCAGCATGCTTTGGCGCGCTAAAACCATTCTTTAGCTAGGTTACAGTGGTCTCTCAAGACAGGTGGTCTCTCATAGCAGGTCCATTATAGAGTAAAACCAATCGGTGCCTGGCAGATGTGGTCTCTCAAGACAGGTGGTCTCTCAAGACAGTGGTCTCTCAAGACAGGTTTTACTGTAATTCACCTAAGCCAATTTCCCCTTAGCAGCAACTGTGTGATGGAAGGGGGGAGGGGGGGGGGGGGGTGTCTGGCTTGTACTGGATGATACTGTTCGTACTGGATGATACTGCTCATACATGTCATATCTATTTCGTCTTCATCCCATAAATACATTGGGATTATTAAATTATAAAACTTTCTCTCTCTCTCTCTCGTATTTACTTCCTTATCCATTTGATATACATGTATTTAAATGTGAGAGGTTAGTTTCCTAACAGGGCTTATATTTCGGCGGGAATCAGAGAATTGATTCATGCAACAAAACCAGCGAGAATCCATGTACATTCTCGCTGCATCTCTGCTTGAATTTGAGTGAAAAGAATTGGGTCAATTTAACCCTTTACCTAACATAAAGGTAGCAAATTAACCAATAAAAGGCTAACATGACCTAAAATATCCTGACACTTACTTTGTCAACAAAATTGTACAAATATGGCAGTCAATGGCATCCATATTTGTAGATTTTATTGGTAAATATTGCTCATTTTTAAAAAAAATTCAGATGATGTTTTAAAAATTAAAAAGCTGTGTTGGGTAAAGGTTTAACATGTGTTATTAGTATACAACAGGGGTTCAACCTAGGTAGCCTCATGGGATCCTGGGACACTCATAGCAGGTATGGATTCTTGCAAACCATTTCACGAGAATCCAAATAGATTCACCCAAATTTTGATGAAATATAAGCCCTGCATTACACTGAAAAAACTGTTTTGACATCACTTATATGTATGACATTCTTGCCATTCTGAAAGGCTGTATGTACAGTGGCGGCACCAGAGTTACAAAAGTGAGGGGGTACAGTTGGGGATTGTGCAGCACCGAAGCTGGGGGAGGGGGGGGGGGGGGGTCCTCTCCCTAAGTTGAGAACATTTTTAACTGTTTTGCAACAAAATCATGCGAATATGGATATCATTGCAACCGGCTGAACAAGCCAGTTCCAATGATATTCATATTTGCATGATTTCATTAAGTTATACCTTTGAGAATTTTTCTAAAATATAAAATTTTTTGTATTTTTTAAAATTGCAGTAGGCTGAATTCCAAACGGATGCCTTGCACGCTCTCGATTCTAGCATTCGTCGAATACTCTTAAGCACTATGTTTCAGTCCATTTAAATGTGGCATGCCTTGTTGCAATTTGGACCCTCGACTCCTGTTTTTGTTTGCAGCTAGGGTGTGTGTATGTGGGGGGGGCGGGGGTCATGGGGAGGGGAGGGTTTGGGGGGGGGGGCAAACATAATTTCAAAACTTCTCTGATTTAGTGCACTTGGGAATATGGGATTAAGCATACCGACCATTACACCACAACGTTCAATACAACAAAAATTAAAATGATAGTATTGTTTTACTACGCTTGGCGAAAAAAGTGGAGGGGTAAGTACCCCCACATACCCCTCCATGGCGCCGCCACTGTATATGTAGTTTTGTTCTATTCTGTGGAGACAACAATCATATCAGCTTCCAGTTTACAGACAAATCCATTACATTGTTGTTTTTATTGTAATTATAAGCTTGTTGATATGGTTGGAAACAAACACTGTTCAAACTAAAACATCTGGAATATTTCCCTAATTTCTACAGAACAGCATGGGTGGTCGAGTATTTCGTCCCTTGAGGGCAAGAAGGCATTGCAATGCAATCAAGGAACAAATTTAGCAATTTTCTTAACTTGGGTAAAATATCAGACATAAACTACATGTATTTAATTTTGAATTTTTTAAATTTGCATTGGTTATAAAAAGAGAGCATGTAGCAGCCAAATGGACCATGCAAGAGGGCCTGAGAAACAGACTTTTAACTTTTTAGGCCTTACATTTGGTATATTTAGTTATTTACTGGGGTTCAACAACACTTCTGACATCCAGCCTGCCTTGTGTTAGGTTGTTTTAAGGGTGGAGGAAGCCAGAGTACCCTGATAGAACAACCAGGCAATGGCGAGTAACTGTCTGACTCCCCAATGTATAAACTTCACACAAGCAGGGTTAGTATTGGTTGAAGCAGCAGTTGAAGTCAAATGCACAACCAACATGCAGTAGGCCTTAACCCTTCACCCAATGCAGACGATATCAAAGTTTATTATTTTAATAACTATTTTTTAAAAAAAAATTTAAAAAGTTCAACAAAACCATATCATGTAACCCTCTCAATGGAACGAGCTCGATGAGCTCGTTCCAATGAGGGGTCACATGATATGGTTTTGTTGAACTTTTTTGAAAAATGTCTTTCAACTGCTAAATTTGTAAATTATGCGGGTGGATGCGGGTGATTCGTTAGGTGAAGGGTTAATAGACAGTGCCATTGTGCCCCACATGGACGATCAGGTTCAAGTGCCTTGCCCAAGGCACCATGCAATTACTGAAGGTGGGGATCAAACCACTGACCTTTTGGTTTTTACCCATAGTCCAAAGCCCTAACCACTGAGCCACCATGCTCCATGCATAAGGTATAGGGTTAATACTTACCTGTGTCTTATCTGGAGATCTGAAAACCCAAATGTGTGTCACTCCATAGCGTTTTTTGGTGAACAGCAAACAACAAAAGCTTCTGCACTTGGTATAAGTCAAAATCCAATGATTCTGAAGACATGGAAAAATAATCAAAAATTACCATCATTTTTCATAATTTTCAAGAACTCGGGGAACTCTAGAGATGTGAGTTAATTGTATTTCAAGTAAAACTTGAGAAATTTAATTTGTCATGTATTATTCAACAGTTTCCATGATAAACTCCATAATTCTACCCCAACTGCAACAAATGTTAATGCATCATAACAGGCATTTAATTTTTGTATTTTATTACATGCCCATGCAGTCTCTCTTATGCAAAACGGCTGTGCAATACGGAATTCCGTATTGCACACCAACCTGTTCCAACCGGGACTTTTTTTATGCAATGCGACTGCATAAAGTGCATGGTGTTTACCACCGTTGATAGAAAAGAAAATTAGGTCAGTAGGTGCTTGGGTCATGTAATAAATACAAAACCACATGTATGTTTCAATGAGTCGTTTTGTATTCAATTCGTCAGATGTGCGTAGAAAGAAAACGTCTCGACCTTCGGTCTCTACGTTTTCTTCCTACGCACATCTGACTCATTGAATACAAAACGATTCATTGAAACATACATGTAGTTTTGTCTATATCACATGCTTGCGCCAAACAAGGGAAATTATCCCATGCAACAATGATCATTTCTGAAGTTGTATCTAGCTTTTAGGCCTAATGACAACAGGAAAACTACATTTGCAAATCACCAGTGGGCTTCCACAATGTTGTACATGTTTTTCAAATTTTCCCACTTTTCAGGAGGGGCAAAAAACTAAAGAACTCCAAATATGGGGAACACAGAATAGAATAATTGTGGTTCCTCAAACAGAAAGACACATTCTTTGTTTCAGATAACATTTAGAGTCTATTACAAGTGTTTTCTATGGGAAAAAATTACTTTAGGTGGTGATACATTTTGAGAGTCAATTTGCTGTAATGGAAATTATACAATATTTTTTAACTGATTATATTTCTGTCATTCTATGACCAGTGTCATTCATGCTTACAGTGGTTAGTTGAGGCTTCCTGCTGGTTTCATTTCCACCAAGCAGAAACAAGCTGATTGCCTCAGTTAAATACAGAGTTCCCACTGATATTAGAAAATGCAATTTAAGCACTATTTAAGCACTTTTCAAGGACTATGACAATGATTTCCAAGGACTGTTATAATTTTAATATGAACTTACAAAACCATAGCAACACGAAGAATTTCAGTCTCAAGGAACTGATCTCTGTAAAACCCATCTAGCTAGATATATATCGTTCATTTAGTTCAACACGGAGATCAAATAAATGTGATTCCTGACTGCTTTTGTGACATTGCATGTATGTGGGGATGGTTATCTTAAGACATATTTTCTCTAAGGTTACAGGTAAACTGAATTTAAGTACTTTTCAAGATTAGAAAAAATTTCAAGTGATTGTCAAAGAAGGGGCCAAAAATTCAAGGACTTTTCATTTGAGTGGGAACCCTGCAACAGGCAGGAATTTTGAGATACATTTTAGAATCAGCACAGCCTATTGTTTGAGAAATGTTTTGAAGAAACGACATTTGAGAACATTTCAGACCAAAAGAACACAATTCAGCAGTATCAATTGCTCCAATTCTTGTACATCTAAATGTAATCAGACCCATACATTTTGAATTTGTGAAAAGTATTTCATGCCAAAATGGGAAATACGACCTTTTGGAAGTCCATCGACGAAGTGTCACTGCAGAAAACAGTGGGGAAATTTGGACCCTTTAATGCACATGATTTGATAAAATCTATTGTTTTAATTTATTCTTTTTCAAATTTTCAATACATTTCAACAAAACAATACCATGCTACTACCCCCAACTGGAAGGGGCTCAACAAACTCATTCCAATGCGGAGTCACATGATATGGTTTTGTTGAAATGTTTTTAAACTTCTTTTCTTTTTCCCTTCAACTGCTTAATTTGTAAATTAGGCAACAATGAAGCCAGTTTAAAAATGTATGTATTTTAAATTTGCTGTTTTCATATCGCCATTAAGGTAGAAATGACATCTGCTCCCATGGACAGCTGCCCAGACACTTGCCCTCCCCCGACATTTTTCTTCTTGGAAAATGGCAATGAATTTCTAATTTTTCTACTCCCCCTACTCTTAGACCTCATGAAATTTCACAAAAGTAACATTGCAGGTTATAGACACTGTATCCAACCTGGGGCGGGGGTGGGGGTGGGGGGTGGGGGTGGGTGGTTTGAGGGGTTTTCCTGGCAGAAACAGAAACTGTGCTTCATCCACAAAGCTTGTTGAGTATTCTTAACTGCAACAACTCAAGTGGAAGAGTTACATTTTAACCATTTACCCAACGTAACGGCCAAAACCAGCCAGCGCTATTCACAAAAATCACCAATTAATTTTCCTTATTTTTTTTAATTTTTTTCTCAAAAACATAGGTTATGACCCCTCTTTGGAACGAGCTCGTCGAGGGGTCATAACCTATGCTTTTGAGACAAAAAATGAAAAAAATTAGTTGTTCAAGAAAATTGTTTGCATGTGTCGTCTGCTTTTCATGTTAGGTAAAAGGTCAACTTCCTTCCCAGTGATATTAAATTACAGAACTCTGTCATACAAGATTGACAGGGTAAATTTCTAGTTGAAGTAGGGAAAAATTTACATCTTGAAAATTTAGATATTTCGACTGATATCAGTGTGAGGAGGGTTAATATGCATTGCTAAGTGTGAAAGGTATTAATGCATCATCGACTGACTGCCTATAATGTAATTAGTGTAGGGCCCAGCGAAGCTTCGAGATTCGACTCGATTTCAAATCTTAAGTTAGTATTCGGTTCAATTCAAAATTGGCTACTGGATTCATTTTCCTCGGAATCTTTTCACTGGAATTTCGCTTGGTATCAGTCATCTTAATCATCTTACAAACGTAATGGTGAGACAGAAATTGTACATAAATAATGATGAAAATAAAGACTGACAGTAATTTCTGCTATATTAAAATAAAAAGCATCTGTACCCATGCAACCATCCATGCTACAGTTAAAACTAGAAGTCCTGTCCTGAAATGCGCACAAATAGCACGTCGATTTGCACGTTAATCTACACGTTATGACGATGGTAAGGCTATCAAATTCTGCACATACAGCCTGTGCACAAGCAACGTTTCAGCCAATGGACCTCCGGGTAACCTGGAGGTCCATTGGCAGGAACATTGCTTGTGTTTGCTAAGGGTTCAGGGTAACAAGGAGAACCTGCCATGCTTTGGGTGCCATTCGATATGGCAATTGCATGCAATTCCTATGCGCAATTAAGTCTAGATAAGCGCACAGTTCGTGACAGGACTTCTAGTTTTAACTGTAATTCCAATTTCACTAGAACTGCTGAAAGCAAATTTAAAGTTCCCAAACAATATCGACGATGAGCTCACAGTTGCTAGTGGCTAGCTCCCTGCATTTCCCCAAACAGAATTCTTACCAATACCAATCAAAGGGCAAGGATTTTACTCTTATTAGAACATTGTTATTTAATTCTTAGAAAATAAAAAATATGAACAATACCACTCCAAAAAAAAACTTGAAGACAAAACTAACCTTCTAGTTATTTTTGTTTCTTTTCATATACTTACACAATATAAATTGCATGATTTACAATTATCGGATAATCTTCCTTTACTGGTGGTACTGCTGTATATCTGATGCAGAAACACAATGGTGGCAACATGAGCAGCTGGAAGTCAGAAGCTAGAAAAAACAATTTTTCTTGTTGTGTTCCACAATTAGAAAGGTTACTTGATGATTCCTCCACATGGACTGTACACCCCTGATTTTTGTGGACTATACACCCCTTTGAACTATTCGCACCCAATTTTTTTAAAGTCCTGTATTCAAATGATTTTAAAATTTATTGAAATAAAATTATGATTAAACTAGAGGTACTGTGAGCAAACTCACAAAGTGATACCCCCCCTACCCCCCCCCCCCCTCGCTCCTGAAATGCATAAGTTAGATTATCTCCCCTTGGAAATGGCAGAATGGAATTATATTTCTATTGTTCCGTTTCTGGGCTACTAAAACTAAAACCCCACCCCTGACCCCCCGGGGACCTAACCCTCCCCATCCTTAAGCCCTACTCTGGAGCTACCCCAAACCCTAACCCCACCCCAATCCTAACCCTAACACTACCTTAATTTGGAGGTAGCCCCTAATAATAATATCCACTAAACCCCCAATGTTGGCTGGGACAGACGGACGGACAGGGTGATTCCTATATACCCCCCCCCCCAAACTTTGTTTGCGGGGGAGAGGGGGGGGGGGGGGTATAATAATTAGAATATTAGAATAAAGACCCAAATCGATTTAAGGCGCAAAATATTCCAAGGTATTTCAAACTCTGACTTTGTCAATTCTTTTCTAAACTGTTGAACATACTAACTAAAACAGTGTCAAATATGTGCAAAGCACACTATGGTGTATCCCTGCAGTTTTAGTTAGTTTGCCATCACGATGGTTACAACTCACTTCACATACATCCAAAGTGTTAACACTGGGGGCAGTAGTTTGCAATCACGATGTTTACAAATCATCAAAGTGTTAACACTGGTGGGGGGGGGGGGGGTGGGGGGGGGGGGGGCAATATTGGGCTTTATCATATGACTCGTCCATTTTGTTCACTTTAAAACATTTGATATTTTGTTTTCATATTAATCAGTGATAAATAAAGCCTTCCGTCAATTTCATTGGTCAATTTCAAAACTCGATATCTTGATTGGCTGAAAAAAATACGACTGGGCCACATTTTCATAATTTGCATAATTAGAGTTGGGAGCTTTCATTGGTTAATTTCAAAACTGGACAATGTGATTGGCTAAACAAAATACAACTGGGTCACATTTGCATAATTTCAGTGGGGAGAATGTACATTATCTGTCCTATTTAGGGTGGGTTATATTGTATTAATCTTTTACCTTACGTAACGGCAAAAATCGTGTCGCACAATACAAGAAAAATGCCATTCATTTTTTTTTATATTTTCACTTTTTGCTTTCAAAACATAGGTTATGACCCCTCACTGGAACTAGCGTGGCGCGCGCGTTCCAATGAGGGGTCATAACCTATGTTTTGGAAGCAAAAAATGAAAATTTTTAGTTATACGAGGATGTTTTTTCCAAGTGCCGTCTGCAACTCAAGTTAGGTGATGGGTTAAAAAGTCATACTAAGTGGCTAATTTGTGCGTGTGTGTGTCATATGATAAACAGAATATGAAATGAGTGTTTTCCTCATATAATATTTATGAAACTCGTCCGAATTTTCCATTTGGGCTCGCCAGAGACTCGCCCAAACGGAAAATTCTTAGACTCGTTTCATAAATATTAAAATAATATGAGAAAAACACTCATTCCATTACCTCTATTTATTTATTTATTGGTGTTTAAGGTCACATATTTCTGAACAATGGCTAACCATGACCGTGACAGTTTTACAGGTGGAGGAAGCCGGAGTACCCGGAGAGAACCATCGAGCAACGGAGAGCAGCTGTCAGCTCCCCAACATACCAACTACACACAAGCAGGGTTAGCATTGGTTGAAGACAGGTGCACCATCGACGTGCAGTACGCCTTAGTACACAGCGTCACCGTGCCCCCACGTGGGCAATGGGAGTGAAGTGTCTTGCCCAAGGACACAACGCGGTCGCCGCAGGTGGGATTCGAACCGAGGACCTCTCGGCTTGCAGCCTGCACCTCTACCAACTGAGCCACCGCACCCCCTCCATATCCTCTATTTATAAAACTAGGAATCCTCCATGCAAATCTATGAACCCTATCATAACATATGAAAACACTATAACCCTTTACCCAATGAAAAGGCCACATCCGTCCACGTGATATACAAATTCAGCAGCTAAAAAATACTATTTTAAAAAAAAATTCAACCAAACCATATCATGTGACCCCCTCTTTGGAACGAGCTCTTCGTACTCGTTCCAATGACAGGGTAACATGATAGGGTTTTGTTAAAAAAAATTTTTAAATTTAAAAAAAATGATATTTAAAATAATACTGATACCGTCTGCATTGGTTAAAGGGTTAAACATTTTGAATAATATACCATTGGGGCCTTTATAGGCCTACAAAAACGGATGATGATTACAGTTGCATAATAGCAGAATTAAACCATGGTTTTAAATGTTTTAATCATTCACTTAATCTGTTGTCATTTACCTGTTGCATTCAAAAAGATAATACAGTGCTATCCTGTTAATTGAAATGCAACTGTGACAATGAAAATTATTCAATTAACAGGAGTATTCAATTAACAGGGAGCATGTCTTTCCTGTATTCTGGAGATAAACTTAGCATTTATTCTATTATATCTTGTTTGACAGAGCTCCATGAGCTCTGTCAAACAAGATATAATAGATTAAATGCCTGTATTGGATGTACTGAGGCCAAATATGTCTATGGACAAAGGAAAACTGGGGAGAGTCAGGATAATTTCTCGACAGATTACAAGATTTTGTATTCAATTAACAGGAGTTTACTCTATAACTTATATTCATTTAACAGGCCAAATTTGTACTGGAGGTATGGTAAATGGTTTTGTGTTTGGAAATTATTAACTTATATTCATTTAACAGGCCAAATTTGTACTGGAGGTATGGTAAATGGTTTTGTGTTTGGAAATTATATTCAGTTAACAGGGTTATTCAGTTAAAAGATATCCAATTAACTGGCCTCCACTGTATAATTCAAAACAACAACTCTCCAGCAACACAGTCACTATAACTGGTATGTACAGAGAGTTTACAGTACAGTACAGTCGCCGTGGACTGGTTACTTTTCACAGGTGGGCAATATGTCCACTGATACAATAATATTAGATTCCAAACAGTAATTATAGTAATAATCATCAAAGTTTTAATTAACCATCTGCACTCTATGTCAAAATGGCAAAGTTTTCAGCAGCAAATATTTCTCATAATGCAGTTTGATATTTAACCCTTTACCTAACATGAAAAGCAGACGACACTTGCAAAAAAAATTCTTGAATAACTAAATTTTTTCATTTTTTGTCTCAAAAACATAGGTTATGATCCCTCGTTGGAACGAGCTCGACGAGCTCGTTCCAACGAGGGGTCATAACCTATGTTTTTGAGACAAAAAATGAAAATATTTTGAAAATTAATTGGCGATTTTTGAGAATAGCGCTGGCCGCTTTTGGCCGTTACGTTGGGTAAAGGGTTAACCAAATACACCCTGTTTAACAGAGCTCAGGGAGATATACAAACAAGATATATAGTCAAAGAGTCAAAAAGGAAATTATAATAAACTATGAGGACCATTTTTTTTAGTATTATTGACTTGAATCCCAAACAAATTATTGTAAATTCGTATTTCGAGTCTTGCTTTATGAATTTGCATGATTTCATGTTCTTACTATTGCCAGCGTCATGTCCGGACGTCGCAATTCAGACGTGGGGTGAATTGAAAAGTTCACATTTATTTATTTATTTATTGGTGTTTAAGGTCACATACTTATGCACAATGGCTAATCGTGACCGTGACAGTTTTACGGGTGGAGGAAGCCGGAGTACCCGGAGAGAACCACCGAGCAACGACGAGCAGCTGTCAGCTCTCCAACATCGTAACTCTGAACTCTGCACCACAGCACAGGCAGGGTTAGATTGGTTGAAGACATGCGCACCATCGACGTGCAGTACGCCTCAGTACACAGCGTCATCGTGCCCCCATGTAGGCAATCGGGGTGAAGTGTCTTGCCCAAGGACACAACGCGGTTGCCGCAGGTGGGATTCGAACCGAGGACCTCTCGGATTGCAGCCTGCACCTCTACCAACTGAGCCACCGCGCCCCCAAGAAAAGTTCACACATGTAGTCTATAGCGTGTATGTCTACCATTTGCCTCTTGGATGGCAAGACATTGATGACGTATGGACCTGATAAGGCTCTGGATGTCACCCTGTGGTATTGCGTTCCACTCCTGCATTAGAACACTGCAAAAATCGCCTAACATCTAAAGATCATGAAGTCGTACCCGATGGTGCAATTGATCTCAAAGATGCTCGATTGGCAACAAATCTAGCGAAAGTGGGGGCCAGGGAAGAAGTTCGATGCTCTGCTCCTCAAGAAAGTCACCAAAGATACGCACATGTGACATGGGGCATTGTTTTGCTGGAATAACTGCAATCCGACGTTAGCATTGAACAACAGGACAACAACAGCATTAAGAATTTCGTCTCTATATCTCTGTCCATTCAGATTACCATCGATGAAGATCAACTGCGTGTGATGGTGTAAGGAAATTCCTGCCCAAACCATTACACTACCCCCACCGAAATGGTCGCATTCCTGCATGCAAGCTTCAGAAATCTGTTTTCCTCGTCGGCGATACACTCTTGCCCTACCATAAGTGTTCCATAAACAAAATCGTGATTCATCACTAAAAAAAAAACTGTGCACCAACACTGCTGAGTCCAGCGAACATGCTGACGTACCCATTCCAATCTGACTGCACGATGATTCTATTGTTAGTTCTACCAGGAGTAATGGCTGCTATACTCATTGCAGTAATCTGGGTATCCCGCCAGTGAGACATCCTGATGTATTGGTCTTGTGCAGGGGTCGTAACTCTCGGTCGACCTGACTGTGGTTGGTCGGCAGAAAATCCAGTGGTTCTATACCTTCCAATGAGACGGTAAGTAGAGGCCACAATGACTCCGAACTCAGCAGCGAGCTCATCTGGAGGTATCTTAGCCTCAGACATGCCAATGGCATGTAACCTCTGATTTTCGGTTAACCTTGGCATTTTTTTAAATGTCGGAAGACAAAAACTAACCTGTTTTCTCAATAACCCAGGCTCTCTAGCACAACATAACACAAAGAAAATTGTTGGTCACCCATTCAATTTGACATTCTCAGGTAGCATGTGCTATTTTGAAATCTGTTGCAAAATTGTATATGGTTGGGTGGACAACAACAACATGTCATTAAACTCTTTGCACGACTTCTTGTCCATAAATATGCAACATTAGAACTATTATATTTCGTCCTTTATGCTATTTTTTCACATTTGTTTCTATTATGCTTTCTCTTTTGACTCAGTATATATAATTGATTAAATTCAGAGTTAAACAAGAGAAAACAACGTATTGGAGGAAACTCTGTTGCACTACCAGAGTGCTAGGGGTTAATGAAGCACCGGGTATAGGGCTCGATTTAACTGGATTCACAGAGCGATTTTTGAATCAATTTACAAAAATTTTGCTTATAATGATTTTTATTACCTTGTTAAAGCATGCGAGGACATCACTGCCCATGTGTGGATTATGACTAGTCCACAATGGCTGTATTGTAAAAAGGGTCAACACAAACCCATTTTTTTACATTTGGAGACTCTCCCTGAAAGTATGAGCACAGTCTAAGCACTGTTTAAAACTGATTCTCTAATGACAAAAGTGGCACTGCGGGCACCATATGGGGCCAAATCAAAAATCTGAAACCTTTATGCACATATAGAAACTCTACCTGAACTTATGAACATACTTTCAACATTTCAATTAAAACCTCTAAGAGCCTTTCAGTGGAAACTGATTCTCTAATGACAAAAGTGTCGCTACAGGAGCCACATGGGGCCAGATAAAAAATCTGAACCTTTATGCACATCTAGTGACCATACCTGAACATATGAACACACTTTCCATATTTCAAATTAAAAACCTTGGGGTGAGCATGGTGGCTCAGTAGGTAGATATGCAGACTGCAAGCTGAGAGGTCCTTGGTTCGAATCCCACCTGCGGCAACTGTGTCCTTGGGCAAGACACTTAAACCCAACTGCCCATGCGGGAGCATGGTGACATTGTGTACTAAGGCATACTGCACATCGATGGTGCACTTGTCTTCAACCAATGCTAACCCTGCGTGAGTGGAGTTAGTATGTTGGGGAGTCTGAATTTTGTCAAATATTCTAGGGAGGGAGGGGGGGGGGGATTCCCATAATGGCCTTCTACATCAAACTGCACTCCTTAAACAAATTTCTGGCTGACCACCTCCATCATTCAAATCTGGCCACTTGTCTGCTTCCAAAGCAGTTTGAGACAATATAGTTTGGCTATAGAATGCGAAAACTTTCAAATGTATTAAATATATCTATATTTATTGGAATTTAAGATCATATATTTTTGCACAGTGGATAATTCAACATGCATATAAAAAAGTCAAGTCCAGATAACCCTTTATACCCATTTTGCCAATTTTAGAGGACTTCCAACCCAGTCATTGGTTACCAGGCTTTTATCAGAAAAACAGAGCTTCAGCTTCACTTCCTGGGGTTCCCACAGGAAATATGATGTCTGTACCACTAACGACTCTGTTTCCATGGATGATACAGTCGAACAGTGAACAATACATTTCGTTGAAAGAGTTTCACCGGTATCTTAAAGGCAATGCAGTATGTACAAGGTTTGCTTCTCTGCCACCATGGTTCCCCAAAGGGACCTGCGAATTGCCAATTTTGATCGAAGCGAATATCGAAACAAATTGGAGAAAATGAATCAAGTTTCAAATCGAAGTTTCGAATCGAACTTCAAATCGAAACGCAATTAATGGATATGTTATCAAAAGAAAATTTTTTTTCTAAAATAACATCCCAAAGTATTAAAAGACACACAGTTATGCAGAGGGCATTTTTCGCCTCACCACTTCCCACGCTATAAACTGAGATATAAACCAATATACTTCGGAGCTTTGAAACTGCAGCAATAAACATTTTTAAATGAACCTGGCTGATACCTCACTTTTATCATGTTTTTTTCGAAACAAAACTTTGTTTCAAATCGGATCGATCCATTCAGTCGTGAAGACCAATACTAAATATAAAATAATGTGATCATGTTGTGGAACATATCATTTACTGAAGTTGAACAGCTGAGTAACTTTTCAACGTTCGAAACTTGAAATTTCTATAAATGGTCACTAGTCATAATGCACAATAAGTTGAAATGAACAGTTGTAGCAGTAACAGTGTTTTTAGCAATGTATAAAATATAATCCAGTAGAATCCTCTTAATTGAATATCCATTTTGCCAGTGAAAATTATTCAATTAACAGGAGTATATGATTAACAGGGATTGGGTCAGTTTCCTGTGTTCTGGAGGTAAACTGAGCATTTATTCTATTATATCTTGTTTGACAGAGCTCTGTGAGCTCTGTCAAACAAGATATAATAGAATAAATGCCTGTATTGGATGTAGTGAGGTCAAAAGGGTTGATAAGGGGAATTTGGTGCTTGTCACAGTAATTTTTTCAACACATTAAAAAAATTTATATACAATTAACAGGAGTTCACTCTACAGCCCATTTGCAATTAACAGATCAAATTTGTACTGAAGGTATGGTAAATGGTTTTGTGTTTGAAAATTATATTCAATTAACAGGGATATACAATTAAGAGATATCCAATTAAGTGGGCTCAACTGTATATATAAATAATGTGATCAATTACAATCTGTAAACGCTCATGGTTATGGCCGAAGTATATTAAAAATATTCCAATTTCCAATTTCGAATATTGACTTTCGAATTAAATTTTGAATTTTTGCGGGAGCCTAGTCTCCCATCACTTCCTACAAGGAGTGATAACAAAAAATATGTTAGGGACAAATAGTCCAGCTGCAAATAGTTCAGTTCCCATTGGAAAGATGCCCCACTGTAAACGAATGTGATGTGCATAGAATTCTATGCTTTATACTGAGCGTATGTATACAAGTTGCTGGGCATTGGTATACATGTAAAAGCAATTCAATTGTCAAAATTGAGGTATATGTTTATTATGAAGTGGGATTCAATGGCATTCAGTAGAATTTGGTAAGGTATCAGGCAGATTCAGACCCTGGAGGATTTGGACCTTGGAGGAGTCGGACCTTCACTTTGAGGATTCAGACGTTGGAGAATTTGTACCTTGGAGGAGTAGGACCCTGACTTTGGAGGATTCGGACCCTGGATAATTTTATTCTAGGCTATTGCAAAATGTTACTTTACATGTAGATAAGAAGAAAAAACACTACTTGAAGTCTATTTTTTATACAAATCATATTCTACAGTTAAAACTAGAAGTCCTGTCACGAATAGTGCGCTTATCTAGGCTTAATTGCGCGTTGGAATTGCGCGCAATTGCCACATCGAATGGCATCCAAAGCACGGCAGGTTCTCCTGGTTACTCATAGCAAGCACATGCAATGTTTCTGCCAATGGACCTCCGGGTTACCCGGAGGTCCATTGGCTGAAACATTGCTTGTGCACAGGCCATATGTACAGAATATGATAGCTTTACTTGGGCCATAAAGCGCACATTAATGCGCATATCAACGTGCTATTTGTGCGCATTTCATGACAGGACTTCTAGTTTTAACTGTATTTGTTGAAATAAAACACTGGGTGTTTATTTTTATATTTAATTCACATTAGGCCTACTGCAAATATATAGAATATAGCCACAGTACCTTGGTGTACCAAATGCTTTTCACGAGTGAAGTGGTGTTAACTGCGAGCCTTCGGCACGCGGTTAACACAACTTCACCATGAGTGGTGAACATTTGGTACACCAAGCTACTTTGGGTATATTTTATTTATACCATGATCGTCAGATTAATAAGAGTTTACATAGGGGGAGGCCACCAAAAATTTGCAAGACGTGACGTGGGGGTGGGTGGGTCTCTTGAGTGCGGCAAAAATATTCATTTCCATCCTGTGCAATTTTTTGAATTTTTTAAAAATATATCAATATATCAGCTAATATATACCATCATTTGTGTTTCAAACCTTAAAGATGATGTTGTACATCACACTCTTGACATAAATACAACATCAGGAGGCTTTATATATGAGAATATTGGGCTTAAACTGGGAAAATGTCACACGTTAGTAGGGGGTGGGTGTCTTGTTCGAAATGTAGAAAATGTGCAGACAATATTTTGGGAACAATTCAAATGAAAATATGTTCCCGTATATATCTACACCTGCTCTGGCCAAGCCTGATAACGAACAGCTTGTCATTTGTAGATTGGGGCCCACAGCAGTTTAAATTGGTGGTAGCAGTTTAACCCTTTACCTAACATGAAAAGCAGACGAAACTTGCCAAAAAATGATTGAATAACTAATTTTTTGTCTCAAAAACATAGGTTATGACCCCCTCATTGGAACGAGCTTGACGAGCTCGTTCCAATGAGGGGTCATAACCTATGTTTTTGAGACAAAAAATGAAAAAATAATAAAAATTAATTGGCGATTTTTTAGAGTAGCGCTGGTCGGTTTTGGCCGTTACGTTGGGTAAAGGGTTCAGAACATTATGAAAACCCCCTAAGACAGCTGTGCCTACTAAGTTTATAAACTTATTTTGGATTTTAATGGGAGAGTGGGGGTGGGTGTCTGAGAACAGTAGTAGAAAATTTGCACATAGTGGGTGGGTGGGTGTAAAAAGGAGCCGAATAAAAAATAGGACGTCACATCTTGCAAATTTTTAGTGCCCCCCCCCCCCCCGTTTACATGTTGAATAAATCAATATTCACATGTGCGAATCTGTTTTTGTTTACATGAGCACTGGTAGGCGGTACTTCCGCTGGCAATTTTATCGCTGAAATGAAACAGAAAACGAAAAGCACAAATTACGTGGCCTTTTTCATTTTAATAACATACTATTTCGAGTTATGGGTGCTTTATTCACACGAGACAACGTATGTTTGTTAATTTTTGGTATCTTATGAGGTAAACTTATTAAAAAACATAATAAATAATTGACAGTTCCATTTCACTCTTCACAAGGCGATGAATGATAAATTAAGACAAGTTTGCATTCAAGGTGAGGTCACCAAATGTCAACTTGGATATTGTTCCACTGTAGGTGTAAATTTTAACTACTGAAATCCCATTGCTGGTGTGTTCACCACGGTTGGTGTGTAAAGCTCAAATTTATATCATAGGTTTTTTATACATCGTAGAATCGGTAACCATGGTATAAACTTTGTGAATCTTGTTACACCAAAAGAAAGCTGTTTTGATATCAATTCCAATAATCATTCCCCGAACCTTTTTATTATTTTGTTAGTGTTAGTACAGCACAGATTCTACTCATCAAGTATGATTTAGGACTTGATGTTGGTTAATTACAAATCAACACATACATATGAAACACTTGTTGTGATCGCTTGTTGGCAATTCTCCATTATTTTTTGGAGGCTTGTTGGATTTTTCACGGGAAAAAAGAAGAATCTAACTTTTTCGGGATTTGTTCTAAGTGGTTTTCATGGATTCTAAGTTTATACGACTCAGTGGATTGTTTCATAAACTTTAAGAACACTTAATTCCCTTGTGTTGAGCTTCCAAATTCAATTTACCAACGTATTTTAGAACACTATGATGTGCCTTGCTACGTGTATTTTTATATAAAGTGCTTCAAATTGTATAGTGGATTCAGCTGGAAGATTATTGTGAACTGTCTCCACCCAATAGACATGGAAAAAGATGAAAACTTGTTCTTGTACCTCTTGCAGTATAGCCATTATCTATGAACCCTTAATCCACCATCGGTGGTCCAAATCGGCCAGAATGAGGGGCAAAATTTGCTCAACAGAGTTAGTGTCCGAATCAGCCAATTGAGAGTTCAAATTAGCCAAATACAGTTGAACCCTGTTAATTGAAGAGCCACTTTGTCAATGAAAATTATTCAATTAACAGGAGTATTCAATTAACAGGGATTGTGTCACTTTCCTGTATTCTAGAGATAAACTTAAAGCATTTATTCCATTATAACTTGTTTGACAGAGCTCCACAAGATCTGTCAAATGAGATATAATAGATTAAATTCCTGTATTGGATGTACTGAGTCCAAATAGGTCTATAAACAAAGGAAAACTGGGGAGAGTCTGTAATTTCTCGACATGTTACAAGATTTATTATTCAATTAACAGGAGATTACTCTATAACCTATATTCAATTAACGGGTCAAATTTGTACTTGAGGTATGGTAAATGGTTTTGCGTTGGGGAATTATATTCAATTAACAGAATTATTCAAGAAATATCCAATTAACTGGGCTCCACTGTAATACATGTACATGTAGTTATTAAAAATTTGGTTGTAAAATCGTTTTTATTAGAATAAATCATTTTTTTGATGCAAGTTTTGGATCTATTTATTCCCCAAGAGACCAAACTTATTTGGGTCTGTATCCAATTTGGGGTCAACTCGCCCTCAGGTTAACTTGCCTCAGCATATTTCTCTGGGTAAAGTCCCTCCAATTAGGGGTAAGTTGACCCACATTTAAGAGGCAAGTTCACCCTCAAAAAGCAATCCGTATTCATTCTTCTTTTTTAATGAAACTTAGTTTTTCACTGATCAAATTCAACAATTATCAAATAATAGGGTGTATGTAATTTCGTACCCACAACCATTTTGTACACAATTAAAAAAAAAAGTAATTTTGTATCCCCCCAAAAAATAATAATAGTCAGATATAATGTCCTTAATATTCATTGCAGTTTATTTGTCAGGGTTTTTTTTTAAAAAAAAAATAGGTTTTTAATGCTGTGCCCGTTCAGAATTAATCAGAGTTACCGATTCACGAGATGTCAGGAGTTCATCGTGTCGCTTAATTTCCAAGTTTTCACAACAGTATAACACACACAGGATACCAATTATTACTCATCACTTGCAGAGTAAAATTTCTTCTACTGATGGATCCATATCTACATTAATCCGGTAAATATTGTTTAAATATTGTTTTTGAACTTTTACTACAAATGAAATTTTAGCAGTAAAATATTAGCATCAATAATATGTTTTGAGGGTATGAAATTACACACTAAAATGAGTACGAAAAAACCCAAAATTCCGAGTATGAAACCATTTTGGGTATGAAATCACTACAACTCAAATAATAATTTATACAGTTACCTTCATAAAAAAAAATTAAAATGTCCTATTGCGCAAAGAGAAACTTGAAAAAAATGAGAAACTTACTCATATTCTTTATAATTATTTAGGCATATATTTGAATAATTAACATCGCTTGTTTTTCATATTTCTTATTTTGACCTTTCCTCTTCCATGATGGTGGAAATGAACGTAATAATGAAGCAACAACCAGCATTTCGAGAAAATTGTTAAAAAAAATATATGCACAATGAATTTGATGTTTGAGTAATGTATACTGAATAAAAACCGGTAAATGTTAAAAATGAATGTGTTGTATTATGCTTCATTTCCATCACTCCACCAGTCATTATCTCGGTACGTGGGGTGCCTATCCTATTATCTTTGCAAATAAATGATAATAATTGTACCTAGATGACCCCCCACTCTCCTCTATTTGAAGTCATTAAAAATGTTTTTTTTTTTTTTTTATTAGGACACATTAACAGCTAGGGTCATATCATGTCAGTGACAGTTTTACGGGTGGAGGAAGCCGGAGTACCCGGAGAGAACCACCGAGCAACGACAAGCATCTGTCAGCTCTCCAACAACATCATAACTCTGAACTCTGCACCGCGGCACAGGCAGGGTTAGATTGGTTAAAGACATGCACACTGTCGACATGCAGTACACCTTAGTACACAGCATCATCGTTCCCCCGTGTAGGCAATCAAGACTTCCGTAGAGATGTTGTGAACCAAATATGAAGGTATTCTGACTGTTGGATTGGAAGAAGAAAAATTTTAAAGAAATTTCTTCATATTGCACTAAGTTAAAATTTGGGCTACCATAGCGAGCCCAGATATTAACCTACGGATCCGTCCAATCCGAGCAAACTTGAATCTGACCCCCCCTAGAGATGTTGTATACCAAATATGAAAGCATTCTGACTGGTGGATCTGAAGAAGAAGATTTTTGAAGAAATTCCCTTATATTGTACTAAGTTAAATTTCATGTCCCCATATTGAGCCCAAATATTAACCCAGGCACTTGAATTGAACAAACTTGAATCTGACTCCGCTAGAGATGTTGTATACCAAATATGAAAGCATTCCGACTGGTGGATCAGAAGAAGATTTTTAAAGAAATTTCCTCATATCGCACCAAGTCAAGATTTGGGCTACCATAGCAAGCCCAAATATATACCTAGGGATCTGATTTTAACAAACTTGCATCTGACCACCCTAGAGATGTGGCATACCAAATATGAAAGCATTCTGACAGGTGGATCTGAAAAAGAAGATTTTAAAAAATTATCCCCCATATTGAACAAAGTAAAAATTTGGGCTTCCATGGGAAGCCCAAATATTAACCTAGAGACTTGGTTTGAACAATCTTGAATCTGACCCTCATAACAATGATGTATACCAAACATTAAAAGATTCTGGTTCTGAAGAAGAAGATTTTCAAAGAAAATTCCCCATATTACCCTAAGTTAAAAATTTGGGCTCCTGTATTGAGCCCAAATAAGAACCAATTGGCTTTATTTTAACAAACCTGTATCTGACCCCCTATGAAGGCTGTATATCGAATATCAAAAGATTCTGACCATTGGTTCTGGAGAAAAGATTTTTTTAAATTTTTGCAAATATGCTGACTCAGCATTTTTTTGATGCCCTGTACAGAACACCCTAACATAACCAAACCAATGACAATTTTTCTTTTATCACTGAATTCTACTGGTCCTAAGGATGCTTCATGCCAAATAACAGCTCTCTGTTTCGTGTGTTATTTTAACAAACATGTATCTGACCCCCCCCCCCTCCCCTCCCCCCCCCCCCTCCCACCCCCCTCCTATGAATGCTGTAGATGAATATCAAAATATTCTGATGATTGGTTCTGGAAAAAAGATTTCTTTTAATTTTTGCAAATATGCTGACTGAGCATTTTTTCGATGCCCATTGCAGAACACCCTAACATTACTGATGGCAATTTTTTTTTACCATTCAGTTCTACTGGTCCTAAGGATGCTTCATACCAAATAACAGCTCTCTGTTCCATGTGGTTTGGAAAATATGGGCGTTTGAAAATATTTCTATTTTTAGCTCCCAGGGTTCCCATGGGGATGCAGGAATTTTTTTTTTTGCATGAGTCAATAATACCACATACCAAATTGGTTAAAACTGGACCATCAGTTCAGAAAATAGAAATTTTGGGCATGGCCAAAAATCTTACCCCTCCCATTACAAAGCCAAATATTGCTTCACGAACTTTGTTTGAACAAATTTGATTCTACACCTCA
This sequence comes from Pictodentalium vernedei, assembly GCA_031216915.1. NCBI lineage: Eukaryota > Metazoa > Mollusca > Scaphopoda > Dentaliida > Dentaliidae > Pictodentalium > Pictodentalium vernedei. The sequence continues at coordinate 142,962,276 of CM062296.1, read as the reverse complement.
AAAGGAAGCTCCATATCAAATATCAAGTCATCGTACACACTGGTTCATGAGAAGATGATTTTAAAAATATTTTGGAGCATTTTCCCCCACTCCCTCCCAATGGGGCTGGGCAGGTTGAGTTGAACAAAAATGCAACGCCCCTTCGGGACCATCACTCACACAAACTTTCACTTGAATTGGCCCTGTGGTTTTGGAGAAGACCATAACATGCAGTTGACCGACAACGGACGACAGATGGATGGATGGACGATGGACGGAGAGTGATGAGATTAGCTCTTCTTGACTTTGTCACGATGAGCTAAAAAGAAAGCAGACTTAACGCATCCATTAAAGTAAGCTCCGCCCACCAAGTGAGTGACACCACGTCGTCATATTAAAGATCAGTTAAATATTGTTATTTCCCCTGGTCTGTATCATAGGTACTCGTGCCCCCATAATATTTATACATACCATTATGGGGAATGTCAGCATAAATTCAAAATTGCTGTCAGATATCATTTTTCTTTCAATTTCACAGCTTGTGCCGAGTACCTGTGGTCTATATATGTTCAGAAAAATACTAGGGTTTACTGGGAATTCCTCACTGACGTAATCAATTTTGTGTCACAAGATAACACTTCCAAGTTTGGAAATTTTTAGTGTCAATAAATTCCATATCGATAATAAAATTATTGGATTTAAAATGACACAATTAACATGCTTGTCATTTTGAAAATTGCAGGAGGGCCATTATGGTTCACCTCAAATAACCCCAGGAGGGCCATTTCGGGTTCACTTAAAATAACCCCAGGAGGGTCATTCATGATTTGTGGAGGCCATTTTGTTTTAGCTTGATGGGTAGACAACTTATATCATTTTAAGGTGCATAGTTGGTGTAATTATGATGTACGTCATCACGTAATGTATAGATGCAGGCTTGAATATTTGGAAGCAAGATACCAGGTTTCCCTGATAGTGTTGAAATGATTACCTATTTTTCAAAGTCGACAGGAGTAATCGATTCTAAATCGACTAGTCGGCTTTTCTGTTGAAAACATAATTGTCTCAGTAAATTAGGTGATAAGAGACTGTTACATGTAAGTTGATAACCCTTTCATTTAATGACTCATTTGACAAGTGTTTGGTGAAGTTTCTTTGTCAAAGTCATGAACACAGCTGTTCTCTTTTTTGTATTTTGAGTTTTTTAAAATGTTGTGCATATTGTAGCTTTAAGCAATCAGTAAAATTAGGATACCTGGAAGTGCGTGCCTCCTAGTCCTCTGTCCGTACAGTGGAAAAAGTACCCAATGATGTTAAAACTGAAGTTTCGTGAATTTGTAAAATGTTTAAAGTGTGCCACCATTCACCCGGTGCAATTAATTAAAAACTCCCAGGTCAAATTTTGTGACGGACAGTTTCTTCACCTTCATATCCAGTCTTCGCCAGCTCAACCCAAACCAGTACAGTAATATCATAGAATATGTCGCAGCTTTCTGAGTGTTTCTGGCATGTATTTTATTTTTATATCAATTAAAAAGTGTGGGTGTCTGGGCGACTTGGGTGAGGGACAAAACGCTTGCATGAATTAACAGCATCTTTGAAGTTGTACATCAAAGTATTTTTCTTCAACGCGTACTAGTGATTAGGTTAGATGAAATCAGTGCTTATAATGCTGCTGAAATCTAAGTTGTAACATTATCGGCATCAACAAACGACAATGATTGCATTGATATCCACTTCTCGATACAATTTAAAATAGGTCCACCATGAAGCATAAACGTCTGATGTTTATAATCATTAACCCCCCACAATTGACATTTTTACGATTTCATCTCTGAGTTTACCGACTAGTCGACTGGCGGATTTCAGAGTCGATTTTTCCGAAAATCGAATCGACTTCGACTAATCAATTCAACACTAGTTTCCCATGACACTCACCAACAGCAAGTGTAATAGTTATCGTGCATCCAAATAACCAAGCCCGTATCTATACATTACATGATGACTGTAAAAGCCAGTGCACTGTGCTCACTGCCAGATGCCGATATCTTGGGACGAATCAATCAGATTTGGGGGACGAATCGTCCCGGCTATGATTTTGGGACAAAACGTCCCAGGCAAATCGTCAGAGATCAAACTTGCACGGGTATGATACATCTCCTAATCGCGCGTGACATGAGTTGTTTCAGTCTGATGTACAGTGTAATAACTAATTACAACTTTGGAACTGGTAGACCTCCCACTCATATTTGGAAAGTTATTTACTGTCTCTGGGTGACTACGTTGACGCCACACTACAAACTTCACAAATTGCACTTTGTCACATGCACCTCCTTCAATATGCGAAAAGTGCTGTTTGAGGTGGCAGATTTTGAGGTGTCTTCGACTGAATTGATGGGCCACAGAAATCGGGGTTAGGCAGACATTTACCGTCCACGGAATTTTGAACTCAGACGGGCGACTGCGGCCCGGGGCGATCGCCTGTCTCAAAATGACAAGCCTGAAATAACATGGATTATCAACAATTTGTTCACAGTAGCTTGATCGAGTACGGAGTTTAGGTATGACAATGTCCATTTCATGAGATAACTAATATGCGGCGGTAAACTCATGCCTATTTTCGTGATATGAACAATGAATACCTAGGATAACAGGTATCTGATACCGAGAAATGTTACGTGCCCCTAGCAGACCAATATCATCATTCAGTGGTATGATGTACATGGCTAAAAAATAATTGACTATGGAATATACGAATACACCCAAACCGGCCGCCAACATTTTTACCCAAACCAGCATCCAATGGACCCAAACCAGCCTCTACATTTTACCCAAACCGGCCTCCAAAATTTTACCCAAACTGGCCTCCAAGAATTTTACGGGCAGTAAAAAAGAAATACACAGACTTTTTACATGTAACTTATGGACATACATTTATTAACACAATAATTCAATGATGATATCAATCTTAATTTTTTGTTAATTAAAACTGCGACAACTGACAGAGTTTGTCTTGGGAGTTTTTTTATCATGGTATCATAAAAAGCCACAAGAACATAAACAGACATAAAATATTTTGATCTATTGTATGTGGCAGACGATATGATTTCAGTGGTTTTCTACAAAGTACCCTTAGGTTAATCAAAGAGAACACTTCAAAAACCGCTAAATCTTGTAAGAACAAATGTTTGTTCCATTTTTCATTTGATTTGTGCATGACATGTTGTTTTGATAATCATCGACGCTAGATCACATCAAAATTTTGGGAATGCGTTTTTGAAAAAGAAAAACCAATCAGCATTCAGTCTGAACAATACCAGTTTGTTTTGGGAAAGCTTGTTTGAAAAAGCTTAACCAGTCAACACAGAGTATTGATAGTAGCATCTTGTCACTGTGTCAGTAATCTCTTCAGGGATTTGGAAATGAGAAGCTGTGTTTATTCCGTTTTGGGTATTTTCAAATGGATAATTGGTTTATCTGTACCCGTGCATGTATGTGGATAATATTTTCGGAAAAGGAGGTAGGCGAACATTTTTTCTCATATTTCTTATTATCTAACTTTTATTACAATGTCATGAAAAGCCACTAATAGGCGAGTGTGGTTAAAATGCGCGGAGGCCGGTTTGGGTAAAATTGTCGAGGCCGGTATGGTCGAAATTGCGGAGGCCTGTTTGGCTGTAATTCGAAAAATAATAGTCAACTATAGCACCTTCTGACAATAGGTCAGCATAGGGCTGGGCGATATGGGAATCTGAATACCGGTAATGATATCAGAAAAAATATCGCGATATACCGGTATATCGTGCAGCAGCGTGTGAAAGGGAGAAGTAGTCAGATACTGTTGCGTTGTCAACTAACAATGGGGATGTGCTACCAGCAGTGAAGCAACAGCATTTCATTTGATGTCAGTTTGGACAAATAAACAACCACAAAACATTTTCAATAACTCATATCTTCGTATTGATTTCATAATTTCTAAGAGTTTTACAACGTTTTCGTTTATTTTTCGAATCCACCTATATTTTCAAAACTAGATCGACAGTCGATCTAGTTTTGAAAATATAGGTGGATCATTGACTCGGAACTTTGCAATGAACGAAAAATGGCCGACTTTTGTTGTTTGTAGATTCCAAATATAAATCTGTGGTTTGGATGTTAAGGGAAATAACTCGTTGGCAATCTAAAATGAACAAGATTTGCTTCAAAACTTAGGGAGGGGGGGGGGGGGGGATAGCACTTTATATAGGAATACTATAGACATTTCTATTTATAAACTGAAAAGGCTTACAAATTTGCAGCTAAGAAAGATAGCATGTTCACTTTCTCTGGCTTCAGACACGAACGTTTAGGTTCTACTATCTGTCCAGATTTGCTAGAGTTGGATACCTAGACGCGTTCATCCGCCACCAGTCTAGGGGATTAGTGTCACTGTCGGAAGCATCAGCCCCAAGATACAATGAAATCTCCTTATCAATTGAATACAATTTCTCACTCTGTTGAGGTAATTTGCTTTTGAATAGGCTACCTATTGTCTTTTTTTCTTTGTAGCTGGTTCCTTAACATTATCAACATTGTCTGTCTTACTAATTGCACTATTATCTGAAGCATGCATAGATTTGTCACTTGTGATTTCGTCTTTCACACACTCGTACTGCTCATCTGACAAATAAGTGTTCTTAAATCGTGGGTCTAGAAATGATGCAATTGAAATTATATGAACAGTTTTTTCATCACAATATTTGTTACTCATATATGACTTAATACGATTTTTTATGTCACTTGTTAGAGCATGTGAGTCATTTTTAGTGTCTAATACATCAGTTTCTAGTATTGACAACATTGGTTTAACAGCTGATATGCTTACATAATTTTCAGCAGACAGTATATCTGTGAAATCACTGACGGGCTTGAGAGTGTCACAGACAGCTTCCATGACTTGACTGTCTTGCCAAGTTGGCACAAGATGGGAAGTTTTTCTATGTGCACTTAGCTCCTTTCTTATAGCTGACTCCTGTTCTAATACCCGATTCACCATGTCGAATTTTGATCCCCCACCTTGTGGGACAGTCAGTAACTAACGAATGTTTGGGTAAACCCAACTCATCCTGAAACACTCCTAAATTACGCCTGTGAACCCAACTACTTGAAAATGTCGAACCGATAGATCTGCACACACCAAGCATTCGATTAACACGGTTGTCACTTTTAAATGAATTTGTAACTGCCCGATTCAAATTATGGCCAAAACAGGACAAGTGACCCCAGTTTAACATTTTAACAGCCAATAAAATATTGGACCCATTATCCGTTGTTAAACACACTAACTTTTCACTGTTGAGTTTCCATGAATCTAAAGTTTCACTAAGTACACAGGAAATATTTTCTCCCGTGTGGTTCTCGGGAAAATATAATGTTTCCATAACACGGGAACGTAGTTTCCAGTCACTGTCTATAAAATGAACTGTTAGTCCTAAATATGGAACCATGCTGATTGACGACCACAGATTAGTTGTTAGGGAATAGAACTTTGCATCAAAGACTTCACGCTGAACACGTTCACGCAGATCGTTGTACAGCCCAGGGATAGCTGTTTGAGAAAAGTACTTTCTCCCTGGAAGCTCATACTGTTTGTTAAAAGATTTGAGCATTTCTTTGAAAAAAGGCTGCTCAACCGTATATATCGGCACCATGTTTCCGGCAAGATATTTCGTAACAGAGTCAGTTAACTGGTCCTACCTCTTTGAGTATCTTCTGTAACTTGACGTGCTGGCAAAAGTAGATGCAATTGTTGGCTGCGTACTAGTTGATTTCTTTGGTTCTTCTACAGGTTCCGACTCTCTCTTTCTCTGTGTTGCCACTTGACTATACAGAATAGGGTGGTTTGCTCTCAAGTGGGCAAATAAATTGGTTGTATTTCCTCCGTGAGAAGTAACAACCTTCTGGCATGTTTTGCAGATGGGCTTTGTGTCATCTTTGGGCTTTCTGTTCTCATCCGGTTTAAAGCCAAAATAAGCCCATATTATTGAAGTAGCTTTTGATTTTGTTACGAAATCCATTCTGATAACTAGTGGTTAACTGATTTGCCTATAAAATTTCGGGACATATATATCAACCCTGTAGTGCGAAATTGTTTGTTTTATGGGACGCAATCGATAGTACACGTATTTCCTTACATTTGGCCAGAGTTTATTGATCCAAACTATGTTTTATCCTTTAATTATCGTCATTTAAGTACTCGTGAGGCGGCAACAGAGATTTCGAAATTGGCCATGTTTTTGTATAAATATAAAACTGTAAAAACAATAACACGGTAAAGGCGCCGAAAGGAATAGACCTTTTCATCGATGAAGACATCCTATCTTGTTTAAACTGTTTCGATGTTATGTATATATTTTAAGATCATTGTATTACAGCAATTGCATTTTCTATCAGTCAACTGTAAACTGGATGTGTTATATAAAATTTTATATAAAAATAAACTGAATTATCATTCCAACCGCTAGTTCTTTCTTTTTCTTATCAAACCCACCTTATACCCCAGGGAAAAAGTGGGGCGAAATGACCCACTCTCAAAATTGGGGCAAAACGACTCGGGCGAACTGGTATGGGGGCAAAACGACCCAGGGGGCAAACAGGATTTGGGGCGAAACGACCCGACACCATCACTATTCTTATTAATGGACTGCATCTTCATTTACCACGATCTACTATAAGCAAGTTTGATGTAATCGTCACCTCATAACCGGGGGCCGAAACGTCCAATGTCAGAGTCTGAATCCTCCAACTTCCAAGTAAAGCCTGGACTGACGCCAGTGAAGGTCCAAATTCTCCAAGGTCCGAATTCGCATGTATTCTTGAGTTGTATTCGGTGTTTAGCTTTAGGGTCGAAAAAATTCATCAATAAATGAGGCAATTTATTGCAATGAACGCGCTGCGCGAAGTTTCGTGTAGTTGGATTGCGATATTCAGTCGCATCTGATGATTTGGATAAAAGGCAGTTCAAAACGAGTCAAATTGACTCGGTCTCAACTTCATTGAAGTCAAAAGTGAAAAAGACGAGTCGACCCGCGGACGATTCGGGTGTAACCGTAATTCATAACACCTGGCTTACAATGCAGCTTTTAAAACATGAATAAACTGCCACAGGAACAACCAAGTTTACATGTATTTTCCAAGATCTATTTCTCCAAATTATTTCAGGAAATACGGGGAGTGTTTTGGATACATGGATATGCTGATATTTTGCATTTTCACCATTTTGCGTAAGTGAAAGTCAAGGCTATCCTACAGCGTGTTCGATTACTTGGTGACGGGTCGTTTCGTTCCTTTTCCCTTTCGTCCCCCGGGTCGTTTCGTACCTTTATCTTTTCGTACTGGGTCGTTTCGTACTCCTTTAGGTACGAAACGACTCACCTAAATAAATTTGCTGATACTCAGTCCGTCAAATATTTGTTTCACAACGTATATGGCATCATCTTCGACATACATCACAATGCACAGCTAAGCTGTTTGAACGAGCTCCTCTAGAACAGTTTAGACAGGGATATTTCCCAGGCATGTTTAAACGTTCACGATGCTGGGAAAAATGATCATATCTTAAGAATGAAGAATTATTTATTTGGAAACGGGATGGGAAACCCTAAAAGCAAGAAGAGAGAAGCACAAATTAAAACAATATTTTAAAATGTATCATAGGATGGTCCCTGCTTATGTATCCATGCTGATTCCGCCACGATCTTCGGCGTCCCACGATTACGGCCTACGCCATAACGCCGACCTCGCAGCCCCATTTTGTCGAACCCAGCATCATTACGAATCCTTTGTGCCATCAACAACACGATTATGGAATGCGCTGCCATCACACATCAGAGAAAATAGTTCATTGCAAGATTTCAACTCGTTCCTAAATAGAAATAAACTGTTCGTTCCAAACTGCTTCAAACGAAGTAAAGACCGTAAGGCACAGACCCACCATTGTAGACTTCGCTTGTGTTGTAGCAATCTTAACGATCATCTGTTTAGAAACCATTTATCAAACTCCCCATACTGTTCATGTGGAGCCCGTGAAACGAGTGCTCACTATTTGTTGCATTGTCCGTTCTATGTAGAGAGCAGACAGCGCACACTAGCAACAGTGACATTCACAATTTCAACGGATATTCTCTTGAATGGAAATGCTGAATACACAGCGGAAGCAAACAGCCTAATTTTTGAAAAAGTACAGAGTTATATTACTGCTTCCAAGAGATTTTACTGAACACACCTGCAGTGCTCGCCCCTCTTGTGCTCTCCCTTTATTAAAGGAAGCAGCTGCCTTTGCCCCAGACACCCCCACCCCTCCACCTTTCCTCTTCTTTCCTCTTTCATATTATTTTGTTTCAATCATAGTCTCTTCCATGCCATGAAAGTCTGATGTATTTGTTGATTGCAGGAGACAGCTTACATAAGCTTTGGCTTGCTGCTGAATCCACTTTCTAATACTGTATCTCAGCATGCTGTTCTATACCTTGTATATTTATATGCAGTATTGAAATAAAAATAATGTTTAAACTAAGAATGAAGAATGAATGAAAGGTTTTGGCGCGCCGAAGGCGCGCAGGGACGATGTGGGATTTACAAATCCCTTGCGACCTGGTTAACCTTATTTTTTTTCCCTTGGATCACACAGGCCTAGCTTTCCTATTGCCCAAAATGGAGTCGGGGGGGGGGGGGGGGGGTTATGCACGCGGTTAGAATACCCGGCAGTTTACGCTGGAGTGTTAGATGGTCAATACTCAATCCCTCAACGCCTTTAAAACTATTAGAGAGCGAGCTCTATTCGGTTCCAGTTCGGCGATGGTAGAGGTTTGAGTCCCACCATGGTGGCGAGCCAGAATGTAAGGCAGATATAAGGTATATTTATATCCAACATTGAAAAAACACGGGTTCTAGTCGTTTCGTCCCATGGTCGTTTCGTCCCAAGACGTTTCGTCCCATTTTGGGCGTTTCGTCCCATTTATTTTGGTCGTTTCGTCCCATGTAGATTTTTCACTTTGGTCGTTTCGTCCCATGTGGATTTTTCACTTTGGACGTTTCGTACCATCCGAGATTGGCTAGGTAATCTCAAATTTGGTTGATTTTTTATGAATATTTCTCAGTGAGACTATGCAAATATGGATATCATTGGAACCGGCTTGATCAGTTAGTTCCAATAGTATACGCATGGTTTTACTGGAGAAAATGTAAGACATTTCAGGCTCATTCATTTGTTGTGCAGTTTTGACCGATTTGTTAAAGGGTTAAGTCACAACGGAACATATAACGATGACGAATCGGGTATTATTGTTTATTATTTACACTTTTTCTTCAAACTCATCATCAAACCTATCGCCCTCATGGGTGCGATGATATTTCTTAAGGAGCTCGGCGAAAAGGATGTTGTAAAATATATAGTCAAGCATATAAAAACAAGTCCCCTAGGTCTGAAAGGCAGCAGTCGGTCCTATTATGCCCATACAGACATATCAAAGAGACGCAATGGTGTTTATACAAACAGCTGGCTTGATCAATCACACACAACAGAAGGCTGTACTTACAACAACCAGCAAGTAAAAGTGTTTGACAGACCGACTTATTCACTCAATTAACAACAACAAAAATGGGTGCGATGATATTTCTTAAGGAGCTCAGCGAAAAGGATGTTGTAAAATATATAGTCAAGCATATAAAAACAAGTCCCCTAGGTTTGAAAGGCAGCAGTCGGTCCTATTATGCCCATACAGACATATCAAAGAGACGCAATGGTGTTTATACAAACAGCTGGCTTGATCAATCACACAGAACAGAAGGCTGTACTTACAACAACCAGCAAGTAAAACTGTTTGACAGACCGACTTATTCACTCTACAATAACAAAAATATAATTACAATCCTTATCAAAATTATTGAAAACAAACAAAAAATACTGTGAGTCCACATTGAGATTAGTAACAAAATACATAATGGTTTGTTTGATTGACCGACAAATTCACATAAACAAAAAAGAACCTAACAAACAACAATTACACGTTTGTTACTGAACAAGATAAGTTTATAAATTAGGAAAGCTAGGCGTTTTCACGTCAGTCTCGGATGGGATGAAACGTCCAAAGTGAAAAATCCACATGGGACGAAACGACCAAAGTGAAAAATCTACATGGGACGAAACGACCAAAGTGAAAAATCTACATGGGACGAAACGACCAAAATAAATGGGACGAAACGCCCAAAATGGGGAGAGACCTTCGGCGCGAGCCAGGAGACTGGAATTCAGCGTGCAATTTCAGAGTGAAAATACAGCGTAGGGGTCTACTCGACTACCAGAGTGTACACCAATTTAGTACGGATAGTCGTATTTCATATTGTAAACTTGACACTGTGAACACACGTACAATCAAAACCTAAATGCATTTAAAGTGGAAATGAGGTAAACACTGGACAAATGTAAACATAAATTATAACTATAACTAATATGAACTTTGGTAAAACCAAGAAGCGCGCGCAACTCACAGTGTTTTTCAAATTATAATGACATAAACTTAACAAAATTTAAAACTGTGTTTAAGGGGTCGTCAACACAAAACAGAATCCACCTTAAGTGGACAAATAAATTGAACCGAAGAAGCTTGAGGCCTACAATCCGAGAAATTATCATGAATAAAATAGTTGCAAAATAATTTAAGGAAATTATTTGAAACCATACCCCCGTGGGAACCCTAGGAAGTGAGGTAGTGCTGGTTTACTTTGGTAAACAAGCTCTGTTGTAATGGTAAAATAGGACCTGGTAAACAGTGCCTGGGTGGAAGACCTCTAAAATAGGCACCATGTGGCGATTAATTGGCTATACTTGACTTCATATCCATGTTGTGGTCACGATTAGACATTGTGCACAAGCATGTGACCTTAAACAGCAATAAATAAATTGAAACCATACAGTTGTTAAATATTGTGTAGGACTGTATTCTTGCACTCTTGGGCTATATGATTTTTTGAATAGAAAATATTTCTAAATAATTTCGAAATAACAAAAATACAGTACAATAAACAGTTGCAGCATTGAAAAAAATAATTTGAGAAAAACCTACAAGTATTTCATTTGGGGCTGAATTGTTCCCTTGTGTGCCAACTTTGTTAACCTTTTACCCAATCCCGACAATATTAAAATTTATTATTTTAATTTAAATTTTCCAAAAAATGTCAACAAAAGCACATCATGTGACCCCTCATCGGAATGAGCCCGTTCCAATGAGGGGTCACATGATGTGCTTTTGTTGACATTTTTTGGAAAATTTTGAATCTTACGCAAGCGGATGGGGTTAAGTAAAGGGTTAAGGACCAACTTTTCACACAGGCTCAATTCGGACTTTGTTTTAGGTTGACCCATCTTGGCTTTGTTTTAGGTCGACTTATCTTCTGGGCCAACTTCTCTTGTGTACTGACTTCTGAGTTTGATAAAATTAAAACACTTGCCTAGGAGGTGGGTAAAGTGGCAGATTTTATGGACCCTGGAAGGCCATGTGTGTGCTTGCCAAAAAAGTGTGATGTTGATGTTCTACAGTGTTCCACTTGAAAAACATGACTGGTACGTGCAGAATAGAAAGTACCAGTCTGAGTACCTGGGATGGAAGGAGACATGAATTGACCGGTCAGGAAATAGAGCAATTGACCAGTGTCCCAACAAACATAAATTGAATCTGATGTTTCTTAGTTAATGTGATCAGTTTGGAACTTGGAACAATTTGACAAAGTGTCTTGCCACTGCTGGGTTGTATAGTGAAAGTTCGTGAGTATCCAGCATGGGTGTCTGGATGACTATGTCTCTTAACATGATCTGAAAACACTTTCACCTGAAAATTCCCTAAAAAATAAAAAAAAAACCTCCACCCCTTCAAAGGAAAAAAAGAGCCAAAAATTTAGAAAAAATATCCACATATTTTCATCCGTAAAGTTATTCTTTCATTCAGGAATCACTCCGCAGTGAACACTTTTTTTCTTCAAAAAACATTCATTATTTCTTTTTCATTTATCAGAAATGATGAAAAATTGCAGTGCAGTCAATGTAAATATTGACAATTATAAAATAGTTCATGAATTTAATATGTCCACTGGGATGAAAAAACAAGCAAAGTTACTTTTAAGTCATCTGGAAAGTGGCAATTAAATTTACTGATATCCAAATTACAAAACAAGGAAACCAATTCCTGTTTTTATGATTTCAATTGTCAGATCAAAATCCAGAAGTTTCTTCCCAGGCGTGATCACTTCCCACCTAATTTTTTATCTTGGCATTTTACCCCAGATTTTGGGCCTATTTTTTCCCCCATTCTGGTAGCATTATCAATTTATCTCTCCAAACATCCTATGAATATTGTGGCCAAAAATAGGAAAGTTGAAAATTTGTAAGGAAAAAATATCTCGCCCAACCAGTAATAATAATAACTCTTTGGCCAGCCGCTGATTTGTCGCGGTCCTCATAAGAGAAGGCCATCATTCCCCCTGCACCCCACCCCCTCTTCCCCTCCTCTCCTCCCAGCATTCAGATATAAACTGCTTAATAGTGTCCCTCACTTCCTCTTTTTCAATTTCTTCAATAAGCATTCCTACCCTCTCCCTCGTGTCCCCCTTCAGCCATCTATCCTTTGTTTCTTCACCCCACTTCTGCATTATTCTTCCAGTAAATTTTATTCTATGAGGTATATACTGTGGGCATTCCCAGAGAACATGTTCCAGGGTCTCCACTACTCCAGAGTGGCACATTTGGCATCCCTTTTCTCCATCTCTCCCAATTTTCCCCCGAAGCTCCAGTGATCTTGATCTCAGTTTGAACAGCAGTGACCCTCCAAAGGTGCCATCTAGGTACTTCTCAAAAGCTGGCTTTTCTTTATATTGTAACCCCTGCAGTGATCTTTTCACGCTCACCCCTGCTCGCCAGTTTCGATTGCAATCTTCCATGACTCTCTCTTTGACAAACCTTTTGCCTTCTTTCATTCCTACTTCTATGTTTGTGACCTCTATAGAGTAATTGTCCATTAGTTCCCTCACATGTTTTGACCACCCCGTATCTATATTAGAATTCCAAATGGTATCGAGCATCAGTTTGCACCACCGGTTGTCAGGCATGTTTCTCAAGTAGTTAAAGTAACACAGTTTTCCCAAATCTACCCTGTCCTTGATTTTCATCCACCCAAGCTCCCCCCTTACTGCTTCCAAAGCTGTAGCATTACTCGACCCTGTTATCCATCTGCCGGCATCATTCTGAGTACTTTCCAACTTCTTAATAACGGTTTGGTTTAATGGAATCACGTCCGTGCCATACGTTATACTTGGAAAACCCACCCTCTTCCACAGTGTTTTCCCCACAAAGACCTTGTTGAAACTATTTTTCCCTATTTTTCCCTAAAAGTTTTAGTTGGTTCAGAATTCTTTTCCCCTTCAGAATCAGTTTGGCTGAGTAATTTCTGTACACCCCTCTTCCCGTTATATTTATGCTTACCCTAGATACTCTCCCGTTTCTCCTACAGTGATTTGTTTGCTTTCCCCTTCGGGGATTGAGAACTCCCCCACTCTCCATCTCTTCGTCATATCTACCTTGCGTCCAACGGGTATTACCTTGCTTTTATTTTCATTTAGTTCGAGCCGCCAAGTGTTCCCATATCTACCAACAATTTCCAGCAATTTCTCTAGCCCCTGTTCAGTTCTAGACATTAACACCATGTCGTCCGCAAAGAATAAGCCTGGTACCTTTATGTCTCCAACATTTACCCCCTCCGCACTCTGAATTAGTTTGTCCCCTAAATCTTTAACATACAATGCAAACAAAATCGGTGAAAAGATACACCCCTGCTTGAGGCCTATATCCATAGGGACTCGTTTTGTAGTGATACTCCCTAGACTGAGTTGGCTTTGCACATCTGTATACAGTGCTTTCATGATTCCCACAAAGTCACCCCCAGTCCGATGCCCTCGAGCTTTCGCCACATACCTTCCCTCCACACTCGGTCGTACGCTTTTTTCACATCTAGAAATGCCAGAAACATCTTTTTCTTTTCAGCCTTTGTTGATTCTATCAGTTGGGTGAGTGTAAATAGGTGATAAGTGACTCTTCGACCTTTCCTGAAACCATTTTGAATTTCTCCTAAAAAACCTTTCTCTTCAATAACTTCCTCAAGTCTACCGTATATGACCTTACAGAATACTTTTCCGATGTTACTACTAACTGATATCCCCCTATAGTTATCTAGAACTTCCTTATCCCCCTTTTTGTGTATGAACGACACCTTACTTTCCCTCCACTCTCTGGGGACCTTTTGCTTTCGCAGAGCCAGTGTCAAAGGTGTTTTGGCCTGAAATTGTGGAAGCTGGTTTGGCTGAAATTGTGCAGGCCGGTTTGGGTGTAATTTTCGGAAAGTACCCTACAAAATAGACGACAACAGATTAATATTTTGTCCAGAATATCGCCATTATCCAACCTTCAAAAAAAAAATTTTGGACCTCAACAAGTTTTTCATTTAAGATCCACACCACCCCCACCCTACCTACACACCAGCATCCACATATGTTTTCAAATAAAAATTGAAATTGACCAGGCAACTACATAACTTATTTTTATAAACAACCAAAGAAAAAGGTTGAACATTTTTTTGTACATGATACACAACATTGACAGCGATGACTTTTATTTAGATCAAGTCTGAACATTCACTGATCCAAAAGTACAAAAACTAACCCCTTGAATATTTTTGGTAATGATTAAGAAATAGGCTTCAGGTTGATTGTGGGCTTTGTCAAGAAACAATGGATTGCACTGAACCCACACCCTGTCCATTTTTCTGGAAGAAATGGAAGCTTTATTTTTTCATTATCTTTCGAAATTTTTTTTTAGCAATATTATGAATTAAATATTATGAATTAAATATGAGCTATTTGGACAATGGAGAAATATTTCAGATTATCTGTTTTTTTTTTTGTATTTTCATCTGGTGCGAATTTAAAGAAAAAAAGAGTTTCACTGCAACATTTATTTTTATTGTTTTTTTTTTGGGGGGGGGGGGTGGAAGGGGGAATAGGCGTTTTTAAATTTCACAAGTTGGACAGCTTTACTTTAGTAATGGTCGAGCACAATAAATTGTGCCCACAGAAAAAACATTACAATTGTCAGAAACGAGAATGCATGTAGTCATTGTGATGGGTAAGGCGTCTTCGCTTGAAAATTGTCTTCGAAACGTATTGTCGAAAATTTATTGTTTTTGTTTCGCTGGGGTGCATTCATGTGGAACGGAACTTCTGTTTTGGAAATGGTAATTCGTGGGGGTCCGGGTCTTTTCGGCCTCGGGAATGTTCCCACTTTTGAGGCCGAATGTTCCCACTTTTGGTCAAAATTTTCGGAGTTTGGGAGTTGAAAAATAACTTTAAAAAATATTTTTTTAGTTCATTTTGTTAGGTTTTTTTTATATTAGGAGGTTTTCTAGAATATTTTTTAAAGAATAATATATACGGCGTACCTACCTTTATTCCTAAAATCAAAATATATTAAGCACAACAAGACCAATCCATAATGAATAATGAAATATAAAATCCATTGTATAAAATCCACTGAACTGAATTACAGAATGACAATATATGTGTTCCAATGTCGACATGCAAACACGAAATGATATACTTCTTCTTGGATGTTGTCTGGCACAACTCATCTTGAAAATTTTGTTTTCATAAGTTCTTCTGGGTGAAGTGGTGATCAAAGTTCTGGCCTCTGATGAGATGGTGTGTTCCCGGAACGTCTACTGGACTAAAACAACATCTTATCAAGTAGGTGGATTATGAGGTGCTGTGTGGGTGAAACTAAATCAATATCTTCTTTGTTATTCCCGGAATGACTACTGGTGAAAACTAATCAATTTCTTCTTTGTTATTCCCGGAATGACTACTGGTGAAAACTATTGCCTAACTATTTTGTTGTTTTATTCAGAGCAGTGTGTTATTTTATTCAGAGCACATATTAGTATGTTTTTTCTGGCGTGCTGGCAAACCCACATAATAATAATAACACTTTGGCCAGCCGCTGTTTTGTCGCGGTTCTCGGACGAGAAGGCCATAATTAAGATAACCGAGCTTCAACAGGTCTATCCTGTCCTTGATCCTCATCCACCCAAGCTCACCCCTGATTGCTTCTAGCGCTGCGGCATTACTCGACCCCGTTATCCATCGGCCTGCATCGTTCTGCAGGATTTCCAAGCTCTTTACGGCCGTCTGGTTTAGGGGTACCACTTCCGTACCGTATGTTATACTTGGCAGACCCACCATTTCCCAAATGGTTTTCCCCACGAAAACCTTATTGAAACTGTTTCTCCCTATAAGTTTCATTTGGTTAAGGATTCGCTTCCCCTTCAGAATCAATTTATTTGTGTGGTTCCGGTAGATGCCTCTTCCTGTAATGTTTATATTTACCCCCAAATACTCGTAATCACCCGTCTCTCCCACACTGAGAAGTTTGCTGCTCCCTTCCGGAATGCAGAACTCACCCACTCTCCACCTTCGAGTGGGGTCCACTTTGCGGCCCACAGGTATAACTTTGCTCTTACTTTCATTAAGTTCGAGTCTCCATTTGCTCCCATATTTCCCAACAATTCCCAGCATTTTCGTTAGCCCCTCTTCGCTCTCTGACACTAGAACCATATCGTCTGCAAAAAATAGTCCTGGGATCTTCACGTCACCAACTGCTACCCCTCCTCGCTACGCAGGAGTTCATCTCCTAAGCCTTTGATGTACAATGCAAACAGGATCGGCGAAAGGATACACCCCTGTTTTAGGCCTATCTCCATAGGCACACGTTTCGTTGTAATGTTTCCCAGGTTAAGTTCACTCTGTACATCTTGATATAATGCTTTCATAATTCCAACAAACTCGCCTCCTAAGCCCATAGCCTCCAGCTTGCGCCACATACCTTCCCTCCATACTCTATCGTATGCCTTCTTGATATCCAAAAAGGCCATAAACATCTTTTTCTTTTTTGCTTTCGCGGATTCTATCATTTGGGATAGTGTGAAAAGATGGTCAGTAACTCTCCTTCCCTTCCTGAAGCCATTCTGGATTTCTCCCAAAAACCCCTTCTCCTCAATTACCTCCTCTAGTCTCCCATAAAGGACTTTACAGAAAACCTTTCCAATGTTGCTACTGACAGAGATACCTCGATAGTTATCCAAAACGTCTTTTTCCCCCTTTTTGTGAATAAATGTCACTTTGCTTTCCCTCCACTCCTTTGGGACCTCTTGTTTTTCTATGGCTAAATTGAATAGGGCAGTTAGGCTTTCCAAGAGTTCCTCTCCCCCTTTTTTGATAAACTCGTTAGGAATTTCGTCCACCCCTCCCGCTTTTCCATTCCTCAATTTTGAGATCACCCTTCTCACCTCCTCAGTTTTGATTTCGCTGCACACGAAGTCCGAGCTCCCCGTGGGAACCCCGGGAAGTAAGCAGCACTTGTTTACTGTGGTAAACCAGTTCCGCTTTACTAGTAAAATAGGACCCAGTCACCAATGCTTGGGGTGAAAGTCCTCTAAAATGGGCAACATGTTGATCAACGATTGACTAAACTTGACTTCATCTCCATGTTGTGTCACGATTAGCCATGGTGCATAAATATGTGACGTTAACCACCAACAAACAAACAAGTCCGAGAGATTTTCCTCGACCTGGTTCGGACACTCCGGTGGGTTCCCCATGCCCCATCGCTTATCGTTTACCTTTTCCCAGTGCTTGACTAGTTCTAATGCGATTTGATCTCGCTCTTCTGTAACTCTGCCATCTACTTTAATGCTCTGTTGGTTATTCCTTTTGTTACGTTTGTTCACCCATTTCCAAAATACGCTCGAACTCGACCCCCCTGTCGTTCTTATCGTCCTAATAAGACTGCCATTTCGCACTCTCCGGTTGTCGTCTTTTATCTTGTTTACTTTATTTCGTGCTTGTTGGTATTCTTCCTTTGCTACCATGGCCTCATTGCTTTCCACCCCCTTAAGTTTTCTACTTCTCCTGTATGCAGCACATTTAGCTTTTCTAACCTTTATGGCCCTTTTCAGTTCTTCGTTCACTCTGTATCCAAGTTCCCGTGTTGGCACCCTAATCTTTCCTACACTTTCCTTCCCTGCCTCCACTAGACTCGCAACTATGGCGTCGGCCATCTTCTGGACACTACCCCCCTTGTGTACGGCTGCAAGCTTTGGTTTCAGTTTTTCTAAGAACTTCACCCAGTCGGCATCCTTTTTGAGTTCCCAAATATCCTTGAAGCTTCCTTTCCTTTTCTCTAGGTTTTTGGCCCTCATCGTCACTGTAATCAAGTTGTGATCACTATCCAACTCCATTTTGCCCTCATCATCCACTTCTACCCTTATCACCTCCCTCCATAAATTCATATCTATGAGAATGTAGTCAATTATTGATTTTCTGTCGTTTCTCTCCCAGGTCCATTTCCCCTTACATCTAGCGTCCCTGTTCAGAATCTTCAGACCGAGCTCATTTGTGAAGTTCAACAGCTTCCTTCCATTCCTGTTGACTTTCTTGTCCCCACCCTCTATGCCTTCTTCCTTGTCACCTATGTGTCCATTAAAGTCGTCCATCAGAATTATACCGAGCCCCCTGTTTTCTAGTTCAGTGATATTGGACCTTAGTGTTGAGTATATCGAGTCATTCCACTCGGGTTTACTTCCCTCCACCGCACAGTACACAATCCCAAGGGCAATACTTTTGTTTCTCAGACTGATCTTTACCCATCCAATTTCTTTTGACACATCAGCCGAGGTGATGATATCTTCCAGATCTGTAATCAGTGACGGTTTTAAATCCTCTTTAATGTACATGCCTACCCCTCCCCCCTTTTTCTGGCCTTCCGTTCGCCCTACACCTATCCACACACACCCGCTTACTTGGTCTACCCGTTCCTCGTGTCTTACCCACGTCTCGCTTAAGCCCATGACATCAAACTCCTCTGCCTCGATCAATGTAGCAATTTCACTTACTTTACGGTGGAGACCCTGGATGTTGCTATAACCCACTTTCAGGGTACCCGCGCGAAGATAGGGAACACGCCACTAAAACCCGACAGAAAAACTAAACTAAACACTAATATAACTATCTTTTATTACAAATCACACCTATACAACACTAAAACACTATATCGATCAGCAAAAACACCTGGAAGAAAAGTATGAAATTATTAAAGCTAAATTTTGACAACTGAAATGGCTATACTCCCTGTTGGTTTCCGAGATGGACACACAACCACCCAGGAGATTCAGCTAAAGTTACCGCGAAACAAATCATGAATACACTTGCTGTGAAGTGTACCACGGGTGTTAGACCTATTCCGACAATATTTGCAGAAGAACTCAACAAGCTTCGAGATCATGATTGGGATGACGATGTCCAAGAAGTTGTCGAAAAACTTCCCACATTCAACTCCGCCAAATCGACACTCTACAGGGCACGACGAAAACAGACACCGTCACTGCCAAAGACGCAAAATGAAATTGAACTAGATGGACGGTGGAAAGAAACTGCAACTGGTAACAGGTTTCTTCTGTTCGACGACAACGATCGCAGCGGCAGAATAATCGGCTTTGCGACAACAGAAAATCTTCATCAACTGGCAAATTCAGAGACATTTTTCTGTGACGGCACATTCTATACATGCCCACGCCTGTTTCACCAAATATATAGTATTCATGTGATGATCGACGACAAAATGACACCCGTTGTGTATGCTTTTCTCCCAGGAAAAAGTACAACAGTTTATACACGATTCTTCTCATTACTTGTGGGCAAGATGCAAGAAATGGACTTGCACTTTTCTCCGCTTTGTGCTATGGCAGATTTCGAATCAGCAGTTCACAACGCCATCCGAAACGTTTTTCCAGACATTGTTATAAAAGGGTGCTTCTTCCACTATACGCAGTGCATTTGGAGAAAGGCACAAGCGACCGGGCTGCAAATCGCTTATCGTGAGAACGAAGATGTGAGGACCCTGGTTCGTCGAGCAGCGATTCTGCAACTGGTGCCCTTAGATGCGATCGAAGATGTGTGGTTTCAAGCCTTAGAAGACAGGGAGGATGCCGATATAGAGCAGCAGACACAGTCATTTGTCGACTACGTAACAGAGCAGTGGGTTGAAGGTGACCGATCACTGTGGAACCACTATGATAACGAGGGTCCTCGAACAACCAACAGTCTCGAGGGATGGCATAGTAAGCTAAAGAAAATGACACAACATGCTCACCCAAACATCTTCACTGCCATCCAAATGTTCAAAGACGTCGACAATGCCAACGAAATCAACCGTATTCAAAGAGCTGCCGGTGGAACTCGACGACCACGAGCAAAAAAATACATGAACATCGACCATCGTCTGTTAACGTTAAAATCAAGATTTGAGACTGGAACTTACGATTTAATGTCATATGTCGATTCCGCTTCTGACTTATTACATTTAGGTTAAATATTTGTAATGTATGTTATATGTAAGGCTGAAAATTTAAATATTTGTTATGTATGTTATATGTAAAGTTGAAATGTTAAATATTTGTTATGTATGTTATATGTATGTTATATATAAGGTTGAAATGTTAAATATTTGTTATGTATGTTAGGTTGTATATATCATTATATTTCAATAAAAATAATAAAAAAAAAATCATCCTTCCTTCTTATTTTATTCGATATAACCCAATAAAGAGTTATCGGCTCGAGTAGGCATTCGGGGAATAATTACTATGATAAGTGTAACATAATTATAACTTTCTCCTTAAGGAACCTCTTAATCCTCTTAATCAGCCTGGTGTTTATTTAGCCCAGTAGTCGTTCCGGGAATAAACCGATGAGATACTGATACAGAGTTTTTACAGGGTGACTGAATCTTGATTGATTTAATAGCACTTGATTAGGAGATCAATTACTGTTTTTACAGTTTCTACGGACCCTTAAACCTTTTATGTGGACTGTAATTGTCCTTGATGAGATAATCTTATACTGTTTTTTTCACGGTTTCTTTGAACATTTATTTGAACACTTCTCGCGTAAAAACAACTACTCACATAGATTTTTGAAGTTGTGTGCCAGTATATATAAAGTGTAATTGTCAATATATATGTCTTACGTTGGAGTGTTAGATTGTCAATACTCAACCCCTCAACGCCATTAACACTCTCTAATAGTTTTAATGGCGTTGAGGGATTGAGTATTGACAATCTAACATTCCAACGTAAACTGCCGGAATTCTAACCGCGTGCATACCCCCTTCAGACCCCATTTGAGGCAATAAGAAAGCTAGGCCTGTGTCATCCAAGTGATATAAAATAAGGTTAACCGGGTCGCAAGGGATTTGTAAATCCCACATCGTCCCTGCGCGCTTTCGGCGCGCTAAAACCTTTCATTCATTCATATATGTCTTTTTCTTTTTTCTAAAATAACCACCAAACTGCGGTTTCACTATTACCATAAATTTGCCCACTTCTCTTAGCAAACACGGAGCAGAACTCTTGTAATTATACAAATTCCTAGCCATTTTCCATCTCGGGGATCTCAACCCACTATCCTACTGTCAGTCGCATACTCAAACTTAATAAGATTTTTGGCTCTCGCTCCCGACTCTTGTGGATTTATAAGCAAATAAAGCTATAAAGCAAAAAAAGTTATGAGGGTCGCAAGGGATTTCAATCCCACATCGTCCCTGTGCGCCTTCGGCGCGCAGAAACTTTTCATTCATTCATATATGTCAATGTATTTTATATTGTATATATTGTACATTACACTGTATTTATTTTTGTTTTTGGTTGTAATAAAGATGTTTAAACTCATCTTAACCCGTGTCTCTTTTAGTCTCCCTAGTTTAAAACGGAGGCCGAATGTTCCCAGGCCGAATGTTCCCGGGCGGGGCCGAATGTTCCCGAGGCCGAATGTTCCCGAGGCCGAAAAGACCCGCTCCCATTCGTGGACGTTTGCACGGAGTATAGAATCAACCTCCCTGACGTTTGTCAGGCAGTATGTCACTTCGACATCTTAGGTTCGTAATAACTGAATGAAAAATACCTTTGCCACAATCCGACCTGTGCGTACTTTTAAGTTACAACAAACGGACGTGTTGTTGATGCTTTTCATTTGGTAACTTTGTTCCAATAACACGTAGTGTTGGTTTGAAGTGAACAGCGTTTTGCACTTACAAATGCAAAACAGATAAATCACGTGACAGAATACCCTACAGAATCGAACAACAGCGGGATCCCAACAGCCAGCCAGCAGACGATGAAATCCAATGTGCATGTATGGGAACATTTAGCTTTTCGACAATTTCTGTCATTTAGTCAGCAAAGCAAACGACAGTTGAGTTTGTTTGGAAAAACTTTAATTTTGAAAAGCATGTTCAATAAATTATTCACAGTCTGCATGGAATGATCTAAGGAGAAATCTCGCATTACACCGTTCGCCTTTTAGGGGGCGTCATTCGATTTGTTCGCTTCTGAAAACGAGAGCTGGGGTTCCCCATGTTTTTACTTCCGGTTTCCGGTTTAGATTGGATGGCATAGCATTCCTTGGTTTTTCCAATTTCACGTACATGTTGTCTATTAGGCTTGCTTCAAAGCAGCCCTTCGGGCTGCTTTTGCGCGCGCTATTACATAGATTGTTGTCAGAAAAACTAAAAAACTCAAATTAATCGGAATACAGTGTAACTTTGCGGTCTTTAGACAATGAGGATTTTAGGTATCTGAGGTTGGTTCAATTACATTTTTGCCGACTTTACCAAAGTAATTTATATTTGTGTTTTTATAGAAGTCTGGCGCTGTCAGATATTCGCCAAATATCACACCCAAAATTCAATTAATTTGGCCAAACTTGCAGTGTAGTGTCATGGAACTGACCTGACTGAGCTATGTAAGTATGTTCATCAACATAATCATTCCCTCTTTTTGAACCAGTTGGCAAAATCTATGACTCGGACTGCTGTGTTGGCTGTTGATGCCTTTGGAACACCGATATGGATGCATACGTTTCTTCTGACCGTGAACCATGTAGAGCCCAAAGAGCTCACTTGAAATACAGTGTAAGTAGCATTGTGTGCAGGTGTAGGTTGCTGTTGGGTCTATTTCAATCAGTTAACAAGACCTATATTAGGCTATAAACAAGTTTATTGTTCAGTTTCGATGTCCTTGGGACACTGATATAAATAGAGACATATCCTGTGACCATACACACAGCATAGCTCCTAAGAGCTCCGCTGGAATACAGTGTAACTATCAATTCACATGTGCTAGGTTGTAATGGTGTCCATTGCAGTCAGGTAATGATACCTCTTAATGATCTTGTTAAATGTCAACATCCTGGAGTTACTGTGTAATACTGAAATAAATACAGGCTTTTACTGTGACCATGCAGATTTAAAGAGCTCAACTGGAATTCAGTTTTCTAACAATTCATGTCTGCTAGGTTGTAATGATGTGTATTAAAGCCAGGTAGTGAGACATATAAATGACCTTCTTGTTAAATGTTGACATTCTTGGCCTATGGATATAAATATAGGCTTTTTCTGTGACCATAAGCCCCATGCAGCTCTAAAGAGCTCTGCCGGAATACAATGTATGGATCATTTTATGTGAGATAGGTTGTACTGATACCTATTGAAACCTGGTAGCAAAACCTACAAATTAGTTTGTTGTGAGTTTTTTGATGTCTTTGAAATGCTTGTGTAAATATAGATGTGTACTCAAAATGCAAGCTTAGCACAATTCTAAAGAGCTCTCCTTATACAGCATTATGTCCATTTAGTGCGGTAGAAGGTTGTAATGGCGTCTATTCCAACCAGTTAGTGAGGGATGTAAGTCATTTCTGTGCGGAAGGTTGAAATGATGTTTATTATAACAAGTTACTGAAGCCTATAAATTAGCTTGTTCTTCAGTTTTAATGTACTTGGAGCCCTGATAAAAATATCCAGATAGTTTCATTAATGCAACTATCTGTATTTATGCAACAGCAGGTTTAATGCATAAAAGCAATCGACAAACTTCGTCCGGGAATCAGTTATCATTAGTTGCCTGTTCCCGACGCCGTATCGGTTCCACCTTTTCAGATCCAGTTTTAATTTTAATCATGCTGAATCCCATTTAGTAGGTAACTCTGCAAGTTCACTCATTTATGGAACCCCCCTCTAGGTCATAAAATAATCGCGCAAGAATATGGAAAAGACCACTTGACCGGTCCCTTTGATCCTGCGAGATTATCCAATGGAAATACGGATTATTTTCTCGGTGGGTTTCAAACGATGTTCTGTCAAATTTTTGGGCCGGGAAGCAGTCATTCCAACATTTATTATTTTCCTCCATTCCGGTTCCTCATTTTTATAACTATTGATCACTTATATTGTATCTGTATACTGATAACAGGCGTATTATTCGCCCACCTATGTTCAATTACCATAAAATATGCTTTGGCTAGACTGCTGTATACATAATTAATCAAAATAATTTGAAAATAAAAGCAGTTTTTAGTCAATTTTTCAATTCAAATCAGTTTTGTTGTATTTGTCAGTTCCTTGTTATTTTGCCTCTATCCACTAGCTCTCCTAGAAAAGTTGCCTGTTGGTGCATAAATACATGACTTCAAAATCTGTACAACTCTAAACAGCTCGGCTAGAATACAGTGTAAGGAGCATTTTCTATATGGAGGGCTGTAATGATGTTTATTGCAACAAGTTATTGAGACCGATAAATGGGCTGATTGTTGAGTCTTCATCTCCTGAGGACCCTGATGGACATTCAAATGTCTCCCTTGACCATTGGCCATGTTCAGCTCCAAAGAGCTCACCTGGAATACAGAGTTAAGAGCATTTTGTGCTGGAGTTGGTTCCACTGCTATCTTTTTCAACTTGGTAGCAAGATCTATAAATTAGCTTTTTGTTTGAGGTTGATGTCCTTGGAACACTGATATAAACAGAGATGCATTGTGTGATCATACCCATTAAAGCTCTTAAGAGCTCAGCTGGAATACAGTGTAACTATCAATTCACATATGCTAAGTACTAATGCCATCTATTGCAATTAGTTAGTGAGACCTTTTAATGACCTGGTTGTTGAATGTTGATGTCCTTAGCCTACTGATATAAATACAGGCTTTTCTAGGAACATACGCCGCATGTAGCTCTAAAAGAGCTGAAATGGAATACAGAGAAACTAACAATTCATGCCTGCTAGGTTGTAATGTGTACTGCAGTCTGGTAATGAAACCAGAAATTCAGAAAATGATATTTTTGTTAAATATTGACGTCCTTGGGCTACTGATATAAATACAGGCTTTTTCCATGACCATAAAACATAAGGCCCATGTAGCTCTAAAGAGCTCAGCTGGAATATGGTGTAACTAATAATTCACGTGGGCTGGGTTGTAATGACACCTATTGTAATGAGGTAATTATACCTATAAATGATCTTCTTGTTAAATAGTGAAATCCTTGGGCTACTGATATAAATGCAGGTTTTTACTGTGACCATAATCCCCATGCCACTCTATAGAGCTCTGCTGGAATACAGTGTAACTAATAATTCATGTGTGCTAGGTTGTAATAATGACTGTTGTAATGAGGTAATGATACCTATAAGTGACCTTCTTGTTAAATGTTGAAGTCCTAGTGCTACTAATATCAATACTGCCATTTTTTAGACCATTAACCCCATCAGCTCTAAAGAGCTCAGCTGGAATACATTGTCACTAATAATTCATGTGTGCTAGATTGTACTGACAGCTATTGAAATCAGGTAGTGAGACTAAAAAATAATAACCCTCTAGTTAAATGTTGATATCCTTGGGTTACTGATATTAATACAGGCTATTCCTGTGACCATAAGCCCCATGTAGCTCTAAAGAGCTCAGCTGGAACACAGTGTAACTAATTCATGTGGGTTGGTTGTTATGACATCTATTGTAATGAGGTAATGATACCTACATATGATCTTGTAAAATGTTCTGGGGCTACTAATATCAGTACTGCCATTCTTTGAAACCATTAACTCAAATCAGCTCTAAAGAGCCCAGCTGGAATACAGTGTCACAGATAATTCCAGTGGGCTAGGTTGTAATGACATCTATTACAATCAGGTAATGATACCTATGATTGGCTATGAATGGTCTTCCTGTTAAATGTTCATTTCCTTTGACTACTAATATCACTACTGGCCTTTTCTGTGACCTTGGACCCCAATTGGCTCTAAGGAGCTCAGCTGGAATACAGTGTAACTAGTACTTCCTGTGGGCTAGGTTGTAATGATGTCTATTGTAATGAGGTAATGATACCTATAAATGATCTTCTTGTTAAATGTTGAAGTCCTGGGCCTACTAGTATCAATACTTCTGTTTTTTGAAACCATTAACCCCAATCGGCTCTAAAGAGCTCAGCTGGAATACAGTGTCACTGATAATTCCTGTGGGCTAGGTTGTAATGACATATATTGCAATCAGGTAATGGTACCTATGAATGGTCTTCCTGTTAAATGTTGATGTCCTTAGGCTACTAATATCAATTCTGCCATTTTCTGTGACCGTGGACCCCAATTGGCTCTAAAGAGCTCACCTGGAATACAGTGTAACTAATAATTTGTGTGGGTGGGTTGTAATGATATCTATTGTAATGAGGTAATGATACCTATGAATGGTCTTCCTGTTAAATGTTGATGTCCTTAGGCTACTAATATCAATTCTGCCATTTTCTGTGACCGTGGACCCCAATTGGCTCTAAAGAGCTCACCTGGAATACAGTGTAACTAATAATTCGTGTGGGTGGGTTGTAATGATGTCTATTGTAATGAGATAATGATACCTATAAATGATCTTCTTGTTAAATGTTCAAGTCCTGGGGCTACTAATATCAATACTACCGATTTTTGAGACCATTAACCCCAATCAGCTCTAAAGAGCTCAGCTGGAATATAGTGTCACTGATAATTCCTGTTGGCTAGGTTGTAATGACATCTATTGCAATCAGGTAATGGTACCTATGAATGGTCTTCCTGTTAAATGTTGATGTCCTTAGACTACTAATATCAATTCTGCCATTTTCTGTGACCGTGGACCCCAATTGGCTCTAAAGAGCTCACCTGGAATACAGTGTAACTAATAAATCGTGTGGGTGGGTTGTAATGATGTCTATTGTAATGAGGTAATGATACCT
This sequence comes from Pictodentalium vernedei, assembly GCA_031216915.1. NCBI lineage: Eukaryota > Metazoa > Mollusca > Scaphopoda > Dentaliida > Dentaliidae > Pictodentalium > Pictodentalium vernedei. Next base: position 142,935,086 of record CM062296.1, on the reverse strand, counting down.
ATGAATGGTCTTCCTGTTAAATGTTGATGTCCTAAGGCTACTAATATCAATTCTGCCATTTTCTGTGACCGTGGACCCCAATTGGCTCTAAAGAGCTCACCTGGAATACAGTGTAACTAATAATTCGTGTGGGTGGGTTGTAATGATGTCTATTGTAATGAGGTAATGATACCTATAAATGATATTCTTGTTAAATGTTGAAGTCCTGGGGCTACTAATATCAATACTACTGATTTTTGAGACCATTAACCCCAATCAGCTCTAAAGAGCTCAGCTGGAATACAGTGTCACTGATAATTCCTGTGGGCTAGGTTGTAATGACATCTATTGCAATCAGGTAATGGTACCTATGAATGGTCTTCCTGTTAAATGTTGATGTCCTTAGGCTACTAATATCAATTCTGCCATTTTCTGTGACCGTGGACCCCAATTGGCTCTAAAGAGCTCACCTGGAATTTAGTGTAACTAATAATTTGTGTGGGTGGGTTGTAATGATGTCTATTGTAATGAGGTAATGATACCTATAAATGATGTTCTTGTTAAATGTTGAAGTCCTGGGCCTACTAATATCAATACTGCCGTTTTTTGAAAGCATTAACCCCAATCAGCTCTAAAGAGCTCAGCTGGAATACAGTGTCACTGATAATTCCTGTGGGCTAGGTTGTAATGACATCTATTGCAATCAGGTAATGGTACCTATGAATGGTCTTCCTGTTAAATGTTGATGTCCTTAGGCTACTAATATCAATTCTGCCATTTTCTGTGACCGTGGACCCCAATTGGCTCTAAAGAGCTCACCTGGAATACAGTGTAACTAATAATTTGTGTGGGTGGGTGGTAATGATGTCTATTGCAATCAGGTAATGGTACCTATGAATGGTCTTCCTGTTAAATGTTGATGTCCTTAGGCTACTAATATCAATTCTGCCATTTTCTGTGACCGTGGACCCCAATAGGCTCTAAAGAGCTCACCTGGAGTACAGTGTAACTCATAATTCGTGTGGGTGGGTTGTAATGATGTCTATTGTAATGAGGTAATGATACCTATAAATGATCTTGTTAAATGTTGAAGTCCTGGGCCTACTAATATCAATACTGCCGTTTTTTGAAACCATTAACCCCAATCGGCTCTAAAGAGCTCAGCTGGAATACAGTGTCACTGATAATTCCTGTGTGCTAGGTTGTAATGACATCTATTGCAATCAGGTAATGATACCTATGAATGGTCTTCCTGTTAAATGTTGATGTCCTTAGGCTACTAATATCAATTCTGCCATTTTATGTGACCGTGGACCCCAATTGGCTCTAAAGAGCTCACCTGGAATACAGTGTAACTAATAATTCGTGTGGGTGGGTTGTAATGATGTCTATTGTAATGAGGTAATGATACCTATAAATGATCTTCTTGTTATATGTTGAAGTCCTGGGCCTACTAATATCAATACTGCCGTTTTTTTAAACCATTAACCCCAATCAGCTCTAAAGAGCTCAGCTGGAATACAGAGTCACTGATAATTCCTGTGGGCTAGGTTGTAATGACATCTATTGCAATCAGGTAATGGTACCTATGAATGGTCTTCCTGTTAAATGTTGATGTCCTTAGGCTACTAATGTCAATTCTGCCATTTTCTGTGACCGTGGACCCCATTTGGCTCTAAAGAGCTCACCTGGAATACAGTGTAACTAATAATTCGTGTGGATGGGTTGTAATGATGTCTATTGTAATGAGGTAATGATACCTATAAATGATCTTCTTGTTAAATGTCGAAGTCCTGGGCCTACTAATATCAATACTGCCGTTTTTTGAAACCATTAACCCCAATCGGCTCTAAAGAGCTCAGCTGGAATACAGTGTCACTGATAATTCCTGTGGGCTAGGTTGTAATGACATCTATTGCAATCAGGTAATGATACCTATGAATGGTCTTCCTGTTAAATGTTGATGTCCTTAGGCTACTAATATCAATTCTGTCATTTTATGTGACCGTGGACCCCAAGTGGCTCTAAAGAGCTCACCTGGAATAAAGTGTAACTAATAATTCCTGTGGGTGGGTTGTAATGATGTTTATTGTAATGAGGTAATGATACCTATAAATGATATTCTTGTTAAATGTTGAAGTCCTGGGGCTACTAATATCAATACTACCGATTTTTGAGACCATTAACCCCAATCGGCTCTAAAGAGCTCAGCTGGAATACAGTGTCACTGATAATTCCTGTGCGCTAGGTTGTAATGACATCTATTGCAATCAGGTAATGATACCTATGAATGGTCTTCCTGTTAAATGTTGATGTCCTTAGGCTACTAATATCAATTCTGCCATTTTATGTGACCGTGGACACGAAGTGGCTCTAAAGAGCTCACCTGGAATACAGTGTAACTAATAATTCGTGTGGGTGGGTGGTAATGATGTCTATTGTAATGAGGTAATGATACCTATAAATGATATTCTTGTTAAATGTTGAAGTCCTGGGGCTACTAATATCAATACTACCGATTTTTGAGACCATTAACCCCAATCAGCTCTAAAGAGCTCAGTTGGAATACAGTGTCACTGATAATTCCTGTGGGCTAGGTTGTAGTGACATCTATTGCAATCAGGTAATGGTGCCTATGAATGGTCTTCCTGTTAAATGTTGATGTCCTTAGGCTACTAATATCAATTCTGCCATTTCCTGTGACCGTGGACCCCAATTGGCTCTAAAGAGCTCACCTGGAATACAGTGTAACTAATAATTTGTGTGGGTGGGTGGTAATGATGTCTATTGCAATCAGGTAATGGTACCTATGAATGGTCTTCCTGTTAAATGTTGATGTCCTTAGGCTACTAATATCAATTCTGCCATTTTATGTGACCGTGGACCCCAATTGGCTCTAAAGAGCTCACCTGGAATACAGTGTAACTAATAATTCGTGTGGGTGGGTTGTAATGATGTCTATTGTAATGAGGTAATGATACCTATAAATGATCTTCTTGTTAAATGTTGAAGTCCTGGGCCTACTAATATCAATACTGCAGTTTTTTTAAACCATTAACCCCAATCAGCTCTAAAGAGCTCAGCTGGAATACAGAGTCACTGATAATTCCTGTGGGCTAGGTTGTAATGACATCTATTGCAATCAGGTAATGGTACCTATGAATGGTCTTCCTGTTAAATGTTGATATCCTTAGGCTACTAATGTCAATTCTGCCATTTTATGTGACCGTGCACCCCATTTGGCTCTAAAGAGCTCACCTGGAATACAGTGTAACTAATAATTCGTGTGGATGGGTTGTAATGATGTCTATTGTAATGAGGTAATGATACCTATAAATGATCTTCTTGTTAAATGTCGAAGTCCTGGGCCTACTAATATCAATACTGCCGTTTTTTGAAACCATTAACCCCAATCGGCTCTAAAGAGCTCAGCTGGAATACAGTGTCACTGATAATTCCTGTGGACTAGGTTGTAATGACATCTATTGCAATCAGGTAATGATACCTATGAATGGTCTTCCTGTTAAATGTTGATGTCCTTAGGCTACTAATATCAATTCTGTCATTTCATGTGACCGTGGACCCCAAGTGGCTCTCAAGAGCTCACCTGGAATAAAGTGTAACTAATAATTCGTGTGGGTGGGTTGTAATGATGTTTATTGTAATGAGGTAATGATACCTATAAATGATATTCTTGTTCAATGTTGAAGTCCTGGGGCTACTAATATCAATACTACCGATTTTTGAGACCATTAACCCCAATCAGCTCTAAAGAGCTCAGTTGGAATACAGTGTCACTGATAATTCCTGTGGGCTAGGTTGTAATGAAATCTATTGCAATCAGGTAATGGTACCTATGAATGGTCTTCCTGTTAAATGTTGATGTCCTTAGGCTACTAATATCAATTCTGCCATTTTCTGTGACTATGGACCCCAATTGGCTCTAAAGAGCTCACCTGGAATACAGTGTAACTAATAATTCGTGTGGGTGGGTTGTAATGATGTCTATTGTAATGAGGTAATGATACCTATAAATGATCTTCTTGTTAAATGTTGAAGTCCTGGGCCTACTAATATCAATACTTCTGTTTTTTGAAACCATTAACCCCAATCGGCTCTAAAGAGCTCAGCTGGAATACAGTGTCACTGATAATTTCTGTGGGCTAGGTTGTAATGACATCTATTGCAATCACGTAATGATACCTATGAATGGTCTTCCTGTTAAATGTTGATGTCCTTAGGCTACTAATATCAATTCTGCCATTTTCTGTGACCGTGGACCCCAATTGGCTCTAAAGAGCTCACCTGGAATACAGTGTAACTAATAATTCGTGTGGGTGGGTTGTAATGATATCTATTGTAATGAGGTAATGATACCTATAAATGATATTCTTGTTAAATGTTGAAGTCCTGGGGCTACTAATATCAATACTACCGATTTTTGAGACCATTAACCCCAATCAGCTCTAAAGAGCTCAGCTGGAATACAGTGTCACTGATAATTCCTGTGTGTTAGGTTGTAATGACATCTATTGCAATCAGGTAATGATACCTATGAATGGTCTTCCTGTTAAATGTTGATGTCCTTAGGCTACTAATATCAATTCTGCCATTTTATGTGACCGTGGACACGAAGTGGCTCTAAAGAGCTCACCTGGAATACAGTGTAACTAATAATTCGTGTGGGTGGGTTCTAATGATGTCTATTGTAATGAGGTAATGATACCTATAAATGATATTCTTGTTAAATGTTGAAGTCCTGGGGCTACTAATATCAATACTACCGATTTTTGAGACCATTAACCCCAATCAGCTCTAAAGAGCTCAGTTGGAATACAGTGTCACTGATAATTCCTTTGGGCTAGGTTGTAGTGACATCTATTGCAATCAGGTAATGGTACCTATGAATGATCTTCCTGTTAGATGTTGATGTCCTTAGGCTACTAATATCAATTCTGCCATTTCCTGTGACTGTGGACCCCAGTTGGCTCTAAAGAGCTCACCTGAAATACAGTGTAACTAATAATTTGTGTGGGTGGGTGGTAATGATGTCTATTGCAATCAGGTAATGGTACCTATGAATGGTCTTCCTGTTAAATGTTGATGTCCTTAGGCTACTAATATCAATTCTGCCATTTTCTGTGACCGTGGACCCCAATAGGCTCTAAAGAGCTCACCTGGAGTGCAGTGTAACTCATAATTCGTGTGGGTGGGTTGTAATGATGTCTATTGTAATGAGGTAATGATACCTATAAATGATCTTCTTGTTAAATGTTGAAGTCCTGGGCCTACTAATATCAATACTGCCGTTTTATGAAACCATTAACCCCAATCGGCTCTAAAGAGCTCAGCTGGAATACAGTGTCACTGATAATTCCTGTGGGCTAGGTTGTAATGACATCTATTGCAATCAGGTAATGATACCTATGAATGGTCTTCCTGTTAAATATTGATGTCCTTAGGCTACTAATATCAATTCTGCCATTTTATGTGACCGTGGACCCCAATTGGCTCTAAAGAGCTCACCTGGAATACAGTGTAACTAATAATTCGTGTGGGTGGGTTGTAATGATGTCTATTGTAATGAGGAAATGATACCTATAAATGATCTTCTTGTTATATGTTGAAGTCCTGGGCCTACTAATATCAATACTGCCCTTTTTTTAAACCATTAACCCCAATCAGCTCTAAAGAGCTCAGCTGGAATACAGAGTCACTGATAATTCCTGTGGGCTAGGTTGTAATGACATCTATTGCAATCAGGTAATGGTACCTATGAATGGTCTTCCTGTTAAATGTTGATGTCCTTAGGCTACTAATGTAAATTCTGCCATTTTCTGTGACCGTGGACCCCATTTGGCTCTAAAGAGCTCACCTGGAATACAGTGTAACTAATAATTCGTGTGGATGGGTTGTAATGATGTCTATTGTAATGAGGTAATGATACCTATAAATGATCTTCTTGTTAAATGTCGAAGTCCTGGGCCTACTAATATCAATACTGCCGTTTTTTGAAACCATTAACCCCAATCGGCTCTAAAGAGCTCAGCTGGAATACAGTGTCACTGATAATTCCTGTGGGCTAGGTTGTAATGACATCTATTGCAATCAGGTAATGATACCTATGAATGGTCTTCCTGTTAAGTGTTGATGTCCTTAGGCTACTAATATCAATTCTGTCATTTTATGTGACCGTGGACCCCAAGTGGCTCTAAAGAGCTCACCTGGAATAAAGTGTAACTAATAATTCCTGTGGGTGGGTTGTAATGATGTTTATTGTAATGAGGTAATGATACCTATAAATGATATTCTTGTTAAATGTTGAAGTCCTGGGGCTAATAATATCAATACTACCGATTTTTGAGACCATTAACCCCAATCGGCTCTAAAGAGCTCAGCTGGAATACAGTGTCACTGATAATTCCTGTGCGCTAGGTTGTAATGACATCTATTGCAATCAGGTAATGATACCTATGAATGGTCTTCCTGTTAAATGTTGATGTCCTTAGGCTACTAATATCAATTCTGCAATTTTATGTGACCGTGGACACGAAGTGGCTCTAAAGAGCTCACCTGGAATACAGTGTAACTAATAATTCGTGTGGGTGGGTGGTAATGATGTCTATTGTAATGAGGTAATGATACCTATAAATGATATTCTTGTTAAATGTTGAAGTCCTGGGGCTACTAATATCAATACTACCGATTTTTGAGACCATTAACCCCAATCAGCTCTAAAGAGCTCAGTTGGAATACAGTGTCACTGATAATTCCTGTGGGCTAGGTTGTAGTGACATCTATTGCAATCAGGTAATGGTGCCTATGAATGGTCTTCCTGTTAAATGTTGATGTCCTTAGGCTACTAATATCAATTCTGCCATTTCCTGTGACCGTGGACCCCAATTGGCTCTAAAGAGCTCACCTGGAATACAGTGTAACTAATAAATCGTGTGTGTGGGTTGTAATGATGTCTATTGTAATGAGGTAATGATACCTATGAATGGTCTTCCTGTTAAATGTTGATGTCCTAAGGCTACTAATATCAATTCTGCCATTTTCTGTGACCGTGGACCCCAATTGGCTCTAAAGAGCTCACCTGGAATACAGTGTAACTAATAATTCGTGTGGGTGGGTTGTAATGATGTCTATTGTAATGAGGTAATGATACCTATAAATGATATTCTTGTTAAATGTTGAAGTCCTGGGGCTACTAATATCAATTCTACTGATTTTTGAGACCATTAACCCCAATCAGCTCTAAAGAGCTCAGCTGGAATACAGTGTCACTGATAATTCCTGTGGGCTAGGTTGTAATGACATCTATTGCAATCAGGTAATGGTACCTATGAATGGTCTTCCTGTTAAATGTTGATGTCCTTAGGCTACTAATATCAATTCTGCCATTTTCTGTGACCGTGGACCCCAATTGGCTCTAAAGAGCTCACCTGGAATACAGTGTAACTAATAATTCGTGTGGGTGGGTTGTAATGATGTCTATTGTAATGAGGTAATGATACCTATAAATGATCTTCTTGTTAAATGTTGAAGTCCTGGGCCTACTAATATCAATACTTCTGTTTTTTGAAACCATTAACCCCAATCGGCTCTAAAGAGCTCAGCTGGAATACAGTGTCACTGATAATTTCTGTGGGCTAGGTTGTAATGACATCTATTGCAATCACGTAATGATACCTATGAATGGTCTTCCTGTTAAATGTTGATGTCCTTAGGCTACTAATATCAGTTCTGCCATTTTCTGTGACCGTGGACCCCAATTGGCTCTAAAGAGCTCACCTGGAATACAGTGTAACTAATAATTCGTGTGGGTGGGTTGTAATGATATCTATTGTAATGAGGTAATGATACCTATAAATGATATTCTTGTTAAATGTTGAAGTCCTGGGGCTACTAATATCAATACTACCGATTTTTGAGACCATTAACCCCAATCAGCTCTAAAGAGCTCAGCTGGAATACAGTGTCACTGATAATTCCTGTGTGTTAGGTTGTAATGACATCTATTGCAATCAGGTAATGATACCTATGAATGGTCTTCCTGTTAAATGTTGATGTCCTTAGGCTACTAATATCAGTTCTGCCATTTTATGTGACCGTGGACACGAAGTGGCTCTAAAGAGCTCACCTGGAATACAGTGTAACTAATAATTCGTGTGGGTGGGTTCTAATGATGTCTATTGTAATGAGGTAATGATACCTATAAATGATATTCTTGTTAAATGTTGAAGTCCTGGGGCTACTAATATCAATACTACCGATTTTTGAGACCATTAACCCCAATCAGCTCTAAAGAGCTCAGTTGGAATACAGTGTCACTGATAATTCCTTTGGGCTAGGTTGTAGTGACATCTATTGCAATCAGGTAATGGTACCTATGAATGATCTTCCTGTTAGATGTTGATGTCCTTAGGCTACTAATATCAATTCTGCCATTTCCTGTGACTGTGGACCCCAGTTGGCTCTAAAGAGCTCACCTGAAATACAGTGTAACTAATAATTTGTGTGGGTGGGTGGTAATGATGTCTATTGCAATCAGGTAATGGTACCTATGAATGGTCTTCCTGTTAAATGTTGATGTCCTTAGGCTACTAATATCAATTCTGCCATTTTCTGTGACCGTGGACCCCAATAGGCTCTAAAGAGCTCACCTGGAGTGCAGTGTAACTCATAATTCGTGTGGGTGGGTTGTAATGATGTCTATTGTAATGAGGTAATGATACCTATAAATGATCTTCTTGTTAAATGTTGAAGTCCTGGGCCTACTAATATCAATACTGCCGTTTTATGAAACCATTAACCCCAATCGGCTCTAAAGAGCTCAGCTGGAATACAGTGTCACTGATAATTCCTGTGGGCTAGGTTGTAATGACATCTATTGCAATCAGGTAATGATACCTATGAATGGTCTTCCTGTTAAATATTGATGTCCTTAGGCTACTAATATCAATTCTGCCATTTTATGTGACCGTGGACCCCAATTGGCTCTAAAGAGCTCACCTGGAATACAGTGTAACTAATAATTCGTGTGGGTGGGTTGTAATGATGTCTATTGTAATGAGGAAATGATACCTATAAATGATCTTCTTGTTATATGTTGAAGTCCTGGGCCTACTAATATCAATACTGCCCTTTTTTTAAACCATTAACCCCAATCAGCTCTAAAGAGCTCAGCTGGAATACAGAGTCACTGATAATTCCTGTGGGCTAGGTTGTAATGACATCTATTGCAATCAGGTAATGGTACCTATGAATGGTCTTCCTGTTAAATGTTGATGTCCTTAGGCTACTAATGTAAATTCTGCCATTTTCTGTGACCGTGGACCCCATTTGGCTCTAAAGAGCTCACCTGGAATACAGTGTAACTAATAATTCGTGTGGATGGGTTGTAATGATGTCTATTGTAATGAGGTAATGATACCTATAAATGATCTTCTTGTTAAATGTCGAAGTCCTGGGCCTACTAATATCAATACTGCCGTTTTTTGAAACCATTAACCCCAATCGGCTCTAAAGAGCTCAGCTGGAATACAGTGTCACTGATAATTCCTGTGGGCTAGGTTGTAATGACATCTATTGCAATCAGGTAATGATACCTATGAATGGTCTTCCTGTTAAGTGTTGATGTCCTTAGGCTACTAATATCAATTCTGTCATTTTATGTGACCGTGGACCCCAAGTGGCTCTAAAGAGCTCACCTGGAATAAAGTGTAACTAATAATTCCTGTGGGTGGGTTGTAATGATGTTTATTGTAATGAGGTAATGATACCTATAAATGATATTCTTGTTAAATGTTGAAGTCCTGGGGCTAATAATATCAATACTACCGATTTTTGAGACCATTAACCCCAATCGGCTCTAAAGAGCTCAGCTGGAATACAGTGTCACTGATAATTCCTGTGCGCTAGGTTGTAATGACATCTATTGCAATCAAGTAATGATACCTATGAATGGTCTTCCTGTTAAATGTTGATGTCCTTAGGCTACTAATATCAATTCTGCAATTTTATGTGACCGTGAACACGAAGTGGCTCTAAAGAGCTCACCTGGAATACAGTGTAACTAATAATTCGTGTGGGTGGGTGGTAATGATGTCTATTGTAATGAGGTAATGATACCTATAAATGATATTCTTGTTAAATGTTGAAGTCCTGGGGCTACTAATATCAATACTACCGATTTTTGAGACCATTAACCCCAATCAGCTCTAAAGAGCTCAGTTGGAATACAGTGTCACTGATAATTCCTGTGGGCTAGGTTGTAGTGACATCTATTGCAATCAGGTAATGGTGCCTATGAATGGTCTTCCTGTTAAATGTTGATGTCCTTAGGCTACTAATATCAATTCTGCCATTTCCTGTGACCGTGGACCCCAATTGGCTCTAAAGAGCTCACCTGGAATACAGTGTAACTAATAAATCGTGTGTGTGGGTTGTAATGATGTCTATTGTAATGAGGTAATGATACCTATGAATGGTCTTCCTGTTAAATGTTGATGTCCTAAGGCTACTAATATCAATTCTGCCATTTTCTGTGACCGTGGACCCCAATTGGCTCTAAAGAGCTCACCTGGAATACAGTGTAACTAATAATTCGTGTGGGTGGGTTGTAATGATGTCTATTGTAATGAGGTAATGATACCTATAAATGATATTCTTGTTAAATGTTGAAGTCCTGGGGCTACTAATATCAATTCTACTGATTTTTGAGACCATTAACCCCAATCAGCTCTAAAGAGCTCAGCTGGAATACAGTGTCACTGATAATTCCTGTGGGCTAGGTTGTAATGACATCTATTGCAATCAGGTAATGGTACCTATGAATGGTCTTCCTGTTAAATGTTGATGTCCTTAGGCTACTAATATCAATTCTGCCATCTTCTGTGACCGTGGACCCCAATTGGCTCTAAAGAGCTCACCTGGAATACAGTGTAACTAATAATTTGTGTGGGTGGGTGGTAATGATGTCTATTGCAATCAGGTAATGGTACCTATGAATGGTCTTCCTGTTAAATGTTGATGTCCTTAAGCTACTAATATCAATTCTGCCATTTTCTGTGACCGTGGACCCCAATTGGCTCTAAAGAGCTCACCTGGAATACAGTGTAACTAATAATTCGTGTGGGTGGGTTGTAATGATGTCTATTGTAATGAAGTAATGATACCTATAAATGATCTTCTTGTTAAATGTTGAAGTCCTGGGCCTACTAATATCAATACTGCCGTTTTTTGAAACCATTAACCCCAATCGGCTCTAAAGAGCTCAGCTGGAATACAGTGTCACTGATAATTCCTGTGTGCTAGGTTGTAATGACATCTATTGCAATCAGGTAATGATACCTATGAATGGTCTTCCTGTTAAATGTTGATGTCCTTAGGCTACTAATATCAATTCTGCCATTTTATGTGACCGTGGACCCCAATTGGCTCTAAAGAGCTCACCTGGAATACAGTGTAACTAATAATTCGTGTGGGTGGGTTGTAATGATGTCTATTGTAATGAGGTAATGATACCTATAAATGATCTTCTTGTTATATGTTGAAGTCCTGGGCCTACTAATATCAATACTGCCGTTTTTTTAAACCATTAACCCCAATCAGCTCTAAAGAGCTCAGCTGGAATACAGAGTCACTGATAATTCCTGTGGGCTAGGTTGTAATGACATCTATTGCAATCAGGTAATGGTACCTATGAATGGTCTTCCTGTTAAATGTTGATGTCCTTAGGCTACTAATGTCAATTCTGCCGTTTTCTGTGACCGTGGACCCCATTTGGCTCTAAAGAGCTCACCTGGAATACAGTGTAACTAATAATTCGTGTGGATGGGTTGTAATGATGTCTATTGTAATGAGGTAATGATACCTATAAATGATCTTCTTGTTAAATGTCGAAGTCCTGGGCCTACTAATATCAATACTGCCGTTTTTTGAAACCATTAACCCCAATCGGCTCTAAAGAGCTCAGCAGGAATACAGTGTCACTGATAATTCCTGTGGTCTAGGTTGTAATGACATCTATTGCAATCAGGTAATGATACCTATGAATGGTCTTCCTGTTAAATGTTGATGTCCTTAGGCTACTAATATCAATTCTGTCATTTTATGTGACCGTGGACCCCAAGTGGCTCTAAAGAGCTCACCTGGAATAAAGTGTAACTAATAATTCCTGTGGGTGGGTGGTAATGATGTCTATTGCAATCAGGTAATGGTACCTATGAATGGTCTTCCTGTTAAATGTTGATGTCCTTAGGCTACTAATATCAATTCTGCCATTTTCTGTGACCGTGGACCCCAATTGGATCTAAAGAGCTCACCTGGAATACAGTGTAACTAATAATTTGTGTGGGTGGGTGGTAATGATGTCTATTGCAATCAGGTAATGGTACCTATGAATGGTCTTCCTGTTAAATGTTGATGTCCTTAGGCTACTAATATCAATTCTGCCATTTTCTGTGACCGTGGACCCCAATAGGCTCTAAAGAGCTCACCTGGAGTACAGTGTAACTCATAATTCGTGTGGGTGGGTTGTAATGATGTCTATTGTAATGAGGTAATGATACCTATAAATGATCTTCTTGTTAAATGTTGAAGTCCTGGGCCTACTAATATCAATACTGCCGTTTTATGAAACCATTAACCCCAATCGGCTCTAAAGAGCTCAGCTGGAATACAGTGTCACTGATAATTCCTGTGGGCTAGGTTGTAATGACATCTATTGCAATCAGGTAATGATACCTATGAATGGTCTTCCTGTTAAATATTGATGTCCTTAGGCTACTAATATCACTTCTGCCATTTTATGTGACCGTGGACCCCAATTGGCTCTAAAGAGCTCACCTGGAATACAGTGTAACTAATAATTCGTGTGGGTGGGTTGTAATGATGTCTATTGTAATGAGGAAATGATACCTATAAATGATCTTCTTGTTATATGTTGAAGTCCAGGGCCTACTAATATCAATACTGCCCTTTTTTTAAACCATTAACCCCAATCAGCTCTAAAGAGCTCAGCTGGAATACAGAGTCACTGATAATTCCTGTGGGCTAGGTTGTAATGACATCTATTGCAATCAGGTAATGGTACCTATGAATGGTCTTCCTGTTAAATGTTGATGTCCTTAGGCTACTAATGTAAATTCTGCCATTTTCTGTGACCGTGGACCCCATTTGGCTCTAAAGAGCTCACCTGGAATACAGTGTAACTAATAATTCGTGTGGATGGGTTGTAATGATGTCTATTGTAATGAGGTAATGATACCTATAAATGATCTTCTTGTTAAATGTCGAAGTCCTGGGCCTACTAATATCAATACTGCCGTTTTTTGAAACCATTAACCCCAATCGGCTCTAAAGAGCTCAGCTGGAATACAGTGTCACTGATAATTCCTGTGGGCTAGGTTGTAATGACATCTATTGCAATCAGGTAATGATACCTATGAATGGTCTTCCTGTTAAATGTTGATGTCCTTAGGCTACTAATATCAATTCTGTCATTTTATGTGACCGTGGACCCCAAGTGGCTCTAAAGAGCTCACCTGGAATAAAGTGTAACTAATAATTCCTGTGGGTGGGTTGTAATGATGTTTATTGTAATGAGGTAATGATACCTATAAATGATATTCTTGTTAAATGTTGAAGTCCTGGGGCTAATAATATCAATACTACCGATTTTTGAGACCATTAACCCCAATCGGCTCTAAAGAGCTCAGCTGGAATACAGTGTCACTGATAATTCCTGTGCGCTAGGTTGTAATGACATCTATTGCAATCAGGTAATGATACCTATGAATGGTCTTCCTGTTAAATGTTGATGTCCTTAGGCTACTAATATCAATTCTGCAATTTTATGTGACCGTGGACACGAAGTGGCTCTAAAGAGCTCACCTGGAATACAGTGTAACTAATAATTCGTGTGGGTGGGTGGTAATGATGTCTATTGTAATGAGGTAATGATACCTATAAATGATATTCTTGTTAAATGTTGAAGTCCTGGGGCTACTAATATCAATACTACCGATTTTTGAGACCATTAACCCCAATCAGCTCTAAAGAGCTCAGTTGGAATACAGTGTCACTGATAATTCCTGTGGGCTAGGTTGTAGTGACATCTATTGCAATCAGGTAATGGTGCCTATGAATGGTCTTCCTGTTAAATGTTGATGTCCTTAGGCTACTAATATCAATTCTGCCATTTCCTGTGACCGTGGACCCCAATTGGCTCTAAAGAGCTCACCTGGAATACAGTGTAACTTATAAATCGTGTGTGTGGGTTGTAATGATGTCTATTGTAATGAGGTAATGATACCTATGAATGGTCTTCCTGTTAAATGTTGATGTCCTAAGGCTACTAATATCAATTCTGCCATTTTCTGTGACCGTGGACCCCAATTGGCTCTAAAGAGCTCACCTGGAATACAGTGTAATAATAATTCGTGTGGGTGGGTTGTAATGATGTCTATTGTAATGAGGTAATGATACCTATAAATGATATTCTTGTTAAATGTTGAAGTCCTGGGGCTACTAATATCAATACTACTGATTTTTGAGACCATTAACCCCAATCAGCTCTAAAGAGCTCAGCTGGAATACAGTGTCACTGATAATTCCTGTGGGCTAGGTTGTAATGACATCTATTGCAATCAGGTAATGGTACCTATGAATGGTCTTCCTGTTAAATGTTGATGTCCTTAGGCTACTAATATCAATTCTGCCATTTTCTGTGACCGTGGACCCCAATTGGCTCTAAAGAGCTCACCTGGAATACAGTGTAACTAATAATTTGTGTGGGTGGGTTGTAATGATGTCTATTGTAATGAGGTAATGATACCTATAAATGATGTTCTTGTTAAATGTTGAAGTCCTGGGCCTACTAATATCAATACTTCCGTTTTTTGAAAGCATTAACCCCAATCAGCTCTAAAGAGCTCAGCTGGAATACAGTGTCACTGATAATTCCTGTGGGGGGCTAGGTTGTAATGACATCTATTGCAATCAGGTAATGGTACCTATGAATGGTCTTCCTGTTAAATGTTGATGTCCTTAGGCTACTAATATCAATTCTGCCATCTTCTGTGACCGTGGACCCCAATTGGCTCTAAAGAGCTCACCTGGAATACAGTGTAACTAATAATTTGTGTGGGTGGGTGGTAATGATGTCTATTGCAATCAGGTAATGGTACCTATGAATGGTCTTCCTGTTAAATGTTGATGTCCTTAGGCTACTAATATCAATTCTGCCATTTTCTGTGACCGTGAACCCCAATTGGCTCTAAAGAGCTCACCTGGAATACAGTCTAACTAATAATTCGTGTGGGTGGGTTGTAATGATGTCTATTGTAATGAAGTAATGATACCTATAAATGATCTTCTTGTTAAATGTTGAAGTCCTGGGCCTACTAATATCAATACTGCCGTTTTATGAAACCATTAACCCCAATCGGCTCTAAAGAGCTCAGCTGGAATACAGTGTCACTGATAATTCCTGTGGGCTAGGTTGTAATGACATCTATTGCAATCAGGTAATGATACCTATGAATGGTCTTCCTGTTAAATATTGATGTCCTTAGGCTACTAATATCACTTCTGCCATTTTATGTGACCGTGGACCCCAATTGGCTCTAAAGAGCTCACCTGGAATACAGTGTAACTAATAATTCGTGTGGGTGGGTTGTAATGATGTCTATTGTAATGAGGAAATGATACCTATAAATGATCTTCTTGTTATATGTTGAAGTCCAAGGCCTACTAATATCAATACTGCCCTTTTTTTAAACCATTAACCCCAATCAGCTCTAAAGAGCTCAGCTGGAATACAGAGTCACTGATAATTCCTGTGGGCTAGGTTGTAATGACATCTATTGCAATCAGGTAATGGTACCTATGAATGGTCTTCCTGTTAAATGTTGATGTCCTTAGGCTACTAATGTAAATTCTGCCATTTTCTGTGACCGTGGACCCCATTTGGCTCTAAAGAGCTCACCTGGAATACAGTGTAACTAATAATTCGTGTGGATGGGTTGTAATGATGTCTATTGTAATGAGGTAATGATACCTATAAATGATCTTCTTGTTAAATGTCGAAGTCCTGGGCCTACTAATATCAATACTGCCGTTTTTTGAAACCATTAACCCCAATCGGCTCTAAAGAGCTCAGCTGGAATACAGTGTCACTGATAATTCCTGTGGGCTAGGTTGTAATGACATCTATTGCAATCAGGTAATGATACCTATGAATGGTCTTCCTGTTAAATGTTGATGTCCTTAGGCTACTAATATCAATTCTGTCATTTTATGTGACCGTGGACCCCAAGTGGCTCTAAAGAGCTCACCTGGAATAAAGTGTAACTAATAATTCCTGTGGGTGGGTTGTAATGATGTTTATTGTAATGAGGTAATGATACCTATAAATGATATTCTTGTTAAATGTTGAAGTCCTGGGGCTAATAATATCAATACTACCGATTTTTGAGACCATTAACCCCAATCGGCTCTAAAGAGCTCAGCTGGAATACAGTGTCACTGATAATTCCTGTGCGCTAGGTTGTAATGACATCTATTGCAATCAGGTAATGATACCTATGAATGGTCTTCCTGTTAAATGTTGATGTCCTTAGGCTACTAATATCAATTCTGCAATTTTATGTGACCGTGGACACGAAGTGGCTCTAAAGAGCTCACCTGGAATACAGTGTAACTAATAATTCGTGTGGGTGGGTGGTAATGATGTCTATTGTAATGAGGTAATGATACCTATAAATGATATTCTTGTTAAATGTTGAAGTCCTGGGGCTACTAATATCAATACTACCGATTTTTGAGACCATTAACCCCAATCAGCTCTAAAGAGCTCAGTTGGAATACAGTGTCACTGATAATTCCTGTGGGCTAGGTTGTAGTGACATCTATTGCAATCAGGTAATGGTACCTATGAATGGTCTTCCTGTTAAATGTTGATGTCCTTAGGCTACTAATATCAATTCTGCCATTTCCTGTGACCGTGGACCCCAATTGGCTCTAAAGAGCTCACCTGGAATACAGTGTAACTTATAAATCGTGTGTGTGGGTTGTAATGATGTCTATTGTAATGAGGTAATGATACCTATGAATGGTCTTCCTGTTAAATGTTGATGTCCTAAGGCTACTAATATCAATTCTGCCATTTTCTGTGACCGTGGACCCCAATTGGCTCTAAAGAGCTCACCTGGAATACAGTGTAACTAATAATTCGTGTGGGTGGGTTGTAATGATGTCTATTGTAATGAGGTAATGATACCTATAAATGATATTCTTGTTAAATGTTGAAGTCCTGGGGCTACTAATATCAATACTACTGATTTTTGAGACCATTAACCCCAATCAGCTCTAAAGAGCTCAGCTGGAATACAGTGTCACTGATAATTCCTGTGGGCTAGGTTGTAATGACATCTATTGCAATCAGGTAATGGTACCTATGAATGGTCTTCCTGTTAAATGTTGATGTCCTTAGGCTACTAATATCAATTCTGCCATTTTCTGTGACCGTGGACCCCAATTGGCTCTAAAGAGCTCACCTGGAATACAGTGTAACTAATAATTTGTGTGGGTGGGTTGTAATGATGTCTATTGTAATGAGGTAATGATACCTATAAATGATGTTCTTGTTAAATGTTGAAGTCCTGGGCCTACTAATATCAATACTTCCGTTTTTTGAAAGCATTAACCCCAATCAGCTCTAAAGAGCTCAGCTGGAATACAGTGTCACTGATAATTCCTGTGGGGGGCTAGGTTGTAATGACATCTATTGCAATCAGGTAATGGTACCTATGAATGGTCTTCCTGTTAAATGTTGATGTCCTTAGGCTACTAATATCAATTCTGCCATCTTCTGTGACCGTGGACCCCAATTGGCTCTAAAGAGCTCACCTGGAATACAGTGTAACTAATAATTTGTGTGGGTGGGTGGTAATGATGTCTATTGCAATCAGGTAATGGTACCTATGAATGGTCTTCCTGTTAAATGTTGATGTCCTTAGGCTACTAATATCAATTCTGCCATTTTCTGTGACCGTGAACCCCAATTGGCTCTAAAGAGCTCACCTGGAATACAGTGTAACTAATAATTCGTGTGGGTGGGTTGTAATGATGTCTATTGTAATGAAGTAATGATACCTATAAATGATCTTCTTGTTAAATGTTGAAGTCCTGGGCCTACTAATATCAATACTGCCGTTTTTTGAAACCATTAACCCCAATCGGCTCTAAAGAGCTCAGCTGGAATACAGTGTCACTGATAATTCCTGTGTGCTAGGTTGTAATGACATCTATTGCAATCAGGTAATGATACCTATGAATGGTCTTCCTGTTAAATGTTGATGTCCTTAGGCTACAAATATCAATTCTGCCTTTTTATGTGACCGTGGACCCCAATTGGCTCTAAAGAGCTCACCTGGAATACAGTGTAACTAATAATTCGTGTGGGTGGGTTGTAATGATGTCTATTGTAATGAGGTAATGATACCTATAAATGATCTTCTTGTTATATGTTGAAGTCCTGGGCCTACTAATATCAATACTGCCGTTTTTTTAAACCATTAACCCCAATCAGCTCTAAAGAGCTCAGCTGGAATACAGAGTCACTGATAATTCCTGTGGGCTAGGTTGTAATGACATCTATTGCAATCAGGTAATGGTACCTATGAATGGTCTTCCTGTTAAATGTTGATGTCCTTAGGCTACTAATGTCAATTCTGCCATTTTCTGTGACCGTGGACCCCATTTGGCTCTAAAGAGCTCACCTGGAATACAGTGTAACTAATAATTCGTGTGGATGGGTTGTAATGATGTCTATTGTAATGAGGTAATGATACCTATAAATGATCTTCTTGTTAAATGTCGAAGTCCTGGGCCTACTAATATCAATACTGCCGTTTTTTGAAACCATTAACCCCAATCGGCTCTAAAGAGCTCAGCAGGAATACAGTGTCACTGATAATTCCTGTGGGCTAGGTTGTAATGACATCTATTGCAATCAGGTAATGATACCTATGAATGGTCTTCCTGTTAAATGTTGATGTCCTTAGGCTACTAATATCAATTCTGTCATTTTATGTGACCGTGGACCCCAAGTGGCTCTAAAGAGCTCACCTGGAATAAAGTGTAACTAATAATTCCTGTGGGTGGGTTGTAATGATGTTTATTGTAATGAGGTAATGATACCTATAAATGATATTCTTGTTAAATGTTGAAGTCCTGGGGCTACTAATATCAATACTACCGATTTTTGAGACCATTAACCCCAATCGGCTCTAAAGAGCTCAGCTGGAATACAGTGTCACTGATAATTCCTGTGCGCTAGGTTGTAATGACATCTATTGCAATCAGGTAATGATACCTATGAATGGTCTTTCTGTTAAATGTTGATGTCCTTAGGCTACTAATATCAATTCTGCCATTTTATGTGACCGTGGACACGAAGTGGCTCTAAAGAGCTCACCTGGAATACAGTGTAACTAATAATTCGTGTGGGTGGGTGGTAATGATGTCTATTGTAATGAGGTAATGATACCTATAAATGATATTCTTGTTAAATGTTGAAGTCCTGGGGCTACTAATATCAATACTACCGATTTTTGAGACCATTAACCCCAATCAGCTCTAAAGAGCTCAGTTGGAATACAGTGTCACTGATAATTCCTGTGGGCTAGGTTGTAGTGACATCTATTGCAATCAGGTAATGGTGCCTATGAATGGTCTTCCTGTTAAATGTTGATGTCCTTAGGCTACTAATATCAATTCTGCCATTTCCTGTGACCGTGGACCCCAATTGGCTCTAAAGAGCTCACCTGGAATACAGTGTAACTAATAATTTGTGTGGGTGGGTAGTAATGATGTCTATTGCAATCAGGTAATGGTACATATGAATGGTCTTCCTGTTAAATGTTGATGTCCTTAGGCTACTAATATCAATTCTGCCATTTTATGTGACCGTGGACCCCAATTGGCTCTAAAGAGCTCACCTGGAATACAGTGTAACTAATAATTCGTGTGGATGGGTTGTAATGTCTATTGTAATGAGGTAATGATACCTATAAATGATCTTCTTGTTAAATGTCGAAGTCCTGGGCCTACTAATATCAATACTGCCGTTTTTTGAAACCATTAACCCCAATCGGCTCTAAAGAGCTCAGCTGGAATACAGTGTCACTGATAATTCCTGTGGGCTAGGTTGTAATGACATCTATTGCAATCAGGTAATGATACCTATGAATGGTCTTCCTGTTAAATGTTGATGTCCTTAGGCTACTAATATCAATTCTGTCATTTTATGTGACCGTGGACCCCAAGTGGCTCTAAAGAGCTCACCTGGAATAAAGTGTAACTAATAATTCGTGTGGGTGGGTTGTAATGATGTCTATTGTAATGAGGTAATGATACCTATAAATGATATTCTTGTTAAATGTTGAAGGCCTGGGGCTACTAATATCAATACTACCGATTTTTGAGACCATTAACCCCAATTAGCTCTAAAGAGCTCAGCTGGAATACAGTGGCACTGATAATTCCTGTGGGCTAGGTTGTAATGACATCTATTGCAATCAGGTAATGGTACCTATGAATAGTCTTCCTGTTAAATGTTGATGTCCTTAGGCTACTAATATCAATACTACCGATTTTTGAGACCATTAACCCCAATTAGCTCTAAAGAGCTCAGCTGGAATACAGTGGCACTGATAATTCCTGTGGGCTAGGTTGTAATGACATCTATTGCAATCAGGTAATGGTACCTATGAATGGTTTTCCTGTTAAATGTTGATGTCCTTAGACTACTAATATCAATTCTGCCATTTTCTGTGACCGTGGACCCCAATTGGCTCTAAAGAGCTCACCTGGAATACAGTGTAACTAATAATTCGTGTGGGTGGGTTGTAATGATGTCTATTGTAATGAGGTAATGATACCTATAAATGATCTTCTTGTTAAATGTTGAAGTCCTGGGCCTACTAATATCAATACTTCCGTTTTTTGAAACCATTAGCCCCAATCGGCACTAAAGAGCTCAGCTGGAATACAGTGTCATTTATAATTCCTGTGGGCTAGGTTGTAATGACATCTATTGCAATCAGGTAATGATACCTATGAATGGTCTTCCTGTTAAATGTTGATGTCCTTAGGCTACTAATATCAATTCTGCCATTTTCTGTGACCGTGGACCCCAATTGGCTCTAAAGAGCTCAGCTGGAATACAGTGTAACTAATAATTCTTGTGGGTGGGTTGTAATGATGTCTATTGTAATGAGGTAATGATACCTATAAATGATATTCTTGTTAAATGTTGAAGTCCTGGGGCTACTAATATCAATACTACCGATTTTTGAGACCATTAACTCCAATCAGCTCTAAAGAGCTCAGCTGGAATACAGTGTCACTGATAATTCCTGTGGGCTAGGTTGTAATGACATCTATTGCAATCAGGTAATGATACCTATGAATGGTCTTCCTGTTAAATGTTGATGTCCTTAGGCTACTAATATCAATTCTGCCATTTTATGTGACCGTGGACACGAAGTGGCTCTAAAGAGCTCACCTGGAATACAGTGTAAGTGATAATTCGTGTGGGTGGGTTCTAATGATGTCTATTGTAATGAGGTAATGATACCTATAAATGATATTCTTGTTAAATGTTGTAGTCCTGGGGCTACTAATATCAATACTACCGATTTTTGAGACCATTAACCCCAATCAGCTCTAAAGAGCTCAGTTGGAATACAGTGTCACTGATAATTCCTTTATGCAAGGTTGTAGTGACATCTATTGCAATCAGGTAATGGTACCTATGAATGATCTTCCTGTTAGATGTTGATGTCCTTAGGATACTAATATCAATTCTGCCATTTTCTGTGACCGTGGACCCCAATTGGCTCTAAAGAGCTCACCTGGAATACAGTGTAACTAATAATTTGTGTGGGTGGGTGGTAATGATGTCTATTGCAATCAGGTAATGGTACCTATGAATGGTCTTCCTGTTAAATGTTGATGTCCTTAAGCTAATAATAACAGTTCTGCCATTTTATGTGACCGTGGACCCCAATTGGCTCTAAAGAGCTCACCTGGAATACAGTGTAAGTAATAATTCAAGTGGGTGGGTTGTAATGATGTCTATTGTAATGAGGTAATGACACCTATAAACGATCTTCTTGTTAAATGTTGAAGTCCTGGGACTACTAATATCAATACTGCCGTTTTTTTTAAACCATTAACCCCAATCAGCTCTAAAGAGCTCAGCTGGAATACAGAGTCACTGATAATTCATGTGCACTAGGTTGTAATGACATCTATTGCAATCAGGTAATGGTACCTATGAATGGTCTTCCTGTTAAATGTTGATGTCCTTGGGTTATTAATATCAATTCTGCCATTTTCTGTGACCGTGGACCCCAATTGGCTCTAAAGAGCTCACCTGGAATACAGTGTAACTAATAATTCGTGTGGATGGGTTGTAATGATGTCTATTGTAATGAGGTAATGATACCTATAAATGATCTTCTTGTTAAATGTCGAAGTCCTGGGCCTACTAATATCAATACTGCTGTTTTTTGAAACCATTAACCCCAATCGGCTCTAAAGAGCTCAGCTGGAATACAGTGTCACTGATAATTCCTGTGGGCTAGGTTGTAATGACATCTATTGCAATCAGGTAATGATACCTATGAATGGTCTTCCTGTTAAATGTTGATGTCCTTAGGCTACTAATATCAATTCTGTCATTTTATGTGACCGTGGACCCCAAGTGGCTCTAAAGAGCTCACCTGGAATAAAGTGTAACTAATAATTCGTGTGGGTGGGTTGTAATGATGTTTATTGTAATGAGGTAATGATACCTATAAATGATATTCTTGTTCAGTGTTGAAGTCCTGGGGCTACTAATATCAATACTACCGATTTTTGAGACCATTAACCCCAATCAGCTCTAAAGAGCTCAGTTGGAATACAGTGTCACTGATAATTCCTGTGGGCTAGGTTGTAATGACATCTATTGCAGTCAGGTAATGGTACCTATGAATGGTCTTCCTGTTAAATGTTGATGTCCTTAGGCTACTAATATCAATTCTGCCATTTTATGTGACCGTGGACCCCAATTGGCTCTAAAGAGCTCACCTGGAATACAGTGTAACTAATAATTTGTGTGGGTGGGTGGTAATGATGTCTATTGCAATCAGGTAATGGTACCTATGAATGGTCTTCCTGTTAAATGTTGATGTCCTTAGGCTAATAATATAAGTTCTGCCATTTTATGTGACTGTGGACCCCAATTGGCTCTAAAGAGCTCACCTGGAATACAGTGTAAGTAATAATTCGTGTGGGTGGGTTGTAATGATGTCTATTGTAATGAGGTAATGATAAGTATAAACGATCTTCTTCTTAAATGTTGAAGTCCTGGGACTACTAATATCAATACTGCCGTTTTTTTAAACCATTAACCCCAATCAGCTCTAAAGAGCTCAGCTGGAATACAGAGTCACTGATAATTCCTGTGCGCTAGGTTGTAATGACATCTATTGCAATCAGGTAATGGTACCTATGAATGGTCTTCCTGTTAAATGTTGATGTCCTTGGGCTACTAATATCAATTCTGCCATTTTCTGTGACCGTGGACCCCAATTGGCTCTAAAGAGCTCACATGGAATACAGTGTAACTAATTATTCGTGTGGATGGGTTGTAATGATGTCTATTGTAATGAGGTAATGATACCTATAAATGATCTTCTTGTTAAATGTTGAAGTCCTGGGCCTACTAATATCAATACTGCCGTTTTTTGAAACCATTAACCCCAATCGGCTCTAAAGAGCTCAGCTGGAATACAGTGTCACTGATAATTCCTGTGGGCTAGGTTGTAATGACATCTATTGCAATCAGGTAATGATACCTATGAATGGTCTTCCTGTTAAATGTTGATGTCCTTAGGGTACTAATATCAAGTCTGTCATTTTATGTGACCGTGGACCCCAAGTGGCTCTAAAGAGCTCACCTGGAATAAAGTGTAACTAATAATTCGTGTGGGTGGGTTGTAATGATGTCTATTGTAATGAGGTAATGATACCTATAAATGATATTCTTGTAAAATGTTGAAGGCCTGGGGCTACTAATATCAATACTACCGATTTTTGAGACCATTAACCCCAATCAGCTCTAAAGAGCTCAGCTGGAATACAGTGGCACTGATAATTCCTGTGGGCTAGGTTGTAATGACATCTATTGCAATCAGGTAATGGTACCTATGAATAGTCTTCCTGTTAAATGTTGATGTCCTTAGGCTACTAATATTAATTCTGCCATTTTCTGTGACTGTGGACCCCAATTGGCTCTAAAGAGCTCACCTGGAATACAGTGTAACTAATAATTTGTGTGGGTAGGTTGTAATGATGTCTATTGTAATGAGGTAATGATACCTATGAATGGTCTTCCTGTCAAATGTTGATGTCCTTAGGCTACTAATATCAGTTCTACCATTTTATGTGACCGTGGACCCCAATTGGCTCTAAAGAGCTCACCTGGAATACAGTGTAACTAATAATTCGTGTGGATGGGTTGTAATGATGTCTATTGTAATGAGGTAATGATACCTATAAATGATATTCTTGTTAAATGTTGAAGTCCTGGGGCTACTAATATCAATACTACCGATTTTTGGGACCATTAACCCCAATCAGCTCTAAAGAGCTCAGTTGGAATACAGTGTCACTGATAATTCCTGTGGGCTAGGTTGTAATGACATCTATTGCAATCAGGTAATGGTACCTATGAATGGTCTTCCTGTTAAATGTTGATGTCCTTAGGCTACTAATATCAATTCTGCCATTTTCTGTGACCGTGGACCCCAATTGGCTCTAAAGAGCTCACCTGGAATACAGTGTAACTAATAATTCGTGTGGGTGGGTTGTAATGATGTCTATTGTAATGAGGTAATGATACCTATGAATGATCTTCTTGTTAAATGTTGAAGTCCTGGGCCTACCAATATCAATACTTCCGTTTTTTGAAACCATTAACCCCAATCGGCTCTAAAGAGCTCAGCTGGAATACAGTGTCACTGATAATTCCTGTGGGCTAGGTTGTAATGACATCTATTGCAATCAGGTAATGATACCTATGAATGGTCTTCCTGTTAAATGTTGATGTCCTTAGGCTACTAATATCAATTCAGCCATTTTCTGTGACCGTGGACCCCAATTGGCTCTAAAGAGCTCTGCTGGAATACAGTGTAACTAATAATTCGTGTGGGTGGGTTCTAATGATGTCTATTGTAATGAGGTAATGATACCTATAAATGATATTCTTGTTAAATGTTGTAGTCCTGGGGCTACTAATGTCAATACTACCAATTTTTGAGACCATTAACCCCAATCAGCTCTAAAGAGCTCAGCTGGAATACAGTGTCACTGATAATTCCTTTGGGCAAGGTTGTAGTGACATCTATTGCAATCAGGTAATGGTACCTATGAATGATCTTCCTGTTAGATGTTGATGTCCTTAGGCTACTAATATCAATTCTGCCATTTCCTGTGACCGTGGACCCCAATTGGCTCTAAAGAGCTCACCTGGAATACAGTGTAACTAATAATTTGTGTGGGTGGGTGGTAATGATGTCTATTGCAATCAGGTAATGATACCTATGAATGGTCTTCCTGTTAAATGTTGATGTCCTTAGGCTACTAATACCAATTCTGCCATTTTCTGTGACCGTGGACCCCAATTGGCTCTAAAGAGCTCAGCTGGAATACAGTGTCACTGATAATTCCTGTGGGCTAGGTTGTAATGACATCTATTGCAATCAGGTAATGATACCTATGAATTGTCTTCCTGTTAAATGTTGATGTCCTTAGTCTACTAATATCAATTCTGCCATTTTTTGTGTCCGTGGACCCCAATCGGCTCTAAAGAGCTCAGCTGGAATACAGTGTCACTGATAATTCCTGTGGGCTAGGTGGTAATGACATCTATTGCAATCAGGTAATGATACCTATGAATGGTCTTCCTGTTAAATGTTGATGTCCTTAGGCTACTAATATCAATTCTGCCATTTTATGTGACCGTGGACACGAAGTGCCTCTAAAGAGCTCACCTGGAATACAGTGTAACTAATAATTCGTGTGGGTGGGTGGTAATGATGTCTATTGTAATGAGGTAATGATACCTATAAATGATATTCTTGCTAAATGTTGAAGTCCTGGGGCTACTAATATCAATACTACCGATTTTTGAAACCATTAACCCCAATCAGCTCTAAAGAGCTCAGTTGGAATACAGTGTCACTGATAATTCCTTTGGGCTAGGTTGTAGTGACATCTATTGCAATCAGGTAATGGTACCTATGAATGATCTTCCTGTTGGATGTTGATGTCCTTAGGCTACTAATATCAATTCTGCCATTTCCTGTGACCGTGGACCCCAATTGGCTCTAAAGAGCTCACCTGGAATACAGTGTAACTAATAATTTGTGTGGGTGGGTGGTAATGGTGTCTATTGCAATCAGATAATGGTACCTATGAATGGTCTTCCTGTTAAATGTTGATGTCCTTAGGCTACTAATATCAGTTCTACCATTTCCTGTGACCGTGGACCCCAATTGGCTCTAAAGAGCTCACCTGGAATACAGTGTAACTAATAATTCGTGTGGGTGTGTTGTAATGATGTCTATTGTAATGAGGTAATGATACCTATAAATGATATTCTTGTTAAATGTTGAAGTCCTGGGCCTACTAATATGAATACTACCGATTTTTGAGATCATTAACCCCAATCAGCTCTAAAGAGCTCAGCTGGAATACAGTGTCACTGATAATTCCTGTGGGCTAGGTTGTAATGACATATATTGCAATCAGGTAATGGTACCTATGAATGGTCTTCCTGTTAAATGTTGATGTCCTTAGGCTACTAATATCAATTCTGCCATTTTCTATGACCGTGGACCCCAATTGGTTCTAAAGAGCTCACCTGGAATACAGTGTAACTAATAATTCGTGTGGGTGGGTTCTAATGATGTCTATTGTAATGAGGTAATGATACCTATAAATGATCTTCTTGTTAAATGTTGAAGTCCTGGGCTTTCTAATATCAATACTGCCGTTTTTTTAAACCATTAACCCCAATCAGCTCTAAAGAGCTTAGCTGGAATACAGAGTCACTGATAATTCCTGTGGGCTAGGTTGTAATGACATCTATTGCAATCAGGTAATGGTACCTATGAATGGTTTTCCTGTTAAATGTTGATGTCCTTAGGCTACTAATATCAGTTCTGCCATTTCCTGTGACTGTGGACCCCAATTGGCTCTAAAGAGCTCACCTGGAATTCAGTGTAACTAATAATTTGTGTGGGTGGGTGGTAATGATGTCTATTGCAATCAGGTAATGGTACCTATGAATGGTCTTCCTGTTAAATGTTGATGTCCTTAGGCTACTAATATCAATTCTACCATTTTATGTGACCGTGGACCCCAATTGGCTCTAAAGAGCTCACCTGGAATACAGTGTATCGAATAATTCGTGTGGGTGGGTGGTAATGATGTGTATTGTAATGAGGTAATGATACCTATAAATGATCTTCTTGTTAAATGTTGAAGTCCTGGGCCTACTAATATCAATACTGCCGTTTTTTAAACCATTAACCCCAATCAGCTCTAAAGAGCTCAGCTGAAATACAGAGTCACTGATAATTCCTGTGGGCTAGGTTGTAATGACATCTATTGCAATCAGGTAATGGTACCTATGAATGGTCTTCCTGTTAAATGTTGATGTCCTTAGGCTACTAATATCAATTCTGCCATTTTCTGTGACCGTGGACCCCAATTGGCTCTAAAGAGCTCACCTGGAATACAGTGTAACTAATAATTCGTGTGGATGGGTTGTAATGATGTCTATTGTAATGAGGTAATGATACCTATAAATGATCTTCTTTTTAAATGTTGAAGTCCTGGGCCTACTAATATCAATACTTCCGTTTTTTGAAAGCATTAACCCCAATCAGCTCTAAAGAGCTCAGCTGGAACACAGTGTCACTGATAATTCCTGTGGCTAGGTTGTAATGACATCTATTGCAATCAGGTAATGGTACCTATGAATGGTCGTCCTGTTAAATGTTGATGTCCTTAGGCTACTAATATCAATTCTGCCATTTTCTGTGACCGTGGACCCCAATTGGCTCTAAAGAGCTCACCTGGAATACAGTGTAAGTAATAATTCGTGTGGATGGGTTGTAATGATGTCTATTATAATGAGGTAATGGTACCTATAAATGATCTTCTTGTTGAATGTTGAAATCCTGGGCCTACTAATATCAATACTGCCATTTTTTGAAACCATTAACCCCCAATCGGCTCTATAGAGCTCAGCTGGAATACTGTGTCACTGATAATTCCTGTGGGCTAGGTTGTAATGACATCTATTGCAATCAGGTAATGATACCTATGAATGGTCTTCCTGTTAAATGTTGATGTCCTTAGGCTACTAATATCAGTTCTGTCATTTTATGTGACCGTGGCCCCCAAGTGGCTCTAAAGAGCTCACCTGGAATAAAGTGTAACTAATAATTCGTGTGGGTGGGTTGTAATGATGTTTATTGTAATGAGGTAATGATACCTATAAATGATATTCTTGTTAAATGTTGAAGTCCTGGGGCTACTAATATCAATACTGCCGTTTTCTGAAACCATTAACCCCAATCGGCTCTAAAGAGCTCAGCTGGAATACAGTGTCACTGATAATTCCTGTGGGCTAGGTTGTAATGACATATATTGCAATCAGGTAATGGTACCTATGAATGGTATTCCTGTTAAATGTTGATGTCCTTAGGCTACTAATATCAATTCTGCCATTTTCTATGACCGTGGACCCCAATTGGCTTTAAAGAGCTCACCTGGAATACAGTGTAACTAATAATTCATGTGGGTGGGTTCTAATGATGTCTATTGTAATGAGGTAATGATACCTATAAATGATCTTCTTGTTAAATGTTGAAGTCCTGGGCCTACTAATATCAATACTGCCGTTTTCTGAAACCATTAACCCCAATCGGCTCTAAAGAGCTGAGCTGGAATACAGTGTCACTGATAATTCCTGTGGGCTAGGTTGTAATGACATCTATTGCAATCAGGTAATGGTACCTATGAATGGTCTTCCTGTTAAATGTTGATGTCCTTAGGCTACTAATATCAATTCTGCCATTTTCTGTGACCGTGGACCCCAAGTGGCTCTAAAGAGCTCACCTGGAATAAAGTGTAACTAATAATTCGTGTGGGTGGGTTGTAATGATGTTTATTGTAATGAGGTAATGATACCTATAAATGATATTCTTGTTAAATGTTTTAGTCCTGGGGCTACTAATATCAGTACTACCGATTTTTGAGACCATTAACCCCAATCAGCTCTAAAGAGCTCAGCTGGAATACAGTGTCACTGATAATTCCTGTGGGCTAGGTTGTAATGACATCTATTGCAATCAGGTAATGGTACCTATGAATGGTCTTCCTGTTAAATGTTGATGTCCTTAGGCTACTAATATCAATTCTGCCATTTTATGTGACCGTGGACACGAAGTGGCTCTAAAGAGCTCACCTGGAATACAGTGTAAGTAATAATTCGTGTGGGTGGGTTCTAATGATGTCTATTGTAATGAGGTAATGATACCTATAAATGATATTCTTTTTAAATGTTGAAGTCCTGGGGCTACTAATATCAATACTACCGATTTTTGAGACCATTAACCCCAATCAGCTCTAAAGAGCTCAGTTGGAATACAGTGTCACTGGTAATTCCTTTGGGCTAGGTTGTAGTGACGTCTATTGCAATCAGGTAATGGTACCTATGAATGATCTTCCTGTTAGATGTTGATGTCCTTAGGCTACTAATATCAATTCTGCCATTTCCTGTGACCGTGGACCCCAATTGGCTCTAAAGAGCTCACCTGGAATACAGTGTAACTAATAATTTGTTTGGGTGGGTGGTAATGATGTCTATTGCAATCAGGTAATGGTACCTATGAATGGTCTTCCTGTTAAATGTTGATGTCCTTAGGCTAATAATATAAGTTCTGCCATTTTATGTGACCGTGGACCCCAATTGGCTCTAAAGAGCTCACCTGGAATACAGTGTAAGTAATAATTCGTGTGGGTGGGTTGTAATGATGTCTATTGTAATGAGGTAATGATACCTATAAACGATCTTCTTGTTAAATGTTGAAGTCCTGGGACTACTAATATCAATACTGCCATTTTTTTAAACCATTAAACCCATCAGCTCTAAAGAGCTCAGCTGGAATACAGAGTCACTGATAATTCCTGTGCGCTAGGTTGTAATGACATCTATTGCAATCAGGTAATGGTACCTATGAATGGTCTTCCTGTTAAATGTTGATGTCCTTGGGCTACTAATATCAATTCTGCCATTTTCTGTGACCGTGGACCCCAATTGGCTCTAAAGAGCTCACATGGAATACAGTGTAACTAATAATTCGTGTGGATGGGTTGTAATGATGTCTATTGTAATGAGGTAATGATACCTATAAATGATCTTCTTGTTAAATGTTGAAGTCCTGGGCCTACTAATATCAATAGTGCCGTTTTTTGAAACCATTAACCCCAATCGGCTCTATAGAGCTCAGCTGGAATACAGTGTCACTGATAATTCCTGTGGGCTAGGTTGTAATGACATCTATTGCAATCAGGTAATGATACCTATGAATGGTCTTCCTGTTAAATGTTGATGTCCTTAGGGTACTAATATCAAGTCTGTCATTTTATGTGACCGTGGACCCCAAGTGGCTCTAAAGAGCTCTCCTGGAATAAAGTGTAACTAATAATTCGTGTGGGTCGGTTGTAATGATGTCTATTGTAATGAGGTAATGATACCTATAAATGATATTCTTGTTAAATGTTGAAGGCCTGGGGCTACTAATATCAATACTACCGATTTTTGAGACCATTAACCCCAATCAGCTCTAAAGAGCTCAGCTGGAATACAGTGGCACTGATAATTCCTGTGGGCTAGGTTGTAATGACATCTATTGCAATCAGGTAATGGTACCTATGAATAGTCTTCCTGTTAAATGTTGATGTCCTTAGGCTACTAATATTAATTCTACCATTTTCTGTGACTATGGACCCCAATTGGCTCTAAAGAGCTCACCTGGAATACAGTGTAACTAATAATTTGTGTGGGTGGGTTGTAATGATGTCTATTGTAATGAGGTAATGATACCTATGAATGGTCTTCCTGTCAAATGTTGATGTCCTTAGGCTACTAATATCAGTTCTACCATTTTATGTGACCGTGGACCCCAATTGGCTCTAAAGAGCTCACCTGGAATACAGTGTAACTAATAATTTGTGTGGATGGGTTGTAATGATGTCTATTGTAATGAGGTAATGATACCAATAAATGATGTTCTTGTTAAATGTTGAAGTCCTGGGGCTACTAATATCAATACTACCGATTTTTGAGACCATTAACCCCAATCAGCTCTAAAGAGCTCAATTGGAATACAGTGTCACTGATAATTCCTGTGGGCTAGGTTGTAATGACATCTATTGCAATCAGGTAATGGTACCTATGAATGGTCTTCCTGTTAAATGTTGATGTCCTTAGGCTACTAATATCAATTCTGCCATTTTCTGTGACCGTGGACCCCAATTGGCTCTAAAGAGCTCACCTGGAATACAGTGTAACTAATAATTCGTGTGGGTGGGTTGTAATGATGTCTATTGTAATGAGGTAATGATACCTATAAATGATCTTCTTGTTAAATGTTGAAGTCCTGGGCCTACTAATATCAATACTTCCGTTTTTTGAAACCATTAACCCCAATCGGCTCTTAAGAGCTCAGCTGGAATACAGTGTCACTGATAATTCCTGTGGGCTAGGTTGTAATGACATCTATTGCAATCAGGTAATGGTGCCTATGAATGGTCTTCCTGTTAAATGTTGATGTCCTTAGGCTACTAATATCAATTCTGCCATTTCCTGTGACCGTGGACCCCAATTGGCTCTAAAGAGCTCACCTGGAATACAGTGTAACTAATAAATCGTGTGGGTGGGTTGTAATGATGTCTATTGTAATGAGGTAATGATACCTATGAATGGTCTTCCTGTTAAATGTTGATGTCCTAAGGCTACTAATATCAATTCTGCCATTTTCTGTGACCGTGGACCCCAATTGGCTCTAAAGAGCTCACCTGGAATACAGTGTAACTAATAATTCGTGTGGGTGGGTTGTAATGATGTCTATTGTAATGAGGTAATGATACCTATAAATGATATTCTTGTTAAATGTTGAAGTCCTGGGGCTACTAATATCAATACTACTGATTTTTGAGACCATTAACCCCAATCAGCTCTAAAGAGCTCAGCTGGAATACAGTGTCACTGATAATTCCTGTGGGCTAGGTTGTAATGACATCTATTGCAATCAGGTAATGGTACCTATGAATGGTCTTCCTGTTAAATGTTGATGTCCTTAGGCTACTAATATCAATTCTGCCATTTTCTGTGACCGTGGACCCCAATTGGCTCTAAAGAGCTCACCTGGAATACAGTGTAACTAATAATTTGTGTGGGTGGGTTGTAATGATGTCTATTGTAATGAGGTAATGATACCTATAAATGATCTTCTTGTTAAATGTTGAAGTCCTGGGCCTACTAATATCAATACTGCTGTTTTTTGAAACCATTAACCCCAATCGGCTCTAAAGAGCTCAGCTGGAATACAGTGTCACTGATAATTCCTGTGGGCTAGGTTGTAATGACATCTATTGCAATCAGGTAATGATACCTATGAATGGTCTTCCTGTTAAATGTTGATGTCCTTAGGCTACTAATATCAATTCTGCCATTTTCTGTGACCGTGGACCCCAATTGGCTCTAAAGAGCTCACCTGGAATACAGTGTAACTAATAATTTGTGTGGGTGGGTGGTAATGATGTCTATTGCAATCAGGTAATGATACCTATGAATGGTCTTCCTGTTAAATGTTGATGTCCTTAGGCTACTAATACCAATTCTGCCATTTTCTGTGACCGTGGACCCCAATTGGCTCTAAAGAGCTCAGCTGGAATACAGTGTCACTGATAATTCCTGTGGGCTAGGTTGTAATGACATCTATTGCAATCAGGTAATGATACCTATGAATGGTCTTCCTGTTAAATGTTGATGTCCTTAGGCTACTAATATCAATTCTGCCATTTTCTGTGACCGTGGACCCCAATCGGCTCTAAAGAGCTCAGCTGGAATACAGTGTCACTGATAATTCCTGTGGGCTAGGTTGTAATGACATCTATTGCAATCAGGTAATGATACCTATGAATGGTCTTCCTGTTAAATGTTGATGTCCTTAGGCTACTAATATCAATTCTGCCATTTTATGTGACCGTGGACACGAAGTGCCTCTAAAGAGCTCACCTGGAATACAGTGTAACTAATAATTCGTGTGGGTGGGTGGTAATGCTGTCTATTGTAATGAGGTAATGATACCTATAAATGATATTCTTGCTAAATGTTGAAGTCCTGGGGCTACTAATATCAATACTACCGATTTTTGAGACCATTAACCCCAATCAGCTCTAAAGAGCTCAGTTGGAATACAGTTTCACTGATAATTCCTTTGGGCTAGGTTGTAGTGACATCTATTGCAATCAGGTAATGGTACCTATGAATGATCTTCCTGTTGGATGTTGATGTCCTTAGGCTACTAATATCAATTCTGCCATTTCCTGTGACCGTGGACCCCAATTGGCTCTAAAGAGCTCACCTGGAATACAGTGTAACTAATAATTTGTGTGGGTGGGTGGTAATGGTGTCTATTGCAATCAGGTAATGGTACCTATGAATGGTCTTCCTGTTAAATGTTGATGTCCTTAGGCTACTAATATCAGTTCTACCATTTTCTGTGACCGTGGACCCCAATTGGCTCTAAAGAGCTCACCTGGAATACAGTGTAACTAATAATTTGTGTAGGTGGGTAGTATTGATGTCTATTGTAATGAGGTAATGATACCTATAAATGATATTCTTGTTAAATGTTGAAGTCCTGGGGCTACTAATATCAATACTACCGATTTTTGAGACCATTAACCCCAATCAGCTCTAAAGAGCTCAGCTGGAATACAGTGTCACTGATAATTCCTGTGGGCTAGGTTGTAATGACATATATTGCAATCAGGTAATGGTACCTATGAATGGTCTTCCTGTTAAATGTTGATGTCCTTAGGCTACTAATATCAATTCTGCCATTTTCTGTGACCGTGGACCCCAATTGGCTCTAAAGAGCTCACCTGGAATACAGTGTAACTAATAATTCGTGTGGGTGGGTTGTAATGATGTCTATTGTAATGAGGTAATGATACCTATAAATGATCTTCTTGTTAAATGTTGAAGTCCTGGGCCTACTAATATCAATACTTCCGTTTTTTGAAACCATTAACCCCAATCGGCTCTTAAGAGCTCAGCTGGAATACAGTGTCACTGATAATTCCTGTGGGCTAGGTTGTAATGACATCTATTGCAATCAGGTAATGGTGCCTATGAATGGTCTTCCTGTTAAATGTTGATGTCCTTAGGCTACTAATATCAATTCTGCCATTTCCTGTGACCGTGGACCCCAATTGGCTCTAAAGAGCTCACCTGGAATACAGTGTAACTAATAAATCGTGTGGGTGGGTTGTAATGATGTCTATTGTAATGAGGTAATGATACCTATGAATGGTCTTCCTGTTAAATGTTGATGTCCTAAGGCTACTAATATCAATTCTGCCATTTTCTGTGACCGTGGACCCCAATCAGCTCTAAAGAGCTCACCTGGAATACAGTGTAACTAATAATTCGTGTGGGTGGGTTGTAATGATGTCTATTGTAATGAGGTAATGATACCTATAAATGATATTCTTGTTAAATGTTGAAGTCCTGGGGCTACTAATATCAATACTACTGATTTTTGAGACCATTAACCCCAATCAGCTCTAAAGAGCTCAGCTGGAATACAGTGTCACTGATAATTCCTGTGGGCTAGGTTGTAATGACATCTATTGCAATCAGGTAATGGTACCTATGAATGGTCTTCCTGTTAAATGTTGATGTCCTTAGGCTACTAATATCAATTCTGCCATTTTCTGTGACCGTGGACCCCAATTGGCTCTAAAGAGCTCACCTGGAATACAGTGTAACTAATAATTTGTGTGGGTGGGTTGTAATGATGTCTATTGTAATGAGGTAATGATACCTATAAATGATCTTCTTGTTAAATGTTGAAGTCCTGGGCCTACTAATATCAATACTGCTGTTTTTTGAAACCATTAACCCCAATCGGCTCTAAAGAGCTCAGCTGGAATACAGTGTCACTGATAATTCCTGTGGGCTAGGTTGTAATGACATCTATTGCAATCAGGTAATGATACCTATGAATGGTCTTCCTGTTAAATGTTGATGTCCTTAGGCTACTAATATCAATTCTGCCATTTTCTGTGACCGTGGACCCCAATTGGCTCTAAAGAGCTCACCTGGAATACAGTGTAACTAATAATTTGTGTGGGTGGGTGGTAATGATGTCTATTGCAATCAGGTAATGATACCTATGAATGGTCTTCCTGTTAAATGTTGATGTCCTTAGGCTACTAATACCAATTCTGCCATTTTCTGTGACCGTGGACCCCAATTGGCTCTAAAGAGCTCAGCTGGAATACAGTGTCACTGATAATTCCTGTGGGCTAGGTTGTAATGACATCTATTGCAATCAGGTAATGATACCTATGAATGGTCTTCCTGTTAAATGTTGATGTCCTTAGGCTACTAATATCAATTCTGCCATTTTCTGTGACCGTGGACCCCAATCGGCTCTAAAGAGCTCAGCTGGAATACAGTGTCACTGATAATTCCTGTGGGCTAGGTTGTAATGACATCTATTGCAATCAGGTAATGATACCTATGAATGGTCTTCCTGTTAAATGTTGATGTCCTTAGGCTACTAA
Source organism: Pictodentalium vernedei (assembly GCA_031216915.1). Lineage (NCBI taxonomy): Eukaryota > Metazoa > Mollusca > Scaphopoda > Dentaliida > Dentaliidae > Pictodentalium > Pictodentalium vernedei. The sequence continues at coordinate 142,899,107 of CM062296.1, read as the reverse complement.
TATCAATTCTGCCATTTTATGTGACCGTGGACACGAAGTGCCTCTAAAGAGCTCACCTGGAATACAGTGTAACTAATAATTTGTGTGGGTGGGTGGTAATGCTGTCTATTGTAATGAGGTAATGATACCTATAAATGATATTCTTGCTAAATGTTGAAGTCCTGGGGCTACTAATATCAATACTACCGATTTTTGAGACCATTAACCCCAATCAGCTCTAAAGAGCTCAGTTGGAATACAGTTTCACTGATAATTCCTTTGGGCTAGGTTGTAGTGACATCTATTGCAATCAGGTAATGGTACCTATGAATGATCTTCCTGTTGGATGTTGATGTCCTTAGGCTACTAATATCAATTCTGCCATTTCCTGTGACCGTGGACCCCAATTGGCTCTAAAGAGCTCACCTGGAATACAGTGTAACTAATAATTTGTGTGGGTGGGTGGTAATGGTGTCTATTGCAATCAGGTAATGGTACCTATGAATGGTCTTCCTGTTAAATGTTGATGTCCTTAGGCTACTAATATCAGTTCTACCATTTTCTGTGACCGTGGACCCCAATTGGCTCTAAAGAGCTCACCTGGAATACAGTGTAACTAATAATTTGTGTAGGTGGGTAGTATTGATGTCTATTGTAATGAGGTAATGATACCTATAAATGATATTCTTGTTAAATGTTGAAGTCCTGGGGCTACTAATATCAATACTACCGATTTTTGAGACCATTAACCCCAATCAGCTCTAAAGAGCTCAGCTGGAATACAGTGTCACTGATAATTCCTGTGGGCTAGGTTGTAATGACATATATTGCAATCAGGTAATGGTACCTATGAATGGTCTTCCTGTTAAATGTTGATGTCCTTAGGCTACTAATATCAATTCTGCCATTTTCTGTGACTGTGGACCCCAATTGGCTCTAAAGAGCTCACCTGGAATACAGTGTAACTAATAATTCGTGTGGGTGGGTTCTAATGATGTCTATTGTAATGAGGTAATGATACCTATAAATGATCTTCTTGTTAAATGTTGAAGTCCTGGGGCTACTAATATCAATACTACCGATTTTTTAGACCATTAACCCCAATCAGCTCTAAAGAGCTCAGCTGGAATACAGTGTCACTGATAATTCCTGTGGGCTAGGTTGTAATGACATCTGTTGCAATCAGGTAATGATACCTATGAATGGTCTTCCTGTTAAATGTTGATGTCCTTAGGCTACTAATATCAATTCTGCCATTTTCTGTGACCGTGGACCCCAATTGGCTCTAAAGAGCTCACCTGGAATACAGTGTAACTAATAATTTGTGTAGGTGGGTAGTATTGATGTCTATTGTAATGAGGTAATGATACCTATAAATGATATTCTTGTTAAATGTTGAAGTCCTGGGGCTACTAATATCAATACTACCGATTTTTGAGACCATTAACCCCAATCAGCTCTAAAGAGCTCAGCTGGAATACAGTGTCACTGATAATTCCTGTGGGCTAGGTTGTAATGACATATATTGCAATCAGGTAATGGTACCTATGAATGGTCTTCCTGTTAAATGTTGATGTCCTTAGGCTACTAATATCAATTCTGCCATTTTCTGTGACCGTGGACCCCAATTGGCTCTAAAGAGCTCACCTGGAATACAGTGTAACTAATAATTTGTGTGGGTGGGTGGTAATGGTGTCTATTGCAATCAGGTAATGGTACCTATGAATGGTCTTCCTGTTAAATGTTGATGTCCTTAGGCTACTAATATCAGTTCTACCATTTTCTGTGACCGTGGACCCCAATTGGCTCTAAAGAGCTCACCTGGAATACAGTGTAACTAATAATTCGTGTGGGTGTGTTGTAATGATGTCTATTGTAATGAGGTAATGATACCTATAAATGATCTTCTTGTTAAATGTTGAAGTCCTGGGCCTACTAATATCAATACTGCCGTTTTTTGAAACCATTAACCCCAATCGGCTCTAAAGATCTCAGCTGGAATACAGAGTCACTGATAATTCCTGTGGGCTAGGTTGTAATGACATCTATTGCAATCAAGTAATGGTACCTATGAATGGTCTTCCTGTTAAATGTTGATGTCCTTAGGCTACTAATATCAATTCTGCCATTTCCTGTGACTGTGGACCCCAATTGGCTCTAAAGAGCTCACCTGGAATTCAGTGTAACTTATAATTTGTGTGGGTGGGTGGTAATGATGTCTATTGCAATCAGGTAATGGTACCTATGAATGGTCTTCCTGTTAAATGTTGATGTCCTTAGGCTACTAATATCAATTCTACCATTTTATGTGACCGTGGACCCCAATTGGCTCTAAAGAGCTCACCTGGAATACAGTGTAACGAATAATTCGTGTGGGTGGGTGGTAATGATGTCTATTGTAATGAGGTAATGATACCTATAAATGATCTTCTTGTTAATTGTTGAAGTCCTGGTCCTACTAATATCAATACTGCCGTTTTTTAAACCATTAACCCCAATCAGCTCTAAAGAGCTCAGCTGGAATACAGAGTCACTGATAATTCCTGTGGGCTAGGTTGTAATGACATCTATTGCAATCAGGTAATGGTACCTATGAATGGTCTTCCTGTTAAATGTTGATGTCCTTAGGCTGCTAATATCAATTCTGCCATTTTCTGTGACCGTGGACCCCAATTGTCTCTAAAGAGCTCACCTGGAATATAGTGTAACTAATAATTCGTGTGGATGGGTTGTAATGATGTCTATTGTAATGAGGTAATGATACCTATAAATGATCTTCTTGTTGAATGTTGAAGTCCTGGGCCTACTAATATCAATACTTCTGTTTTTTGAAAGCATTAACCCCAATCAGCTCTAAAGAGCTCAGCTGGAACACAGTGTCACTGATAATTCCTGTGGGCTAGGTTGTAATGACATCTATTGCAATCAGGTAATGATACCTATGAATGGTCTTCCTGTTAAATGTTGATGTCCTTAGGCTACTAATATCAAGTCTGTCATTTTATGTGACCGTGGACCCCAAGTGGCTTTAAAAAGCTCACCTGGAATAAAGTGTAACTAATAATTCGTGTGGATGGGTTGTAATGATGTCTATTGTAATGAGGTAATGATACCTATAAATGATCTTCTTGTTGAATGTTGAAGTCCTGGGGCTACTAATATCAATACTACCGATTTTTTAGACCATTAACCCCAATCAGCTCTAAAGAGCTCAGCTGGAATACAGTGGCACTGATAATTCCTGTGGGCTAGGTTGTAATGACATCTATTGCTATCAGGTAATGGTACCTATGAATAGTCTTCCTGTTAAATGTTGATGTCCTTAGGCTACTAATATCAATTCTGCCATTTTCTGTGACCGTGGACCCCAATTGGCTCTAAAGAGCTCACCTGGAATACAGTGTAAGTAATAATTCCTGTGGGTGGGTTGTAATGATGTCTATTGTTATGAGGTAATGATACCTATGAATGGTCTTCCTGTTAAATGTTGATGTCCTTAGGCTACTAATATCAATTCTGCCATTTTCTGTGACCGTGGACCCCAATTGGCTCTAAAGAGCTCACCTGGAATACAGTGTAAGTAATAATTCCTGTGGGTGGGTTGTAATGATGTCTATTGTTATGAGGTAATGATACCAATGAATGGTCTTCCTGTTAAATGTTGATGTCCTTAGGCTACTAATATCAGTTCTGCCATTTTCTGTGACCGTGGACCCCAATTGGCTCTAAAGAGCTCACCTGGAATAAAGTGTAACTAATAATTCGTGTGGGTGGGTTGTAATGATGTCTATTGTAATGAGGTAATGATACCTATAAATGATATTCTTGTTAAATGTTGAAGTCCTGGGGCTACTAATATCAATACTACTGATTTTTGAGACCATTAACCCCAATCAGCTCTAAAGAGCTCAGCTGGAATACAGTGGCACTGATAATTCCTGTGGGCTAGGTTGTAATGACATCTATTGCAATCAGGTAATGGTACCTATGAATGGTCTTCCTGTTAAATGTTGATGTCCTTAGGCTACTAATATCAATTCTGCCATTTTCTGTGACCGTGGACCCCAATTGGCTCTAAAGAGCTCACCTGGAATACAGTGTAACTAATAATTCGTGTGGGTGGGTTCTAATGATGTCTATTGTAATGAGGTAATGATACCTATAAATGATCTTCTTGTTAAATGTTGAAGTCCTGGGCCTACTAATATCAATACTGCTGTTTTTTGAAACCATTAACCCCAATCGGCTCTAAAGAGCTCAGCTGGAATACAGTGTCACTGATAATTCCTGTGGGCTAGGTTGTAATGACATCTATTGCAATCAGGTAATGATACCTATGAATGGTCTTCCTGTTAAATGTTGATGTCCTTAGGCTACTAATATCAATTCTGCCATTTTCTGTGACCGTGGACCCCAATTGGCTCTAAAGAGCTCACCTGGAATACAGTGTAACTAATAATTTGTGTAGGTGGGTAGTATTGATGTCTATTGTAATGAGGTAATGATACCTATAAATGATATTCTTGTTAAATGTTGAAGTCCTGGGGCTACTAATATCAATACTACCGATTTTTGAGACCATTAACCCCAATCAGCTCTAAAGAGCTCAGCTGGAATACAGTGTCACTGATAATTCCTGTGGGCTAGGTTGTAATGACATATATTGCAATCAGGTAATGGTACCTATGAATGGTCTTCCTGTTAAATGTTGATGTCCTTAGGCTACTAATATCAATTCTGCCATTTTCTGTGACTGTGGACCCCAATTGGCTCTAAAGAGCTCACCTGGAATACAGTGTAACTAATAATTCGTGTGGGTGGGTTCTAATGATGTCTATTGTAATGAGGTAATGATACCTATAAATGATCTTCTTGTTAAATGTTGAAGTCCTGGGGCTACTAATATCAATACTACCGATTTTTGAGACCATTAACCCCAATCAGCTCTAAAGAGCTCAGCTGGAATACAGTGTCACTGATAATTCCTGTGGGCTAGGTTGTAATGACATCTATTGCAATCAGGTAATGATACCTATGAATGGTCTTCCTGTTAAATGTTGATGTCCTTAGGCTACTAATATCAATTCTGCCATTTTCTGTGACCGTGTACCCCAATTGGCTCTAAAGAGCTCACCTGGAATACAGTGTAACTAATAATTTGTGTAGGTGGGTAGTATTGATGTCTATTGTAATGAGGTAATGATACCTATAAATGATATTCTTGTTAAATGTTGAAGTCCTGGGGCTACTAATATCAATACTACCGATTTTTGAGACCATTAACCCCAATCAGCTCTAAAGAGCTCAGCTGGAATACAGTGTCACTGATAATTCCTGTGGGCTAGGTTGTAATGACATATATTGCAATCAGGTAATGGTACCTATGAATGGTCTTCCTGTTAAATGTTGATGTCCTTAGGCTACTAATATCAATTCTGCCATTTTCTGTGACCGTGGACCCCAATTGGCTCTAAAGAGCTCACCTGGAATACAGTGTAACTAATAATTCGTGTGGGTGGGTTCTAATGATGTCTATTGTAATGAGGTAATGATACCTATAAATGATCTTCTTGTTAAATGTTGAAGTCCTGGGGCTACTAATATCAATACTACCGATTTTTGAGACCATTAACCCCAATCAGCTCTAAAGAGCTCAGCTGGAATACAGTGTCACTGATAATTCCTGTGGGCTAGGTTATAATGACTTCTATTGCAATCAGGTAATGGTACCTATGAATGGTCTTCCTGTTAAATGTTGATGTCCTTAGGCTACTAATATCAGATCTGCCATTTTCTGTGACCATGGACCCCAATTGGCTCTAAAGAGCTCACCTGGAATACAGTGTAACTAATAATTGGTGTGGGTGGGTTGTAATGATGTCTATTGTAATGAGGTAATGATACCTATAAATGATATTCTTGTTAAATGTTGACGTCCTGGGGCTACTAATATCAATACTACCGATTTTTGAGACCATTAACCCCAATCAGCTCTAAAGAGCTCAGCTGGAATACAGTGTCACTGATAATTCCTGTGGGCTAGGTTGTAATGACATCTATTGCAATCAGGTAATGGTACCTATGAATGGTCTTCCTGTTAAATGTTGAAGTCCTGGGCCTACTAATATCAATACTGCTGTTTTTTTAAACCATTAACCCCAATCAGCTCTAAAGAGCTCAGCTGGAATACAGAGTCACTTATAATTCCTGTGGGCTAGGTTGTAATGACATCTATTGCCATTTCCTGTGACCGTGGACCCCAATTGGCTCTAAAGAGCTCACCTGGAATGCAGTGTAACTAATAATTTGTGTGGGTGGGTGGTAGTGATGTCTATTGCAGTCAGGTAATGGTACCTATGAATGGTCTTCCTGTTAAATGTTGATGTCCTTAGGCTACTAATATCAATTCTGCCATTTTATGTGACCGTGGACCCCAATTGGCTCTAAAGAGCTCACCTGGAATACAGTGTAACTGATAATTCATGTGGGTGGGTTGTAATGATGTCTATTGTAATTTAAATGTTGAAGTCCTGGGCCTACTAATATCAATATCACGGAAAAAAAGATTATTTTCCGTGTCCCTGTGTGACCCCCAGGAGCTAAAAATTGAAACATTTTCAAGCACCTGTATTTCTGAAACTGCACAGAACAGATTACTGTTATTTTGTATGAAGCATCCTTAGGACCAGTAGAATGGAATGGTAAATAAAATTGTCATTGGTAATGTCCTATTCTGTAGAGGCATCAAAAAGTGCGGAGTCATATTTGCAAATGCTTTGAAAAAAATTTTCCCCAGAACTACTGATTAGAATCTTTTGATATTTAGTATACAGCATACATAGGTGTCAGACATGTTAAAATTAAGCCTCCAGGTTCATGTATTGGCTCAATACAGGAGCCTGAATTTAACTTAATGCAATATGGGGAATAATCTTAAAAAATCTTCTTCTTCAGATTCACCAGGCAGAATATTTTGATATATGGTATACAGAATCTTTACAGGGGTCAGTATCAACTTTGTTCTAATCAAGTCCATCAGTTAATAATCGGCTCTCTGTGGGACCCTGAATTTTATCTTAATGCAGTGTGGGGTATGGGGAATAATCTTTAAAAATCATCTTTTTCAAATCCACTCAGTCCAATTCAAGTTTGTTCAGAGGAAGACCCTCAGTTAAAATTTGGGCTCCCTATGGGGAAATAATATTTAAAAATCTTCTTCAGATCCACCAGTCAGAATCTTTTGAAATTTGGTATACAGCATCCTTGGGGAGGTCAGATCTAAGTTTGTTCAAATCAAGTCTTTGGGTTAATATTTGGGCTCCTTATTATACCCCCACTTTAGAAGAAAATGGGGGTATACTGGATTACATGCGTCCGTGCATCCGTCTGTCCGTCTGTTCATCTGTCCATCCGAAAATATTCATAACTTGAGTAAATTATTATTTTTTATAATATTTGTTGGTCATATGTATGCCCACACTAGTTATTTTTTTTATGATTTTTTTTTTTTTTACTTGTTCACTTAGAAATTGTGTCTGTCCGAGCCAAATTTTGTCTGTTCAGCCTGTATCTCGGGTATCGAATGTTCTATTGCAATGAAATTTGCCATGAACACTGCTTATGGTATAGGTTTTAAAAAAAGGATTCAACAATATTTCTCACATTCTCCTTTTTAGAGTTATCCTCCTTTTTTGACTTAGAAATTGTAGGAAATAGACATTATTTGTCTGTTCAGCCTGTATCTCAGGTATGGGTTATCGGATTTTGGTGAAATATGGCATGCAGTTTGCCTATGACAAAGGCTTCTGCCTCATTGCATAAAACTTCCAAACACTAAACAATTTACCATACCTTTTGACTTAGAAATTTTTGGAAATTGTTGAAAACTTCCGAAGAAAATGGGATGGGGGGGGGGGGGATATACTGGATTGTGTCCGTCCATCTGTGCATCCGTCTGTCAGTCCATACGAGAATATTCATAAATGATATTTGTTGGTCATAGGTATGCCCACACTAAGCGGTACACCACGTGGGGGTATGCACCGGACGAAAGTCCAGCTCTTATCAGAGCCTGGATTTTAACTTACTCCAAAATTAGGAATAATCTTTAAAACTCTTCTATCTTCTCCAGAACCAGTAGTTAAAATCTTTTGATATATGGGATACAGAATCTTCATTGAAGTCAGATTCAAGTTTCTTCAAATTAAGTCCATCGGTTGATACTTTGGCTGCCTAGGAAAGCGGAAATTTTAACATAGTGCAATATGGGGGATTAATCTTTAAAAATCTTCATCTTCTGATTGACTGGTCAGAATCTTTTGATATATGGTATATAGCATCCTTAAGGGGGTCAGATTCAAGTTTGTTCAAATCAGGGTCTTTTGATTAATATTTGTGCTCCATTTTAGAACCCAAATTTTTACTTGTAGCAATATGAGGAATATTCTTTAAAAAAAATTTTTTATGAAACCCCCAGATAGACCCTTTTGATACATGGTATACACTGCCCTTAGGATAATCAGATTCAAGTTTGTTAAAATCAAGTCCCTGGTTTAATATTTCAGCTCCCTATTGGAGAATTTTGACTTAATCCAATATGTGGAATAATCTTCAAACATCTGCTTACGTAGATCCAATCAGAATCTTTTGATATTTGGCATACAACATCCAGGGTTCAGATTCAATTCAATTCATTTGTTCAGGCCCTGGGTTGATATTTGGGTTTCAAGGGAGTGGGGGGGGGGGGGGGGCATTTTAACATGTGCCAAATTGGTAATATTATAAAAATCTTCTCCCAAACCACCAATCACAATTTTTTTATATTTGGTGCACAACATCCTGGGTGGGGAGGGGGGGGGGGGGGGGGGGGGGATTTCAAGTTTTTTTTTCGAATAAAGACCCTGGGTTAATATTTGAGTTCCCTGTGGGAGTCCTAATTTTAACTTAGTGCAAAAGAGGAATATTCTTTGAAATCTTCCTGAGAAACAACATTCAGAATGTTTTGCAACTTAGTATAAAATACCTCAGCCATGCTCAGATTCATGTTTGTTCAGATGAAGTCCCTGGATTCTTATTTGGGGTTCCTATGGGGACCCAAATTTTAACTTAGTGTATTATAACAAATAATCTTTAAAAAAAATCTCCTTCTTCAGATCCACCATCCAGAATCTATTGATATTTGGTTTACAGCATCCTGGGGCTACAGGGGTAGAGGGAAGTTTGTTCAAGCAAAGTCCCTAGGTTGATATTTGGACTCCTTACTTTTGTATTACTGGAAACCAGGGCATTATTCCTGTGGTAGGATCCCAATACTAGAAAAAAATAAATCTGACATGGACAGCAGATATAAATAATTAAATAACTTCATTCCTCTGTAGTGTTAACTAGCCATAGATGCTAATTAAATCCTCCTTTAAAGAATTCTGGTCAGGTGAGTGCCTCAGGCCCCAAGGGCCCTCTTGTTTTTTTTTTAACATTTACAGTCTCTCCAGGGATTCGGCTCTGGAGGACAACTAAATTGGCGCATTTTTTTTTTTATCAGAGATGTAAATGAAGTTACACAGGTTTTGTCCATGTGGTAGGTATAAAATGAAAAAAATAATTTATAGAAAAATTTTATTTTTATTAACCACCTTTGTCAGTGTGAGGCCTTCTTCACTTCTATTGGATTCACTTGTCTTTATTTAAGATCTACTTGTTTGCATAACTACTACAATTTTCTGAAAGTCAAAGAGACTGTTCACACATGATCAGTAACCAATCCAATGGACTTGTACATACTGCAGCTACTTCCAATTATTTTTAATTTTTAAAAAATTTTTTATTAGGGTGTAATGGCACTATTGACCGCTAGGTCACCTTGTGTCAGACAATTTTACGTGTGGAGGAAACCAGAGAGAACCACCAAGCCATGGCAAGGAACTGTCAGATTCCCCAATGTACTGACTCCACGAAAGCAGGGTTACCATTGGTCAAAGACATGTGTGCCATCGATGCACAATAAGCCTTATTGCACAGAGCCACTGTGCCCCCACATCAATCAGGATTAAGTGCCTTGCTGAAGGACACAATGTAGTTAACCCTAGTAGGGATAGAACCTTTGATGTACCAGTTTGAAGTTCAGTATGGTATTCATGCAGCCACCACACTCCCTATCCTCATTTTTAAATATTGGTTGGGGAGGGGGGGAGGGGTTCATGACACTTTTGAATTTTTTATAAGAAAAAGTCTTCAGAAAGTAATCTATTGAATTTTCAGTTCATTGTAGTAAAACTTTACACAAATGTTCATTTTTCTGTTTTCAGAGACAAACTAAGGTCACTATTAATTGAGTATATTTCTTTCCGAGTTTTCACATTTTAAACTTTCAATTAAAACAGAATATATGTGCACAGATTTTCCTCATAAAATCTTTTTCTCATCGCATTGAAACTTGACACAAATCATTCGCCACTATGCATGTACCTACTTTACTGTTGGAGATAGGTTATATTATCCCCAAATTATTTCATCTGTCTGTTCTTTCTGATATATCTTGCTGTTGGCATCTTTTCTAAGAAAACTATCAGAGAGGGCAGATCTGTATTATAGCAGGCCACTTTTAGTTTTGTATGTGTACCTCATGGAGCCATCACTGTGGTAGGTGGGAATGCCTTCAGCAATAGCTCTCATTTATTAACATTTGCAAACTGATTGGATTATCGTAATTTGCCCACACAAATTGTCCCAGAAATTTTGTGAAATGTAGTTTTATATAGGTTGGATTTCTTGAGACTTGTTTGTTTTGAAGATTGGTTGTGTTCATTCAGATCTAAATAATTTGAAGTAATATAAAAATCGAAAAGTATAAGGTTGATATTTTTGAATGTGATATTGCTTCTGATCAGCCATTCAAACAATAATTATTGTTCAGTTGTGACACTGGGGAGTTTGTACACTATGAATTATTACCATAATTTTCAATCACTGAAATGTTCTTAATATTTAAAACATGTATCAACAATCTGGAATTTTAGTTTTTAAATTTAATTTCAGATTCAAACTTTACAGTAGAAGTATCTGTGGAAGAGATCATAGGAAGAGATCATAAAGAATCACAATGGCAGTTGCCCTCTTGGCTGTCATACTTCAAAGAGGAGGGTAGTTATGAAACAACACTTGTATTTCAAGTCATCTGTTGTTGAAAGTAAGTCAAAATTTTATATATTCTTTTTATTTTTTAAATATTCCTCCCTACTTTAGCTTTTAATGAATTATTTGATAGTATTTATTTATTTAGTTATTGGTGTTTAAGGTCACATACTTATGCACAATGGCTAATCGTGACCGTGACAGTTTTACAGTTGGAGGAAGCCGGAGTACCCGGAGAGAACCACCGAGCAACAACGAGCAGCTGTCAGCTCTCCAACATCATAACTCTGAACTCTGCACCACAGCGCAGGCAGGGTTAGAGTGGTTGAAGACATGCGCACCATCGACGTGCAGTATGCCTCAGTACACAGCGTCATCGTGCCCCCATGTAGGCAATCAGGGTGAAGTGTCTTGCCCAAGGACACAACGCGGTTGCCACAGGTGGGATTCGAACCGAGGACCTCTCGGCTTGCAGCCTGCACCTCTGCCAACTGAGCCACCACGCCCCCAATTATTTGATAGTCTTGGTATTCATCAGACCACTGTCATCTCCATCACAAAAATTGTTTGGAATAAAATTTGATGGGGTGGTGGTATGTACAGCACAGGGTTGTAGTGGTGACAGGTAGTGTTTTGCTTTCTCATATTTTGCAGGAATGCTATGTAAATGAGGTGCCTGGAGATAATGCGTGCTTCTGCATCTTGATGCTGTCTTTCCCTTTAATATTTAAGGCCTTGGTTTTGTGGGAAACAATCAAAATAACTAAAACCCAGTTGTTCTAACTTTAATTCTCAAATGGACAGGAGTCAGGAAGAGAAGTGGAAGTGGTTAGAAACCAAGGGTGGTTTTTAAAAGTTTTGAGAAAATTGTTCAGAAGCTAATCCATGGGAACCCTGAGTTGGAGCTGCCGCACATTGACAGTTTTGGTTGATGTGTTATTTCAATTAGAACAACTGGAATGAAGTGATCTTTGGTATGCAAATGTATGTTTTTTATGTCTAACCAAAGTTAAATGTTGATACTATTGACACCAAGTTGTCAAAATTATTTTTTTAGCTCACCTGATTGAAAGTCAGGATGAGTTACAGTGACCACTCACCGTCTGTCATCCGTGAACATGGTGTTTGCACCAGCTCCTCCTAAACTGCTGAATTTTAGTTAAATTTGAGGTGATTGCCTGTTCTGACACCGCATTTTGTTTTTTAGCTCACCGAAGGGACCTTAACTTATCGCTTGCCATTCATCGTCCGTCGTCATCCGTCGTGAACTTTTACAGATAAACTTTCCGCGCCCACAAGGGGCCCTACAAGGGGCATTACTCTGATAGCACCCATAATTTTTTTTTTTTAAATTAAAAAAATCTTCTTCTCCAAAACCATCTTTTAGAATCTTTTGATATTTGGTATATAACATCTCTATTGGGTCAGATTCAAGTTTGTTCAAATCGAGTCCCTGTGTTAATAATTGGGCTCCCTGTAGGAGCCCGAATTTCAACTTAGTGAAATATGAGGAAATTTCTTTAAAAATCTTCTTCAGATCCACTAGTCAGAATGCTTTCATATTTGGTATACAACATCTATAGGGGGGTCAGATTAAAGTTTGTACAAATCGGGTCCTTGCGTGAGTATTTGGGCTCATTATTGGAGCCCAAAGTTTAACTTTGTACAATTTGAGTAAATTTCTTTAAAAATCTTCTTCTTCAGCTCCAACAGTCAGAATCCATTCATGTTTGGTATAAAACATCTGTGCATCTGTGGGGGATGGGGTGGGGGGGGGGGGGCAGAATCAAGTTTGTTCAAGTCAAGTCCCTGGGTTTATATTTGGGCTCCCTATGAGAGCCTGAATTTTAACTTGGTGCAATTTGAGGAACTCAAAAACTTTAACTTAGTGAAATATGAGGAATATCTTTAAAGATATTCTTCATGAGATCTACCAGTCCAAATGTTTTGATATGCAGTATCCTTAGGAGGTTCAGATTCAGTTTTAATTAAATCTTGTCCTTGGGGTCATATTTGAGCTCCTTGTGGGAGCCCAAATTTTAAGTTAGTGCCACAAGAGGAATATTCTTTAAAAACTTAGTACAATATGAGGAATATTGTTTAAAAACCTTTTTCAGATCTCCCAGTCATAATCTTTTAATATTTAGTCTGTGATGTCCTTAGTGGGGTCAGATTCCAGTTTGTTTAAATCAAGTCACTGTGTCCATATTTGGGCTCCCTATGGCAACCTAAATTTTGTTAACTTTGTGTGGCATGAGGAAATTCCTTTAAAAATCTCCTTCTTCAAACCCACCAGGTCATATGGATAATTTTTTTCTTTTTGCATCATAATGGGTTTTGAAGGTGTTTGATTGAAGTTATAAAAAAAAAATTCAGGCACCTCCACATAAGGATAATAGGATCAGTTCACTTTCAGTCTTTAAAACAATGCTCTCTTTGCTTTCATTGTTTCTCATTTTCGTGCTACAACTGTCATTTCACTACAAACCCCAAGCGCAGGCCATTTACTTCAATGTCAAGGTGCCTGAGAATCAGTTTATTTTTTTCGCCAAAAAATATTAATTCTTAAGGCAAAAAAATTTCGAGTATTAGGAAAATACAAGCAGCCCCAGGGGGTCTAAAGCACTCACCCGATGAGGTTGTTTCAGGAGGGATTTAAAGTGTCATACAACATCTATGATTAGTTAACATCACAGATAAATGAAGTCATATATTTATAAATCTGTTGTCCATGTCAGAGGATTTAAATGCCCAGGATTCTAGCAGTGCTGAAATGCTGAGAAACATGCTGTCTACTGTGTGATTTTATTTATTTTAGATTTTAAGTGAATATGCAAAACAAGAGGCCCCAAGGGCCTTAATCACTCACCTGATAAAATTGTTTAAAGAAGGATGTAAAGTCACATTCAACATCTACATGTTAATATAGTTAATATAATTTTGGTGTGTGTGGGGTAGGGGTGGGGTGGGGGAGGGGGGTTGGTAGAATTTGAATTAAAAGAGGTAAAGAGTTTTGGGGTTAACTCAATCTTGTGGTTGAGCCTGCAAGAGAAGTCAAACCCAAATGTGACACAAAGTTTATTGAGTTTTCTGTCTCATAGATGTCCCACCAATATCAAACAGTTTGTTTACTGGATGCTAGTAAGTAAGAAATTTGGTGTTGAAACATACAAGACCCCACATTTTGGAAAAGGCCTTAAAAATATTCTTAAGAACCACAAATCAGAAGCCTTTAATATTTGTTGTTCAGTATCCAAAATGGAGGTAAGATTAAAGTTTGTTGAAATCAATTCACAGGGTTTCCTCTTGCAGTGCAAATTTTAACTTAGTTCACTATGATAGATATTCTTTAAAAATCTTCTTATCCAGAACCAATAGTCAGAATCTTTTGATATTTGCAGTACATTCATATGGGGTGTTTGGGGACAGGTTTGGGGGGGGGGGGGGGGGATGGGGGTAAGTTTGTTCAAACCAAGTTCTTAGGTTCATATTTGGGATCTGCAAATTTGCCCTTAGTGCAATATGAGGAATAATCTTTATAAATCTTCTTCAGATCCAAGAGTCAGAATCTTTTTGATATTTGTTATATTGTTCAAATCACAACCCTTGGTTCATATTTGGGCTCGAGTTTTAACTTAGTGCAATATTAGGTATTAGGAACATTCTTTAAAAACCTTCTTCAGTACCACCAGTCAAAATCTTTTATTACTTGGTATGTGACATAATTGTTGGGGGGTGGGGGGGGGGATGGGGGGGGGGGGAGCAGATTGTAGTTTGTTCAAATCATGTCCCCATGTTCCTATTTGGGATTCATATGGGTTTTGCAAATCTTAACAAAAGGTGGACTACTCTTTAAAAATCCTTTAGAACCACCAGTCAGAATCGTTTGGTATACAACATCATTATGGGGTCAGATGTAGGTTTCTTCAATATTAAGTCATATTTGGACTCTAAATTTGAGGTTGAATTTTAACTTTAGATTTCCAGAAGCACAACCACCAGTCTGAATCTTTGGATATTTGGTGCACAGCATACTTAGGGGTGGAAATATGCATGTCTGTGGGGGTGGGGGGGGGTGGGTAGGAGGGCAGATGAATTTTTGTTGTAAACAAGTTCTTAGGTTAATATATGGAAACCCTATGGGGACACCTCTGTGTAATATGAGGAATCGTCTTTAAAAATCTTCTTCGCAAGAACCACCAGTGAGAATATTCATAAAGGAGCCCACATGTGAAGTTATTGCAGTGTGAGGAATATAGTTTGAATATCTTCTTCAAATCCACAGGTCAAAAATTTTCTTATACAACATCCTGGTGGAGGATGGGGTAAATTGGAGGGGAAGAATTTACACTTGGTGCAATATGTGGAACACTCCTTGAAAATCTCCTTTTTGGACATTCACCACTCAGACATTTTTGATACTTTGTATACATCTTCATGGGGGTCTGATTCAAGTTTGTACTTTGTATACATCATCATGGGGGTCAGATTCAAGTTTGTTCAAATCAAGTTTGTGAGGCTATTTAAGGGCTCCTTATTAGTCTGAATTATAGATTCAAACAATATGAGAGAAATTCTTTAAAAATCTTCTTGTTCAGATCCACCAGTCAAAATCTTTTGACATTTGTTACACAGTATCCTTAGAGAGTCAGATTTAAATTTGTAGAAAAATCAGGTCACTTGATTTATGTTTGAACTTCCTGTGACAGCTGGAATTCAGCAATATGAGAAATATTTTTAGCTCACCTGAGCGAAGCTCAGTGGGAGCTTTACTGATCGCATTCTGTCCGTCGTCGCGCGTTAACTTTACATTATCGACCTCTCCTTCAAAACCACTAGCCCAATTTTATTCAAATGTTGTGTAAATATTTATTACCTAATGCCACTTCATGTTTGTTCAAATGAAGTTGCCCCTCCTCCTGGGTGGTACCATGTCCCCAAGGGGCACCAAAATCTTTGAAAATCTTCTTCTTGTGAATCAGCAGTAGCAGAGACTTGATATTCCTTTTAAGGTGTAGACTCAGATTTGTCCAAGAGAAGTTTGATGGGCTATATTTGGCGTCGTTATGGGAGGGGCAAAATATTTGGTCCTGTCCGAAATTTCTATTTCCGAACCGAGAGGCTGATTTGAACCAAATTTTATGTGAGGGCTTATTGGGTCATAAGTACTTAATATATGCCAAATTTTTTTTCCCCTTAGCCCCGTGGGAACCGCAGAAGCTAAAAATAGAAAAAAATTAAACTGCCCATATCTCCAAAACTGCACAGCACTGAGATTTTGTATTTGGTGTGAAGCTTCCTTAGGACCAACAGAAAGGATTGGTCAAAAAAAGGTGCCTTCAGTTTTATCATAGGGTACAGTTTCGGAACTTTTGAAAAAGTGCTGAGTCAGCACTTTTTAACACTGTAGGCAATGGGAAAAACATTAAAAAATCTTCTCCAGATCCAGCAGGCAGAATCTTTTGATATTTGGTATGCAACATTGTAGGGTGGATCTGATTCAAGTTTGTTCAAATCGGCCCCGTGGGTTTATATTTGGGCTCAGTATAGGAGCCTGAATTCGAACTTAGTGGATTTCAGGCAAATTTCTTAAAAAATCTTCTTCTCCAGATCCAGCATGCAGAATCTTTTGATATTTGGTATGCAACATTGTGGGGTGGATCGGATTCAAGTTTGTTCAAATCGGCTTCCTGGATTCATATTTGGGCTCACTATAGAAGCTCGAATTCAAACTTAGTGCATTTCAGGCAAATTTCCTTAAAAATCTTCTTCTCCAGATCCAGCAGGCAGAATCTTTTGATATTTGGTATGCAACATTGTGGGGTGGATCGGATTCAAGTTTGTTCAAATTGGCCCCCTAGATTCATATTTGGGCTCACTATAGAAGCCCGAATTCGAACTTAGTGCATTTCAGGCAAATTTCTTAAAAAGTCTTCTTCTCCAGATCCAGCAGGCAAAATCTTTTAATATTTGGTATGCAACATTGTGGGGTGGATCTGATTCAAGTTTGTTCAAATCAGCTCCCTGGGTTCATATTTGGGCTCACTATAGAAGCTCGAATTCAAACTTAGTGCATTTCTGGCAAATTTCCTTAAATTAATCCATAGCTACCTAATATTTCTTTCGTTCTCTGTCATGAAAACAAGCCCTATAAAATCACACCAAGTACGGTTTTGATGAGAACAGCTCAGTAAAACAGTACCAATATCTGGATATTGGGATGGTTTTGAAACAGTCCCAATAACTAGATATTTGTACGATTGTCACCATTCAAAAGTAAAGATGCTGTAAAGGAGGTGTGAAAAACTTTCTAACACATGAATTATCGACAAGCTTTTCTCGACAGAGCTACTGAATTGAGTGTGCATCGTGTCATTTTAATTTTTTGTTGCTTTTAATAACCAACAGCCCTGGTAAACTAAAAAGACTCCTGTGGAAACCTCGGAAGTGAAGCAGTGCTTATTTGCTGTGGTAAACAAGTTCAGTTTTACTGGTAAAATAGGACCTGGTCACCAGTGCCCGGGGTAGAAATCCCCTAAAATGGGCAGCATGGGTGTAAACGATTGGCTAAACTTGACTTTACACCTTTTTTTGTGGTCACAATTAGCCATAGATGCAGAAAAGTGACCTTAAACACCAGTAAATAAATAAATAACCTAAAAAAAACACCCTTTTTCAAATATTAATATGGCAATCAGGCACCACCACCCACCACCCCCTGAGGGAAAGCGAACCTCTTCTTCAGATAAAAAAAAGAATTATTATTCCAAATGCTTTAAAAATGAACGATTATTAAATTTATCTGCCGCACTTTCGATGAGGGATTGAATAAGTGTTCCACCCTTGAGCTGAGACATTATATTAGCGGGAGAACAAATTACGTCCTGATGTGAGTTCACTTCGAAGCTACAGATCTGTTCACAATATCTGAACTCCTGATGCGTGTCATAACTTCAATAGACTTTCTAGCAAGCAAACAATGGGTTATGCCCATTTTGTTTTTCGGGGGTAGAGCAAGCAAAAAGTGTTTTAAAATGTGGTTTTACTCGTGTCAAACTTTCTAAAATATACTCGCCCAAAAAAGAAAGTGTGAAATTGATCAAACTCCAAAAAAATAATTTCGTAGATGTAAAGAGTGTTAACCTGTTCATGAATAAGTTTATTGAACACAAAAATAGCTTTCCCCGTTAAAATTGCATTAACATTAAATGACGTGCTGCACGTTTGTGAAAAAGCATGTTTTGCACATGGAGAGTCTCAAAATTCATGCATCAGTAAGAATCCTTGGGTATTTAAACACTAAAGTAAGGCCTTCCTATCATTCACATTCAAACTTGCGCTGCTGTTAAAACGACTCCACATTAGCATGCCAAGATTGACAATGAATCAACATCTCCTTGTCCTGGGTATGATTAGAGCTGGCAGAACACACAGAGAGGTTGCCCAGCATTTGAACTGCCACCGAACTGCCACCGTAACACTGTAGACAGGCACAACATGATGACGTTCGAGACCGACCCCTCTCCGGGAGACCCCGAGTTACCATCCCTGCACAAGATCGGTATATCCGTGTCGTCCATCTCCGGAACCGGCAACAAACGGCAACGACGATAGCCAGGAACATCCCTAACCTGAGACGGATACATCCTCAAACAGTAATCAACCGGCTGAGAGAATACGGCTTGCGTCCTCGAAGACCTGCAGTTCGTCTGAGTTTGACGTTATGTCATCGTCGTGCTCGACTGCAGTGGTGTAGAATAGGGTTAGGCTTAGCCTAACCTAACCCTAAACTAACCCTACCTAACCCTACCCTAACCCACTTCCATGCTAACTTGTTCACTTCCATGAGGCGTAGATGCACAGCAGTAGTCGATGCAGACGGAGGTCATACCAGATATTGAGTGTGTGACTTTTGTGTTTGACCCTTAGTGTCTTTGACTCTCCATGGCACCAAGAGTATTCGTCGTAGCGTAATGAAATTTCTCATGTTGATCACAAATTGATTCATCTGTGATTGAATAAAATTTCCATGAATGAAAATGATATATATCTTTTTATAGTGTTATTTTTCAGCATGCACACTTTCTTTTTTGGGAGAGTATATAATTTTTTTTACTTTTGTTAACATTGAGGGGCTGTGGATTAAATCACATATATCACTATTTTGTGTACTGTATGGGTAAATAATTGTACAGTTGTGCAGGTGTCCTCCAATATTTGGACTCGGCTTCGCCTCGTCCAAAATATCTCCGGACACCTGCACAACTGTACAATTATTTACCCATATAGTACACAAAATAGTGATATATCTATTACAATCTTCTTCTCCAGATCCAGCAGGCAGAATCTTTTGATATTTGGTATGCAACATTGTGGGGTCGATCTGATTCAAGTTTGTTCAAATCGGCCCCCTGGATTCATATTTGGGCTCACTATAGAAGCCCGAATTCGAACTTAGTGCATTTCAGGCAAATTTCTTAAAAAATCTTCTTCTCCAGATCCAGCAGGCAGAATCTTTTGATATTTGGTATGCAACATTGTGGGGTGGATCTGATTCAAGTTTGTTCAAATCGGCTCTCTGGGTTCATATTTGGGCTCAGTATAGGAGCCCAAATTTGAACTTAGTGCATTTCAGGCAAATTTCTTTGAAAATCTTCTTCTCAAGATCCAGCAGGCAGAATCTTTTGATATTGGGTATGCAGCATGCTTAGGGGGGTGAGATTCAAGTTTGTTCAAGCCAAGACCCT
This sequence comes from Pictodentalium vernedei, assembly GCA_031216915.1. Taxonomy (NCBI): domain Eukaryota; kingdom Metazoa; phylum Mollusca; class Scaphopoda; order Dentaliida; family Dentaliidae; genus Pictodentalium; species Pictodentalium vernedei. The sequence continues at coordinate 142,879,251 of CM062296.1, read as the reverse complement.
GGGTTCATATTTGGGCTCACTGTGGTAGCCCGAATTATAACTTAGTTTAAAATGAGAAATTTTCTTTAAAAATCTTCTTCAGACCCAGCAGTGGAATGTTTTGATATTTGGTATGCAGCATCCTTAGAGGGGTGAGATTCAAGTTTGTTCAAGCCATGTCCCTAGGTCCATATTTGGGCTCACTGTGGGAGCCCGAATGATAACTTAGTTCAAAATGAGGAATTTTCTTTAAAAATCTTCTTCTTCAGATCCAGCAGTCGGAATGTTTTGATATTTGGTATGCAGCATCCTTAGGGGGTGAGATTCAAGTTTGTTCAAGCCATGTCCCTAGGTCCATATTTGGGCTCACTGTGGGAGCCCGAATGATAACTTAGTTCAAAATGAGGAATTTTCTTAAAAAATCTTCTTCAGATCCAGCAGTCGGAATGTTTTGTTTTGATATGTGGTGTGTAGCAACCTTGGGGGGGGGGGGGGGGGAGGGGGGGGGGGGGGGAATTCAAGTTTGTTAAAGCCAAGTCCCTGGGTCCATATTTGAACTTCCTGTGGGAGCCCGAATTATAACTTAGTCAATATGAGGAATTTTTCTTTAAAATCTTCTTTTTCAGATCCAGCAGTCGGAATGTTTTGATATTTGGCATGCAGCAACCTTAGGGGGGGTGAGATTCAAGTTTGTTGAAGCCAAGTCCCTGGGTTCATATATTGGCTCCCTGTGGGAGCCCGAATTATAACTTAGTTCAATATGAGGAATATTCTTTAAAAATCTTTTTTTTTTAGATCCACTGGTCAGAATCTTTGGATATTTGGTATAAACTTTTCTTAGGAGGAGCAGATGCAACTTGTTGAAATCAATTCTCTGAGTTGATATTTAGGCTACCATGTCAGGTGAACGCCTCAGGCCCCCTGGGGCCTCTTGTTGAAAATTGGCTTCTTCAGATCCACCAGTCAACATCTTTTGATATTCAGAATACAGCATCATTACAGGCCTTGCATACTTTAGGAGTGCAGGAGTGCAATTTTTTGCACCCCTTGATTTTCTGGAATTCCAGACATGTTTGGGACTGCCTTTAAAATCTGTTATCATTTCGTCCCCTGAGTTCCAATATGTTCTATGTGCCAGTAGGCACATAGAACACATTGGAACTCAGTGGACAATTTGTCAATGTTGCATTGATTCACAATAATTCATGACACATTCTGTGTTGCATTTCCACACATTTTGAGTGTAGAAGACAGTCACATAAGAATTGAATGCAACATTTTGAATAATGGGAAGATGTGTATGCCATTTTTTCCACTGTGTAGCTGAATATAGAACAATTTTTCAGTCACATTAGTAATACCTTGAAGTGAATATAACCAAAATAGCATACAAGTATATGCATTGAACATTCCAGGTGCAGTTACACTCCAAAGCAATTGGAGGAGGGCAATTGTTTTGCAGTCTTTAATTTTCTAGACTGCCAGGTCTGATCATTACGAGGTTGCAATTCAAATTTGTTCAAATCAGAACCTTGGGTTCATATTTGTGCTTTGTGGAAGCTTGAAGTTTAACTCTACAATATGAGGAATATTCTTTAAAAATCTTCTTCCATTTCAGAATCATTAGATATTTGGGAAACATCATTTTTTATGGGGGAGGGGGGTTGGGGCGGGGGGCAGATTCAAATTGTTACAATCAAGTCTCCAGGTTTATATTTGGGCTGCCTGTGGGAGCTTGAATATCAAGTTAGTGCAATATGAGTGTAATTCTTTAAAAATTTTCTTATTCATATCCACCAGTCAGAATCTGATGATATTTGGTACATGATATCCTTATGAGGTCAGACTCATGTTTGTTCAAATCAAGTGCTAACTAATCAGACCCTCAGTCATTTTAGCCCTTTCAACTATATTACTCTGTATTCTGTGGAAATGTTTGATTTTCTGTTTGTATGTGTATGAATTATTTGTTATAAAGCATTTTCCCTTCGGGAACTTTGACATTTTTAGAAGTGCTTGTTCTCACAAACAACTGCCCCAGTCAGTGGAAAAAATAATTAAATAATAACTGACAAAATATATATTTTTTTTAATTCTTAAACCACTTTATGGAAAAGCTATCGGCCTTTGTCACATGAGTGTTCCTGACCCCATTGGGCCTCTTGTATACCATTTATTTGTTGAAAATCAGTGGGAGATCCGGACTAGATTACCTTTAATGAAAATTAAAATGACATAACTACAACAACTGTTATTTTTTTCTGTAGATTCAAGAAATCCTGGAAGTGCAGGACATGCTGTATGGTTATAAAAATATATGTACACAAGAAAAGAACATTCAAAAGAAACTCGCAGTTAAAAGTGTCATTAAATACCATCAGATGAAAATCACAGTGGAAAGTGTCATTAAACCCAAATAAGTGAACAGACATTTAAAAGAAAATTTATCTTTGGTCCCACTGTTAACACATCGAAATCTCAAAGTGAGATTTGTGATGATGCAACTACTGCAATTTGATGTTATATTGCATGTGTCAAGAAGGAATCCCATTAGGCATGGTGCTAAATCTAAAACTGAACTGAAAACTAAACTTTTCTGGAGTCAGCCTCGATGAGGATCAATCTCAGAACTGCACCACTGAGTTGCCTATCACTGAATGTTCTGCCACCAAACCAATTGAGTTAACCCCAAAAGATTGGGATGAATTTAGCGAGTATTATGGTTCACATTTACAACCTTGATATGTGAGAACTGACAAATAAATTTTTGGATTTTTTGTGGCGATTCATATTTATGAGTGATAGGATTTTTATTTTTAGATCTACAGTAGATCATTTGCTTTCACATTTTCCTCACCAGAAATTTATCTTTTGTGAACAGATTTGCCAATTTGAATCAAATTTTGTATGCAAGTGGACATGTACAAATGTATATGATTTATTGGGAACCCAAGGTGCTAAACAGGAAAAATTTCAAATGCCCATATTTCCCAAACAGCATGGAGCAGAGAACTGGGATATAGTGTGAAGCAGCCTTAAGACTATTAGAATTGATTGGGCCAAAAAATTCTAATCTATTTTGTCATGGGGTACTACCTGAAGTAATAGAAAATTGTTGAATCAGATTTTTTTTAAAAGTAAAAAAAAATGTCTTTTGCAGAACTACCAGTCAGTATCTTTTGATGTTTGGTATACAGCATCCTCAGAATGATCTGATTCATGTTTGTAAAAAACAAGTCCCTGTCCCTCGTTTACTCCCTATGGAGGAAGATCATATTTCAACAGTGCAGTGTGAATAAAAAATGTTTAAAAAATATTTTGAGATCCACCAGTTAAAATCTTTTGATATTTCATATTCAGAATCCTTATGGGAAGCAAATTCATGTTTTGTTCAGATCAAGTCCCTATGTTTATATTTGGGCTTCCTTTAGGATCCTGAATTTTAACTTGGTGCACTATAAGCAATATTCTTTAAGTAGTCATGCTTAATCAACCATAAAAAAGCAGTATCTGTTGGATCTATAGTTTTCAAGTTATCATATGGACAATCAAAAGTCCCTGAAAATCCAAGATGGCTGCCGTGGTTGCCATAATGGATATGCCAGAATGCTGGTAATCGAAAAGAACCATCCTCTTGTCATGACTAATAAACAATAAAGAAACAGTATTTGTTGGTTGTATTGTTTTCAAGTTATCGTGTGGTCAAACAAAAGTTGACGGACAGATGAACTCACATTGCCACACCATAATACCACCCGCTCATAAGAGCGGCCGTATAAAAACCCTTTTCTCCAGATCAGTCAGAATCTTTTGATATTTTCTATCCAGTATCCTTATGGAGGCTAGATGTGAGTCTGTTCAAATTACATCCATGGGTTCTTACTTTAGCTCCCTGTGGGAGTCCAAATTTTAACAGTGCAAAATGTGGAAAATTCTTTAGAATCTTCTTCAAATCCGCCCCTTAAAATCACTTATTATTTCATATACATCAGCAGGGTATGGGGGAGATTCAAGTAGGTTCAAATCAAGCCCCAGAGTTTATATTTGGACTCCCTGACCATAAATTTTAATTTGGTTCAAGATGATGTAAATTCTTCAAAAATCTTCTTGCGATTCACTTGACAGAATCTTTTTATATTCGGTATGCAGCATCTGTAGAGGGTCTGATTGAAGTTTGTTCCAACATAGACCATGGGTTCATACTTGGGGCTCCATTTGGGAGCAAATATTTTAACTAAGTTCGGTAGGAGTAATTTATTCTTTAAAAATCTATTTAAGATCCACCAGTCACAATGTTTCAATGTTCGGTATACAGCATTCTTTTGACAGTCAGATTCAACTTTGTGTAAGTTTTGTCCTGGGTTCATATTTGGACTCCTTATAGTAGCCCAAATTTTTACTTGGTACAATACAAGGAAAAGTCTTTAAAAGTCATTTTTGGATCAACCATTTGGAATCTTTTGATATTTGGTATTCCACATCCTTAGATCAGATTAAAGTGTGTTCAAATCAACTCCCTGGATTAAGATGCCGGTATTATTTGTTGGAACTTGTAAATAGTAAATAGATGTTTTCCATGTTTATCGAGGCCTCTTCAAGGAGGACCTTGTTATTTGAAGATTATTTTTCATTATCCATATGTCTTTCTCAATATTTTAAGCATGTTCTTTCATTAGGTCAATAGAACCTGGTAACCAATTTGAGTGACAGTCTTCTACTGAAGTGGGCAACATAAATAATTGGCTAGACGATACTTTAAACTTGTTTTGTGGGTGTGATATGGCCATAGATGCTGAAAGGGACCTCAAACTTCAAAGCACCAAAAAAGAATTGTATTAAAATTATTCTTTGAAACTTATTATCTGGGTGTAGAGTCCTTCACAGTGTTTGTTTTTTTTAATCTGATGTTCAAGGACCTAGAAAATGGATAAAAAATTACTTTCTTGTGGAAAGTCATTGAAAAAACATATTTTTGTTAAATACTTGTTTGGTCTGCTTAAAATCTATTTGTGTACTTTTGTTGTATGCTCTGTGTTCATTATCCAGCATAATAATACTTGCACCTGTCACTATTGCTTGAGAATCTCTTTGAGAGAGCTTCCCAGGAATCAGTTTTAGGTGCAAGTATTATTTGTTGGAACTTGTAAATAGTTATTTCTCCATGCTTATTGAGGCCAGTTAAAATAAGAACTTGTTATTTGAAAGGTTATTTTTCATTATCCACATGTCTTTCTCAATAATTAAGCATATTTCTTTCATTGGTTTGAGAGGACACATTAACTAGTGGATGTTGGAGTTTTTTATTGAAGTGGGCAACTTAAATAATTGGCTAGACTTTAAACTTCTTTTGTGGGTGTGATATGGCCTTAGATGATATATTTATTATTTATTGGTGTTTAAGGTCACATACTTATGCACAATGGCTAATCGTGACCGTGACAGTTTTACGGGTGGAGGAAGCCGGAGTACCCGGAGAGAACCACCGAGCAACGACGAGCAGCTGTCAGCTCCCCAACATCGTAACTCTGAACTCTGCACCGCAGCACAGGCAGGGTTAGATTGGTTGAAGACATGCGCACCATCGATGTGCAGTACGCCTCAGTACACAGCATCATCGTGCCCCCATGTAGGCAATCGGGGTGAAGTGTCTTGCCCAAGGACACAACGCGGTTGCCGCAGGTGGGATTCGAACCGAGGACCTCTCGGCTTGCAGCCTGCACCTCTACCAACTGAGCCACCGCGCCCCCTCCTTAGATGATAAAAGTGACCTCAAACTTCAAAGTAGCAAAAACTGTTGTATTAAAATTATACTTTGAAATTTATTGTCTGGGTGTAGAGTTTGTAAACAGCCTTCAAAGTGCTTAATTTTTTAACCTGATGTTCAAGGCTCTTGAAAATGGTTGAAAATTTGACATTCTTGTGGTGGAAAGTCCTTGAAACATATATTTTTATACCCCCACTTTTTGGGGCGCGATGGCTCAGTTGGTAGAGGTGCAGACTGCAAGCCGAGAGGTCCTCGGTTCGAATCCCACCTGCGGCAACCGCGTTGTGTCCTTGGGCAAGACACTTCACCCCGATTGCCTACATGGGGGCACGATGACGCTGTGTACTGAGGCGTACTGCACGTCGATGGTGCGCATGTCTTCAACCAATCTAACCCTGCCTGTGCTTCGGTGCAGAGTTCAGAGTTACGATGTTGGAGAGCTGACAGCTGCTCGTCGTTGCTCGGTGGTTCTCTCCGGGTACTCCGGCTTCCTCCACCCGTAAAACTGTCACGGTCATGATTAGCCATTGTGCATAAGTATGTGACCTTAAACACCAATAAATAATAATAAATAAATAAATACCCCCACTTTCGAAGAAAATGGGGGTATACTGGATTACATGCGTCCGTCCGTCCGTTCGTCCGTCCGTGTGCGAGTCCGTCCGAGAATATTCATCATAACTTATCTCGGGTATCGAATGTTCTATTGCAATGAAATTTGCCATGAACACTGCTTATGGTATAGGCTTTAAAAAACGGATTCAACGATATTTCTCACATTCTCCTTTTTGGAGTTATCCCCCTTTTTTTTACTTAGAAATTGTAGGAAATAGACATTATTTGTCTGTTCAGCCTGTATCTCAGGTATGGGTTATCGGATATCAGTGAAATATGACAAAGGCTTCTGCCTCATTGCATAAAACTTCCAAACACCAAACAATTTACCATACAATTTACCATACCTTTTGACTTAGAAATTATTGGTAATTGTTGAACACTTTTGAAGAAAATGGGGGAGTATACTGGGTTGGGGTTATCAGATTTCAGTGAAATATGGCATGCAGCTTGCCTGTGACAAAGGCTTCTGCCTCATTGCATAAAACTTTCAAACACCAAACAATTTACCATACCTTTTGACTTAGAAATTGTTGAAAATTTTCAAAGAAAATGGAGGGGGGTTCTGGATTGCGTCCATCCAACTGTGCATTCGTCGTCAGTCCATACGAGAATATTCATAAATAATATTTGTTGATCACAGGTATGCTCACACTAGGCGGTACAGTGGGGGTATGCACCGGACAAAAGTCCCGCTCTTGTTTGTAAATATATGTTGTTCGTCTACTTACCATCTGCACGCACAACTTGTATTATTTGTGTATTTTTTGGTATGTCCCATGTTCATTATACAGCGTAATAATACTTGCACCTGACACTATTGCTTGAGAATCTCTTTGAGAGAGCTTCCCAAGGATCAGTTTTAGGTGTAGGTATTATTTGTTGGAACTTGTAAATATATGATCTCTGTGCTTATTGTAAGCTGTTACCAGGTGCATTTCTGTGAACATTCGTGATGAAGATATTAATTTGGGCTAAAAGTATCTAAAAGTTCTTGGAAAAGTCTTTGAAAAGTCAATAGTTTATAGTACTGCAATCTCAAAAGTGGACAGTGAATTCTGACAAAATCCTAAGTTGATTTGATGCAGTCAAAATTTGCTGTTACCATTTAATCATTCCCTACTGCACTTTCCAAGACTGTATGTGCTCATCATTTGCTGCATATTGACAGGTTGTATTCTTCACAAACATTTTTTATCTACCTGGTTTTTAGCTCAACTGACTGAAACTCAGGGTGTGCTATAGTGATCACTCAAAAATCCATCATCCAGGAACATGGTCTACAAAACATCTCCACCAAAACCGATGAACCAGATACATTCAAATTGGAGGTGATTGTTATGACATCATACTTTTATTTCTTTTTCAAATCAAGTTACCCCATCCCATAGGTAAGGAATTGGGGGAAATGCTCCCAAATTAAAAAAAAAAACTCTTCTCATGAACCTAATGGTACAATGACTTTGGATCTGAGCTTCCTTTTGAGGTGCTGAATAAAATTTGTTCAAAGTTATTTTGTAGTGCAAGATCTGACTTTGTAATGGGAGGGCAAAATTTTTGGCCATGCCCAAAATTTATATTTTTTTAACCAAAGGGCTGATTTGAATCAAATTGGTATGTGGTATTATTAGGTCATAAGTTCATGATTCATGCCAAATGGTTTTTTCCTGCATTCTGTTCCTGAAAACCTCAGGGCCTAAGATAGAAATATTTTCAAATACCCCTTTTCCCAAACCACATGGGGCAGAGAACTGTTATTTGGCATAAAGCATCTTAAGACCAATGGACTCAAATGGTTAAAAAAATGCAATCAATTGTATCATTGGGGGGTGGGGGGGCAAAAAATGACACCACAACTGCTCGTCACAATCCTCTGATATTTGGTATACAATATTCTTGGGGGTCGGATTCACCTTTATTGAAATCATGCCCCTCCATTTATATTTGTGCTTCTTATTGGAGCCAAAATTTTTAATTTGGTGCTATATGAAAATGTTCTTTAAAAATTTTATTCTCCATACCCGATGTTATTCTTCAAATCTATTGATATTTGGTATGCAACATCTTTACATGACTCAGATTCAAAATTGTTCAAGCCAAATCCCTCAGTTAATACTTGGGCTCCCAATGGCAGCCCGATTTAAGTTTGTTTTTTTTTTCAAATCAAGTCCCTCAGTTGATATTTGGGCTCTTTATGGAATCCCAAATTGTAACTTTATGCAATATGAGGCATATTCTTTAAAAGTTTTTTTAACAACCAAAAATCAGAACTTTTTGATATTTGGTGTACAGCACCCAACAAAAGGTGAGCCTGGCTGTTAAAAATGGTGTCATTAAACCCCAGTAAATAGTTCATTTATGGCATCCTTACAGGAGTCACATTCAATCAATGCTATTAAAATCAAGTCCCTGGGTTAATACTTGGGTTCCATGTTGGTTTATTGCAATGTGAGGAAAAATCTTCAGATCCACCAGTTAAAATCTTTCGATATCTGGTAAACAACATCCCTGGGAGAGTCAGATTCAATTTGGTTCAAGTCAAGTCCCTGGGTTAAAATTTCGGCTCACTATGCAAGCCAAAATTTTAACTTTGTTCAATATGAGGAGTAATCATTAAAAAGCTGCTGCTGCTTCTTCAGATCCACAAGTCAGAATCTATTAATATTCAGTATACAACATCCTCAGAGGGGTTAGATTCAAATTTGTTCAAATCAAGACCCTGGGTTGATATTTGGGTTCCCTACAGGAACCCAGATTTAAATTTAGTGAAGTATTGTGAAGATTCTTTAAAAAAATTTCTTCTCCAAAACCACCAGTCAAATTCTTGATAATGGTATACAACATCCTGGGGGAGGGGAGGGCATGGGAGCCCAAATTTGAACTCAGACCAACCTGAAGAATAATCTTTTTTCAGATTCACCAATCAAAATCTTTTGATTTTTATACAACATCTTTAGTGGGGGTAAGATTTCAATTTGTTCAAGTGAAGTCACTGGGTTATTTAGACTCCCAGTGGGAAGCTTGAATTTAACTTGGTGTAAAGGACAAATATTCTTTAACCTTTTAAACCCTGATGGTCTCTTCCATGTCAATTCAGTGGTAGCAAGAGCCCGTATTCATTATTTTGGGGTAGACCAAGAAATATTTTCAACATACAAGCAGCCTTTGACTGCATATTGAAAATATCAATTGCTTTCCCCAAACATGCATTAAACAGTCACCCTACTTGCTGAAATTGGGACATATTAGGCTCCCAGACCAGAAAATCGGTCTTTAACATTCATAGGGTTAAAAAGCTTCTACTCCACAACCATCATTCAGAATCTTTCAATACTTAGTATACAAACACACTTGGTGTGGAGGGAGGCAGATTCAAGTTTGTTAAAATTAAGTCCCAGGATTCATATTGGTCTCCCTGAAGGAGCCTGTATTTTAACTTGGTACAATATGATGAATAATCTAATTTAGATCCATTGTTCAGAATCTTTCGATGTTTGGTATTCAAAATCCTTGTTGGGGGGGGGGGGGGGGGGGGGGGGGGGGCTGTGCAAAACAGTTATAAATAATATTAAAAATGAATAAGCCTCTTGGTTGTCTTTTATTGTTTATTTTTTATTGTTTTCCTGGAAATATATTATATAAGAGTATTTTAAGATTCATGTTATATATTAAAACATAAATTTTAACATTTTGTTTTGTTCTGTTGCTTTTATCCATGTAAGTTTGCTCCTTTTCCCAGTGCCTTCAAAGAAATATTTTCTATGTGCAGGGTTCTTATACTGTTTTGAATTCATTGAAAAGGTATTGACATTTGTTTTGGGCTAGAAAAGGTCTTGAAAAGTACGGAAAAATAGGCATGCAAGCCTTGTTAATATTGAATTAGTAAGGAAAATGATAAAAAAAAATTTAAAACACTTGAAGATCATTTTAATATAAAAAGATACCTTTAAAACACTTTGTAATTTAGTACTGTACTCATTGTAGTTCAAGAGTTTTGTTTGAGTGGACAAAGAAAAAAAATTAATGTTGGAAACTTTCCTGCCTTAACTGTTAAAGGCCAGGAGACTTGTATACATTTTTGATACTTTGACAGTCTACATCCTGTGACTCTGCAGTCCTTTATAGGTGGCCAAGACCTGTCTAAAAATGACGGCCAACTTTTTTAGAATGCAACTTGCAAATTTGCCCAGAGATTGCATATTGCGCAGAGGTTGCAAATCGTGCCACCACTTCTGTTACTAAACTGATCGGTCAGAAGAAGGCATTAAGTTTTGACAAAAGAATGTTAAGTGTTAACAAAAGAATATTTCATGATTTTTTGGAACTTTAATGTGTATGGACAGTGAGCCAACACGTCTGTAGTAAGTATTGGAATTGTTTTGGCTGGTAAGTGTAAGAACCCTGTGTGTGGGAGCCCAAGGAAGCTTGGCTGTGCTTGTTGACTGCTGTAGAATAGTTAAGTCATTCTGTTAGAAGTCATTCAGAACAAATTGGCAACACCTGTGGGAAAAAGTCCTCAAGAGGTGAACAATCAAGTCATAAATGATATGTTGAACTTTACTCCATTTCACTTTAGTGACCAATATACCTCTAGCTGCTACAGTACAGTTACCATTAAATGGTCAAAATACATGCGAGGACAGTGTTGCCCTTGGGTACTTTTCTCAATCACAATAATCAGTCGTTTTCAGTAAATTTTCAAAGGAAGAAGCACTGGTGCTTCATTCATTGAAAATTTGATGGCAATTCCATTGTTTTATGTTGGAGATTCAATGTTGACACATGCATAGAAATGTTGCCCATGTTGTATTTTTACCTTTCCACAATGTCCATATTGTATTGTACATATGACCTTCAGCCCTACTGAAAGAAAGTTGAAGGAATTTTCAACTTCACATCGATCAGATTTGGGTGTGTGACTCTCTCAATGGTCTCAATACATGACTGATTATATATTCACATGTGTGACCTCTGGAAAGTATTTTTTTCCCAGTGGAGTGCATATGTACAGATATTACAGATGCTTCTAAGCTGCACAGAACTCTAGATCAAGGGAGATATCTGTGTATACGTCAGTGCCCCACGGACATCAGCAGTCAACAAAAGCTTGTTTATAAGTCTAAATGGCTGCAAAAGATATAATTAAAACTTATCCTGCCAAAAAAACCTCCTCGACCTGTATTCTGGGAGTGCTTTTTGGAGATTTACAGAACATAGTGTCAAGGTAGAGATCTATCTTTACATCAGTGCCCTAAAGATTTCAACACCCACCAGCAATCAAATTTATAGGTCTCACATTTATGTTGCAAAAGATGTCATTACAACCTACCCCACCTCCTCATCACAAACAAAGCTGTATAAAAAAACACTATTTAAGCTGAGCTGGTAAAAAAAAAAGTCTACTGGCTGCAATAGATTCCATTTCAACCTACACCTGGTAAAATCTTCCGAACAATGTATTCCATCTGAGATCTTTAAAGTGGCACAGCACTTCTGGTCACTGGGCATGCTTGCATTTATATCATTGGCCAAAGGAAATCAACAACAAGCCTATTTAAAGGTCAAACTAACTGGTTGCAAAAGACTTCATTACAATGTACTACACATAATTTGTTCCGTCACTATATTCCAGCTGAGCTGTTAAGCACTAATACAGTGCCTATGGTCACACAAGATGCCTGTGTTTATATCAGTGTTCCAAGGACATCAGAATTAAACAGAAGGCTAATTTATAGGTTTCATCAACTGGTTAAAATTGATGTAATTGCAACCGATCTCCAGATAAAATGCTCCTTACACTAGATACTAGGGTGAGCTCTTTGGAGCAGTACAGGGTTCATGAAAAAGTGTTCCTAGGACATCAATACCAACAAGTAGTTAATTTATAGGTCTTGCAAACTGGTTGAAAGAGACTGCATTAGAACCAACCCCCTGTGCAGTGCTCATGGTGGAGGGACACACTGGTATGTACATTGTGTCAAGGACTAGGGCTGTCACGATTTTTTAATTTAGGAATTGATTAATCGTTGCAAATAATCAATAATAATCGATTAATCGTACCTAGATGACCCCCATCTCCCTCTCTTTGAAGTCGTTAAAAATGAAGTTCAAGTCAGTTGACGTACCTCAAGTAAACAACGAAGACAGTCCTCTTTTAGGTACATTCAAAGCTTTGATGATCTGAACTTTTGAACCGTCAGTGTAATAATCAAGACAGGTTGTCAGTTGTGAACTTAGCAAGTTTACAATTGCTAACCAGTCTTGATTATTACACTGACTGTTCAAAAGTTCAGAACATCAAAGCTTTGAATATATCTAAAAGACAAATGCTTCTAACAGCCTCTTGAGGTTTAACATCGACGTTCTTGACCTTTTACCTTTAGAAACACTAGTTTTTTCATCAAATTTTTACCTGCGCCAGCGGCAGAGCAGGTCTAGTAACTGCTTGACTCCGTCCATCAGTCTGTCCGAAACACTTCTTCCATCAAAGTTTTCTTGGCTTCTATGAAAGGGAATGATTTTATATTTGGTCTGCTGCTTCAAAATGATGAGTTGTATCGTGTATCTAATTTTCAGATCTGCTGTGGGTGAATTGCATGCACCGACGCAGGTCCAGACCTGGTATTGGTCTTAGCTTGTTTTAAGTTTATAAACGTTTAAAAGAAGGTAAAATTTACCGATTGTTCGACAACAAAAAATACTAATCGATTTTGTTGTGACGGATCGACAATCGATTAATCATGACAGCCTTACCAAGGACATCAAAACAGAAATTAATTTAGAGATCTTGTTACCCGGTCACAATAGACATCATTACATCCTCCTAAAACATACGTTATTATTTAAACTGAATTCCAGCTGAGCTCCTAATGAGCTGCACAATGCTTATGTCAGAGATACACCTCTATTTAAATGAAAACTCAACATTAAGCTCATATGTAGATCTTGGTAACTCGTTGCAATTGCAATCTTCTGCATAGAAAATGCTTCATACACTGTATTCCAGATGAGGTCTTTAGAGATCTACTGCACTTGTAGCTGTGTTTATATCACAATGGGGCCACAAGATCATTTATAGGTCTCACTAACTTGTTGCAATGGACTTCATTAAAACCTACCACACATTAATTGTTACTTACACTGTATTCCAGCTTTGCTCTTGAGAGCTATACACATTGTGGTAATTGGATCCACCTATATAATATTTATATTGGGGTCCCAAAGGCATCATAGCTCGACACAAGCTCATTAAAAGCTTTCACTAACTCATTGCAATAAACATCATTACAAAATTCTGCACAGAAAATGCTTCTTACACTGTATTCCAGCTGTGCAGCGCATCTGGTCACGGTTGATGCTGGTATGTATATCTCTGTTCCAAGGGCATCAACTTCCAACAAGAAGCTGATTTATATCCCTCGCTAACTGGTTGGAATAAACGTCATTACAACCTTCCCCTAAATAAAATAGTCTTTACACTGTATTCCAGGTGAGCTCTTTAAAAGAGGTCTTTAAACTGTATTCCAGGTGAGCTCTTTAAAGGGGTACAGAGCTTACGTTCGGGTCACACATATTTACACAAGCATTTCAAGGACATCAAAACCCCACAATAACCTGATCTGTAGGTTATTCTAACTGTTTGCAATGGGTATCATAATCAAACCCATGTAAAATGATTTTTATACTGTATACCAGCTGATCTCTTTAGCGCTGAATGGGGCTTATGGTCATGGAAGAAGCCTGTATTTATACCAGTATCCCAAGAACATCAGCATTCAACAACAAGGTCATTTATAGGTCTCACTACCTAATTTCAATAGACATCACTTCAACCTAGCACACAAGAACTGATAGTTGCACTGTATTATAGCTGAGCACTAAAGAGCAATACTGTACCTATGGTTACAGGATATGTCTCTTTTTATAACAGTGTGTCAAGGGTAAGAACATTCAACAGCAAACTCATTTATAGTTCTTCTTAACTATTTGAAATGGACATAATTCCATCCTAGAACCTACCCCATCATAAAATGCTCCTTACACTGAATAAAGATAAGCTCATTTGAGCTGTACAGGGTTCATGGCCAAGGGAGAGGCATGCATTTATATCAGTGCCCCAAGGACATCATCACCCAACAGCAAGCTAATTTATAGGTAGGTACCTGGTTGCAATAGACGTAACAACCTACCATACATAAAATGATCCTTTCACTGTATTGCAGCTGAGCTCTTTAAAGCTGCACCACATTTATGGTCATGGGGGATGCCTGTATTGATATCAGTGTCACAAGAACATCAACATTTAACAAGCACATTTATAGATTTCACAACCTGGTTTCAATAGATGTCATTACAACCTACCACATGCAAAATGATCCTTACATTGTATTTCAGCTGATATCTTTAAAGCTGTACATCACTTCTGGTCATTGACGATGATGGTATTTATGTCAGTGTCTCAAGGACTTTGTGATTCATCCACAAGATCATTTATAGGTCTTGATACCTGGTTTCAATAGACATCATTACAACCTACCAGTCATAAATGCTCCCCACACTGTATTCCAGCAGTGCTCTTTAGAGCTGAACAGCACTTTTGGTCATGGAGGATGCCTGTATTTGTATCAGTATCATGATTCAGCCACATGATTACTTATAGGTCTTTGTAATCCATTGCAATAGGGGGTCATTACAAACAAAATGGTCTTCACACTGTATTGCACATGAGCTCTTTAGAGTTGTGCAGACCTTATGTTTGGGAGACACATCTATAGTTACACAAGCACCTTAATGACATCAACACCCAAAACAAGCTAGCTTGTAAGTCTTGTGAACTGGTTACAATTGGTATCAGTACAAGCCATCCCCATAAAATGATCCTTACACTGTATTCTAGCTGAGTCTTGAGAGCTACATGGGGATTATGGTTACGGAAGAAGATGGTATTTATATCAGTGTCTCGAGGACATCAACATTTAACAACAAGCTAATTTATAGGTCGCTATTTGGTTGTAACATACGTCATAACAACATATCACAAAATGTAAAATGTTCCTTAACTTTATTCCAACTGAGCTTTTTAGACCTATATAGCACTTTGGTAATTTTTGACACACAAATCTATATCTGTGTTTCAAGGAAATCAACTCGCAACAAGAATCTATTTTATACCTCTTGTTAGCTGGTTGGAATAGACATCATTACAATCTTCCCACAAATAAAATGGTCTTTAGTCTGTATTCTAGGTGAGCTCTTCGGTTGTGCAGAGCTTATGTTTGGGAGATACATCTATATTTACACAAGCATCTCCAGGGCATAAAGCCTGTATTTATATCAATGTCCCATGGACATCACTCATCTGCAAAAGTTCATTTATAGGTCTCATTGCCTGGTTGCAATAGACATTACACCCTACCACACAGAAATCATGATTTACACTGTATTTCGGTTGAGTGCTTAAGAGCTATACGGTGCTGAACTGCTGATGGCCATGGGATATGTTTCTATTGATAACAAGAACTTATAGACCCAACATGTATGCACTGGTGGCACAGTGCATACATGTTGGGTCTATAAGTTCTTGGGGCTATAAGTTTCACAAATCTTGGGGCTATAAGTTCTTGGGGCTATAAGTTTCAGATTTTGGGGCTATAGTGCCACCGCATCATGCATTATGACCAGCTCTTATAGTACATTTTTGCTTATAAGTTTATCACTGGAGGATAAGGGAACTGTTTTTGTCTTTTTTATATAACAAAAACTTGGTTGTGTACATGAGAAGATATATCTCTTTCTAATAGTGTGGGTAGCCCTTAGAAGGGCTGTTTTAGTTTTTGATGAAGTGCAAGTCACTCAACAGTTAGCAATATTTTAAAAATTTTGAACGGCTGTGATAGTAAACGTCTGTTATCAACAGTTTTTTCCCCGCACTCGATCGAATTGTCGCGTGAGGGTTCTTCAGTGCATTTTCGATCCTCGCATTGTCTATAAAAACACTGCTGGAGATATCATAATGTCATTTTTCTTCTTATAATCAATCATGAGAGTTGAGTTATCCATCGAGGTAAAGATTCCATCACTAGAAGGTGAATGTGGGCCACGAGAAGTGAAGAAGGAGAGAGAGGAGTGCAATACTATTCCACCACAAGAGGTGAAGATGGAGAGAGAGGAGCGTAATACTATTCCAAGGAGTAATTTGCGAAGATTGGCAAGAAAAGCTGGGGTGAATAATATCTCACCATTGTCACTTGATGAAGCTGAAGAAGCCTTACACTGTTTTGTTTGAAAATTGATAAGAGATACCTATCATTATGCAACAATTAGGGGAAGAGGATCACAACATCTCGTTAATCAAAAAGATGTCAAGAGAGCCGCAAAGAGAAATGGAATAAAGTTGGTGAACTAAACATGTTTTGTTTAGTAAAAAACGGCCCTTATAAGGGCCACCATATTCTTAAAAAGAGATATCACGTTTACACACTTGAGTGGCACATTTCAGTGCTACCACAATGGAATGAATTGAACTTTTTGTTCAATTGTAATTTCATTACTCAATTTAAAAGAGGTTAACCTCATAGCTCCCACACTAGATTTCCCTGTCATGGCATATTTTTGTGTTTGCAAATTAATTTTGTTTTTACCTAAATGTTTTGTGTGAAAACATTTAGGTAAAAACAAAATTAATTTGCAAACATAAAAATATTTTTTGTGTTTGCAAATTATTTTATAAGAAAAATATTTTTTGTGTTTGTAAAATGAATGTTATGAAAAAAACTTTTTCATAACATTCAATTTACAAACACAAAAAATATTTTTTGTGTTTGCAAATTATTTTTCTGTCTTGCAAGTTTTTTATTTTATAAGAAAAATATTTTTTGTGTTTGCAAATGAATGTTATGAAAAAAACTTTTTCATAACATTCATTTACAAACACAAAAATATTTTTTGTGCTTGCAAAATAATGTTATGAAAAATGTTTTTTTATTTTTAGAAAATAAAAATCTTGAGTTGGGAAAAATTTTCCCCTGTTTAAATAACAACAAAATAATATTACCTTTTTTCAAATCCGAAATTTTTATTCCATGAATATTTACAGATTTGTAAATGTCTTTTATGAAAATGTCACTTTCAAAAACTGTTTTCAATGTTTCTTGGCAAGTTTTCCTATTTTAGAATTATTGTCTTTAGCTTTTCGTTTTCTTGTTTTGTTTCTTTGGTGGTTCCTCTTTCTCTGGAAATAATACTTCTAACTCATCATCGATTTCCATTTTTGTTTCTTTGGGTATATCCATTTTATATAATAATGTATCATCATTATCGTCAAACTCTGGTAACACAGGTTCTGCTAAGTCAACTTTCTCATTTGTAAAGTTTATTTGGGGAGGTGGTGGTAGTGGTACCGTGCTCATCCCCTGTAAAGTGTGGTTGTCAATGTCTTTTTCTTCAAGTTGTAAGTTGAAACCTGTAATCGGTAATCTATCTTCTGCATGCTTTATGTATTCTGACCATGGATAAACTTTTACCGGTCCTCGTTGATCAACAGCTGGTGAACCCCATCTTGGTTGAGACACAGAGTTATTCGATAGCTTTTTCAATCTACATTCATTAATCCAATGTCCTCTCTGATTGCAATAAAAACATGGCCCTTTGTCTGAACATGTATTCTCCCAATGTCCTTTCTGATGACAAATGGAACAAATCATCTCTTTAGGTGTTGATATCAATTTATAAAGTTCATTCACAAGTCTTCTAACTTCTCCCCATTTAGATGGTTTATAGTAAATACTTTTAGCATCACTTGCTTTTTCTAATCTTGGATCTGTAACTTTATCCATCTTTAACTTTTGGAGCATTTCAAAAATATGTCTTGTCTTCTTGAAGTCAAAAAACCAAGTGTGAAACATCCTAAGATTCTTCCTCCTTTTATACTTTTTTAATGTACATTTAATTGTACATTTATATGTTCCATAACGTGCATTTACACACAATTGTTTAAATATACATTCATTTGGTTACAAACAGTTATGCTATCTCTTACACTCAATAATCTCTGGATACTATATTGCTGTTGTTAAATGTGTTTTAAATATTGACTGAAAGATACACTAACAAATAAAAGCTATAAAATATTTACCATAGGAATTTTTCCATAGAGTGAATGGATTACATTTTATGACTTTTCAAATGTGTATAAGAAACATTTATTAACAGTATAATTTCAGTGGGTATTAAATGTTCCATAACATGCATTTACACACAATTGTTTAAATATACATTCATTTGGTTACAAAAAGTTATGCTATCTCTTGCACTCAATAACCTCTGGATACTATATTGCTGTTGTTAAATGTGTTTTAAATATTGACTGAAAGATACACTAACAAATAAAAGCTATAAAATATTTACCATAGAAATTTTCCCATAGAGTGAATGGATTACATTTTATGACTTTTCAAATGTGTATAAGAAACATTTATTAACAGTATAATTTCAGTGGGTATTAAATGTACATTTAATTGTACACTTAAATGTTCCATAACATGCATTTACACACAATTGTTTAAATATACATTCATTTGGTTACAAAAAGTTATGCTATCTCTTGCACTCAATAACCTCTGGATACTATATTGCTGTTGTTAAATGTGTTTTAAATATTGACTGAAAGATACACTAACAAATAAAAGCTATAAAATATTTACCATAGAAATTTTCCCATAGAGTGAATGGATTACATTTTATGACTTTTCAAATGTGTATAAGAAACATTTATTAACAGTATAATTTCAGTGGGTATTAAATGTACATTTAAATGCACATTTAAATGTACATTAAAAAAGTATAAAAGGAGGAAGAATCTTAAGATGTTTCACACTTGGTTTTTTGACTTCAAGAAGACAAGACATATTTTCAAAGCTAGAAGACGATAGAAGAAAAGATGAAGAGAGCCATTGAAGAATATAGTGAGACAGAGAGTGAAGTAGATAACAAGAAACAGAGAGTAGAATCAGCTAAAGATATATACACCATCCACCCACTCCTACAAAGAACATCAAGAAAATTCCATTCCAAATCCCATGTATGCAGAATAACCTTTAAACAATTTAATCAAAAGAATCCATTTGACACCCTTGGAAAAGTATTTGACAGTTTGGTAGATGATATTAAAGAAGAATGTGGTGTAGAAGACAATGATCCAATGAGAATATCCGTTGACCACCCAGGATTAGAAATAGGTATATTTATCCCATCTACTAAGGCTTCGGCTATCACTGGTAACACCATATTAGATGAAATAGAAAAAGTTGTACAATCAAATGATAACTTTACTATCCATGATGGGCAATTATCTTTAGAATTAACACACACTTCTCTACCACAAGGGTCTGGTGACATGCACCAATTTCATTTTCATCTGTTGATAAAATGGTGGGAAATAAGAGAAGTATTATTGAAATTAAAAATGTTAATGATTCAATGTGTCTCGCATGGGCCATTGTAGTGGGAAAGTGTCATGTTGATAAAGATAATTCTGAACTTTGGCAAAAGAAATGGAAAAATATTAGAAATTCTGATAGACCGACACAAGATCGGGAAGCTAAGACATTGATGGACAAAGCAGGTCTTGATTATAATATTCCTTGTGGATATGAAGAATATTATAAAATACAAGACCTTCTTTACCCAGAGTATGTCATCAAAATTCATCCACTGTATGCAAAAAGTGAATTTTTATTCAAACCTCCAGTTACCACCACTGATAGTAAAGTTATTCATATTTACCACCATGACCAGCATTTTGACACCATCACTACAATTACAGGGTTTTTAGGATGTTCATACTATTGTGAACTTTGCAGTAAAGGGAGTAATAACAGAGAACGTCACATGTGTCCCTCTGGTTGTGTTTGCTATGCTCCAACAAAATGTATTCCTGAACATCCCATCACCTGTTACACTTGAAATAGACAGTTTAGAAGTCCATCATGCTATAATAACCATATCACTACAAAGGGGAAAGAAGAAAAAATAATTTGTCAATTAGTTCAAAAATGTAAGCAGTGCAATTCATTAATATATCCAACAAAAGGAAAACATATCTGTGAAGGATTCAAAAAATGCAAATATTGTCAACAAGTAGTTAATTCTGATCACCAATGTTTTATTCCAAAATACACTTCACCCGAGGATGAAAAAATACCAAACATTCCATTTGTATTTTTTGATTTTGAAACCACACAAGACTCAGGAGTTCATATCCCAAATTTCTTCTGTGTTGCTCATCGTGCATGTGGGGAATGTATTTGTAAATCTATAGATCAAGAATGTATTTCATGTGACAAATTTGGACAACGGCAATCAATATTTAAAGGGGAATCTACTTTATCAGATTTTTGTGATTGGCTTTTCAGTAAGGAACATAAAGGGACAACAGCTATTGCTCACAATTTAAGAGGTTTTAATGGACAGTTTATTTTAAGGCACCTCATTGAAACTGGTACAACAACTCCTGATGTAATTATGAATGGAAACAAAATTCTTTCACTTAAAGCTTGTGGTATTAGACTTATAGATTCTTTAAATTTTCTTTCAATGAGATTGGCACAATTTCCTAAAACATTTGGCTTGACAGAGTTAGCAAAAGGTTATTTCCCCCATTTGGCAAACACACAAGCTTATCAAAATTATATTGGCTCTTATTTAGATTCAACATTGTATATGCCAGATTCAATGTCTCCATCAGATAGGGAGGATTTTATCAAGTGGTACAAACAAAAAATTACTAGTAATGCCAGTTTTGATTTTCAAAAAGAAATGGAATTATACTGTAAATCAGATGTAGATATCTTACGTAGGGGGTGTGGGGAATTCAGACAAAAATTTATAGATAGTGATGGCATAGATCCCCTGAGAGAAGCATTTACCCTAGCCGATGCATGTACAAAAGCTTGGAGAAAAAATTCACTTCCAGAAAACAAAATGGCAATCATTTCAGACATAGGTTACCCAGCTAAAGTCAAATACTCCATTAAAGCCATTAGATTTTTACAGACACTTGCGCAGGAAGAAAACATACATATTCAACATGCACTTAATGGTGGGGAGGTTAAAATAGGGGGATATTATGTTGATGGGTTTCACAAAGACACAAATACAATCTTTGAATTTTATGGATGTATGTGGCATGGGTGCATAACATGTTACAAAGACAACAGACATGAGAAAAATCCAGTCAATTTGTTAAATTACCAAACTCTATACAACAAAACACAGGAACGCATACACCATTTAGAATCATTAGGGTATAACATGAGAATAACATGGGAACATGAACTTGATGATTTTTGCAAATCAAATCCTGAAGTAAAATCAACATTAAATTCATTTTTTCCAAACATGGATCCTATTAAACCACGTGAAGCATTATTTGGGGGGGGGGGGGGGGAGAACAAATGCCATTAAATTACATCATCAAATAGACCAAAACACAGATAATGAAATAAAATACATAGACATCTGTTCACTCTATCCTTATGTCAATAAACACAGAGAATATCCAGTAGGACATCCGCATATACTCACAAAAGAAAACATAGACATGGATGCTATAAGACAGTACAGGGGACTTATCAAATGTAAAGTTTTACCACCATAATCTCTACACATGCCAGTATTACCAATTCATTGCAACAAGAAAATGGTTTTTACACTTTGCAATACATGTGCAGAACAAGAATTAGACAAATGTGAACACACACCAGATCAACACAGTATTACAGGTACATGGACATCTGTTGAACTTTTTAAAGCATTGGGTATGGGATACACATTATTTGACACTTATCAGATTTGGCATTGGGAAGAATGGTCTTCAGAAATTTACAAACATTATGTGAACAAATATTTAAAAATGAAACAAGAAGCCAGTGGATATCCAGATTGGGTGAAAACAGAAACAGACAAAGACACATTTAAGAAAGACTATGCACAAATTGAAAACATACGTTTGGAAAATATTGAAAAAAATCCAGGACAAAGATCATTTGCTAAAACCATGTTAAACTGTTTATGGGGGAAAAGTGCACAAAACAATTTAAAAACAAAAACAGAATACATACAAGACCCATCAAGATATTTTGACCTGATACAAGATAAAGACATCATTATTAAAAATGTTGAATTGTTTGATCATGATAAATGTATTTTAGTCAATTACACAAAGTCTACAGATGTTTATAAACCTCACAAATCAGCTAATGTTGCAGTTGCATCTTTTGTCACAGCTTATGCACGAATGGAATTATATAAAGTAATAG
The DNA here is from genome assembly GCA_031216915.1 of Pictodentalium vernedei. Lineage (NCBI taxonomy): Eukaryota > Metazoa > Mollusca > Scaphopoda > Dentaliida > Dentaliidae > Pictodentalium > Pictodentalium vernedei. Next base: position 142,856,577 of record CM062296.1, on the reverse strand, counting down.
GACATTTGGTAGACGAGTATTATATTTCGACACAGACAGTTGTATTTACATCCATAGCCCCACACTTTGGAATCCACAAATTATAAACAGTAGGTTAGGTCAATGGACAGATGAACATCCAGATGCAAAAATTATTGAATATGTAGGTTTAGGTCCAAAAAATTATGGTTACAAATACATTAAAGATGGTCAAATACACACTTCATGTAAAGTTAAAGGAATCACATTAGATTACAATACATCACAGAAAGTCAATTTTGAATCCATGGTGGAATGTGTACAAGACAGACACAATTACAAAATGAACATTGAATACACACATAGAATTAAACGCAACAAGAACAGACAAGTCACAAGTGAAAGACAAACCAAAACATTCAGATCTGTGTACACAAAACGTTTTGTAGTGGATAAATATGACACAAGACCTTATGGGTTTAAGGTATAAAAATTACCCTTCAGATTCCTCATCTCAAGTTTGAACAAGAACAGACATGTCACAATTGAATTACAAACCAAAACATTCAGATATGTGTACACAAACCGTTTTGTAGTATATAAATATGACACAAGACCTTATGGGGTTAAGGTATAAAAGTACCCTTCAGATTTCTCATTTTAACTTTGAACACTGAGAAGGCAAGATGTCTCTACCACTCAATCCTACTTATCCCATATACTTGTCAGAGTTAAGAAGACTTTCGAGTTTTAGTATGACTACAAATCCTATTTTAAAATCCAAGAAAGAAGAATTAGCTAAAGCTGGATTTTTCTATGTGGGAGATGGTAAAGTAAAATGTTTTGTATGTGGGCAAGGTTTAATGAATTGGGAAGAAAAAGATATTCCTTTGCAAGAACATGTTAAGTGGTCACCAAATTGTTCTTATAGTCAATTGATAAGAAATTGTCAATTATACAAACCACCAACAAGTATGCAAACACCCCCAGATAAAATATTATCAGTGATGGATTATGGATTCACTTTAAATCAAATATTTTCAACAATGAAAAAATATGACAAGTGTTTAGATGATTTTCCAGATTCTAATTCTTTATTTGCACTCATGGTACTAAATGATCAAAGTACATCATTTAGTACCATAATTGCAAGACAAGCTGCAGGACAATTCAAAACTAAGTTAGATAAAATGTTTTCAGATAATGTAGGAAATGATTTTCCTGACCGTCCTGATGTACAAAGTGCATGGTGTAATATGGTACCTGATGCACAAAATACATCAGAAGAGACAAAAGAATCATCACTTTGATTTCAACCATGGAACCAGTAAGACGTATCTTAGACAACAAGATTACACGTAAGGCATTATTATATGCATTTCAGTTGATCACTACTGGTTATCTAACAATAACAAAAGAGTTTATTCATAATCAATTGGGAAAAGATGAAATGTATGGGGAATTTTGTAATGCATTACAAATCAGGAATGCTTTTTACAAAGATAATATAGAAAATATTTGGACAAGAGTTGTGTGGGGTAATATAATTTATGATAAAGAAATCATTAATTACTTGTATAGACAATGTGTACCACAAATAGATAGAAGAATAGATTCTTCAGAAACTTTATTTGAGTTAAAAGCACCCTTAAAACGAATACCTACTAAAAGACATGAAGAAGGTATGGAAACAGAAAGTATATAAGTGAGTGATTTGACAACTCTTTTTCACACAAATACAATTATGGCATCGAGTGAATGTTTATTGTTTCAACACCCTTGCAATATCTTTATTTCGGGACCTAGTGGTTCAGGAAAAACAGAATTTGTCAAAAAGCTTATTGATATGAAACATGACTTATTTCAAATTCCCCCACAAAAAATCACTTGGTGTTATAAAGAATGGCAAAATACATATACTTTACTTAAAGAAAGTGAAGATATTAAATTCATAGAAGGTATCCCTGATGATGAATATGAAATTGTCAGTGATGTCACTATTCCCCATCTTGTAGTTTTTGATGATATGTTAGGAGATAAAGATGAAGAAAAAATTAAATTATGGTTCACACGAAAAGGACATCATAGAAATGCAAGTGTCATTTACATTACACAAAATATGTTTCAACAATCTAAATCTAGTCGTACCATAAGTTTAAATGCACATTATATGATTTTATTTCAAAATACCAGAGATAAAGGGCAAATTAAAGTATTGGCAAATCAAGTTCAATTACCACATTTAAATGCAAGTTATCAAGATGCAACAAGTATTGATCATGGTTATTTATTAATTGATTTTCATCCTAGAACTCTTGAGTCTTTGAGATTAAGAACTGATATTTTTCATCCTTGGGTGCCACAAAATGAACGTGGCCCTATCATTTATACAAAACTATAAATTCTCCATGTTCTAATGAGTTGATGTTAGTTAGTCAAAGTTTGTCAACGACTACACATCATCATGGTATCATTCATACAATCTTTGGAACAACTTGGTCAAGAAACAAGTCCATTTGCAAGACAAAAATTACTTAAGAAAGGTTTTAAGAAAATTTTAAAATGGTTTACATTAGCAAGTAGAATCATACTTAATAAGAAAATTAAATTGCCAAAACAAACATTAACCTACATGGATAAACATAAACAAGATCTTGAACAACTTGCAAATCCCAGAGTTGATCTTGCAACAAAACGAAACATTATTTTAAAACCAGGAGGTGGTGGATTTTTTGGTGGTGTTATCATTCGTAATTTAATTCGATGGGATGGTCATAAGACAAGTAGATCATTCTATTCACCATTCAAAAAAACAAAGAGTAAGAAACAAAAGTCACCTAAAAGGAAACGAAAATCCCCTAAGAAAAGATCAAATAATTCATCAAGTTCTGGAGAGATAAAAAATCAACGAAAGGTAGGACCTAAATATATGTACACAAATTTTGAAATTGCACCTCATAGATCTCCATCTACAAAAACAAAAGCATTACTTGTGAAAAATCTTCAAAGACAAAGAAAAGTATCACCACTTAAGTTAACACGTGTAGTGTCAATAACAAAAGATGGTGTTAAAAATCATGAACCAATGTATTCTCTACAAAATACACAACATGTACCATTAAAAGAAAAGATTCCCACAATGGCACGTTTTACAGCTTTAAATACACCTAAACCTGTTAAAGGGATAAGGTCTTACTTTAAATAATATAAAGTTTGCACATGTATAAATAGCATTACATTTTTATATTTGTTTCATTTAATCATTAGATTCTATAAGAGCAAGATGGTGAGACAAAATAAGAAACAAAAAATTCCTTTAGTTAAAAAATATGGTGGTATGCTAATAGGTTTAAGTCAAACTCCTCCAGCATTTCAAAAACAAATTATGAAAAATGCACCTAAAGAATTAATTAATTGTGTGTCAGAATGCTGTCATAATCTTTTAAAAGGCAACATACATCTAACAAAAAGTCAGAAACAAAAATTACATCCAAAGCGTCAACAACTACGAGCACTCGCTAGTAAATCAATAACTCTTAAAAAGAAAAAACAAATTTTAAATCAAAAAGGTGGTTTTTTACCATTACTTGGTTTACTTGGACCTGCTATAGGAATTGCATCAAATCTTGCAAATAAATTAGTCAGTAAAATATGAAAAAGATGGCTATTGTACCTTATCAAATGTTAGAAGATATGCAACGTTTTAGAAATGAAAAAGCTCAAAGACCAAGATTACCCCCTAACCCACAAGTTACAAATACTGCACAACTTCAAAATGATTTATCATCTGTGTTAGGAAATTCAGAGTTGTCCGAAAGTGAGAAAGAACAAAAGTATGGGGAAACTTTACAAAAATTTCAAATGTCACATAAGAAGGCATTACAACCAACATTGGTTCCATTGCCTGAGTCAGGAGAAAAATCATTATTTTTACGAGATCGTATTATAGAAAGTGTCCCTGTTACAATGAGACGTAAAGCAACTTCATTATTATCTGCTTTATCATCTCATCCACACATGAGTTGGGATGATCAGGGTGTATTAAGTTACGATGGAGAAGTCATAAAAGGTTCAAATATCATAGATTTAGTCAATGATGTTCTTAGACACCCAAAAGGTTTTAAACCGAGTGGATGGGAAATGTTTAGTCATGGATTTAAAGATATAAATATCCCTCAAGATTTTGTTGGTAATCGTGAACGTTGGTTATGGATGAATAGACAACCTCTACCCAAACCCAGTAAATATCAAAGTTCTCCAGAAGATAGTTGGTCTGAAACTCCTCAATCATCCCCTCCAAAACGTAAAGTTCGTCGAGGTCATAGAGTGCAGTGGAGTGAAGACACACCAAAGTCAGCACTAAAGCGTAAATTGACAAAACGTAGATTATCTGAAAAATGGGAGGCTTATTGAATGATTTATTAACTGAAATATATTACAATACAAAACATCCTGCTGGTTATGGTGGTATACAAAAATTGTACAAAGCAGCTCATAGTAAAGATAATTCCATCACAGTTGATCAAGTGAAAAAATGGTTGAAAGGAGAAAGAACTTATACTTTACATAAACCCATCCGTAAAAAGTTTTCAAGACGTAAGACTATAGTGGGTGGTATTGATCATCAATGGCAGATTGATTTAGCAGACTTACAAAGTTTACAATCTTACAATGACCAATTTCGTTATTTAGTTTGTGTTATTGATGTATTTTCCAAATATGCGTGGGTAATACCCATTCACAATAAATCAGGAGAGACCTTAACAAAATCTTTTCAGAGTATTTTAAAAACTTCTGGACGTAAACCATTATCATTACAATCTGATAAAGGTTCTGAATTTAAAAATAAAGATGTACAAAAATTTTTAAAGAAACAAAACATTCATTTCTTCACAACAGAAAATCCTGAAACCAAAGCTAGTATTGTTGAACGTTTTCAACGCACATTGAAAACACGAATGTGGAAATATTTTACACACAAACGTACATTAAGGTACACTGATGTGTTGGAAAATTTAGTTGATGGATATAATCATAGTTTTCATCGAAGTATTCAGAGAACTCCTGCTTCAGTATCATTAGAAAATGAAGTAGAAGTATCTCAACATTTGTATGGTAAAAAAAAGTCTAAAAAGAAAAAAATACAATTTAAAGTTGGTGATATAGTACGTATTAATAAAACCAAACGTACATTTGAAAAAGGGTATTTACCAAATTGGACAAAAGAGTTATTTAAAATTACTCATGTAAAACATACAATACCACCCACTTATAAACTTGAAGATATGGGTGGTGAAAATATACAAGGGACATTTTATCCACAAGAAATTCAAAGTATAAAAGATGATAAAAAATATATAATTGAATCAATTCTTAACAGACGGTCAAGACATGTGGGAAAGAAAATTATTAAAGAACTTAAAGTACATTGGGAAGGTTATCCAAAGAAATTTGATAGTTGGATAGCAGAATCAGATTTGATATAAAAAGAATATGTCATCAAATGAAACTTCATTACCTAATGAAACCATAAGTGTTGATGTACAAAGTCAACAAAGTCAACAATTTAAAATTTGTGGAAATCGTGTTGCAAAAAATCAAGTCACTTATTTCACACAGATTATTATCATTTATGGTATTATAATTACTGCCATTGCACATCTGAGTTTACAAAGCCCTGATAAAGAATTGTGGTTAGTGTTATTAAGTAGTTCATTAGGATATATTCTTCCAAGTCCAGGTTTAAAATATTTGAAACAACCACAAGATAAGAAAAATGAATTCATTTTACGTAACACTTCTGAGTGATAGTTCTATGGATATGTTTCCAAATAATAACCAATGTTGTTTTCAAACACAATTATCTAAACCCATTCATGTTGATAAAGAACATTGGGAAGTGGGATTAGTTGAAGTAATTTTACCTTCGGAAGCAAAAAATATTACAGATGAAGAATCTGTTTTTAAAATCTTTGTGACACATAGCAACATATCAAATCATATTAATAAAACGAAATTGAAACATACATTACACAAAGGTGTTGCTGCTGTTGAATTAAATATTTTATCAGGTGCATATTCAAATGGCGTTCATGTCATAGATGCAATGCAAACAGAAATTCAAGAAAAACTTGGAGACATATTTAAATCATTTGATGTATTATTTCATGTTGGATTTTCAAGTCCCCAAGGGCGTGTAAAAATAGTAGGAAATAGTATTGGGAAAGTGGGTATTAAAATGTCAGAAAGTTTATTACAAAAATTGGAATGTAAAGATAGTTATCTTGTCATTTTTCCTAACACATCAAAAGATGCATTTAAATATAATGTGGACTTAAATGTGGATTTCAATCAAATCTTTATTTATGCTGACATAGCAGATTATACATTTTTAGGTGATATTGAAGCACCTATTTTATGTGTGATTCCATTTGAATCACATAAAGAGTCTTTGCATACTCATATAGAATTTGATAATGTACATTACGTACCAGTATCAAAATCTTATTTTGATCAGATTAGTATAAATATAAATGGGAACACTGGTAAACCCATTCAGTTTGTAAGTGGCAAGACAGTTGTCAAGTTGCATTTTAGACAGAGACATAAATTAAATTTGTAAAAAATGATGCCGGTGTATCAAGGTGTACCACGGCAATATGGATATGGATTAGGGTCTATTTTTTCGCACAGCAATAAGAACAGCTGCACCATTTATAAAACCAATTGCAAAAAATGCATTTCAAACATTAAAGAGAGATGGATTAAGACATGGTTTAGAAATAGCAAATGAATTGATAAAAAAACGTAAAGCACCTAAAGACATTTTATTAACTCATGGAAAAGATCTTTTGAAATCAGTTGGTGAATCTGCTTTAGGTATAAAAAGACAAAAACAAGAACGAAAACGTCAGTCTGTGGTTCGTTCTCGTAGAGGTAAGACACGTCAAAGACAAGCTTATTCAAAACGAAAATCAAGACCACTTGATATATTTGATTGAAAAAAATCATGATGTTACATGGATCTTGCGAACATTTTGGTAGTAGTTTTGATCCAGATAATGTATCACCAACATCAAGTGGTATAGAAAATATTGGTGAAATTGAACAATTTCCTATTGCATCTTTAAATAATTCTTCACCAATAGAATTTTTAATTCCAAGACAAACAACCAAGTGGTTAGATCTTGCAGCATCTACACTTGAAGTTCAATTTAAAATTACAAAACAAGATGGGAGTGTTTTGGCTGGAGATACACAAATTGCTCCTATCAATAATTTTTTTCATAGCATGTTCAGTAAAATTGATGTTACACTGAACGGCAATCTTATCACCACCAATACAGATCTTTATCCTTATAGAGCATATTTTGAGAATTTTCTTAGTTATTCAAGAGATGTGAAAAAAACACATCTAGCTGCTAGTGAGTTGTGGTATACAGATACTCCTGGACACCACTCAGAAACAAGTAAAGCTTCGGCGAACAAAGGTTTAACTGAACGAGCTAAAATAATTGGTGGTAGCAAATATGTACAATTAAGAGGAAAACTGCATTTAGATCTGTTTGTGCAAGATAAGTATTTACCAAATGGAGCTGAGATGAGAATTAAATTGCATCGTGCTCCAACTAAATTTTGTTTGATTGGTAGTGAAAATGGAAAAATAGAAATTCAAAAAGCCATATTCAGAATACCGGCATTGGATTTATTTCCAAAATTTGCGAATGATCTTAATGCACAAATAGATTGAACAAATTATAAAATGCCCATAAGACGTACTGAAATTAAAACTTTTACTATTGGAAGTGGTCTTCGTTCAAAAATAGAAGACTATCTGTTTCATAAACAGATGCCAAAACGAATTATTCTTGGTTTAGTTAGTAATAGAGATATAAATGGAGATATTGGCACTAATCCATTTAATTTTCAACATTTCGATTTGAATAAGTTGGAAATCACAATAGATGGACATTCCATTAAAGCACGTCCCTTTGAACCGAATTTTGAAGGTGGACTTTATCTAAATTCATATTTATCATTGTATGAAGCTATGGGCTATTTTGGACAAAATCAATCATTTAATTTATCTTTGCAGGATTATGCAAAAGGGTATACCCTTTGGGGTATTGATTTGACACCTGATCAGAGTAGTAGTGGTCCCTTGGCTCACCCAATAAAGTCTGACAATCTTAGGTTTGAACTTCAGTTTGCTCAAGCTCTTCCAGAGGTGATCAACGTTGTTGTCTATGCAGAATTTGATAGTGAAATAGAAATCAACAAATTCAGAGAAGTGATATTTGACTATTAAACAAGATGAGTCAGTGTGAACATTGCAAGATGTGTAAAGAAAAAATACAAACATTATTTCAAGAATGTGTAGTGATAGAACTGACAAAATCCATTCAACAGAAAATGAAAAATATCTGTGAATAAGAAAATCGAACCAACACAACAACATTAATAGATATAAACATTGCAGAGTGTTTACAGAAAGTGTGTCCAGTGACTATACTGTATAATCTACACAAGAGAGCAAGAAAAATAAACTTATTAGAATATTGTGCTCATATGGACTTTGAAATAGACTGCCAAAAAGACATTCAAAAGTGGGCAGATTTAGTTAAAAGAGACTGGTCATATTATACAGCATATCTTGATTAACGGCTCCGTGCCAGCCTTTTCCAAGGCTAAGAAGATGGAAACCATACAATTACAAACTATACTTGACAGTTCTCAAAGGTTATCATCCTTAAATGGAAAGGTGTGTTCAAAAGACTTGTTACCAAAACAAAAACCTAAACACAGACAAGCATATATTGTGAACACAGATTCATCAAAAGAACCAGGAAAACATTGGATAGCAATATATTTTAAAGACAATCATTCTGCTATCTACTTTGATTCATATGGTTTACCACCAATAGATAGAGACATTTACAATTTCATAGTGAAAAATACAGATTCCTGGACAATAAATACAATGAGACTACAAAGTGAATTTACTGTTGTGTGTGGAATGTACTGTATATTTGCTTTAGATCATCTTGCAAGAGGATATGAATTAGAGACAGTTCTTACTATCAAATTTGATCCAAGAAATTTCCAAGAGAATGATAGAGATGTTCGACGATGGTTTGAGCAAACTTATAGACATTATTTGAAATAACTGTAATAAATATCAGGTGTCAAAACAATCCCACAGAGGTAATTTTTTACATTTTTTAGTTTTTTAAGTTTTTTTATTAAAAGTCAATCATCTATTATATAATTTTCGCCAGACATTTGTGTAAACAGAGAGATAGGGTTTTTTAGTTACTTTTTATATTTGTTTCAAAATCAGATCACTTGAGTGATATCAGTTTTTTATCTGACTCCCAAGATTGTTTTCAAAAACAATCTTGGGTATCAAATAAAAAAGCTAGTATAAAAAAGAATCTTGATGTAAATAGGTTTTCTCATGGATAGGCAAACTCAAATCTCGGTGTATATATGTTCAGAGTTCATTTCAATATAATGATTCAACTTTAAATACAGTTTTGTCTTTTGTTAAAACCTCTGTGATAGTTTAGTCGATTTTTGTTAGGTTAGTCCTATAATCCCTTTTTTCTATCACTGTGTCCCTATTATCTCCCAACAGTAAAAAAGGGTTAAGAGTCACTTCTCTTTTTTCACTGAGAGTATTAGGTTTTAATATTGTATGCATACTTATCAAAAACTTTTATAGTGTAACCTGATATACAGTTTATACTGCAGAGAACATTTTGATTGCTAAACATACAATGAATACTATTCTTACTATAGAAAAAACAACTATCACAGAGAGTTCGACCACAACGCGAATCCCTAAGTTTTTTTTATTTTCCCACACGTCTATTGTTGTTGCTAGCATCTCTTCATCTGTAAAGCAATCTTGTTCCCAGGGATAACTCGTCCTACAAGAGCTTCTTCCTGCATATGTACGGGGAGATCAAACCAGTGCTTAGGTCGATTCTTGTACTGGATCTCCCCGAACGGACGTGTGGCGGCTTTGACGAAAGGGTGGTCTTCAATCTTCTTAAGTTGTTCTTCCATCGAAAGTGTTGCCGACCACCACTTTCTCAAAGCCAAGGCGAATTCTTCATCGGCTCTCTGTTTCTTGGTTCTCTCATAACTCTCTACGGAACTGTAATTGATCTTCGTTGGCTCCATGTCTTTTTCCTCTCTGTCAAAAGATGATTTTCTTTAGTCAGATGATGAAATGTATCCAAATCCTCAACCCACCTTCTTTTTATAGACAACGCGAGGATCGGAAATGCACTGAAGAACGCTCACGCGACAATTTTGATCGAGTGCGGGAAAAAATTGTTGACGTCGGACGGCTGTGATAGTAAACGTCTGTTATCAACAATTTTTTCCCACACTCGATCAAAATTGTCGCGTGAGCGTTCTTCAGTGCATTTCCGATCCTCGCATTGTCTATAAAATCTAACACACATTCCAGACAATTCATTTGATAAAAAGCAATCGCCTGTTCTGCATTCAATCATGGACGAATACAATATACTAGATGATTTTAACGATTTAATTCGTATTGACAACTCATTGATGACACAGCAGAGAATACCAAACCAAAAGGATACCATACCAAGTGAGAGGGTGAATAATACTTTTTCACAAGATGAAAAAAATGAAACATTATAACAGAAAATCTTGGAGATCCTACAAGACATGAAATCATCTCACCAAAAGATTGTTCTCTCAGCTGATAAGATTACAGTTCCTATAGAATTCAAAGTGTCATCTCTTCCTTTAACAGTACCACATGAGTTGGCAGAACCGACACCTCAACCTAAGAGAAAAAGGGCACGTCAAGCACGGAAACAGTTAGTGACTACATCCACACAAACAGATAAAGTAATTCAACAACCTATTCCAGAGGAAGAATCATCTGATGATATTGTTAAACCTAAAAAAAAGAAACGGGTACGATTCGATGGTCTTTGGCGATACATGAAAAATATTGCTAACTGTTGAGTGACTTGCACTTCATCAAAAACTAAAACAGCCCTTCTAAGGGCTACCCACACTATTAGAAAGAGATATATCTTCTCATGTACACAACCAAGTTTTTGTTATATAAAAAAGACAAAAACAGTTCCCTTATTCTCCAGTGATAAACTTATAAGCAAAAATGTACTATAAGAGCTGGTCATAATGCATGATGCGGTGGCACTATAGCCCCAAAATCTGAAACTTATAGCCCCAAGAACTTATAGCCCCAAGATTTGTGAAACTTATAGCCCCAAGAACTTATAGACCCAACATGTATGCACTGTGCCACCAGTGCATACATGTTGGGTCTATAAGTTCTTGGGGCTATAAGTTTCACAAATCTTGGGGCTATAAGTTTCAGATTTTGGGGCTATAGTGCCACCCCTAACTACTACGGTCGGACGGTCGGACGCATCGCAGCAGTGTGAATGGACCTCCAGATGTCATATTCAATTTAAATGAAGACGCATCAGAATATTGTCACGTAAAATGCTTCCCCCCCCCCCCCCCCCCCAAAAAAAAAAAAAAAAACTGGCAAGAAATTGTCGCCGAAGGGCTAGAACTTTCTATGCCCCTGAAGGACATAGAACATTCTAGCACCCAGGGGACGAAATATTGAGACAAGCAATATGCGTTTTGTATAGCAGAAAACTTCAAGGCGTTATTCAAAACTATAGGTGAAGTGCCCGTCTACCTGCAGACGGGATGGTATAAAAAAATAAATACAGAAAAAAACCAAAACATTGGGACGGTGCATTTTTCGACCCAGCCCACCTAGAAAGTGGGACACTCCAGTCATTCGATCCTCATTTATTACTATAGAAAAAAGAAAAAGAAAAAATGAATAAGAAAATGAAAAAAAAACAACATTATAAGAACGGCGCATTTCCGAGCCCACTAATAACCGTCCCAGTGATCCAAGGAACACTGATGACGAATTTCATCTGAATTCATGCAGCGGTTGCTTGCATACATTAACAGACAAACAGGCAGACACACTCTTTTATATATAGTAATAATAATAACTCTTTGGCCAGCCACTGATTTGTCGCGGTTCTCGTAAGAGATGAATCTATAAAGCCGTGGTCCACAGGCCTGCAACCAGGGTCGATCTTCGGAGTGGGAGTGAGAAAGGCAGCGAAGAGCCGTGTAGGTGGGGGGTGGGGGGGGGGGGACAACCCGCAAATAATCCCCCACGTAAAAGCAGACATTACACCCCCAGCTCCCCACCACCATTTTTGCAACTAAATACGCTCTGGAAGGGGCAGGCATGTAGCTAATAGCAGACCCATAAATTCGCAAAGAGGGTGGCTATTAATCTATTATGGGGTGAAGCAGGGCCTTCGCTACTAATGGCTGACCATAGCTGGGCCCGGGATAGGAAAATTGTGAATTTCAGGGTCCCCAAACCCTCGTTTCCTTGCACCTGAGTGGATATTTTGAGGTTTTTAATGGAGAAATATTGGTAAGATTTCACACTTCCAGAGCCGGTAAATGCCGGCGTGGAGTATAAATGACAGAACGACGAATATAAGACTCAGTATTGAACTGAGAATTTGCTTCGAGATATTTAAAAAAAAACCCAAAAACCCCCAAAACTATGAATGAGATACAAACGGGATACTAAATAAATGGGAATATATATTAAACCTACTGTATATAACTTGAAAACCCCGAGCTTTTGCAGGCGCCGGGGAGCAATTTGAAAGTGTGTGGGGAAGGGGGAGGGGCAATGTATCTAAGGTTTCTGCATTACCCCCCCCCCCCCCCCCACACACACACACACACACACACACCCAGACACACGCGCGCGCGTGCGCACTTTTACAGAGTGTTGGGCATGCTAGTATGATCTAGAGGGAATACATGCTCCCAAAGAAAGAAAAGAAAGAAAAAAAAACACACAAACGAATGGGTAAACCATCGAATGAATTTAGAAGCGAATCTAATAATGAAAGGAGCAGAGAATTCGAATTTGCAGCGTTCAAACAGTCCTCATCTGAGGAGTCAGTCACAGCAGCCTCAGAATCACTGAGCATGTGAGTTTTGGCCCTCATTTTTCAAAATATCCCAGAGAAAGCCCGCAGACCCTCACCACCGAGAATGGGATACGGCGATATCGCCTCTTGTGCTACCCCTCCTCCTACCCCTCGCCCCCCCCCCCCCCCTCACTCGCACCACCTAACCACTGTGCGGGTCGGATGCTGCTGCACAGCACACGGTGAGCATACATGGTGCTCCCCTTGGGATTAGCTCTGATAGCCCCACCCCCAATATTTTTACCTTCCTTCGCTCCTGAATAATCAACTATACTCTGTTTTAAAAAATACATATGTGGAACTGATTCAAATGAACGCCTTTCCAGTGTGTTATCGTATTACTATAAACAAAGAAAAAATATGGTATACATGTAAACTACATTTTTTAAAATTGCATGTTAGATGTCAGTGTAAAACAAAACGCAAGCAAAGAAAATAACCAAACGAATAAATTTAGAAGCGAGTCTGATAACGAAAGGAGCAGAGAATTCCAATTTGTTGTGTTCTACGACTGGATCTTTAGCCTGTGTGGAGTCTGTCTCTCTCCGTACAGAAGACAGCCATTTTACTTCCCCACCCACGCCACGACACGCCGTGCTGATGCTGCCAGAGAGGGTTCAGATACTTCCATATCTTTTCTCAGCCGGGGATCCGCGATCCCGCGACTTCTGGCACGAGAGACCAGCGAACTTATCCACCACTCTTTTCAACTTGTCACCCACATTTCAAGTTGGGGTGGGGGATGTGCCCCCCTCCCCCCCCCCCCCCCCCCCCGGTTACGTTCTTGAATGAGAGTAAATAATTTCAGTTTACAGGCATGACAAACTGGAAAAAATATATCAGTAAAATATATTAGTCGCAGGTGTATTTTATAGAATAATGTAATGGCCGGTCTGGGTTTGAATGAAATTGCTTAGTCGAGAGGCCGGTTTGGGTATATCAAGATATGACCAGGACACATGGCGTACAAAATTATTTTTTCCAAAAGGGTTAAGAAGGAAACTGGAGAGCAGTTTGGATAACTTTGTTGGCGGCCTGTTTGGGTGAAATTCTCAGAAACCGGCAAGATCGGTTCTTGTTACTCTGAAGCCGATTTGGCTGGTGACGTGCCAGGTGTGCGTTCCGTTTGGCTGTGCTATTAAAGTGCGGGATGACCTCTTCGCCTAGTCTCCTGTGCATCCCACTACGTTTCACCTTGATGAAAGCAAATGGATGCGCAAGAGACTACTCTTCGCCAGCAAAGACGAAGAACACTTAGGGACGTTCCGACGGGGGGGGGGGGGGGGGGGGGGGGGGGGGGCTTACACCCCCCCCCACAATGAGGACCCTGATTTTTGAAAGTTGGAAATTTTATGGTTCAAATTTCAAAAGTTGGAAACATTTAGTTCTGAGCAAATATAGAACTAGTGATTCTTGGTTGAAATACATTTATTCTTTATAGTATGACCCACTAGTTCTTTTCGCGCAGAACTAAAATGTTGATAATGTTCCAAGTTTGTAACTGCGTAAGCTAGCAATACATCGAGATTGCGCTTTCGTAAATGCACACAAATAGTGTCAATTTGGAACACCGGGGCCCGCCGATTTTCTCTAATTGCCTTAAGGCAGGATTCTCTTACGTGAGAGTCCTTCACTGCTCGTCTAAATGTGACGTGCAGTGAAGGGGGCCGCACGCACGAGTATCCCGCCTTCAGGAAATTACGGGAATCGGCGGGCCCCCAATAACGCCAGGCCCCGGGGTTACTACCCCCCCCCCCCCACCTCCCCTCTCGACGGCCCCGCACAATATATGGCAGTATCATGTACCACAAGAAGTCTTTTGTTAGGCCAATTACAAAGTCTACTCATAATTATGGAGAAAAGGCCAAATATCAAGCGAATATAATGTAATTTGTACATAAATCTATAAAGAAAATTCCTTCTCAAAACCGATCATCAAATGTCGGAAACTTTTTTTATGGTATCAATTTGAAATGAAAGTTTGGTAATTTGAGGATCTCACTGTGACACACACCGAGTCTGAACTACCCAGAAACGTCCCTGGGAGCATTTGGATCCGAGAGGTGTTTTGTTCTTCAGCAGGAGTGAAATGGAAATGAGAATGTGAACAGTATTGAAGGCAATCGTCGGACAATAAATGTGATCGATTAATTTGAAAGAAATGATCGCTTTGTATTTTTGACAACTTAACCCGGCTCTGAACTGCTATTGACAACAACGTAATTTAATTTCAGCTACTGTTGACCTAACTGTGCTTATCCTACATCATGTAGAATGTTGTTTGGCATTCAAGTTTCAAAAAGAAAACTGGTAACTGAAGTCTTGTTTCGAAACTGTTTCCGTGAAGTCGTATGTAAATTAAGTGAAAATAAGATGAAAATTTATAAAATACTTATGTAAGGCGCGAATTATTCTATTTATTTCATCTTTTTGCCTTTGTCACACGGCAGGGTTCGCTTGGTGAGTATAAAGCTTGTTTTCGACCCTGGATCTGTTTGGTTTCAACACGACATTGGCGAGATATCTAGGGAATCCCATGTGACGTCACGCCTTATCTAAAAATACTTTAGTTTAAACAGTATTTATTTCAGATTAAAATAAGTTCTCAAAGAACAACATTGAATATTTACAAAAGTATAGGTATGGTATACTTCATGTAGGATTCCATAGTGTTTCGCTAATTTCTCTAAAAATGGAATCGTTAAAAGCC